>CM029276.1:2028632-2628632 GCA_016920895.1 Vaccinium myrtillus
AAATTCAAGATCCAAAAACATTTCAAAACCAAGATTTCTGCTTCTCAAAATCAAATCCCTATTTAGATTCGCTCAGTGCACTGATCTTAGTCGATAAATGCATTTTCATGTACTCTTTCATGTTTTTTTCATATATTGTACCATGCCTCATATTGTATTGCACTGGTGTATTCAGCTGCCCCAATATTAATGCAGGAAGGTGGGGTGGGGCTGCTAGGAACCGGGGACGGCACCCTTGTAATAAGCAATTACCGTCGTTCGTTCGGCAATTAACAGTTCTGATAAAATAAAATTAGTGTACATGTAAAGAAAAGTCTAACTTGCTTGTTCCGATTCAAAAAAATGTGATCTGAACCGTTCATTTTTGTAGAGCTTGACGCGTAGAACAAACTTGCAAAAAAACAAGTTGACCGAATATCAATATTCGAACCACATTTTTTGACAACTATAAAAGTTAGAAAAAATTATACCATCGACAAACGTAGTTTGTCTACTAAGTTACTAATATTCGACCGAGTTAATTTTTTTTATTAATTTTATTCAACTCGTCAAGTTCTATATACTGTAGTAAACAGTTCAAATCAATTTTATTTTTTTTAACTCGCTCGGCCTCCTTTGGGTAAAAAAACCATTGTGGTTTATTTTTCGTCTTTATTCACAAAACTTTAAGTTTGACTAATAATTTTATACTTTTTAGATTTCTCTCGAGACTCATAGACAGTGGCTTAAGAACAACTCATTGGAACCGTACCGAAAGCGAGTCTTTAATAATGCATAATAATTCAGCCGCCCCCTGACTGACATAGACAATCAGAATTAAATTCATCGTATACGCATATGTATCATGTATGCTTCTGGTGGGTGGGTCCATGAAAACAACACTAAACAGAATATATACATGAATAAAATGCGTTTGCACTTTAGTTCGTTGGTTTTTTTGTGTGCAAGAATTCTGAATGGGAGAATTCATTTGGAACTCTCGCACTCGGGCGTGTTCCACTAACAAAAAATTATTTTTTCCTAATACCGAGACATGTCATTCTCTCATAACACATCACATAAAAAACTGTGAAAAACCAATTTTTTTAAAAACTGAGTTAGTGGAACACCCTCAAATTGATTGTCAGTTTGGCTTAACTTAAGTGTTTGGCCCTAAAATTTATTTGTTTTAATAATAGTCGGTATTATTTGATTTTTATTGTCTTTTGGAGTATTTAGTTTTTCGTCATACTCCTTTAAAGAGCTAAACACCAATTTCGACAAGTCATCTCTTCACAATACATCAATTACTTTTAACACTTTTAGAGAAAAAAAAATCGAAAAATAAAGATAACTATTTCAATTTTTCCTTAAGTGGTTTTTTTTTTTTACACTGATCTTGTCGAGACGAAAATGACTTTTGTGTGTTCAAAATTTTAGTTTGGTTTCTATTTCTTAAAAAAATTCCACAAGAATTTCCACCTAATTTTAGTTTGGTTTCTATTTCTTAAAAAAATTCCACAAGAATTTCCACCTACTTTTCTTCTCTTTCCACTCATTACTTATATTTGTCTCTCTATTCATTACCCTTGTCACTTATCATTACTCTCATTTCTCTCCGCTTATCATTCTCTCTAATTATTACTCTTATTTCTCTCTCTAATCGTTAACCCAACAACCATTTTAAAAAATCAAATCAAATACTATTTCAAAAATATATTTCAAAACCAAACTCAATGATTGCAATGTTCACCCAGCCCACGCTCAACTCCTGCCTATGTACCTTGGTTCAATTCGCACATTTTACCTGCATTGAATTGCTTTTTGTCATTTATGAGTACATTTTTTTCCTAATTTCCTTGCTTTTTGTTATCAGCAATTTCCATGCTTTTTGTTTGGGATTTTTAAAGGCACGCAAGTGCTTTCCTTTTCAGTGGCTCAGTGGCTCAGTGGCTCTTTGTCTTCTGAATGGCTGGGCCTGCTTTCTTCCAACGCCTCTCTGTAAGTGCTTTTCTCGCTCCTACACCACATATCTATTCTCATACTTACAATTTCTGCACCACCTTTTCCTTCTCCAACGGACATGCCCTTTTCTTCTACTTTACCATTTGTAATTCTTTATTGACTTTGTTTTTTACTTCATTCCTTTCACAGAAGCTGGACCTCCTTTCACACAAGTTCACTATTTTCAGTCAAAATGGTGGGTTTTTCTTGTTTTGCAAATTTAACCAAGCATTTTTTGTATCTTCTTGAATATTTGATTGAGCTGAAAGCTTTGAGTTCCTGTTTGCTAGGATTCTGATGGGTATGTTTTACTGTTAAGTTATGCATAGTTCTGGTTTTCTTGCCATTTCTTGTTTCTGTGAAAACAATTTTAGAGCTTAAAGTCTTCATTTTGATACTGTCCTTGCAATAGTGTATGCACATATCCCAGCCATCTTTGTTTACTCGTCTCGGAATTTTCTTATAAAATTGTTTGGTTTGGAAATTTCAGAAATTATATCAATTTAACAAGTCTTTTAGCAATTTTTATTCTGGGATTTGGAAACTCCAACCAAGACTCTGATTCTGTTTTATTTATTTTACAGGTTGAGATTTTGGGGGTTTGATAATTAAACCGTTCGCAATGAAGATAATATTGGTATTTGTATTATTGGTTTTCAACAATGGCAAATTCTCAAATGGGGATAGTACAAGTTCTTCTAATAGACCTGAAGAAGTGAACATTGGGTGTATATTGACTGTCAATAGTGCAATAGGAAAGGTTGCGAAAGTTGCTATAGATGCTGCTATTGAAGATGTGAATTCCAATCCAGCAATTCTTGGAGGAACTAAGTTGAAATTACTTACACACGATGCGAATTTCAGTGGATTTCTGGCCTTTGCCGAGGGTAAGCACTTTCCTCATGTGGAGTACTATGTTACATGGACTCTTTGAAATGATTAAAGTATCGATGTCGGACATTACGTATAAGCCACTATTTCAGTGGTAGAATTTTGTTAGAGCAGCTACTATGTACATCTGCCAAACGTTAGGTCTGTTTCCAATCCACCCCACCCCACCCACCCACCCATCCATCCATTAATTGGGGACTACACGTGTACCGTTATTGTTGTATTAATGTTGGCCACTTGGACACTTGATTTAGGGCATGGGACATGTGTCCAATGGGTTTTAGTTGGGTTCTAACCTAAAAAACACATTTGGTATTTAATCTTATGGTTTACCCATGTATAAAACTCTAATGTTTTGCATGAAATGGTCTATGGCACTAAGTAAACACAATTTACCTTAAGAAAATGAAGATATATACTAAGAAATGCAGATATTGTGCATGTCCAGTGTAATTGAGAAAAGAACTATGTGTGTCGGATACGGGAACACATACCCTTACTCAACACCCTTATCTAAGCCTTGGGACTTAGGGGTTTGCTCTCACCTAAGGTCTCAGGTTCGATTCTCCTTGCTAGCAAACTCTTGGAGCCATTGGGGGTTATGCCTGGTCGTTACCTTCAGGGGCCCCGGAATTAGTCTTGGGCCCAGACATCCGGTTATCAAAACAACACCCTTATCTAAGTCGTTGTAATGTAGATTCTTGGCAAGTGACTCGGAATCTCAGTTTTCCCCCATAATTGTTTAGGTTGTGTTCAGATTTACGGATTTTAAATGAGTGGATCTTTAGATGTAAGAAAGAATTTAGTCGATGAACCCTCAATTTATCCTTCAATCCAATTTCGTATTTTAGGTTTGCGTATCAATAATGAATGTAAGAACTTTACATGGATGGATTGAACCAAGCTTGTGATTATAGTTATTTGTAATCCTTTCTTAAATGATCCTCCTCGTGCATGCATCGGAAAATATATACTATTTAGTATCTCCATTCAATCCTCCCCAGTAGAAGTACCAGTCCAGCTCTGGTAGTTAAACCCCATGCAATATGGAGTTCAACCTCAAATCTCTTCATTCCAAAAGCACTCATTGAAACTAAGTTTTAATATTTCATTTTTGTCACTGATAACAGCATTGCAGTTCATGGAGAGCGATACCGTGGCCATCATTGGTCCCCAATCTGCTGATACAGCTCATATGATTTCCCATATGACAAAGGAGCTCCAAGTCCCCCTTTTATCCTTCGCAGCGACAGACCCCACCTTGTCTTCACTGCAGTATCCATTCTTCGTGAGAACTACACAGAATGATCTGTTTCAGATGGCTGCAATAGCAGATATAGTTGAGTACTATGAATGGAGACAAGTAATTGCAATTTATGCTGATGATGATTTTGGGAGGAACGGAATAGCTGCATTATCAGATGAACTTGCAACAAAACGATGTCAGATCTCTTACAAGGAACCTTTGGACCCTGAAGCTACACGAACTGAGATCATGGATGTTTTGGTTAAGGTGGCTTTGACTGAGTCCCGTATTCTTGTTCTTCACACTTATCCAACTTGGGGTCTAGATGTTCTTTCTGTGGCAAAATATCTGGGGATGATGGATAATGGGTATGTTTGGATAGCCACAAATTGGCTCACTACTGTTTTGGACACTAATTCTCCCCTTTCTTCAGAATCAATGGAAAATATCCAAGGAGTCATTACATTGCGTATGTACACGCCAGATTCGGAACAAAAAAGAAACTTCGTCTCTCGTTGGAAAAACTTGACAGGTGACCAAATGGAAAACGGCCCTTTTGGGTTGAATACCTATGGTTTATATGCCTATGACACTGTTTGGCTACTTGCACATGCTATTGATGCTTTTTTTAGTCAAGGTGGAAGTATCTCCTTTTCGAATGATTCAAGGTTAAGTGAGCTAAATGGAGGGATTCTGCATCTAGATGCTATGCATATCTTTGATGGAGGAAAGTTATTACTTGACAATATTTTAAATGTAAATTTGACTGGTTTAACAGGGAATATAAGGTTTTCTGCCGACAGGTCTCTCTTTCGCCATGCGTATGAAGTGGTCAATGTGATTGGCACGGGAGTTAGGACCATCGGTTATTGGTCTAATTATTCTGGCTTATCAGTTTTGTCTCCAGACAAACTCTATTCAAACCCACCTAATCGTTCCAGTTCAAGTCAAAATCTATACCCTGTGATATGGCCTGGACAAACTACACAGAAACCCCGCGGTTGGGTTTTTCCAAACAATGGAAGGGTGTTGAGAATTGGAGTCCCAAAACGAGTTAGCTTTCTCGAATTTATAGACGAAGTTCCAGGGACTGATATGTTCAAAGGGTACTGCATTGATGTTTTCACTGCTGCAGTGAACTTGTTGCCTTATGCTCTCCCATATAAGTTGATACCCTTTGGAGATGGTATTAAGAACCCTAGCCCCACAGACCTTGTGCGCTTGATCACATCTGGTGTGAGTATGAGTTATAATATTCTCATTATTTTACCTAAACTGTGTTTTGATCATAGATTGGTTGAGTTCACCAGTGATGAATTTACCTACATATTTGAATTTTTTCTTATTTCTTTTTTAACTTTTCTTTTCCCGCCATAAGTACCTCCAAAATTTCATGATCAAAACACAGCCTACACGTCAAGTTTATTCTTAATTCCCTGGTTTTTGCTCTCTTGTAGGTATATGATGCAGCAATAGGTGACATTGCGATCATCACTAATAGAACAAGAATGGTGGATTTTACGCAGCCATATATTGAGTCTGGGCTAGTTGTGGTTGCACCGGTTAAGAAGTTGAACTCTAGTACTTGGGCTTTCTTGAGGCCGTTTTCTAGAAACATGTGGATCGTCACAGGTGCTTTTCTCCTACTTGTGGGCGCAATTGTTTGGATTTTGGAGCATAGGTTGAACGATGATTTTCGTGGCCCTCCTAAGAAGCAAATCCTGACTATTATATGGTACGCAACATAAGTTCCTAAACAAATATTGCTCAATTACATTAGGAGATTCCGAGAGTTAATTAGTTTTTTGCTAGTAAATGTTGATGAGAGTAATCTGTTTCAAACAGATTGATATATTATTGTTAACCCACGTTCAGAGCAACAAACATTTTCACGAGTACTGAAAATTTTGTTTTTGGTAGCAGTCTCTCCTTTTCTTCTTCTTTCTTCTCCGATGATCTGCATTTGTCCAAGTTAATCATATTATCCAAGTCCATTGATTACTTTTTTCTTTCACTTTGCAGGTTTAGCTTTTCAACTTTGTTTGGTTCCCACAGTAAGTACTACATCACTAGTTTTATAAGGCTCTATCCATGGATCATAGAGTTGTGGAGGGACATTGTTAAGTTACCAACTGTCCCAAAATCTTAAGCTGTTAGGAATGCCAACGGGAGAAGCAGAATGCAAATGGAGAGACTTGAACCAAGACCTCTCCCAACTTGAGCTTTGATACCATGTGGAGTTACCGTCCCAAAAGCTTGAGTTGTTAGGAAATGGGACCAAGAATATATATCAAGCTAATCAGCAGATACCAACTAGTGAAAGGGCAAAACCAAGGAACTACATGTATAAATTTAGCTTCTTCGCTACACTATCTGCTAATCTTTTCCTTTACTCCATAAATCCCTCCACAAATCCATGATCCAAAGGCGGCCTTTAGTTTCACTTGCTTCAAGAAACTTCAGTTATATTGATTCCCGTATTTTCTTTTTAATGCAGGAGAAAACACGATAAGTACTCTCGGTCGTCTAGTGCTTCTCATATGGCTATTTGTGGTTCTAATAATAACTTCCAGCTACACTGCAAGTCTAACCTCAATCCTCACAGTAGAACAGCTTTCTTCACCCATTAAAGGGATTGAAACTTTACGAACAACAAAAGACCCCATCGGCTACCAACAGGGTTCATTTGCTCGCAACTATCTAATCAGTGAACTTGGCATTCAAGAGTCCAGACTCATTGCTCTCAACTCCCCAGAAGACTATGCTGAAGCCTTGAAAAAGGGCCCCAAGAACGGTGGTGTCGCTGCATTGGTTGAGGAGAGGGCATATATAGAACTCTTCCTCTCTTCCCGTTGCGAATTCAGTATAGTAGGTCAAGAGTTCACCAAAAATGGATGGGGATTTGTAAGTTATTCTTTAGTAACCATCCTCTTAGGCTCCGTTTCAGTAAATATGGCTTCCAAATGAAGTGATTTGACATTAATAATTCATTAAGTACACCTTTTAACTTAGTTTTGATACTTATGGATTTCAACATTGAGTTTAAGATTTCCTTTATTAAGCAATTTTTTTTTTTAAAGGATATTAAGCTTCACTTAAAAATAAAAAAAAAGCTTTAAACATGAAGTTTCTTTGTATCTCTTCGAATAAGTCCCGGTGTATTTTCTGTAGTGTCCGCAAGTCATCACAACTTCATCGAATGAGCAGGGAAAGGAAACTTCTTGCTGACAGATATCAACTTATTTTGATTTTGCTATTTGCTTCTTATCAGGCCTTTCCAAGGGACTCGCCTTTGGCAGTTGACATGTCAACTGCCATTCTAAAACTGTCAGAAAACGGGGAACTCCAACGAATACATGACAAGTGGCTTATGAGTAGGGCGTGCAGTTCCCAAGGCGCAAAGCTAGAAGTGGACCGCCTCCAACTCAAGAGCTTTTCGGGACTCTTCCTTATCTGTGGAGTGGCTTGTTTACTTGCTCTTTTCGTGTACTTTGCACTGATAGTACGACAGTACATCCGCCATTATTCTGCAGAGGTGTCAGAATCTTCGGGAAGCTCACGGTCATCACATTTTCAGACGTTTCTTATGTTCGTTGATGAGAAAGAAGAATCAGTGCAAAATCGGTCCAAGAGAAGGCAGTTGGAGAGGGGTTCGAATAGGGGCAATGACGGAAGTACTAATTCAGAAATTGGTTCTTCTAAGAGAAATATAGAAATGGCTTCAAACAGAAGTGTAAGTTTCGGTTCTGGAGTCTAAGTTTAATACTTCCATGAACCATTTTCCGTGTTAGTTTTCGCGTGTCACAAATCAAGAAGTGCATGTTAGTTATACCATAAGTGTAACCATATTGATCCTCTGGATCTGTCATTTGTAACTGGGGAATCCGCTCTATAGGGTACATATTCAAGTGTGACAAATGAAATGTATTTATCTATGTGTCTAATGGTTGCCTGAAGGGCCTAGGTGAACTCTGCACTAGCTTTAATCGGGCCCTCCGCTAGTGGACGGTTGCATTGATCCCAAATGAATAAATCGAGATGGTCGTCAGTTGACCGGACACGTGAGTTAGGAAAAAAAAAAGAGAAAAAAAAAGGGACCTAAGTGAACTGGGCATGTCATGCATATGGATGTTGGGTGACTTCTGAATTTGCACTTCAACTGAAATCAAAGCTGTCCTCTGGAAGGGCTTTTTGGTAACTAGACATTTCGTGTTGATCTGTGTTGAATTAGTAGTGGAAGAATAGTGCAGCATGCAAAAGTGTTTTCAATGGAGAGAGAACAACAGAAAGAAAAACAACTAAACCCTCCCAAAACAGGAATGGGACCATGCAGTGCAACATTTCAGTCGTCCAAAAGTGTTTTCAATGGTAGGGATTTAAAAAAACTCTTTCAATACCGTTAAAAACACTTTTAGATGGTTTAGATACATGCTGCACAGTGCAAGGCTTTAAGTGCACTGCACCATTCCCGCTTCCCTCCCAAAACACTTTCTGGATAGTGGGAGAGGAGAAAAGGTAAAACCCACTTTCTGAATCTCTCCATTTAGTGGAGCGACACACCGTAATGTTTAGGTAATGATCTCTCTAGCTGCCAAATAATCTGAAAAATGTTTGTTAAAGTGTATACCTAAGCACACGTGGGGCTCTATTTTATGTGCTAAGAATTTAGTTAGCTAGCTAAGAAAGAATGCACTTTAATGGGCTACCTATAAGAAAGAAATATGATATAATCTCACAAATAGATGATCTTATCGGACAACAATAATGACATTAAAGATACCACATTGATTATATGTCCGACGAATATTTAATTCAGAACAATTAGGGCGCGTTATCTAATGATGCTATCTTTTTTTTTTTTTATGCAACTTTTTTTTTTTAGCAATCATGTAGCGGCTTGTGAAATGGCACTCCCTTTGTTTTTTTTGGCCGATTGAGTCGCAGTTATAATGGACCTTACACGGTTACACCAATTCTTTAGTTTATCTTTTTGCCAAAAAGTAAAAAATGCAAAAGCCAAAAATAGAGCTACCAAACACCCCGAACACAAAGATGGGTGTGGAACCGTCCATTGTGTGCAGATATCACGTCCATTGCATACCATCCAATGTACGTAGATCCCATGGGTATGGAACGTCCACTGTGTGAGAGAGGGTGTGGCTGGGGGAGTGTATATATCATTTTTGGATCCCATGTCCATCTTACAGACCCATATGCATCGGACGTGGACATGGATCCATACCGTAACTCTTTCTTTTTTTCTTCTAAAAAAAAGAGAATAACACAATCCTTTCCCTTCATTTTTCTTCTAAAAATTAGTAGCCACACAAGGGTAGGGGTTGCCGTTGTGCAGCCACCACAGGGCACCGTGCTATGCACATCTGGGCCGTCCGTTGCCCAAATGGATGGCCCAGATTTTATCTCACCAGATCAAAAGATACCACTATCCTATATCTTTTTCTCCTCCTAATCTTTTCTTCTTTTTTCACCTAGCGTGCCAAACGGACTGGATTCTAGCAGAGAGGGAAACCAACAAGAAATAATTAGTCAATCAAACCCCAGAGTGCAACATGGTGAAATTTTTAGTAACCAAAAACACCAGATGAACGGCTAAAAACAGAAATCAGAGCGCACTTTGTGCGAACTCGGGCCTATATATGTAAGTAAGATTAATTATCAACTTCAATCATAATCCGTGTACAGCCATATTTACATTTCTACACGAGTTAGAAGTGATGATCGATTACGATCGCGCATACATTAATCAGTAGGACACATTAATCAGTAGGACAAACTCAATCTCAACTGCTTTTGAAGTACTTGTTAAACCCTTCTTCCTCCCTACAGTACTTGTGCATGACTCTGTATACTTCCATCAATAATTTCGGAAACCGGCTTCCAAAATAGCCATCAAATCCTTCAGGTACCGGTCCTATAATTTCCTGAAATGAACACCACTAATCAAACTCATATCACCAACAATGCACTGACAAGACTGATCCTCGAAATCTTAAAAGATTGGTACAGGTACGAATACCCATATGGTAAAGAAAGCGTAAAAGCATGACAAATACGATGCTTGCCGTAGTCACGGTTTTAAAGGGAACTTGTCAAATATCCGAACATATTTATGTATTTAGATAGCTTTCAGAAGTGTTGGCGTGAGAAATGAACCTGAATTTCAACAGGAAGTTCTCTATAATGATTCAGTTTATTCCGCATGACTCGTAGTAAGTCACGAACACTGTCAAACTTGTACCGCCTGTATTTTCCAATGTTCTTAAGGAATGCAGGTTCCATCTTTTCATCCCATTTTGTGCCTAAAGCCAGGGGAGCGGTGCTTTCTAATGCTTTTAAAAGATCAGAGTTGGCTTCCCTGTCTTCCAGTTCTACCCTGTCGCTCGCGTCACGGAAAAATGATAATCTCATCTCAGAATCCCAAAAGAAGGGATGATTAAACACCTCTGAAGCCTTGGGCCTGCAAGAATTAACTAGATCTGACAAAATGTGTTTGGAAAAATGAACTCAAGGAAAAAGAACCAAGAAACCTGCGAAAGCCAATAAAATCCGAGTACTAATAGTAAAAGCTGTCGTAACTATACTCAACTACACAGTTGGAATGTGCCTTGCATCACTTAAGGAATTTATCTCTAAATAATAGATCTGTTGATCTATCTCTATCTCTAAATAATAAATAGATCCGTCAATCTCTCTCTCAATAATAAGAGTTTTTTTTTTTCTCCCTTTTTTCAAACTGGAATGGCTTTCATAATCTTTTTCATAGTCCTTTCTATTGCTTATTTTGAGATTTTTACAAAGAATTTTGTTACACTCTTTTCATTGGACAAAGAAACTTTTAGGAATTCTAAAATGGGAGTATAATGGTCTTTTAAGCTTGTAAACTCCATGAAACAGATTAGACCTTGTTTTGGTTGTCTATTTTAGTCTGTTTTATTCTAAACAACACAAAACGCCTGTCTATTTATCATTCTATCTTGGCAAAAAAACTCAACTTTTCAGCCCAGATAGATTAGCTTGGTTTAGTCCCTCTAGCAAAAATTCAGAAAAACGCTAGACATTTTAGCCCAGACAACTTTATCTTTTTTCCTTTTTAGCTGTTTCTTTTTCCCTCCGAAAGTAAAAAACCCAATTTTTTAGACATCTCAACATAGCCCTAGTGGTCAGTCTTCAAAGAAAAAACAGGAAAAAGCTTAGCACCTCCAAATGGCACAGAGGATAATATATCAACGAGGCAACAAGTCGTAAGTATTGCCCTGTAGTCATCAAGGTAACAAACTCCTTACTTCTTACCTTAATTCAGCATCAGGATCCAATAAACTGGATAACAAATCCACAGCTTCAGGATTATACTCCACTAAGAAGAGATCAGCTATGTTCTTCACAATATTGATGTCACGCTCAAGACGGTCACCAAACGGATGTCTACCACCGGTAATACAGTAAAAGAGGACGCAACCTAAGCTGAACATATCAACAGCACGCGTTTGGCGCCCATGAAGAAGCTGTTCGGGAGCTTGCCAACCCGAACTTCCATAACCTGTAACGCCTAATGAAATTAAATACTGAAAAATAGTGAAGCTAGGTCATTTATATGAAGAAACAATATACCGCATATAACTTAAATGTATACCATGGGGTGGTGGTCAACATTTCCTAGACAATATATATGAATAAAAATCAAACGCGATGATTTTAGAGTTGAACTGTAGTAACCACCATTTGCATATCTGATAACTTGAAGTGAGGCTACCAATAGTTTATGGGAAACAAGCGGGATCATGCAATCTAGAGAATACTGGCAACTAAAAAAAATTCTAGAAGCCAAGAGGCCATCCTATATAAGTCGTAAATTACCACAATATTAGGGGTACTGGAATTTTTTTATCAGAAGTTGATGTACACAAGCCAGAAATCAAAACAGTTGGCTACATAAAGGTTTAAAACGCGCGAAGCAAATCAAGTGGCAGATTCCATCCGACCAAAAATCTGCAAATGCACACTAAATGGAGGATATATGCAGTTGCTGCCATAATAACTAGTCAAGATTCAAGAATACTTGCCAGTGGCATGGTGGCCTAAGGAAGACATATCCCCAACAAGACGTTTGCTGATGCCCATATCAGAAAGCTTTGCACATAAAGATCTTCCTTTAATTATCAGCACATTTTGAGGCTTTAAGTCTCGATGAATTATCCCCAATTCATGCAAATGCACAAGCCCAGAAACCACATCCCTATTTTACAAAAGGAAATACAATTATATCAAGCAAATAATGAGATGCCTGATTAAATAAGGACAAATTTAATAGTATCTACGCGCATGAAAAGATCAACAAGGGAGTCTAGCATAAACTAATTTTTTTTTTTTTTGGGTAATTAGTCTAGCATAAACTTATAACTGCATTATTAACCTTGCCATAGGAACGTACGATTATAGTGCTGGCTTTGGCATTCTTGATGTAGCCCACATATCCAGTCATTAATTCTCATGGTTTTTTAAGAATTGCAAATAGTTCTGGCTGCTGACCTTATGTGGGAATTAAGAATTGACTTAAAAAATGCATGGGACATTGCACAATGCCTCCTTTTACAAATTGTATTTTAAGTCAACAAGTCTTAAATCTTAAAATATAATCAGCTCACGAAATCCTACTCTATCTGCACTAGCAATATATTATTCTCATCACATGTACCCATGGAAATATGATTCCGTTCCATATTCAATGCAGAAAACAATGAAATAGTTCCAGTCTAATAAAAGTAGATCGACTCAGTCAAATCGAATTCCAGTATCAGAAGGGCTTGGGCCCGTTAGTGCAAATGTTCCCCTTTCTGGAAATGGACCGGAAATATTGTAGTATTATGCAAGGGATTAAAGGTTATCCACTACTAGAAAAATGAAAAAATATCAAAAAGATTCCCACACATGGATGATGACAAAGCGTCATGGCCTTTCAGGATCGGATACCTCCACTCTTATAAGTAACACAATCTTTATTCAAAATGAGCATCAAATGGAATTCTACCCAGGAACAACAAGCTTCAAGGATTCGGCGGCACTAATCTTGTGGATGAAAAAACAAAAGGAATAATGACAACCTAATAAAAAAATAAAAGTGGCATACTTAGCATGAGATGGTGACAGATCTAGTGCATAATCTAACGGCATCACAAAAAATTTAGACTAACCTCATCAATTTCAACAGTATAGGTGAAGGATAGCCATTGTCTTTCCACAATTGAACTTCCGGCACAGTGCCCTCCATTGATTCCAAACGGATTTTATACTCTATCTTAACTTCCGTAGCTTGGTCTTCACCAACGGTTGGCTTTTCAGAATCATCCAAATGCGTCTGAATTAAATCACTTAAGCTGCAATTGCAACGCTCCAGTGATAGATACACGAAATCTTGGTCTGATTCAACTCCATACCATCGAACAATATTTGGATGTCTATCCGATGCAATAAGATTCTGGATTTCTTTGAAAGCAACATCGTGATAAGCCTTGACAAGACGTTTCACAGCAACTGGACGACCTTCATAAATTCCCTCAAGTACAATGGTACCATTGCTTCCCTTAGCAATCTCTTTATTGAAGACAAAAAGTTTACCAATCGTGCGTCCATCTACACTTTCATCCATTCCTTGATTGAGTTGCAACCATGATCTCTCATCAGATCCATCACCAGATGAGGTGCGGCCATTATTTTTTCCTGACTTCCGAATTTTCTTTCTTTTTGAAGTCACGGTTCTTGCATTTAAGTCACTGGGCTGCTTATTCCCCTCACTGTCTTTCCAAGCCATTAAAAAATAAAGGCAGGGGACAAGGCATGCAGTAGTGATTACAAGAGAAATAAGAGAATATCCACTAGAACCTTTAGAAACCATATTTAGTCCACCACTGCCTCTCATTTTCACATCTTGCGTACCAGAGATCCCCGAGCTCTCAGTCATTTGAGCCACTGACGACCCTAGATCAATGTCGTTGTTGTGAGATACCGTAAATGAATTGACATCATGTTGTGAAGGAATTAAAAGATTTGGAGCAGGCAGTGAAAGTATCTCGTCATTATGATGCGGTCCTGTTAATTTATCAACCTTGGGAGGCTGCCAGTGAAGCACACGGTCTGAATTGGACTCTGGAAGCATCATATCTTCATCGTGAGCCTCAGGCAGCATGTTAGGTTTATAAGATGGTCCTAGCATATTATGACGGCGAAAGCGGTATACAACAGCCTTTGATTGACATGGCAATGGCATACTGAAGTTAACCCCAGGTTCAGAAGGAAATTCAGATTCAGAATCAGAGAGAGCCCCATTAAATGAATTCTCAGTGTCTTGACAAAGGAAAGCAGCCCCAATTTCAGCTACTGTCATGTTCCAAAGAACTTTGTCCGTATTTAGAGCGAAAGACTTCAGTGAGTAATCAGTTCTTGTGATGTAAAGAGGAAGCTCATCAGGCTTAAGATTCAAAGAACCTGACTGTCTCAGTTCATCAAAGGTAGTACTGTTTAATACACTGTTTTCACCATTGCTCTGTGATGTGGATGGAACACCAGACATCTTGTAAGTGTAAATTAGCCTTCCAGTCTTAGCATCAACCAGAAACACAGTAGTCTTCTTTGACCCAAGTACAACTCCTCCATCTTCTGCTATGAGTGGAGTATTGCTGATAAACTCTTCAACAGTTTCTTTGAGTTTCTGAGACATAAGGATGGAAACGAGAATTCACCCATTTAAGTGATTATGACGAAAGTAATTCACAACCCCATGAAGGGGAAAAAAAGACAGAATGATAGTCTACAATCACTCGAGAGTCGAGAAATTGAGTATACAATCTGAACAGGGCCTCACCTCTGATTTGTGCAATATGCATTGAGTCCTATGTTATGCGGACTCTTGTAATGTTATAAAGTACCCGTGTCGGACACTCAACACTCGGATAAGGGTGTGGGATATGCATCCGATAAGTTTAGTAAGACACTTCTATAGAAAACCTAATTGTAATTCGAGTTTATCATGGAAGTATGCATAAACCTCTCTTATTATCCATGAAATGCCCTACAGAACCTTAAAGCACCATTTTACGTAAGAAAATACACGAAAAATAGATAAAAAAAAATTGAATATTTTGCCGTGTCCCCGTGTCCTTGAAATGAGAAATAGTTGAATCCGACACCTAGATACATACCCGCGCCCGACTCCCGTACCCGAGTCCAAGTAAATAGGCATTGACAGTGTAATTAGTACTCCAATTATGAGCAGATATATAACATAAGCCACCAAACAATGAACCTTTCCCAATCTAGATAAAAGTTAACCATCTCCATTGATGTCAGAAAAAAAATAGATGAGTAATGGGCTAGGGTGAATCAGGCTATATAGGGCAACAGGCAACTACTTCTTAGCATAACCTGCCAGACGGAGTCTGTCTACCAATCTTGAATCTAAGGACTACATAACTTCAGGAAAGCATCAACGTGAATTATAGAGACATTTGCTGACATACCCTTTTACCAAAGGCATCATTCATATACAATGCCCAGTCATCCCCGCAATCTAGGAAGAAACTGCCAAGTCGGGAAATGTTCTCCTTATCATCATCATGCTCAACAGAAGCCTGATACGAAGAGTAAATTGATGGTCCTGATGTAAATGACCATAAATCTTTCCCAGATTTAGGCTCAACTAAATGGATTGTTCCATCCAAGGCAGCAACCAGTGCAGTATCATGCTCTCTGTTTCAACAAAAAATAATAAGAAGAAAATAAAACAGAGAGCAAAGACAGTACAGTAATGGCAGGGAAAAGGATAAAGAATAAAGCCATTTGAGATGTTGGCATATCAATGGGAAAAAATGTGTTTGTCTTTTACGAAATCATGTTCCAGATGGGTGTAGGAACGTGGTATGCCACCATCTCTAAAGTACACTACAATAGAGCTAAGTTTGTAGAGGCTCATTCTAAACAATTAATGTTTATCATAATTCGAGATCGATTTTCTGTTAATAATTGGACCCAAGAAAGTATGCTTATTATTCCTCCAGGCAATCATGTACGAAACATAATTTTGAGAGCATTATGACCCCCTTATTTCATCTCTTGTTCTGCAAAACCACCGAAAGTATGCTTATTATTCCTTCAGGCAACATGAACGAACATAATTTTGTGAGCATTATGACCCCCTTTATTTCATCTCTTGTTCTGCAAAATAACATGATCCAAAGTTTAATCTACAACACTCGAACTTTAAATTCTCAAGATAACTTTCAACAAAATACCCATGGCAACAATTGGGGGTCGCTTTGGATTGTCAAATTTATAACAAATTGTGTAATGGTTTGGGACATGCATTCTGAAACATAAATCGTCAAGGTATTAGGCTATCATAGTCCCATAAATAAAAGGTTCTTCATTGAGCATAGCCTGTTGTTCCTTTGTATAGGAGCATAGCTTCATTCAAGTCTCACTGTGTCAAGCTCCATCCTGTCCTTCCCCAATTCCCTTTCCTAGCAATCCTAATTACAAGTAAAAAAAGACCACACATCCGCACATGCCGTACACTTATTTATGGCAGAAGACCAATGCTTGAATTTCATTTTGTTTTCTGAGATTAGCAAGGGGGAGTGAATCCCCCGGCTTTAACCTGGGTACATGGAGGGATAGCTTCAATACCGATAACAGTTCAGTGCTCAGCTTGCACCACTGCGCTTTCTATTGATCAATCAATGCTTTGATTTTTTTTTTCACAAAACTGCATACAGATTGTAATATTGTATATTACACCAGCGGATCTAGTCAAGGACCAGGGCGCACGTGAACACCCCCTGTAACGACCCGCCACAGCTAACCTGTTAATTCTTAGCCTAACTAGGTGGCTCAAAAAGTAAACCTCAAGTTATATAGCTGCTTGATTCATTATATAGAATACTCTACCTCAACTTAAGCCACCGATGTGGCTCTCAAATTGGGTTCTCACAATCACCCTCACTTTAGATCGCAACGTCCCCATTGCACCCCAAGGTCCAACAACTTCCACCCACCAAGCGATGTGAGACAAGTACCCGCTTAAAAACATCAAACTCCTAAAGCTCATCTCATGTGGGACCCGTCCAAGCACGACAAGCACATCACCTCCTGCCTTGTCAGGCCCACCCAAGCACATCTCCTTGCGGGACCCGCCTCACACTTCCGGTTGGTGCAAGCTCTGATACCACCTATAACGACCCGTCACAGCTGACCAACTAACTCTTAGCCTAACCACGTGGCTCAAAAGATTAACCTCAAGTTATAATGCTCGATTCATTATATATACTACTCTACCTCAACTTAAGCCACAGATGTGGGACTCAAATTGGATTCTCACAATCCTGGAATTTCCTGTGCCTACACTTCCACCCCTATGGTATATGTATCTTTCATTTAACCCCCCATAGAACAATGTACTAAGTTTTAACCATGAATTCCTTAAGACTAACCTAATATTCTAAATTGTTCAAACAGCTCCAAAAAAAATTCCCCAGATTCAAATAAAGGCATGAATTTTTTAAACTCCCGCAGGCTTAAAACAAAGGCAACAGGAGAACAATAAAAAGCAAACAAAACAAAAGAAAACCCAATTTTAAGCATATAAATCCAATTTCTTCACAAAACCAAATTGTAAGTGAATCCATCTATTTCAAAAATCACAACAACAAAAAATTATTGGAGAAAGTGAGCAATCATAAATGGGGATGAAATCATTATGAGGAGGAGAGCAATAGCAATGGAAACCCACCCTCCATTGGTTCCAAGTGTGAGAAGAAATATATATACTATATACGGATATAATGAAAAAGGGAACCTTCATGTAAATTCTACTCCATAACGTGAGGGTGGGATTAAGACAAATGGCATATTCAATTTACGGACGTGTCCTAAAAAAATGCATTAATTTACAGCAGTTCTAACATGTTAGCAGCGGCTATTTTTAGAATTCAACAAGTGAGCTAGCTTCAAAATTTGTCTAAACCAAAACGGGTGTTCCCTTTAGAATGGTAACATATAATGGACATACTGTGATAAGGTTTTGCTAGATGGCATTTTGACTATAGGCATTTGATGAGCATAGATTGGTAGTAATCAAAATGGTCCATTATAATTGATGCAAAACTTTTGTATTTTGTGACGGATCTTAGTGTAGCATTATCATATTGTGCTTGAAAATTATGTCTGAAATTATAATGAATCAGTGCCCCAACATGCTGATCAAAACAAAAAAGTGCCCAACTATGTTGAGTTCCTGAATCCGCCAATGCCAGCAGGAAGCCCTTATAAGTTATAATAACAACCTAATCACATCATGGTTGGAGGAATTATGTTAAGCTTCAGAGTCCACAATAGAAACATACGAAAACATGGCCTATGTGCAAATTGCAATACAGAAGTACTCATAACATCCGAAGCATGCCATGATCTTAAAGAACACCATAAACTCTACCTATTCTACCACAATCCCATAAACCCTTAACCCTCTATTCTACTTATCTATTACTAGAAACCAACGAGGAATAACCCAATAAACAGAAACGAAAATGCTAAACACAGCTCAAAAGGAGGTGAATAATGCGTGAAAAAGTGTATCCCTATCTAAAACCAAGGTACGATGATATCCGTGAAATGTGTACTGAAATCCTAACTTATGTGTATCATATTGACACTAGGAGATGGTTAGAAAGACCCGATAACAAAGCTTTGAAAAGGTAATGGAGGCACTCACTTAGAGACCGATAACAGAGACCTCTTGGCCGGCTGAGTAGTGATTCCATCGAGATCGTTCCCAATCAGACTCGAACCCAAAGACCCAGATACAATAACTAATAAAATGCATAAGAGGCCGATCAATTTCCGATTCATCGGCAAATCGAAGACCAGAATGGGTTGTCGTGGAAGGGTTTTGTGGGATTCAAATTTGAGATCGAAAACGGTGGTTGGACTTTGATCCAATCCTTGATTTGGGTTTTAGTTGATGCCGTATGGAGGATAAGATAAGTGGAGGGTTTTTGGAACGAAGAACATTCGAAGCTTCGTTGGGAATTTGGGATTTGGGATCTCCGAGGTTGCCAGATTACTGCAATCGGTCGCGTATGTGGAGATTTGTCGTGCGACCAACGGCGTTGATTTTGTGGCGGGCGGTGGCCGAGGGTCCCTGTAGTGCACAAAATGCACTAGTGTGCAGTGCACATCATCCGGCCGTCCATTTCGACAATGGACGGCTCGGATTTAATCCAAACAATCGACGATCGGATTCAATTCGCTGCTCGGATTAAATCCGAGCCGTCCATTGTCGAAATGAACGGTCGGATGGTGCACTGCACCATCCCCCAAGCCGGGGTTTGGATTACCGTTCTTATCCTGTTCCTTTTCTTCTTCTTTTTTTTTTTAAACGGTTGTATTCGGGCTAATTTACGCCTACATTTAGGGGGAGTTTCCCAATGAATTATTTGATTTTATCATATTCGATTTTATCATCATCTTTTACGAATAGTTAAAAGGAATGTGATTTTATCACACTAGATTTTATCTATTGGGAAAACAATGTGATTTTATCACCCCTCCATAAAACATCAACTAAAATCAAATTTCTCATTTTATCTCATAAAATCCATTGGGAAACTCCCCCTTAGGCTTAGTTTGCCAATTGATAAGCGTTGATTTTATAAATCGGCAAACTACCAACGCGGGCAACGCGTCTACAAGTACAAACAAGGTGTGCAGATGGTGTACCGACCAGATTCGAGGATCCACTTGTGGGTCCACACGAGTTATCTGAACCAATGAAGAAATTTTGGAAAAATCACTTACGCATAATGGATTGAGCTGATTTTTCAGGGGCCATTCGGAAAAATGTTTTAAGATGAATGAACGATTCGGATCACTCGTGTGAGACCCACTAGTGAGTCCCTGAACGCGGTCGTTTCGCCATTTGTACATGGGCGCCGGTACTCCTTCAATTACCAATTTACTATTCTCTTGCGGTCAATGGAATCGATTTCGTTGGGAGATTTTGGGTTACCATGCTCATCACTTCTTTTTTTTTTACGGTCGTGTTCAATCCAGCTTACGCGTACATTTATTATTCTTTTTTTCAGTTCAATCAAAGGCAGATCATTCACACAGTAACTATAATTTTCACATGTGATTTCTTTCTCAAATCTGATTCCAAAAGTTTGCCAAATTTCAAATTCAAAATGTCTTATAGCTCACTGCTCATCTTAAGCGTTGAGCTACCTTGTTCTATACTTTTCGGCCTCGTTTGATTCGGAGACTAAAAAAGATGGGATTAGGAATCCCGGCATAAATTGTACCGGACTATTAGTCCCGGTATTAATTTAGTCATGCATCTTGCATAATCCCTTGTTTGATTGGCACGGGATTAACATTGGGACAGTTTTTTTTTTTTTCCAGGATACTCTCATCTCTCTCAAAACAACTTTCATTGTAGCAAATTCAAAACAACTTTCACAGTGAAGGCTTGGACGAAAACCAAACAAATCGGAATAGAACCATAAAATTGAACCACCTGAGACCCAATTTGGAGGTCAAACTCATGAACCCAGATCATGAAAATAAAACAAAAAAAATCTTCAAATTGGGAGATCTGATACTGAGAACTCACCTGGAAAGTTAAAATTTAATAAAAGTCAGCACATTACTCCAAATGCAAGTGGGTTTGTAAAGGAAAGTGAAAACATGTGGAAAAACGGAAGCCAGAACATGTTAAAAAAATCTTCGCGACAGAACATGTGGGTTTGTAAAAGAAAGTGAAAACAATGGCTGAGAACTCACCTGGAGCCTGTGCGAAGAACGAAAGCCACAACAAACTTGGGAGATCTGATACTGGCCATTGACGGAAGAGGTTGAGGATGTCGGTTCCATTGGTTGCAGATCTGGGTTTTGAGAGAGAGAGAGAGAAGAAGAAGAAGAAGAAGACGACGACGACTGTTGAGGGTTGAAAACATTTCCGTGGCAAATTTGTAATATTGGGCCGACAACCTTCCGTGTGGTTTTGTCCAGGATTGGTAATCCCACCCCCCCCATGGGATTACACAATACCATACATATAGGGATAATTTTTGTCCCAGGATTATTAATCCCATGCACATTTGTGGGAACCAAGGATAGTGCGGGATTGGATACAAATAGTCCAATCCCAGGTATTTAATACCCGAATCAAACGAGGTTCGGGGATTGGTGTTTTTCGGAGTGCTCTAATATATATTACAAAATTGAGGGCTCCTCTATGGTCATATTAATTAACAATGATGTCCCGAAGGAAAAAGGGGGGAGAGGGAGAGGAATTAGTTATCCAAAAAACATTTGATTTTTATGCATTTTTGTATCAATAAATATAGTCGTCGAAAAAGAAGAATGTTCTTGCTTTTGAT
This sequence comes from Vaccinium myrtillus, assembly GCA_016920895.1. Classification (NCBI taxonomy): domain Eukaryota; kingdom Viridiplantae; phylum Streptophyta; class Magnoliopsida; order Ericales; family Ericaceae; genus Vaccinium; species Vaccinium myrtillus. The sequence goes on from CM029276.1 coordinate 2,050,200, forward strand.
CAAGTGATTTGTAAAATCAGGCTTGCCAAATGCATTCGAGTTTAATCGAGGAAGGAATAATGTGATAAACAAAAATTAAATTACATCGTTCTATTAATAGAACTTTCATTCACATACTTTATAAGTGTGTTGCAAAATGCCAAAAAACAAAAAAAAAATACTACTACTTTATAAGTGTGAGAATTCACTCATTTAAAGTGATTCAGGGGCTACTCCACATGGGAGAGTTAGGGGGTCAGCCGACCCCATGGCGGGAAAAAAAATACTACTACTTTGTTAATTTTTTTTAGAAAATTCATAAATGAACTCCCATAAATTTAGGGTTGACATCACTGGATAATCCCCCAACTTTCATCCTCCCTCTTTGGGTGGCTTGTTTGAATCTTAGTTACTCGTTTTGTTCTTTTGATATGGAGAGTTTGATCTGTCTCGGTAAGGAAGTACTCTTACCGTCCCAAATTGTTGCTCCTAGTTACTAAAAAAATTGTTCATATCGTCTGATTTTTAGTGATTTATATATCTAATATGGATCTTGTTTGATGGATTTCAATTAATTTTATCAAACACATATTTTAAAATCATAGAAAAATAATAGATTATAAAATATAGATAATTGTTTGAATGGTTTAAAAAGTGAAGCAGAAGCAACAATTTGGGATGGAAGGATTATTTGATAGTATGTCGATACCACGTCAAATGCAATTGTAGAAACTTGTGTATTTTTTTTTTTTTTGTATGTGGTGAAAACTGTTTTATGCTTTTTGATAATATCTTTTGTTCATTAGGTTGAGTTTTTTAATGTGATTTTTGTTGGAACAAAATTTTTTGTTGCCGTTACTGTGATATTTTCTTTGATTTACGGTTGGTAAATGTATTTGATGTTTATAATGACCCCCCACTTCTGAAATCCTGAAGTCGCCACTGAAGTGATTACAACGAAAGTAACTCACAACCCCATGAAGGAAAGGAAAAAAACAAAAAAAAACAAAATGATATTCTATAGTCACTCGAGAATTTGAGTATACAATCTGAACAGGGCCTCGCCTCTGATTAGTACTCCAATTATGAGCAGATATATGACATAAGCCACCAAACAATGAACCTTTCCCAATCTAGATAAAAGTTAACCATCTCCATTGATGTCAGATTAAAATGGATGAGTAAGGGGCTAGGGTGAATTAGGCTATATAGGGCAACTACTTCTTAGCATAACCTGCCAGACGGAGTCTGTTTACCAATCTTGAATCTAAGGACTACAAAATTCAAGAAAGCATTAGCGTGAAATATAGAGAGACATTTGCTAACATACCCTCTTACCAAAGGCGTCATTCATATACAATGCCCAGTCATCCCCGCAATCTATGAAGAAACTGCCAGGTCGGGAAATGTTCTGCTTATTTTGAATAATGATACAGACACACTCTTTCAATCATATTCTAACACACCCTCACTGACATTTGGGTGGTCCCCACACCTACATGTGAGTGAGGGTATGGTAGAATGTGGCTGAAAGAGTGTGTCTGTATCATTTTTGTTAGTTTCTTGTTTGACAGTTGTATCCAAGAGAGATGCGAATGGTGCAAGAGAATAGTAAATCATCATCAATCAATACCCTATAGAAATTTGGTTTGCCAGAGAAAGCCTTCAAACCTCTAATCCTAATTTCATAGATTTTACTTTTTCTTTTATTTTCCTGAAATTGGGGGGAGAGAGAGAGAGTGTGTGGGGAAGGGAGAGCTTTTTATGAAAGTAACGTTGTTTTCGAAACAATTTAGGAATCTACCGTCGTTTTCAAACTATTTATAAAAATACCGTCGTTTTGTACTTCTCATTTTGAACCTGAGATCTTTAACCACTTCTCAGTCTCCCTTAGAAGTCTCCTAAAATTTCATCTGACGTGTCCTAAAATTTCATCTGACGTGTTCCCGTCCAGCGTGTATGGACCATACATACTTCTCATTTCCAAAATGAGAAGTCGTTTTTATTTGAATTTTGTACCTGAGAAGTATAAGAGATTTCGGGTGTACTAATTGAGAACATACTTCTCGTATTGGACCTGAGAAGTATTTTATACAACTCATGTTGAACCTGAGAAGTACTTTTAACTCTCCTTTTTCCCATTCTCCAACGAAAACAGTCGTCATTCTCAAACTAGCGTCCTCAGGAAGATTGAAGCAGAGAAGAACGGGGAACGAACGGAGAGCTTCTTCCTCACTGATCTTGCTCCCCTCTCCTCCACCAAGGTACGCATGCACTTTGTCTCTCTCTCTCTCTCTCTCTCTCTCTCTCTCTCTCAGTACATCTCTGTCTCTCTCTTTAAATCTCTTTAGGGTTTCTGATTAGAGTTAGGGTTTCTGATTAGAGTTAGGGTATTTAGGGTTTCGATTGGGGTATTTAGCTGGGTGAAGTTCAAGTAAATGATATATACATGTAGATTCTGGAAAGTGAAAACTTTTGCTGACTAGGTATATAATGAACCTAGACAAGAAAATGTTTTGCTCGTTCACTTGAATTGGGTGTTCTTCTCTTCCCATATTTCTTGGCCACACAGCTTGAAATTTTAAAGAACTTCCTTAGAGGTTATATTCACCATAGCACACAGACATACCTCTTGCCTGGGCATTAAAATGAACTGATAGCTTCATTACACAATATATATTTTCAATTGCTTCAGATTAAATTTTCTGCACTGGGGCCTCATCTTAAATGCAATATCCATCAGAGATATCCCAATTCTTTAGTGTTTTGAATGATATGCAGTCCACTGGTGGCTTTATTGTTGTTTCGAGATATGCCCACAGCCCCTGCTTCTATACATTACATAGAGCCCTCAAACAAGTCCTTAAAATGTTAAACATACCCGAACTCCTGAAATTCAGTTTTTTGGGCCCTAAAGTGGCAGTAACATATATTGAAAAGATGTTTGCGGTCCAAAACCATTCCACTCAACAGATTGGGGTACATACTGGTGGTTTCAGATTGGGGTACATACTGATTAGAGTTAGGGTATTTAGGGTTTCTGATTGGGGCACATACTTCTCCCAAAATGTGTTAATACAACATATTGGTGGGTTTCATTAGCACGTCTCAGTACTAATGTATTTGATTTTGTACTGTTTTTGTTAATTCTTAAGTATGGTGTGTTAATACTTTCTAAAAAATTAGGAGCTATACTATTTTTTTCTATACGCACCCATATATGCAATTTAAGTTTATCTTTGACTTCAGATCCAACCCAATAACTTCTTAGGATTAAACCACTAAGAAACCAACCCAATAACTTCTATTGATGGCCTTGTTCGGTTGGATTTTTCCTAAAGCATTTTTCCTTTTTCCTTGATTCTTTTTTAGCAATCACTTCAAACAATCATATGGTTTCTCTTTTGTGTATTTCACTTATGTGTTTGAAGAGATTTTTCTTAATATTCTAACATTGAATGAGCTGAACGTTGTGTAGATGACAATGCATGTACAATTGGAGCCTGGCCCTATTGACGACTCTGTTTTGACACGACAAGCTTCACACCGGTCAGCTCGTGTTCTTCAAGAGGCAATGGAACGAAGAGCTGCTAGAGAGGGTGTGGAGACCATGAACACACAAGAATTCCATTTACAAAGCAAATTAGTAGCGAATATACATAATATTGTAGCAAGCCATAACTCTTGACAAAGAGAAAAGGAAAAGAGGGAGAGAGAGGATCGACACATTACATTTACAAAGTATTCAACAATTTGATGTCACACTTAACTATAAAGTTACATCTACAAAAGCACATTACAGCTTTGTCGAAGCTCCAACATTGCCTTCTCAAATGATGCATTCGCAATGTTCCTTTCAGCTTCCCTCTGAGGACACTGATTTCTTTGCTTCTTCAGTCTCATTAAATGCAACTTGAAGATTTAACTCCAACTGTTATTTTTCGTTGTTTAGTTAAGCAAGCATCAATCTCCATTTGCTCCTCTATGGGAAGAAGCACATAAAAATGCCAATTAAATATGTAATCCACACCTATTTATTTATTTTTACTAGAGCGAAAAAGAAATAACGAGTTTTTCTTTTAATAAATATTTGGTCTCATTTTTTATTTCTTGTTTAAAAGCTTTACATTTATTTTGTCTAAGTAACAAAGTGGTAGGGTTGAAAATAAAACGTACAAAACATCTTTGGACATTTGAAAATAGTAGTATGTATTGAAAAGATTTCAAAACATTTATCATATTTTCAAAATATTTCAGTTTTTTTTTTTAAAGACCTGCATATTAGCCCATCCACCCCAAACTCTAAATGAGACGATTGAAGTTTGTAAAAATGAGGGTCAAAAAGTCTCAAGTCCAATATGAGAGAGATACTTTAAATACTTCTCAGGTCCAAAATGAGACGTACTTGGATAATATACAACAAAATATGTTTGGCAGATAGTTAAACTTCTCAGGTCCACAATGAGATCTTTAATTAAACTTCTCTAGTCCAACATGAGATGTGTAAAATAACTTCTCAGGTCCAAAATGGGTTGTTTAAAATACTCCCCAAAATAAATGTAAATACAAATTAAAGTGACTTCTCATTTTAGAAATGGGAAGTATGTATGGTATACAATAAATATACGGGAAGTATGTATGGTATACAATAAGTATACCGGAAGTATGTTCCAAGTTAGAGAAACTCAAACAAAACCGACTTCTCATTTTAGACATGAGAAATATATATAGACACGCTGGCCAAACATCCACGCTGGACGGAGACACGTCGGATGAAATTTTGGGAGACTTCTAAGGTTGAGACTGAGAAGTGGTTAAAGATCTCAGGTTCAAAATGAGAAGTACAAAACAACGGTATTTTTATAAATAGTTTGAAAACGACGGTAGATTTCTAAATTGTTTTGAAAACAACGTTACTTTCATAAAAAGCTCGAAATGGGGCTCCTTATACATCCTTCTTTTACTCCCAACTCACCCTAATTTTTATCGGAAACGCACATCACAGCTGTCCATCTCAAAATTTAATGGTTCGGATTTGCTAAAACTTTCTCACCAGTAAGAGTCTACTTTGATCGATAAGAAAGCATCTGTGAATCTGAACCACTAAAAACATTTTTGAACGACTGAGATGCTATGCTGCATGGTGCAACGCATAAGGCGCGCATCAAGCCCGCCTTTCAATTTTTAATAACTGTCAAACAAGTAAACCAGCTTACGCATAATCTTGAGTAACTTTGATAAATTGAATCCAATATGAGTTTGAATGGGTTGGTTTATTTTAAATTATCACTCTTCAATGCCTTTCATGGAGGATGATTTGACATTTCTATTTTTTTATTAACAATTATTTCATTCACATACTTTTATTAGTATGTTGCAAAATGCAAAATGCAAAAAAAAAAACAAAATTTACATATATTTTTTTTATAACATACAATGTATTTCACCAACGCTATAAAAGGCAAAGATTTCATCACAAATATAGGAAAGAACCAAAACTATCAACATCTAAGACACGAACAACTGCAAATAGCACACTGGCTCACATACACGTACTGCCAGATTAGACCAACACTAGGTGCTAGCATAGAGTCCATCCTCTATTTAGCAATAAAGAATCTCAAAGATACTCAGCTCAGACCATAAACACAAAAGCATAGATGAAATCAATCACAAGAACCACCCATACATGGGGTAAAGTGAACCCACAAAGGGAAAAATAAAAAAACATCAACAACAAAAATAAAATTGAAAAAGAAGAAAACCATCCAGTTGGGAAGTTGATGGAGAGCCGCCGCGCCAGATCTAATTGTTTATTCATCGGTGGAGGTTGGTCGAGGCCCTTTCTTGCTCTTGTACCCCTTTCTTGCTCTTGTACCCTAGCTCGAACTCCCAAAAGCCAAAAAAGAGTTTGATTTTGGATACATGGATAGTAAGTGATGCGAGAGATGGTAGATGGAGGCCACGATAGGTGGATATCGGAGATGAGATGGATTATAGAGAGGAAGTCGACATGAGAGAGAGGTGGGGTGGGGGTGGAGGTGGCAGCCCCACCTTTCCAAGCAAAACCCTTAAGAGAAAAAAGTTTAAAGAGAAGGAGGACTGTCTCTCTAGGATAGGCGAGGGCACCACACAATTAAACAAAAATTACATAGAAAATGATAAAAATGTTGATGGTACGACGACATGTAAATGACCGTTAAATATAAAAAAAAAGAGAATGTGGTTGAGTTCGTAATTTATTCCACGTGGCAAGTTGGTAAATTTGGTAAAAGTTTTTCAACCTCAAATACAATTGCAGTTGAGTTCACAGGTCATACAAAACATCAATAGATGATGAGATTGTTCCCATTGTAAAGTATAAAGGTGTGTGACTGGCCCAAACACCTTAGATCATCAATCAAAGAAACTACTTATAACACAACAGTAGTATTTGAAGTAACAACAATGTCACTCCTTAAAGAGAGAGGATGAAATGTGTTGGAACTCGAGTGGAATATTGCGAAAGTTAGATCCCCTTTTAGTCTTTACTCAAAATAACAAGGGGCATGGAGTAATTTCCACATTTTGGTTACGGTCATTACCCGCCCGTACCCGACCCGTTCCAGCAAAATCAAACTCAGAGGCCCAATATCTCAATCGTATAAAACTCGAACGAACACAAAAAAAACCCGCCGCCGTCGAAGAGGAAGAAACCGAACGGAAAATCGCCGGCGAAAGAGGCGAATCAGCATTCGATAAAGATGTTGCAGAACAAATCGTTCGTCCGAAAAACGAGGCAGGGAAAAGTAGTGAAGGTCCGTTTCCACTCTCCCAAACCCTAATCACACCATCTTCTCCTCATGTTACAGTTGATACCCAGTTCAGTTTAATTAGGGTTTTGAAAGATGACGTTTGGATTATATGCAGGTAGTAAGAGAACACTACTTGAGAGATGATATATACTGTGGAGCTCCGTTTTGCAAAGTCTGTGATTCTTCTGCTGCTCGATTGAGCTCCACTGCCTCCACTATTCTAATTGTTGACACCAACGTCGTTCTTAATCAGGTCACCTTCTTTTCAAGTCTTAATTTTCGAATGGAAAGAAAGATTGTCCGCGAAACGAGAACATGATGCACTTTTTTGTGGGAAAATAATTAGTTACTAAATATGAACTATTAGCGAGTTATTTTAGTGACATTAAAAAAGTTTGAATTTTTCTTGATTAAAATGCATCTTTTTTAGTTATTGACTTATAGTTTTGTGGACTGGACAATTGTTTTGGACGGAGGGAGTATGCATTGTGATTTTACTTTATTTCAGTAGAAGTTTGAGTTAAAACTTCATTTAGTGTATACCAAATACTCCAATGGGCAAACCCAGATTTAGCCGTATAGTTTGAGTGAAAGCTTTATTAATGGCATGATAGATTGGTAAATTCAAAAGCAACCAAGTTGTCTTGCAAATAAATTTGAGTGAAGAAAAGAGTTGAAGAGTCTCCTTTGATTGTGTAAGATATTCTGTGAAAGTCATTCATGTATTTTGAGGTGGCTGAAGGTTGAGTTTGGTTTTGAATGCGTGTTTTTCAGATTGATTTGTTGGAGAATGAAGCAATTGACGATGTTGTCATATTATCGGTTGTTCTTGATGAGGTCAAGAACAAGAATCTTGGAGTTTATAATAGACTTAGAGCTCTCTGCAGCAACTCTGTGAGGAAGTTCTTCGTTTTCTCTAATGAATACCACAAGTAGGTATCTCTCAGTTTTCTTCATGCCCGAGTCATTGCACTTATTTTATGACCTCATTTTGGAGACTAGGCCATTCGTCATTTGAATTTTGAACTGTTAGGGATTTTTTCCCTTCACTAAATCAGTGCGTTTATGCTGGTATGTGAAAGTGGATGTTGCTCTAGTCCTGGCATTGTCTTATTGACTTTTGTAGAGTTTCATTAGCTGTAGTTGAAACTTAACAGTATGAGTCAACAAAACAGCTCCTAATACTTGATGGATTACCTATTTTTCCTTGAAGGGATACCTATGTGAAGGCTATGGTTGGCGAAAGTCCGAATGACAGGAATGATAGAGGTTATTTCTTTGCTTTCTCAATTTATTTTGTGGCTAGATTGTTTTGACGACAAAGTCCTATTGTGATTGAAGAGATTGTATGGTGTCTAGTCTCTCATATGCACTATGAGGTCTCCTATTCATGTAGCACCATCAGCTTGGGGCACTTGTCATCTAATAATCAGTAGTTGTAAGGCATGAAGTTGTTTTGCCATGGTTGTTACAGGAACACAAGTGGGTGAAAGTGGGTAATGCTAATTTAGGAGTTCTCTAGAATGGTTCCCAATGTATACTCTCTACAGGCCTTACAATGCTTTTAATGGATAAATAGTTGAGATGAAGAGGCATATGGCTGTATAAAGAGTATAAATCCATATAAATAAGTGCTTACACGTGCATCTTTTTATCAGTGATGGTTTCTCTGCGTGACATGATGCACATAGAATAGTCTCGGTAAAGATTTCATGTCCTTTGCTCCATCGTAACACCTCAATTCGAACAGTAAGGCTGAAAGACATGGTTATGTGGGAAAAAAAAGGTAGGTGTGATCCCTGACATGTACACTCACTCTGGCGTCGTAATTCTTTGTGATTGTACTTTAGAGGGATATGTGTAAGATGGCATCTGTATAAAATGAATTGAGGTCTTTAATCTTGTTCTTAGTGCATTGATATGTCTATGTAGATTTTGAGTTCTGACATGGAAGAAATTGTGGTTCAGCTATTCGTGTGGCAGCTCAGTGGTATCAGACTCATCTTGGTGATGCAACTAAGATCGTACTAATCACAAATGATAGGGATAATAAGAGGAAGGCCACTGAAGAGGGAATTTCTGCTGAGACAGGTATCACAGCACATAATTCATTTTTCCAACCGATGTCTACCAGTACATTCAACTTTAATGGTTATTTACAATTGTCTGCGTCTCTTGTAGCTGCTATTGGCTTATTGTTAACCTGCTGAGTTACATGAACTCTGTGTATATCTTGTCTGGGAAAAGGATGACCAGTTGATATCCTTATTTATTTCAGTTGAATCCTATGTAAAATCACTTGGTCAACCTGGATTGCTTGACCTGCTTGCTCAAGCCCCTTCAGAAGATGTAGCCATGGAGGGTGTTGAAGATATGAGACCTTCAAAGAAGAAAATCATTTATAGTGAGGTATTCTTGTCCGCAAGTGCATATTTTGAACCGATGATTGTTTCCCCTATAATATGTGGTGGTGTTTATATTGCTGTCAATAGTTATGCTCTATAGTTACAAAATTCCTGCTTTCCGTTGTTTTTGCCTCAGCATAAACCTATGTCAGAGATTACTGCTGGCTTGCATCGTGGGATTTTTCATCAAGGGAAACTTCGTGTCAATCGTTACAATCCATTTGAAGCCTATGTTGGAAGTGAGAGCATTGGAGATGAGATAATTATATATGGGCGTGCAAACATGAATAGGGCTTTTGATGGTGATGTAGTGGCAGTGGAACTTTTGCCTCAAGAACAATGGCATGAAGAGAAGTCTCTGTCCATAGTTGATGAAGGTCTGGTAGTGCGACCCATTTTGTTCTTGGCTTATTCCGCATATTGCGTTGTAGACATGAACCCGTGATATTACTGCCCTTATTTATTATTGTATGTGCAAGCTTATTTCTTTACTGAAAAGTTCTTTATTACTGCTCATACCATACCCCCATCGATTGGGGATAACAAGGTCATCTTTCTTCTTTCGACAGAAAATTGGTTAATTTGGTTAATTTTCAAGAACTGTGATGTATGCTCGATGTAATTTGTGTTAGCCAGTGTTTTAATGCTTGCGTCTTAACCTTATCCCATGTGTTAGTGTGAGATACGTGTGTGCTATCTATGCTTTGCAAACACGAAATTCTTTCTATTAACTTTCAACTATCTTGTAGAGGATGAGGAAGAAGATGGTATTCATCTAGTTCCAAGCAGTGCTGACGATGCTCCTAGAGTTACTAATCAAATCCAAGGTTCTTTGGGAAATGCAAATTCTGAATCTTCTCGTCCATCTGGTCGTGTAGTTGGTGTCATAAAACGGAACTGGCACTCGTAAGTTTAATGGGGCTTTACTCGGTACTTGGGTATATTATTTCTTACCTTTGTTTTCATCTTCATGGTGAAAGCAATTATCTTGTAGTTTTTGTTAGTCGAATCAGTTTTTATTTTTTAAATCTTAAAAAAAATGTTTTGTTTTTGCTAGAATATCCTTCATTATCTGTTGCGTGTTTCTTTAATTTTTTGGGTTATTTATCTAGTTGGTTAACTTTATTATATATGCTGCAGATATTGTGGATCGTTGGAGCCAATGCCCATGCCTGCAGGCACTGGTGGTGTTGCCCATGCTTTATTTGTCTCCAAAGATCGCAGGATTCCAAAGATTCGGATTCAAACTCGACAACTTGGAAATCTTCTGGACAAGAGGATTATTGTTGCTGTTGATTCTTGGGATTGTTTATCCCGATATCCTTCCGGCCATTATGTACGAACAGTAGGAGAAATAGGCGATAGAGACACTGAAAGTGAGGTGCGCATTATGATTTTTCATCCGTTTATTATTAGTTATTTTTTTTACGGGGACTATATTGAAGGCCAAATCATTTGCGTTCCTGTAGGGGATGTAACTGTCTCTTGTTCCAGTTCACATTTGACTGTGACACTGTTTTAGAATGTCTGGCTTTTAGGAAATCTAGGTGATTATTGATGAATCGGTTTATTCAGTGATATTGTAACTGGTTTCTGCAGGTTGTATTGATAGAGAATGATATTGACGCCAGACCATTTTCTTCCCAAGTTTTGGCATGCTTGCCTCCATTACCATGGTCCGTGTCTTCTGAAGATCTGGAAAATCCAATTAGGCAAGATTTGCGTCATTTACGTGTCTTTAGTGTTGACCCTCCAGGTATGTGACCTATGGATGTATTCAGTCCTCTTCCCTTCCTTTCCTTCATTCTTCCTTTATATTATTCTCTACTTATTTTAATCGACCTTTTAGTTTAGGCTTCATTTGTTTGGACCACAACATTTTTCTGTGAATATTTTCCTAGTTTTCTTGTGTTTGGTTGAGCACAGTGAGGTAAAATGTTTCACATTCAAAATATTTTTCAAGGAATTAGAAAAAACCAACTTACTGGTCTATTTGGGGGTCAGTTAACAACTATGAGCGGGATCTATCTCTCCCACACTTTCTCCCTCCCATGGCTCCAAGAGGACGTGCTGGATATATTTTGCGCCATATGTTGATGCACCTATGACCTGTCTCTCTCCAATAAAGATATGCGCCCCCTATCTCTGCATCGAGGTGTGCTACTAACACAACACTTCGCACAATAATATGCACAACATGCTTATGTGGTACAGTATCATTGGGCAATGGATGAGATGCCATTTTACATTGCCCAGTGATACAATGCCCCACATAAACATGTTGTGTATATTGTTGTGCAAAGTGTTGTGTTAATAAGCTTTCCCCTCTCTAAATCAGAGAATTATTTCCATGTACTCTGAGTAGTTCTCCAATTCAATTCCTCTCTCTCTCTCTCTCTCTCTCTCTCTCTCTCTCTCTCTCTCGTATATAAACAATACACATGTTTGAATCTATCTTGAAAGGAGATTTGGGGACATATAATTAGATGGGACCAATTCTGCTATGTTTACATTATGTTCTTCCAAACCCTGTAACATTCTTCCCAAAAGTAGATTGTAATATTTTGTTATCAAAACCTCGGAAAGAAAGTAATTTGAGGATTGTACGGCCACAAAACATAAATTTATAGTACAGTCTACTATTTTACATGAATACTTTTCAGTTTAAAATGTCTTACGTTGAAACAAATGGACCCTAGACTGTTGCCCATCTTTCTACAATAATAACTCTTCTGTCTGTGTAGGATGCAAGGACATTGATGATGCATTGCACTGTACTGCTCTTCCAAATGGAAATTTTGAAGTGGGAGTTCGTATCCTTTGATCTTTGATACACTTACAGTTGTTGTTTATAAGTCGGAAATAATTGTAGCTCATTAATCGAAAGTACTAGTACGGGTATTAACAGAAGTGTTAATGCCATTACTGCAATATTAAGCATGACAAGAGTTAACTCGGGCATCATTGGGAGAGTGACTTTGGAGGAGTGGTTTACATTGGAAACTTTTTATTTGGCTTTGAGTGTTTATTTATCTTGAAGATTTTCCTATTGGTGAAACCATTACTTATCTTGCTGATTACTATTAGGGCAAAACTGTCACCTGTTGCTGATGAGTACTTCGTTTCTTCTTATTTACGATTTTCATTAAGGGGGAGATTTTCCCGTGCTATGGTCTAAGCTCTTACTTGTAAGTGTGAGCATTGGTTCCAGTAGGGAGGCTTTTTTCTGTTAGACGTGGAGCTTTTCTGTTAAGCATTGGAGCCTTAATAACATTCAATCAGATATTGCTGACGTTACAAATTTTGTGCACCCTGGAAGTCCACTTGACGATGAGGCTACCCAAAGAGGCACATCGGTCTACCTTGTTGAGCGGCGAATAGACATGCTTCCTAAACCTCTAACAGAAGGTGATATTTTTCTTTTCAATTATGATTTTGTTGGTTGCACATCATGCGCGTGAAGAATTATATTTGTTTTGTGGCTGGTCGTTAGTACAAAGTTTCTAATTATCACAAAAGCTTTTGGATATTGCAGATATTTGTTCCCTTCGAGCTGATGTGGAGAGACTAGCATTTTCTGTCATCTGGGTAAATTTTATTCACTCATTCGTTGTTTTCAATTACATGATTTAGTTTTCTTCTCATTCATTCAATGTTAAAATACATTGATTAAAATAGAATGGTTGTTGATAGTCCCCAAGGCAAAGGTGCCACCTGCCCCTGGTGAGCCATTCCCAGCAATCCCTTGGTTTGACCACCTCTATATAAGTAGCTGCCCTTGGGAACAAGAAATCAAACCTTAACTAACTCAGGGAAGGCACTCCTCCCTTGGCATCCACAGACCTCTATTGCCACCCTCTCTTCTATGATCTCCTCAATTCTCTCCTTGTTCACCTCCGGTGATATTTGACTATCTAAGTGCCTATCATCTTCGGAGAAGCACATATTAGGCCACATCACCTGCAACGATCCACATTTAGGAAAAGTTTGTCTTCAGATCTTTACCTGAGGAACTGCTCATGTTTGCCTGTTAATTAATCTCCTTCACCAAGGTTACTTTCCGCTTACGCTGCTCTTTTTCCATTCTTGTTTTCACATGTTGCACTTGATTTAATCATATCACCAAATAGCGTTGGCATAGATCTGAGCCCTTAAGTATAGGTATTGCTCTATATATGTTTTTTCCTTTCACATTGGGTTGTGCTTTTGTGTGTTTGCTTGTGCACTCAAGGTTTGGGCCTTCTGTTTTTACATTACTTATGTAAATTTCAGGAAATGACACCTGAGGCAGAGATTATCTCTTCTAGCTACACAAAAAGCGTTATCAAGTCATGTGCAGCATTGTCATATGTCGAAGCTCAAGCGAGGATGGATGATAGGTGCTCTATCTGATATCTTTATATATTATTCCCCCCTTTTTTGGTACTTGGCAAAGAAACTTGCGAGCTATGCTAAAGATATTATTCAGCATTATTTACCCAAAAAAATATTATTCAGCATTATTTAGGTCGGATGGTCATATTTGCAGTAAATTCTTCAGCTATTGCTAGTCGCCTAAAACCACTCGACTACCAGCTTATTGCTAGTCCTTTCATTTAAAGCAGCTCAAGTGAAAAAGGTGTAATGAATGCAAATACGGAAACCACTTGTCAAATCATGCTTGCAATTGAGTATGCGACTAGCTTTTAAACACCTACATTGTGACAAGTTCTCCCTAGGATTTTCACAGATGGTACCATGAACCATTGGAATAATTTCCCTTACGATCAAAAGATTTGGTAGGAGGTTGGGACTCTAGGTCACAGTATGAAACCTATTATCCCACCTTTTATTACTTGCGGTTCTATACCCCTTTTCTTAACGTCAAAATAGACCAGGGTTTGTATATTTTGATTAAACCACAACTCTCTCATTCCAATGCGAAGAGTTGAACAGTAGACATGATTCTCATTCTCTTCGCACAAGAATCCGTGGAAGTGTAACATGAGTAAAGACATTCCAGGATATTCGGAAATTGGAATTTTTGAGTGCTCGAAAGGTTCTGCCTAATTATGTTCAATGTTGGTTTTCAAGCTAGACATGAGTCAACTCTCCATCCGAAATGTACTTTAGTGAGGGCTCACTAGATGTTGTATCAGCAAATAACGAACTCTTGGCACAATGCTCTATCTTATGCTAGAGGAATAATGTGAATTGAGAGCAAAGTACCTCACATATTGTTTGTGTGGAAACACTCATGAAATGACACGATTCGAAGAAGTAATATTTGTATGATGCCATCACCCTCTTCTACCATGTCCGCGCTGAAACCATACTGCCTCCAAGATCAAAGAGGACTTTTGTTTGGTTGAAAGTTGATATTTGAGTCTGCTCATATCTGTTATTTCACTTTAGGTTATCTGCACTTAATTTTTTCCTGTCTATGAAGATTTCGCTCTTTCAATTTCCATATTGATGCCTCTTATCTATTTGTCTATTGTAGTCGCTTGATGGACCCAGTAACTGCAGATTTGAGAAACATGAATGCATTGGCAAAGGTATGTATGCTTAGGTTGATACTTTCAAAACCCTTTGAAATTACTTGTTGGCTAATGTGAATGAATGGTGCTTTTGCAGGTAATGAGGCAGAGGCGTATTGATAGAGGAGCCTTGACACTTGCCTCTGCTGAGGTCAAATTTCAAATTGATACAGAAACTCATGACCCTCTTGATATTGGTACGTTGGCTTGACTGTTCTGAATGTAGTAAAATTGATTATATGTTGTCAATAAGGGGGGGTCGGCTTTACCATTTCTAGAATTTATCCATGGATGAATATAAAGTGATATAGCAATTTATTTGCACAGCTTCGGCACCAAATATTCAATCATTTGGCGCACAGTGAGCTTTCTGAGTAATTCGTAATTTTATGTTTTTCAGGTTTCAGCAGCATGCATGTTAGATGTGACTTGACAATAAATTTTCCTTCATACATTTTGGGGTGTGCATTATATTTTGCCATGCATGCTTTGGAATTCCTTCAAGATATGAGTCCAAACCGTGCTGTCTAAAACTTGTTTCTAGTGCCCTAATGATGGTCCATTTATGAGCTTTTTGTGTCGAGGACTCGCTCAAGGTATAGACAAAGCCACAAAGTACACTACTATCACTAATGGAAGTCAGAAACTTAGAGCAGTATTAAACTGGGTTAAGGTCCAAAGGCATACACCTTACATCATCTTTCGAGCTGAAAGGTTTGTGCTTTTGGACTGACTTGTTTATGTGATTCAAATTTTGGGTAGTGATGCATATTTGAAGGTTTGTTTTTCCTTTGCTTTTCGGTGGATGATTGAAGGATTTACATGCTTTACTTGTTCATGAGAATATATGCATAATGCATGAGCTGCCACTGCAGGAATGTATCAAATTCGAGAAGCAAATCAGATGGTGGAGGAGTTTATGCTTGCTGCTAATATTTCAGTTGCAGAAAAAATCCTGACACATTTTCCATTGTGTTCGTTGCTTAGGTAAATGAGTCACTTTTCATTGGCCCCCTCGAGCTGTCTCTTGATGTATAATTGTATATATTGAAGTTTCCTAGCTTACTTTTTCTTTACCATCAGGGTGTAGGAATGATTTGATGGTGAGTATTGAAGTGGAGTTCGCTTTTCATTTGCACCCTCCTAAGATTGTGTTACAGATGAAAGTGCCATAACACATTTTGAGAATCTAAGAGTACTTCATATCGACAGACAGGAGTATAAAGATTGCTTGTTCTATTCTAGATTTCTAAAATGCACACTCCAATAACTGCCTTCTAAAGCGGAGCGCTGCAATTTATTATCTGAAAAAGTTTGGCGTAATGCCAAAACAGAATTTTCTAGAAGTATATTTAAGTTTTGGTGTACTTCTTGTTAGAGAGTAGTCCCACATTGCTTGGGTATGGAATGTGAGATCACTTAATAACATGAGAGACCTCTCTACTCATTGCCAATCAGTGTTGAGTTGGATATAAAGTTTTCACATGGTATCAGAACGGGCCCATTCCACCCCAAATTAAAAATTGAGAAAGTCCACACTCCATGGTTTTAGACCCTAAAAAAGGCCGCACGAAGATAGGCCAAAAAAATTGGCTACACGTGACAGTCCTAAATGCGGTTGCTCGTGAGAGGGGGTGTTAGAGAGTAGTCCTACATTGTTTGGGCATGGAATGGGGGATCACTTCATAACATGACGGACCTCTCTACTCATTGTCAATCAGTTTTGAGTTGGATATAAAGTTTCTACACTTCTGTCCAGTGGAAAAGTTATATAATGTGTTTTGTGTAAATTTTATGGGCTGTAGATGTATATTTTAGTTATAGTTGTGTAGTCTCATTGATATTTTGCTTTCAGACGCCATCCTAGTCCGACCAAAGAGATGCTTGAACCTTTGCTTCGTATGGCCGCTGCAGTTGGTCTCAATTTGGACGTGTCAACATCCAAAGCATTAGCGGATTCCCTTGATCATGCTGTGGCGAGTTCCTCAGTTCATTATGTCATGGTATGTGTACTGGCATAACAAAAAGAACCATCCTACTCGGCTTCTGCCACCTATTTGGGGTTTTGGGTTCTTTCTATATTCTCTCTTTCTGCATTTCCGTTGGTGTTTCATGTTGTATTAATCCAATACCAAAACCTTTGGTTGGAGCATAACTAGTTGCTAGGTTGTATGTTATTTTTTGACTTGTCATTTACTTGGTAGTTTCTAGTCTCTCTCTCTCTCTCTCTCTCTCGCACACACTAATGTAGATCTGTACAAAAAATTGTGATGCAGGGCGATGATCCATACTTCAATAAACTGATTCGCATCCTTGCAACTAGATGCATGACACAGGTAATTATACCCAGTGCTTTTAATAGATTAGATTTTGTTTTTGTACGGCAGACAGTATTATAGTACTTGTATCTGCGCATTGACTTTTTAACCATCTCTTTACGAATTCAGGCCGTCTATTTCTGTAGTGGAGATCTTACTCTCCCGGAATTCTATCATTATGGTCTCTCAGCACGACTCTATACACACTTTACGTCTCCTATTAGGAGATATGCAGGTGAGTGCGTCCTTTTTTTTGGTGGTGGTTGTGATAAATAAAGCAGAGAGAAAATGAGGAGGGAAAGAGATTTTGACTATGAAACATTTTTTCGATGGCAGACGTCATTGTACACAGGTTGCTTGCAGCAGCTTTGGGCATCTACAAGCTTCCAGGCGTATTCCAAGACAGACCCCAACTTACCAGTATTGCAGACAGTACGGATTACTTTCTTCTCTTCTACCTTGAAGGACTTGTTTATCTTATTAGGTTAATAGTGACGAGATAAATGATACCACATGCCCCAATGTATTGATTATTCTGTGTTTTGCTGCATATTAAAGTCGACCGATATTTAATCCTAGCCTCTAATACCGAATGGGTGGTTTTGCGTTCACCTTGGGTTTATAATCCAATCTGATGATTCAATTCGGACATGACTTGTGCTTTTCATGTTAATTTACGTGTTAATATGACCGTCTGATTGAACAGGAATTTAATAATCCATTGCCAACCAAATATGGCTGCTCTGTCGTGGAAATGATTTTCAATGACAGTGTATGTTGTGGCCTTCTGGGTTTCGCATTTCTCCCTTGTGAACAATGGACACTGGTTTCATATACTCGTTTAACTCTTTTCTAAAATTGAGAAACTATATTCTAACTACATGTTGCTCTTCCCCTTGCATTTTAAGTATCTTGTTGCTTTCAGTAATCATATATGTGCCCCTAAACTGTATTAAAACAAGCCAAAATATTTTCAAGTTCAAAATGATAGGACGGGGAATCAGTGTTGTGAATTAACTTGCACCATTGGAATCAATGAGAAACTTTGATTCTCTGGGCTTGTCTTACTTTTCATTACTAAAGCATGCTAGCTTCCATATCTTATGTTCTGCAATATTTTATTGTGGTCTTTCAGATTTGAATTATCGGCATAGAAATGCTCAGATGGCGAGCCGGGCCTCAGTAGAGCTTCATACTCTCATCTATTTCCGGAAAAGGTAGGTTTAAAGACCTCTCTCTCTCTCTCTCTCTCTCTCTCTCTCTCATAATTCTCTATCTCTTGCAGGCCGACCGACACAGAGGCCAGAATTGTGAAAATAAGATCGAATGGCTTTATTGTTTTCGTTCCCAAGTACGTCTTATCTTCTCCTTCCAGTCCAATTATGGCATTATCCATAGTTCCATTCTCTTTTCCCAGTTGTCTGCTACAACACCAGATCGCTTTTGCTTCCCATACTTTGCTTCTATGACCATAACCAGAAACGGAAGTAATATAAATTAGACATAACTTCTAAGATGCATAATGGATTAGATTTTGATTGCACGTCGACCCATATATCAAAATCGTTTCCTATCATAAATGCTTTTTGCGGAAGATGCAGCAGTTCATTTTCTTTCAGATGCTCACGATGTTCGTCATCTTATCCTTTTGTAATGAATTCTGCACCCCAAATTGTTTGAGCAGGTTTGGTATTGAAGGGCCTGTCTACTTGACACCAAGAAATGATAAGGGGGGTGGAGAATGGTTGGTAGACGAGCAGCAGCAGAAGGTTAAGAAGACTGACGGTAGCGTTTCATATGGTGTTCTACAGACGGTGAGGATTCACATGGAGGTTGTGGAGCCTCAACCCAACCGGCCGAAGCTCCAACTTACCCTCATCTGATAGGTTTGGAAGGAAGAGGATTCTCAATGACTAGACCATCCTGTTGGGCGTCTTTTAGAGCTTTTTGAAAATATCTACCATATCAAAAATCTTGTCAATGGATTTCGATCAAATAGGATTTCAGAACACATTTATTACCAAAAAAATAAACTCCTACACGGGATGGACCCACTTACTTTGTTTGACATGGTAGATGTTCTTGGCGAGCTCTAAAAGATGAAATTGTCCGGGGAAAGGTCACAAATATGGCCCAACAAGACTGCCCTCCAGTTCGTTTGAGCTTGAGGGATTGGAGAGGAGCTGGATCCAATGTGTAACCTTTTCTATCTATACATATGATTTACACAGCTGTAAAAGCATGCACTATCTTGTTTGTGGAAGAGTAGTACCTTAAGCAGGTTGTGCAGATCATTGTAGGCATGAATACTTTTTTTTTTTTGCGAGAAAATAATTTAAATTTTTTGTATTTCCAAATCGAACGTTATTAAATACAAGATCAGTGCTTTCCTTTGATAATCCAACGTTATCTTGAAAACAGATATCAACCTATGTGAAGGCCATGTTGGGTTACGATTTTACATAGGTTACAAAGAGTAACGCTCTTTGTCCATAACCGATTGATACACGTGGATGTCACAGGATGCGCGTAGAATACACAAGCACCATATGGTTTCGTTATTTTGGGTTAGAAACGTGTGGATCTTATGAATATTGATCCTGTACCTGTACGATTTCTCAAAATCCCCTAGCACTTTTTCCACATGCCCAAGCTCTCATATGTTTCTTAGTGCCCAACAGGTCAACTGATCCGTCCAATCAGCCCAAACTAAATCGTTCGTGAATCCACTCGAGGTATGTTACGGATAGATGCGGATCTTAATATTCTAGTTTTGGCGGATTTGATTCGGATTCGATTCGGATTCGATGCGCCTGATCCACCCGATTCGCTACTGAACCAAGTTAACCATACCTTATCTCACAGACACGTGCGGATGGAGAATATGACAATGCACTTCGTGGAATGGTTTGAGAACCGACCTAATCCGCCCAAAATCGATCCGCGGACAGGCCTATTATTCTTACAACTATTGGGTTGTGCTTGAATCTTAAATTTGTATCGAATGAGAAATACTACCTTGAAGACTTTGGAAAAGAAGATGAGAATATAAGAAAGAATTTGAACAAGTATGTATATCTTTTATCATTCTTTTTTTGTTATCTCCGTAAATCACTGCAGGGAAACCATATAGTAAACTAGAGCATTATGGGTTCTAAACACTACTCCAGCTTGCTAGAAAATAAACCACTCAATAAAAATCACAACAGCTCAAGCTTATTGTTCATGTAGTATATCTTGAAGGCAAATTAACAAGAAAGTTTTAATAACAAGGCATTGTCTTTTCATTATCCCAGAGACTTGATCTACAAAAGGACGCCTTCAAAATGAAGCTTGGTTTCAAAAATTCCCATCCAAAATACAGCGAACGTATAACAACTTATGGGTTACTGAAACTTTAAATAGCATAATTGTCCTCCAAAGCCTTGTACATTGCTTCACGCGGTTTCCTTGGTTTTGGGGCTTCAGCACCAAGAATCAGTGCAGAAACATCTTCCAAGGCAGAGTTAAGCTGCCCAATCTTCTCAGTCAGTACTTCCCGGGTCATCTGTCATCGTCAAACCATTAAAGTATGTCAAATGACTGAATTTCATAAATTTGAACCAACGGCAAGAACATGAGCGCATATAACAACTACGAATGAGTAAAACAAGACATGATTGTGATAGGAAACGCCAACAGATAAATCATGGGCAAGATGAAATTTAGCTCGGATGATTTAGTCATCAGCTCCATGAACAAATATGCATTTGACATCGATGCTACATGCAATACCAATATCTCACCTCCAAGGCATTCTCCTCTACATCATGGATGTACTTTGGCAGCTTTTTCATCAACTCTTTCCTTTCCTCTCCTACTAGCACCTTACTGATCTGTTAAGAGAATTGATGTCAGTGGACCATATTCTTCCAAATACAAAAAATAAGACTTATTTCCATACAGATGAATGGACGACCATTTGATACAATTTCCCATGCTTAGAGTGTCTCTTAAGTGGTTGGAGCTACCAGTTATCTTTGGTATAAATTTATCTTTATTTTGGTCCCAAGAAATAAGTTTTACCCCACCAAGGCTTGTAATGTCTTTCCAAGGGATCATGGGCCTCTTTCTAGTGCGTATTCGCATTGAACAAGTAAATTCAACTCTAGTGGACAGAATGGTTCACGAATCAAACCCATACCTCTGGTGCATATATACAACCCAATGCTCCAACGACAACTCCTCCCAATACAAAGCCTCCAACAAAGACACTTGTACTACTTGGTCCATCCCCACTGCATAAGCGCACAAAGTGATAATTATGTTATAAAAAACGACTATTTTCATTGCATGAGAAGCAGCAAATGCTGACAAGTGACAACAAAATGCTCAAGAACTGAAACATGATTCATTGAACTCGTTGTCAAATAGTAAATTTAAAAACTATACTTCACGTGTTGACTTAGAAAAGCCATGCCTCATGATTTCTAAGTAATCATCAAGCACCAGAAACATGCAGCGATAAAGAAGGCAAGTCGTGTGTGTGTAGAGAGAGAGAGGATTGCTGTAAATGAAGTGATTTATTTCCAGATAAACATGAAATGGAATTTCATAACCACTTTGAACACTCTTTAGACTGGAAAAAAATAATTTTGTTCCTCCTTCCTAGGAGTAGAAAACAGAAAACATGTTACGCAAGCAAACAATCCCCTAGGCCCTAGCTTCTCCAGCCAACACAATGCAATGGGGCCAAACAAAGAATCAAGTTACCGATGCTCAAAACTGAAATTTACCGAGCTTGCACCACCAATGGCTTTCTGTACTTCAGCGCTTTTGCCTTTCTCTGGCAAGTAGTGCCGACAAGCAATTTTCTGCTGCCAAGAGATTGATCCACTTGCATTAATGAGGAACCTAGCATAGTATTTGGGTTAGAATGAGAACTATAAAGCAGAGCATCCCCAAAAATAGATGTCCTAAAGAATTGCATGGAAAGTTCATCTAATCATGTCTTATATGGCGCTGTTAAAAAAAAAAAAAAATCATGTCTTTTATATGGCTGCCACAGCATGGACCATTTCGTTCAATACCTATTCATAAAACACCCAGATGCATTCAAAATGTCAAACAACATTCGTATAAGCAGGACAGATCAAAGGCTCTCATAGATATTAGTATGCATTCATGACAAATTCAAATATTGTTCAAACAATTAAAACGTGGTTTTAGACATGTTGACTTGTGCGAATTACATGCATAGTGGACCACGGGACAACTTCTCCCCTTGTGTGTATGGGTGGTATGAGTGGGCCGAAGCCTATAAGTAAACTAAGACCACCATAGGAGAGCCTTTACCACTTGGGTCCTGCAATAAAAGATGCTGAAGCGTTTGCTAGCATGAATATTGAGATCAAACAAACTAGTTCTCTGCAGAGTACCTTTCTCCACAAGAACTTGGAGGGACAAAACTACAGAACAACTAGTTTTGATGTGGAGAAAAGAAATCTTTTTCCTAGATTAAGGAATACCTATGTTACATGGACTCAGGTGCGAATATCGGGTGCGGGTGCAAGTCCAAGCGTCAAACCTTCCTAAACTTAAATCTAAGGATACTAGGATATGCGTCCCCAAATTGGGTATGGATACGGGGACACGTCCTGAATACTTGTTTGTAGTATAAATTGCACAATTTTTTCAGTTTATGTATCGTAAATTAGATTTCTGAATGTATTTAGACAAAAATGGGTTAAGAAAAATATGTTTTTGCTATTTCCTGTCCAATTGAAACTAGAAATATCACCTTTCTAGCTAATTTGATGTTCTTTCTCTTTAAATATCATAGCAATAAGAGGATCCAAGTGGATACGGGTGTCAGACACATCAACATGGGTACTTCAGCCAAAATGAAGGATCTATGTAACACAGAGGAATAGATTAGATGGCTTGAACAAGCATGTACAAGAAGTTCGACAGCTTTTTAATAGGAGTTGTCTCATCACAGACCATGTTGCAAAGAGAGGTATGTTATGTACTACAACAGGGATAGCGCCATCTATCTTAGTCAAAATCCAAAATTTCATCGAAGGTCAACTGATTTGGAAAAATTGCTTTCCCTTTTTGTTCTTCTCCACTCGATTAGTGGGGGAGGGGTTGCTAGGGCTTGAACTACTGATTTCATGAGCAGCAATTGATGTCTGACCACTACGCTATTTGATATGAGCTGTGAAACGTGAAACAGGCAAGGGGAAATAGTCTAAATTGATGATCAACCATCATTAAGGAGAGCCTAAATTTTAAAGCATAGAATATGTGGTTCACTTCTTCATCACTAGCAAGGGGATCTCTGAAGCCCATTTTCTTATGTAAACGAGTTGGAGCAATAAATCGTGTATATATAGGGTCTTGGAAGAAAATTGAATGTTTCAGCCAATAGAAACAAAGTACTGTTATCACATACACATGCGTATTACTTGGTTATGTGTAGAGAATGTGGAGAAATATTTGGTCACACATTTTGTTTGCCTTCCTCAAGCAGCCTGATTAAGTGCATTAAGTCAAAGCTCCCAGAAAGAGAGAGAGAGATTGGGTGGGCAAGAAGTTGATGAAACAGAGTACCAAACCACTTCATTATGGCGATCGAATGATGAAAGTATGCAACGAAACTTGAGCACGTCGACTGGACTGTGTTTGCAATTTCGAATGGGGAAATGGAAAGAAAAGGAACGAAGATAAATTCCTTTTGTTTGGGTATTTAAGTAAGAAACGGAGGGAGGGGAGCAATAATAAAAAACCTTCAGACCACTTTGAGTTCACCTCCAAATTGAGACGTTTTGGAGGGATAACGATGGGAAAGTTAGTTATACCGAATCTGCTGTCAAGGTAATTTCTAGTTTATCAACTTTGTCAAACCGAAAATGTGTCAGTTTAGATGAACCCATACACATCTCCCCTACAAATCGTTCAAATTTGGCCACAGCCACGGGCTCCCTAGGCCAACAAAAATATAAACAAAAAACATCCAAATAGCTACCTGATTGTACAAACAGAACCCATAACCCTAAATTCGACATCTCATCAACAAAATTTGGCAGTGGCTCCTAATTACGTGTCGTTGGGGTTATGAAACCTGTTTCGGTTTGGCTTGCTTTTGTTGACTATACGGGATTCGACCTAGACACAGGTATTACGGTACTGCGTGATGTAAACACTACGTCATAAACACTTGCCATACGCAGCAGCTGACCTAACTTTTAATCATCTAATCATCTTATAGTGAAAACTGGTGTAAACCGCGGAAGTACTCAACTACAAAGTTGGGGCACCACGTAAAAATCTCTCTGCGTCCTATTTTCTTTGTTTCTTGCATGATTGTTCTTCGCGCTTGTTTTGGCCGATTTCTCAACCCATAGTCACGGGTATTCAATTGGGTTCAGTGTCAATCACGGGTATTCAATTGGGTTCAGTGTCAGTGACCTTCGCAAAATCATGGTATCAAATAGATATTTCGCAAAAATCATGGCATCAAATAGACAAGATGAAAATATAGACTCACAGATAGAACTACATGTGTTACATATATGTATACGAATAGAAATAATATAGATTGGAATTGCACGTGCATTGTAGAACACTCGAGATGCGATCTCTCTCTCTCTCTCTCTCTCTCTCTCAAGAATCCCAATAAATTTCAACAGGCAAAGACAGTGGGATTGATTTTATCATATCAAATTGGCAGCAATGATGATAAATGATGAAATTTGATAACGAAATTTACTTACCCCAAAAAAAAAAATAGAAAAAATTTACCAGAGAATGAGTGGGTTTGTGGGATTCTGACAGCTACAATTGAACTCGAAAGAGATGCCATCCTGTGAATTGAGAGAGAGAGAGAGAGAGAGAACTGTTTACGATGATAACAATGGCGGAACTGTTGTTGTCGATGATATCAAAGGGAGTCGACCTACCGGTCCGACCCGTTGCCGGTCTTTTTCGTGCTCATTTTAATAGTAGTAGGGTCCAAGTTTACTTTTTTGTACCCTTAACGGATGTAATGTTACACCCGTTAGCATTTCCTTTTTTTTTTCCCTTCTAACATATAAAAGGGTGGAAAGTGGCGACTGAAAGAGAAAAAACCCTTTGGGCGTGTCTGTAGGGATTCTAGATCCGCTGTGAAATGTCCGGTATGAGTCATAACTATTGTCCGAAAAGGGAGAGTCCGCCACCACAAGTCCACAACACCATCTAGTTACTAGCCGGACAAAGTGCCTTTCATGCAAATTCTGTAATTGATGGGATTCGAACCTGAACGGATCTTATACGGAGACGGGAACACTCAAGCTCAGCCTTGGCCACCACCTTCGGTGGATAATTGATGAGATCGTCCACTTCTTAATTGAGATCTTGCACCACAAAAAAATCTGCTTGTTACAGGAGAGGGATTTTGATCTAGTGTTTCAAAATTGACAGATTTTAATATGCATTATCGGTCGATTGATATGTGGTTTGGGCCATAGGTGGGTTCCAGCCCAGCCACATTGGGTGATTTGGGGGAAAAAAACCAAAAACGAATTATTGGTTTTTTCATTTTGTCCTTATTCAAATTTTTTTTGCATTTGTTAGTTTTGAGTCAAGATTTTGTGGTTTGAACCTGAACGGATCTTATACGGGACTCACGAGGAGAATCTAACAAAAGATAAAATTATGGTCAAAACTTAATTTTTTTAATAAAGCCGAAATTGTACCAATAATCAAAAAGATTTCGATTTATTGAAAAAATATTTGATTTGACCATAAATTTATCTTGTTAGATTCGTCTCGTCGAGAAGAATCCAGAAACCACAAAATCTTGACGCAAAACTAAAAACAAATGCAAAAGAAATTTGAATAAGGACAAAATGAAAAAACCAATAATCCGTGTTTGGTTTTTTTTTCCAAATACAGACAAATTTATTCATTGGTGTTGCAGCACCAGCACTACTCCATGGCCGTATATTCAAATGGAGTCCATGTCTTTAGGATATGTTTAGACAAACTTGAACCATGCTACTATTGTTTGTCGTTTGGTGGTTTATTAAAATTTGTCAAAATTTGCAATAATTTTGTTTCATTGATCACTCAAGTTGACAGACGAAATTTAAAAAGGATTAAAAAAAATACAACAGTAAAAACAATATTTTTACTTTCTTCAGGTTCATCTTATCTGGTACAGTATTTTTTAAACTTTTAGTCCATATTTTTATACCTTTCTGATTGCGTCGAGATGAAAGCATAATCTCATGAATTTAGACGAAAAAAAGCTTATTACTAAATAATTGTTTTAGGCAAAATGATAGATAACAATCTTCAACAAAACCACAATTTGGGGTATTTATCAGATTTCTGAATTGTGAAATTTAAATTATAATGAAATCCATAAAATTATTTGACACTAGCATTATCAAAATTTAGGATTTAGCGAATGAAAGCGTAATTGAATTATTCTGACTGATAATGCACTTTGGAATCTATCCATTCCATAATCATTTAGAGCGGATTTGTTGTCCCGAAAACCATGTTCCACTCTCCCGAATACCCTGTCCCAATTCCTTGTCCCCTACATCCAAGCAATCAACGGCTCAAACTCGCAGATGAACATAGATGACTCAGATTTGTTTGGGGTGAGATGTAATCGGAGCCGTTCAGTGCTCAGATGGACAGGACAGGGAGTTGGGACAGGGAGTTCGGGACAGCGGATCTGGTAGCATAATGATCTCCCAAACAGTCAAAATCCAAAATCCAAATTGCAACAGCCGGGCCGTTATTACAAGCAATGAAGGCTTCCAATCCAGTCGAGGAATGTGAAAAATAACCGAATCCAAAACTTCTCTCATTCGCAAAAATCAACAGCCTCAAATTTACGTCATTCAATTGTGCATAATCCAGGGAGCACACTCGTAACAGCTTGCAAGAAAAGACACCACTCGTATCGACGAAAACCACAAAAGTACAAGGCGTCAAAGCATATACAGTTTGCGTAGAAATATTGTTCAGGCAAATCTATAGAAAATTTGAATAAAGAGGCATCATCCCAGAAACTTGATCTGCATAAGGCTTCACAATGAAGATTGGTTTCAAACAATCCCATCCACAGTAAATACAAATTAAACAGCTTTTGGGTTATACGGAAACTTCAAACGATATAATAGTCGGTGGCATCCTGAACTTCATCTGTTTCTCTTACTGGGGCTCTCGGTGGTTTCGTTGATTTTGGGTCATTATCACCATGGATCTGTGTAGCAACTTCATCTATGGCAGAGTTAAGCTGCTCAATCTTTGCAATCAGGATTTTGCGGGTCCTCTGTTCTCGTCAAATCATTAAGAGCAAGAAAATGAGTTAATATTTCTAAATTCGAAGTTTTGGAACCTATGGCAAGAACACACAACGCATATTATAGCTTATAACTAAAAAATACGAACCAAAGAAAAGAATAAAACAAGAGATGATTCCAAATGGATTGGTAGCCCAATGGTAGACACCGTGTCCATGCAATTGGTGGTGGTTTCAAACCCCATCCACCCCATCCTCAATCCCATAGCTTAGAGGAGAATAGGTTTCTTGCATTGAACAAAAGAAGAAAGAACATGATTGTTTTATGAAACCCTAAAACGAAAGATTAATTTGGTCACATAATTTCGGCAAATAAGCATTTGAAATGGCTTCTAAATGCAATACCAATATCTCACCTCCAAGGCTTTCTCTTCATCGTAGATGAATTTTGGCAGCTTTCTCATCAGCTGTTTTCTTTGCTCTCCTACTAGCACCTTGCTGAGCTGTAACAAAATTTAATATAAGTAAAGCATGTTCTTTCAATCACATCATTGCTAGCTGGTGGAACAAGTTTAATAGGACCATCCAAAAGTGTGTTCTTTTTTAGGAAGATTATCAAACCAAAACAAGTGTAAACCAAACATAAACTAGAGCATGCACAATAACTGCTATATCCTGAGTCCTGACCAGGTAAAGATAAGCTTCACCTACGCTAATAAGTGAAACAAGTTCCCTTCAATCTGAAAAGCAAGGATGCCTCTACGGCTCTACCAGCCTCACGTAACTGGGTCCGGCACGTGTGGACACTGACACGACATGTCACTCTCCGGACATGTGTCGAACACGGTTAAAGACATGTCCCCTACTTCGATATTTTAACTTACTACTCGGACACATTGTGGACATGTTGAGGACACGTTGGGTGCACATTAGGATGTTAAGTTAAAATATAGAAGAGTCAGATTTTCCATGGATGTTTAGTTTATGAACACTTATACAGTGATCATTGATTTTTATCTTCATAGTGGTAAATATTATTTGTATGTTCTCTCTTCATTTGATAGATTTTATTGTGAACTTTTATATAAATTTATAAGATACCACTACAATGGAAAATATATTTTATTCGAGGTGCCTGTGTCCTAATTTCTTAAGAAATACATGTCTGCATCTGCACGGTATCGTGTCCGTATCCGTTTCCATGCTTCTTCTAAGCCTCCGACGCCTAAAAAGTAAACAAGCAAACGCAGGAGACAAGAAGAAGAGTGAATTAGCATTCACACATGGAGAGCATGGCAAATAATATGCCTCACAGCAGCATCTTTAAGGCAAATGAATATCACAACTAGATTGTCCAGTCAAATTGTAGTCCATCAAGCAAGCACAAAAACACGAGTTAGTTCTATTGGGTTTAATAACATTCAAGGATCATTTGATACAATTGCTATGCGTAGTGCGTCCCCTTGGTAGTTAGAATAACCAATCTTAGTAAAAATTTGTTCCTCATTTCCATCTCAATTTATTTTTTCTCACATGGGCTCATAATGCCTTCCTCTGGGATCGTGGGCGTCTTTACTAGCGCCTATTCGTATGGTTCAAACTAATCCACCTCTAGCGGAAAAAGATTCAAGAGTTACACACTACCTGAGGTGCATATATACAACCCAGTGTTCCAACGAGAACTCCTCCCAATACAAAGCCACCAACAAAGATACTTGCACTACTTGGTCCTCCACCATCCCGACTGCACATGCACAGAAAGTGTTGCAACTGAAATCATGATCATTGAATATGTGTACAACTGTACATGCATTCGAGAGAGAGAGCTTGCTTGCTGTGAATGAAAGTGATTTCTTTCAGATTAAGAGAGCACATGGAATGCATTTTGATCTAGGAAAGGAATTCCAACTGGTACTGCTGCAATTGTTTGCTATCATCACAATTCAAAAGCTATCACCGAGAATTTTGCCCAGCCGTAAGCATGATTCATACGTTTACAGACTTAATAAGCCTAGTGACAATTTGCTTCTTTTTTTGTGTGTGTGTGTCTCATGTTTTTGTTGTCAACAAGTTTGACAACAGAAGCAAAGGCATGTCTGGCAAATTGCTTCTCTTTTCTAATTTTCGATGATCTGTTTCAAGAACAAGGCTGAAAAGTGAACCAAAAAAATATGTTTTGCTTACGTTAAAACCCTCAGATAAACAGGAAATGGAAGTCCATGCCCACTTCAAACTTTCTTCAGGAAAACCAAAAAATTGTTCCCTCCTTTCTGGATTAGAAAACAGAAAATATGTAATGCAACCAAACAACCTGATAGCTTCTGCAGACAACACAATGCAATAGGGACGAAACCAAGAACCAAGACATCAATGGTCAAAACGGAAGTTTACCTTGCTTGCACCGTAAGTGACTTTCTGTACTTCAGTGGTTTTGCCTTTCCCAGGTCATTTGCACAGACAAACAATTTTCTGCTGCTAAGAGGTTGGTGCACTCGCATTAATGAAGGACCTAACATAATATTTTGGTTAGAATGAGAGAGTATCATGCACCCCCAAAAAGATGTCCCAAAGAATTGCAGGGAAAGTTTTAATCATGTCCTATATGGCTACCACATTATGGAGCATTACGTCCAATACCTATCCACAAAACAACAGATGGCATTCAAACAAAATTTGTATAAGCAGGGCAGGACAAGACTCTCATAGGGTCAAACGATAGTACTAGTATCTGTTCATGACAAATTGAGGTACTAATTCAAACAATTAAATGTGGTCTTCCACACTCCGGCCTGGGGGAAAGGGCTACATGGAACGGGCCAGTTTTGATGTGGCGAAATGAAATCAGTTTTCTAGATTAAGGAAGAGACAGATGGCTTGAACAAGCATGTACAAGAAGTTTGACAGCTTTTCATGGGATTTGTCTTATCACGACCCATGTTACAAAGCATGTTACAAAGAAACCGAGGAATAACAAAGGAAAAAACAAACTATAAAAGGACCCCAGACACCACTCTAAACTTCAAAAATATCTGACATGCCATCCAGTGTAGGGTTGCACTCACGTGGCGATAATCCACTTAAAATCATTGTACTCTACTTTGTAGTTGTACATGAACAAAGCATTCAAAATGGTCCTTACTATTTCTACTTCTACCCATTCCGAGTACTCATCGTCTATTATTCTAGTGAAATTATTCCCATAAATAGTAGAATTGTAGATAGGCAACCATACTAGCGACCTACCCAACAATTTATCGTAGGTTAACAGATTCCAAAAACATTGCTATCTTTTTTTTCCTGAATCTCGATCCAATTAACGGGGAAGGGGTTGCTAGGGCTTTAACAGCTTGTTAACGAGCGGCAATCGACTCGCCCGACCACTAAATTTGGCATTTGTTTGATATGAGGTGGGAAAGTACGAAATAGGCTAGACAAAATGATCGAAATTTGATAATCAACCATCTTTAAAGAGAGGCCTGAATCTTAAACTATGGAATATGTGGTTCGCTTCACAATCGCAAGAAAGGGGATCTTTGTTGCCTATTCTCTTATGTAAACAACTGGAACAATAAATTCTGTCTAGTATAGAAGAAAAGGGTATGATATTGGATACAAAGCTCTTGTTCTCTCTCTCTCTCTCTCTCTCTCTCTCTCTCAGAATTATAGATATATTGGTCAAGCTTTTTGTTTGCCGTACTCAAGCAGAGAGAGAGAGAGAGAGAGAGAGAGAGAGAGAGAGAGAGAAATCAGCTGGAAAAAGATCTACTGGGTGCGCAAGAGGTTGAGGAACCAACCCACTTCAATATGACATTTGAATAATGCAATGAAACTTGACAGACCTCAATTGACTATGTATGCATCGGGGAAAGTGAAAAAGAAAGAAAGTTCATGGATTCCTCTTGTTTGGGTATTTACGAGCAGGGGAAGAGAAATTCAAAGCCTTCTCATCCCCTTTGTGTTCACCTCCAGAATTGGGAGGTATAGGATGAAAACGATGGGGGAGTTAATTATACTGAATCTGCTCTATTGTGTATTCCTAGTTTATCCACTTCATTGTTAAGCAAAATGTGTCCAACATTCCATTTTCTTCCGCTACCATCCCAAACATTACTTAGCTCCATTTCATTTCTTTTCCCTTGCTTGAGTATACAAACATGTGGAAGAGCAACCCTTCGCTTCCCATTTCATTCTTCCCCTCCTACTAATACATCCCTTACCTTCAATCTACCAAACAATAAGCCAATCAATGCCAGGGCCTATAGTTAATTTCTATCCACTAACAAAGTGTTTGGGTCCTTTGGGAACAAATTGCGAGTACATTATGCTAAAATACATTCCTGAAATCGAGAGATGGAGGCACAATCTAAGAATCAGCTGTAGAGGAGCTTCAGCATTCTTATTTTTTATTCTCCTTTTACTTACAACTAAAAACACTACTTTACACCGAGCATTTTCAAAATATTACAGAGTAGTACCCTTTGCAATTATTATCAAATCCTAGGCAATTATAATCTATTCTTTAAATTATACCCCTAAAACTATTATATTGGGATATCTATTCTGCGCATATCATCCAAACACTTTCTAAGAATAGAATCATTGTTGATTGTTGCCAAATAGGACACCAAAGAAACTTCCGAAAAAAGCTTATGCTGATGTCAAACGGGGTTGATTAGTTGCACTTGTACATAAACTTACATTGCAATTTCACAGCGAAAAATTATACCCAGTACCAAGACCACCTTCTGAATATGGAAGCTATGTTAAGCAAGAGAACCTATAACCCAGAATTGGATATTTTATCAACAAATTCTTGCAGTGACTCCTGCTAGAACTGATAAACGAACCAAAACGCTCGTGTTTGCTCGTTAAAAGCTCGTTTGAGATCGAATTGTTAAAAAATAAACAAATCAAGCTTTTGATCCAAGCTCGAACAAAGTACTACTCGCTCGTTCAATTTATGATGTCTAAAAGTTTCAAGCTAGTTGAGATCGGTTTGTGATCAGCCTCGGTTAGTGCTCGTTTAAAATCGGTTTGTCTCATAACCAAGCCAAGCTCGAACATATTAACAAAACTCGTTATGTTTTCAAACCAAGC
Organism: Vaccinium myrtillus; assembly: GCA_016920895.1. Taxonomy (NCBI): domain Eukaryota; kingdom Viridiplantae; phylum Streptophyta; class Magnoliopsida; order Ericales; family Ericaceae; genus Vaccinium; species Vaccinium myrtillus. Next base: position 2,082,597 of record CM029276.1, read on the forward strand.
TTGAAAAAACAATTGTTTGGCTCGTTCTGTTCGTTTATTACCACTATCGATACATTGACAGCTATGGATGTAAGGGAGGTGTTAGGATTTGTTGGGAGCTCAAGTGGTTAGTTCGTTGGTTTAGGCGGGAAAAGTAGTCAGTTGTTTCTCGTATAGAGAGAGAGAGAGAGAGAGAGAGAGAGAGAGAGGAGAGAGAGAGAGAGAGAGAGAGAGAGAGAGATTAAAGTCATTCATTGAACTGTGTCGTAAAGAACTGGGACAAGAGCTCCCCTTCTATTGTTTCATCAATTGAATAAGATCTTTTCCATTTCTGTTAAACCATCTTCTTCTTCCCTAATTCTAGTTTTCCATTTCTTATCTCCCCACCAATCACCTACTCCTAGCTATACGGTAGGAATCACCATCAATGGCCTCCAGATACCCATAGGGGACACCCAAAAAAAAAAAACGCAGCTTTGATTCGCAATTTATCAAATCATGGAATCAAATAGACAAAGTGTAAACGAATACAAATGACATGGTTTAGAATTTCATGCTAATTTCAGAACACTGGAAATCGGATCTGTCAATTTCTCACAAGGAATCCAAATGAACTTTAACAAAATAGGCAGTGGGAGGCAAAAGACAGTTGAATCGATCATAGCGAATTGTTAAGGATGATGAAAAATGAAAAAGTTGACTAAGAAAATTAGGTGAACATTACCTGAACATGAGTCGGTTTTGGAGATTCTGACTGATACAATCGAACTCGAAAGAGCAGCCATGCTGTGCCCAGAGAGAGAGAGAGAGAGAGAGAGTACAGATTGAAGTTTCCTCGACGATATCGAAACAACTTATTCCAGATGGTTAAAATTCATTCATCAGTGGTTCTACTATTAGAGCTGACATTAATTTGTAGTAGTATTAATTTAGGAGCTGAAGGAGCTGACATTATTTTAGGTAGAGCCCCAACCACATAAGACTGGATAATAACTTGTTCTCTTTTTCCTCAGAGTGTTTAGTTCATTTTCCGCATATCTCGACTAATCTTCTTTTCAATCTCAAGTCCGAATTTGCTTTTACATTGCGAGCGGGATAGTTGAGTGAGTGGATAGTAATATGATGATGGAGACACAAACCCGTGTTTTGATCGATTAAAATGGTCCTTCAAATTGGATGAGTTGGGTTGATTCAATTAAAGGTAAGTGCTTGCCGGAGTTTGTCGCCGTTCGAGGCCACTGACACAGTTACTGTGGTCGCTGAGGCGAAAGGAGTCCGATGAGGGGCTGGAGAAAATGACACTGGATCTGATTTGTCAAATTGAGAGCTTGATTTGGGAGGCAAGGTTATTAAAAAGGGACATTTACCATCAGGTCACCCTTGGATCCCATAATTACCATCAGGTCAAGCCCAACTCTGAAAATTTTTCATCAAGTCAAAAACGATACCATAGGAAAGTTACTCAAACCACTAAAACCCTATAATAGGAAGGTGTCAAACCTAAACTCTAAATGACTAGGTTGTATTTATGACCAAATGTGCCCTTATGACTAGGGTACTCTACGACTAGGGTACCCTATGAAAGTGCCTAAAATCCTAGGGTACTCTATGAAAGTGCATAAACCACTAAAACCCTATAATAGGAAAGTACACCCTAAACCTAAACTCTAGGGTACCTTATGAAAGTGCCTAAAATCCTAGGGTATTCTTTGAAAGTGCCTAAACCACTAAAACCCTATAATACGAAAGTGCCTAAACCACTAAAACCCTATAATACGAAAGTGCACCCTAAACCTAAACTCCAAAAAAGAGCGACTTACCTTAGTGGTAATTAAAAAAAATGACTTACCTTAGTGGTAATTAGACTTATCTTTTCTAGATCTAGAGGTAATAATCCCTATTAAAAATAGGATCGATGTTGAAGAAGAAGTCTTGAGTACTTTTGGTAAAAAAGGAAAAAGATAGCTACAGCAGTGCTTTAAAGTATGAGAAATGGCTACAATACACACCCTTTTATTTTTAGTATACCAAATGCACCTTTTGAATGATTCAGATTGTGCCACCTCATCGACAATCGTAACATTTTTTAGTTTACTGTAACTTTTCAGCAATATGATTCGTAACATTTCCATGATTCATAACATTTTGGTGTCTCGTAACTTTTTTTTAAAAAAATTGTAAGTTTTACAAAAAATTCGAAACTTTTGTAGAAGTGTGTATGATACACATCCAAATAAGAGGCGTGTAATGTAGCTTTTTCCGAAAGTATGACTCTGGTATCTATGAATTATTGAATACACAACTTCGATGGAGCGTGCTTTACTTGTTTGTTTTTTTTTGTTTTTTCAAAGGGTGAAAGTGTGTTTTCAAAACGCGTTTTTGGAAGGTGCGTTTGCAGGATTAACTTACAGTAATTTTTTTGCTCTAATAGCTCTATACTAGGCCCATCAACGCCGGGCGGCGGCCCCTTTCACCGGCCACCGGCGCTGCGATGAAAATGGGAAAATGACTTAAACAAGTTGGACAAGTAAGTTTTTCTTTCTTTTTTTTCCCCCTTTTTTGACAAATTTTTCACGGCCAAGCAAACGATGCCTTGGGCTGTGTTTGGATCACTGTGAAAAGATTTAGTATTAGCAGTGGAAATGAAAATGAAAATGAAACCAAGTGTTCTTATTCCATTATTCTAGCTTTTCCTTCCCATTTTCATTTCCTCCATGTATCCCTTCACAAATTAGAGTCCAAATATATAAACTCTGTATCCAATCAATAAAAATGCTATAAGCGAAGAGTTCCCAACATGATGACTTATGTGTGATTATTTTGTTTAACATCCTTCACATGCAACCGAGTTTGTTCTGTCACGTGTAGCTTCTTTTTGTTCACAATCATGCAGTTTTTCTTAGGCCTGCCATGCGGGTGTGAGTTGTAAAGCGTGGCAGAGCCAGGATTCAGGTTTGGAGATTAACGGGGGAGTATACTGATATTGTTGTATATTTACTAGTTGAAGGCTCCATGCACGCATGGAGTCTCGTGCTCGTGCTTTTATACTTTGTTTTTATTTCCTTCTGGCCAACCAACATCTTGCCCAAAAAAAAAAACGAAGGAAGCCCATTTTCTGCTATTTATACTTCAAGGAAGTGTACAACTAAAAAACATTAACATTGGATTGTATAAGTGATGCCTCTTACTGCCAGTTTTGAATACCAAAATTGAGCAATGCTAGATGCTTAGATACCGGAAATTCCGAAATGTACTCAAATATAGATTAAATCAATTACTTGCAACACCAATATACAAAATTTATTCAAATAAAGGATACTTCTTCCTTTTCTCCCATACTCCGTGTAACTTCAGAGCGTTGATTGCTCAGGAAAATCCACTTCTACAGAAAAACCATCATCAAATTTGAATGCAATAAAAAGAAGAGCAAAGAACCCATCACTAATTTTTTGAACTGAGTTCATGTATCCAATCAGCTGTTTTTCTCCACCACAAACCCATTAATGAATAATTGAATAAGATATGCGAAAGAACCTAGATATAAATGCATACATTGAATAAGTGCATACATAGAATCTACATTGAATAATTGCATACATAGAATCTAATAATGACTACATGCAATGGATTAAAATCATGAGGCATACGTTGAACCTTCTAAAATGTGTTTAAAATCATGACTACATGCATGGAATCTACATTGAATAATTGCATACATAGAATCTACATTGAATAATTGCATACATTAAGCTATAGGTGTTAAAAGTGGATCCTTGTGAGGTCAGTTGGATGTGTCTTAGCATTGGGCATTCCCGCTGGTGATTCCTAGGTAATCCCATTCTTGTGCTTGGTTAATTTGGAAATTGAATTTTGGAATAAAAGCAAATTCCTTGTTCGTGTTCTTGTAGGACGGTTTTAGGGCACTTGAGTATTTCCGCATACAATAGGAATCGTGGTGGTTTTGGGTGGGGAAATAAGAATATTACTTGGAGAAGTGTGTAAAGAAGAACAAAGAGTGAGAAAATGAGAAGGAGAGAGAGAAGAGATAGAGGTGTTTCACCCTTGCAAGGGTTAGGCGGTTCTGAGGAAGGACTTCCCCAATTACAATGGCCTCAACCTTGTAAACTCAATTCATTAATCAACTCTCTGTCCCAAATGAAAGATTCCATCTCGATTTATAATCCACGGGAAAGACTCTTCTAATTCCTAGAACTCTAAATGAAATGAACCTAATTAATGAATACATCCAAAAAGATAAGAATGAACTTAGATATAAATGCATACATTGAACCTACCAACAATTAGATGCAAAGAACTAAAATGTGTTTAATGCATACATTGAACTTTCCAACATGTTTTTAATTAATCTAGATGAATATTAATGCAAGTACTAAGTTCATGATGACTATTTACCTACACCAGAACAGAAAATCAAATAATGACTACATGCGATGGATTAAAATCATGTGTTTAATGCATACGTTGAACCTTCTAAAATGTGTTTAAAATCATGACTACATGCATGGAATCTACATTGAATAATTGCATACATAGAATCTACATTGAATAATTGCATACATAGAATTTACATTCAAGGGTGAAAAATGTGAATACTAATCACGGGTTTGAAGCGAAAGAAAAATGGTAGGATTTCCTTTTAATATAGAAGGATAGTAGGAATATGAATAGAATGGTGAGGTAGAAATATGTCCCGGGGACCTGGGCTTTGATTTTTTGTTGTTTTTTGTTAGAGAAAAATAAAGGCTTGATTCAATTCCCCTCTCATCTTTAAATGAAAGTTTTGAGATTTTTTTTAATGATCCCAACCATTCATGTATTAAAATGCTATTTTTGGACTTCTGTGTGGAAAATAAGTTGTTTGAATACGTAAGTGCCTAATTCATTAATGTAAAATAGAACTATTTCGGAACCGGGGTGGCACATGGCACCCTGGCCCACCAACTGGCTCCGCCCCTGGTTGTAAATTTAAAAAATGTGAGATGGAATGAGTTCTAAATACCGCGTAGAACCTTTATATTCAATTCAAAAGCTTAAGCTATTACGTTGAGAGTTACCACTGCTAAAGTTTGAATTTCTATTTTGATGCAGTATTTGTTACCTTTTTGCTTATTTTTGGACAACAATAAGATTTGAAATCAGAGGGCTCTCGTATGCTGCCTTTGTATAGTGTTCTGCTCGAGCCTTTTTAGGTGGCTGATTTTTTCTTACAGATCTCTCATTGATTCAGTGTAGTCAATAGTTAAACAGGGAACCGAATGTGGGTTTCTGATAGGCCGCCGCCGTGTGGAGTCAACAGTGCACATTCGGACATCATTCACCAGAATTTAAGTGTTAATTTAACTTTAGGAGAACAATTTTTTTGATGTGGAAAGTTTCATAACTCAAAATGATCCGACCCTTTGTCGGAAAGTCATGTATATGCTGTGATTTTGTTTAGAACTTGGTATCCGGTCCAATGAACCGGCTAATCCGGGACCAATCCCATCGTGGGAACTCAATTAAAGCCGGGCAAAGGCCTGCATGGACTAGTCCAAATACAAACTAATAGCACGTAGATGAGAGTCGAACCTGAAACCAAAGCTTTCTGAGGCAACAAGTGACTACCAGTCTACCACTGCACCAACTTGGGGATAATGTATGTTGTGACTTGAAACTAAAGTCTGGTGTAAGTCAAGTCTATCTAGCAAATCTAGCTTTTAGGAGATGTGCAATGCCTGAAGTCCAATATGTACTCATCCGCTTATACATTTCCAAAGAAAATTTGTACTGTAACAATGTGAGTTCACATAAAACAGTCAAATTGCATTATACTAGCCTAGGACTGAAGACCAAGTCTTGGGTTCTCAACCCAACAAAAGAACCACAAGCTTCATTTTGGCACGGGCTAGAAGCCAGTTTTTGTTTTTTTTTTGGGGCTGGTCAGTTGGGTACTGGATTCTTCAAATTTGGCTTGAATGCTTAACAGTTTCAATATGCGTTCCAAACTTAATTGTTTAACTGTGACAAGATTTTAAACACACAGATCACGACCAACTTTGTCTTTAGATTTTACACTCCTAGAGCACTTTAGTTTATTGGCTAAGCTCAAATTATTTTAGAGCTTCAAACGAGTCCAAGCTTGGCATTTTTATCTGATAACCCCACCTGGATTAAGGTTATAGCGAATTGGCATTAGTTAAACTTAAGTAGCCTGGTATGTTTTTACACATCTCCTTTAACAATTTACACAAGAAGTGGTTCCAAAGGGGGTGAATTCCGCGTTTTGCTAAAACAAGCAACCAGTTTTTTTTCAAGTGTCCATGTTTGCAATAAGAAGAGAAAAGTGATGGGGAGCAATGCATGCTGAATACTGTATACAACTACACCCGTCATCGTTAGAATTTTCTGACAGGTAACTAACCCAGTTTCATGTAGATATTTATATACAGTCTTTGAACCATCTCCGAAACAGTCTTGGTAAGAAAAAAGTTGTATGACTGAATCGAAAAGATTGATTGAAGGCTGGCAAGCTCCAGTAAAAATTGGTGTCAACAGGAGTAGATTCATGAAGTTTTGTTCACTCTTAATTTTACTATTGCGATAGTTAGTTCTTGCTCCAATTTCTGCATACCTTTATAGCTCTTTCTTGGCCAAATTTTCCTCTTGCCTTTTATAGTAGGCGGCACCGTCTTTTGTTCAAATTTTGGTATTAAACGATGCATGCAGATTTACCTATATATATACTGCATGACCTTAGCTTGATGTGATAGAGGGTGTTCATGTGATTGAAACAAGTTTTTGAGATTCATTCTGTCAAGGATTGCAGTGCAATGGCCGGGGCTTATGGAGATTGGTCACTGAAGGAGACGCCAACATGGGCTGTTGCACTGGTGTCTGCAGTTTTCATGATCATCTCTATTCTTATTGAACATGGGATTCATTCTCTTGGAAAGGTACATAATTTATCTTTAGAGTTCTGGTCTTTTTAGTTCGTAAAACCTGCAGGGCATTTTCTTGGCCGACAAATTGCAGTTTCTTGAAAATTTTAATGTATTTTCTAAGCTATGATTAGAAATGTTAGGAAAAAAATTATTCTCAAGTTGTAACTTTTGTTTCTTAATAATGATACAGTGGTTTCAAAAGCACCAGAAGAAGGCCATGAGTGAGGCTTTGGAGAAGATTAAAGCTGGTTTCTTTATTTCTCTCCTTTACCATAATCCATAATCTTCTGAGTTCCTGATCATGTCCATTTGATAAGTACATTTGAATTGGAAGATTATTAGGATCAATGACTACAAACCACCATGAGCTTCCATTTGACACATCTTTACTGCTTACGAACATGACACATGATATCGCAATTCGCAATATGAAAATGCTTGGAACATAGATGTATCATGAGTCGTCCGTTCTGTGTTTCTTGTTCATCGAGTAGGATTCACTTACATCGGATTGCATCTGTATCTGTGTCCCAACATGTGTGTTCGTAGTACTGATCATCATAATATCATCTAAAGCATCCTGATAGGAAAAAGGGTGGTAATCCTCCGTCTCCCGAATCCCTGTCTCGTGTTCTTTCATTTTTTCCTTCATGGGAAAAGGATCCGGCTAGAAGTGAAAAGAAATCATCCGTACATGTTCTTTACGAGTTAATTAGCAGAAAGTGATAATATTTTACTCAACGACTAAAAAATTTGCAGAGTTGATGCTTCTCGGATTCATATCCCTCCTCATCACTGCTGGTACAAATCCAATCTCTAAGATATGTATCCCTGTCAAATTTGGAGAGATCATGCTACCTTGTAAGCATGAGTCCAAGAACTTACCATGTAACAAAGATGCCTTTGACAGAAGAAAGTTGTTTTGGGATGCCGGAAATTCTGTTTGGCGTCGAGTTCTAGCTCCAGCTGGTGGTGAAGGCTACTGCTCTAAATATGTAAGTAAGAGTAATTTTATGTGGACAAGAGGCTTTGCATGCACGATGCATCTGCTGTAAAAATTTCAGAACTGAAAAATGAAGCAACGAGATGTCGAAAGAATGATTTTTTTTTTTACAAAGATTGTAGGTGGCTGAGAATTGAAAACTGAAGCCTTTTTGTATGGAAAATATGACACTAGTAGATCGGAAAACTTGCATGCGCAAATCTGCACACAGAAAAAAAAACAAACTACTCACTAGGAGTGGGGCTTGCAGAACCATTGTTAGTATGATGTGCAATGTTCTAGTGCTGCAGCAAAATCTGGGCACGAAAACAAACAACATACAACGGATGGGGCCTGTAGAACCATGGGGCTTTGCCATTGTGAGTATGATGCGCACTTTTCTGGTGCTGCAGCAAAACTGTTAGAAATTTATTTATTTATTTATTTATTTATTTTGATAAGCAACTGTTAGAAATTTTTTTGCTTTTAGGAAAGGTGAGAAATTTGTATACTCTATGATGTGCAATTTTGTCAAGAATTGAACCCTTGACCTAGATGAACTTAGTCAAGCATCCAACCACCTGATTCAGCTTGCAAGTTCCATCAAAGATTAAGCTGGGCAGCTTCACTTTTGTTTTCGCAGCAATCAGAGCTTTCAGTTATATTTGTCCAGTTTGAATGTATGTCTTTCTACATTTTGCACTTAAAAAGTATAGAAAAATAAGTACTTCACGTCTCATGCATGTCTCGTGTTATGTGATAATTGTTTGTGAATGTGCAGGGCAAACTACCATTGATGTCTGAATCAGGTGTTCACCAATTGCACATTTTCATCTTTGTGCTCGGAGTTTCCCACATCCTTTACAGCGTAATCGCAATGGCTCTAGCACAGGCCAAAGTACATTATTATTGCAAACTTTTCTAACTGTGAAGAAAAAATATCAAGATTTTTACTGCCTAGTTAGTTGTTATTTTAATTTTGCTTTGCCGGATATTAACAGCTGAAGAAGTGGAAAGCATGGGAGCTAGAAACTACTTCACTGGAATATCAATTTGCTAATGGTAATTAACAATGAACGTTCAATTTTCTTAGTTTTTTTTGGTCAAAGAATTAAGTGTCCAATTAAGATGATCTTGATTTGGCAGATCCTTCAAGATTTAGGTTCACTCATGAAACCTCCTTCGTTCGGCGGCATACTGGTTTCTCCAAACTGCCTGGCCCCAGATGGATTGTAAGATGATCTCCCTTTTTGGTTCTTCTTTGAAACTACTCCCTCGAATTTGTACACTGTCCTGTATTATGTAGGACTGATACAATTTTGTTTACTTCACTTGTTTTTGGGTTTAATTGTGCCTAGGATATATTTTCCTAATGGCACATGGACTAGGTTTCTCGGGTTTAGCTAAAAACAAAAAATTTAATCGAAAACAGAAATATCGGCGACATCTGGTTTGTGCATGGAAGCACACTGGGTTTCTGGATAGTTTTCGTCTCATAATTGTTAGAGTTAATTTTGATTTTATCCCTTAAACTATGCACATTTTTTCTACGTAGTCCCTAAACAAAAAATGCACCTATTTCGTCCTTAAACTATTTGATTCCCTTCTATTTGGTCCATTTGATAACCTTCCGTTACTTTTTGGACGAAAATTGGACCACGTGACTGCCACGTTCGATTATAACTCTAAACGGAGGGGCAAAAATGAGAACCCACCTCCCAGAACCAACCTCTCTCTCTCCCTCTCCCTCTCCCCTTCGTTAGATCTGGGTTTCGTTCAACAACAAATCTAGAACGACATTGGGATATTTGTGCCATCAACTCCTCTCCTCAGTACACCTTCAGTCGACAAAGTGGTTTCATATCGTGTCGGGAGTAACCAAAAAAAAAAGTACGAAATTTATTTGTGCCACATGCTCCTCCGCAACACCAGAGTCAAAGATGAGAGGGAGAGAACTCTCTGCCCACATAAAGATAGACAAATCCCGAATATATACAGGCAATGTATGAATATTGGTGCTCTGCGATTTCCATAACCTGGGTCTTGATGGATCGCATGTTTCTGTTTCTGGGTACTTTTGTATTGTGACAAAATAGATTTTGGTATTTTATTGTGCTAATATTCATCGAGTTTTCAATCTGGGTTTGGGGTTTGTACTGTCTTTGATTTGTCTCCATCTTCCTACCCCTCCTTTGGGCAATTCATTTTCCCATCTCTCTTCAGCTTGTGTTCCTTTAACATTTATTTGGTGAAGTTCTTTTAACTTAGTCCATTTTTTTTGGGTTTCTGAGAAAGTTCTGTGGTGAATTAATGTTCTTCGAGGTTTGTTGATCTGGGGAATGGTTTTTGTGGGGGTTTGAATTGGATTTGCATTTGTTATTGGCATCTATAGTTGAAAAGGTTGAGTTTTATTGCTTGTCAATTGGCTCGGTTCAGGATTCACTTTAAAAAAGTATTGGGTACATTGAAAGAAATGAAAACTGGCTCAATTCATTCAGAATCTTGGGAGAGCATCTTTTCTAAAAGACGATCATTCACAGATTGGGGGAGGTGGGGTGGCATTTTTGCCCCTTTCATTTGGGGAATGATCCCATGTGGTAGTCACGTGATACCTTTTCCGTCCAAAATGAGATGGAAAGTTAGCAATTGGACCGTATGGGAAGAAATCGAATAGTTTAAGGATGAAATAGGTGCGTTTTTTAGTTTAGGGACTACATAGAAAAAATGTGCATAGTTTAGGGGATAAAAACAAAATTAACTCTAATTGTTATATCTCTCTCGCCTGTAAATGTCGGATGATATTTATCGCACCACGTGAGAAACGGGTTTGCTCATAGGTTACATGTTTCTTGAGCAGTCCATGCCTTATATGGTGGATTCATCTCTCTCAAACTTGAATCTAGGCGAGTTTGTATGAACCAAGTAAATTTTATGTGTTTTCACCATAGTGTGTTCGATCCTGAAATCTACTATAGGATCTCTCTCTCTCTCTCTCTCTCTCTCCGAGTTTGATCTTACCAGAGATCAAATATTTGCAGGTGGCTTTCTACAGGCAGTTCTTTGCCTCGGTGACAAAGGTGGATTACCTGACAATGCGACATGGTTTCATCAACGTAAGTAAATTACGAGTGTTAATTTCATTTTAGACGATACGGTGCAAACCATAACTCTTTTAGGTGGATCAAAACAATCTGTTTTATGAGACTAAAGCCAGAGGCCCTATCTATCCAATCTTAGCACAGTGTTAGGTTTGTCTTAGGCCACTCTATCTACCTGTCTCTTCTTACTCAAGCCCATTGTCCATTACCACTCATCCTTTCCCATGAATTCTCACTGGAGCCTAGATATTGGGAACATGATTATGTTACAATGGCTCCGTCTCTGTTTAAACAATGCTTTCTTTAAGAGAGACGATTGCAGAGAAATTGTATCTAAAATGACTACGAAATTTCCCTTTCATAGAGCCTGGATATTGGGCACATGATCTGATCAAGTCATACATCGCATCTCTATGTATGCGTATGATTCCCATCATCAGGGATGGAGCTAGTTGGTGGGGCGGGGTGGCACATGCCAACCCCAGCTCCAAAAAAGTTTTATCTTGCATTAATGGATTAGACACTTACTAGCATTCAAACAATTTGATTTTTCACACAAAGGCTTGAAAAATACCGTTTTATAAAGATGAATGATTTGGATCATAAAAAAATATCTTTCAAAGACTTTCATTTAAAGAATTGAATCACGCCTTAATTTTTGTTTTAACAAGCCCAAGACAAAGCCTGACTTTGCACTTAAACTATCTTTTCGCACTTTACTAAAAATATATACAACAATACCAATAGACTCTCGTTAAACAATGTCACCCTAGAACCTAAATCCTGGCTCCCTCACTGCCTACCTTCGATCAACCATCTGATTGTCAAGGATCGCGAATGATAAAAGTCAACCAGCACCGGTTATTCAAACTAAGCTCATAGGTTGTCTATTTTAAAGCTTTCCATCTTCTTCTCTCTTTCCAATATGTGACTCAAGTTATATGGAAAGTCAGCTTTCTCAAACACAATTTGAAACCCCCCTCAAATTTCCTACTTCTGCTTTGTAATATGAAAATTTCCCAACAAATTGCAGGCTCATTTAGCTCCAAATTGCAAATTCAACTTCCACCAATACATCAAAAGATCTATGGAAGATGATTTCAAGTTGGTTGTTGGTATTAGGTCTCTCTCTCTCTCTCCCTCCATGCAATTGTCTATGGCTATGTTGATAAGGAGTGGTGTTGAGGGATCAGGGATGTATTAGTACATGCACTAACAACTTATGTCCTTATGGCAGCGTACCACTATGGCTGTTTGCCATCCTCTTTCAACTATTAAATGTCTACAGTAAGGCCTCTCTCTCTCTCTCTTGCCTGAACACTTAGGGCGCGTTTGATTGGCATCATTAGATATGGTATTGAAATATAAATTTACAGGACCACGTTGCGATGTTTGAATGTAACATTTAGTTGAGGGATGTGTACATTGGATAACAAATTCCCCAAACATGGGATTTCCAATACATTGAGGGAACGTGGTATTAGGAATGCCCCTGCTTTTATTTTGCTGAAAAAGTACATATCCGTTGGAATATATGCTCCCACTGTTAGTCCGACCAATGAAACATAGTCTTGAGGCCTTAACATATTTGTTCTCTTGGAATTTCAAATTTATAACTCATGTTCAATTCTTTCCTTTTGCAGGATGGTACACGCTTTACGTCATATCCTTCCTGCCGCCCATTGTAAGATATGCTTTTTCATCATTTGTTTCTCTTCCTGTCTAAGCATCAATATGTTAAAAGGGAACATGTTCATTGTGAGCATATGACTAACTGAAGCCCATAATGCAACCAGTTGATCTTGTTAATCGGTGCAAAGCTCCAAATCATTATAATGGAAATGGCTCAGCAAATCCAAGACCGAGCAACCATTGTGAAGGGAGTTCCAGTGGTAGAGCCTAGTAACGAGTACTTCTGGCTCCACCAGCCTGATTTGATCCTTTTCTTGATGCATTTTACGCTGTTCCAGGTAATTCATACGAATAGAAATTGTTTTCCGGTCCAAGAAATGTATGTGTGTACACCATCATACATTCATGCATTACGTCTCGTTTATTCACTTATGCTATGTTAGGATTTTGAGTCTCTGTGTCAAGAGGAAAAGGTAGACGATAGTGCGGAATTCCGGTAGTTGGAAAGCTATGTTCAACGATAGTGTGGTAACCGTATCGTCCTTAGGTTTTGCACTATATTTTGGAGCAATGCCTTATAAGTTATAAGCTAATGGTAGGATTATTGTTTTCAATTTTGCAGAATGCATTTCAGGTGGCTTACTTTCTGTGGACATGGGTAATCAAACAACCTGCATCCAGCTCTATTTGCTTCATAATTCTGATTAATTTTCTGCTCTTTTTTTCTCATTCAGAATTAATTTTTGCACTGACTACGGATTGTTCATGCAGTATGAGTTTGGGCTAACGTCATGCTTCCATGAAAACTTGCCATCAATTTTGGCCAAGGTCTTTCTTGGTGTGGCTTTTCAAGTTTTGTGTAGCTATATCACCTTCCCTGTCTATGCATTGGTAACCCAAGTAAGTAACTCTAACAAATCCAATATCATGTACAACTATGTCACTTATTCTTTAGCTTCGGATGACACAAAACTTGGGCGGAGTAAGAATGTGATTTCGGGCTTTGTTCATCGTTTGAGAATTACAATAGGAAAGTGATTCTTGATATATAGACATTCAAGGAGGAACTATTTTCCTAAATACGCAGATATGGTGCCCCGTTATCTCAGACCAAGGTCAATTAACGGAAGAAGGAAAATATGTACTGATCCTAAAACTTGAATGGGATTTTGCGTCGCATATTATTAGAATAATGCGTATTACTATATTCTTAATAATGAGATTCTCATTTTTCTCTGCATATCTGCCATTCAAAAATTGCCAAGGGTAACGCGGAAGGGGAAAAAAATTGCCAAGGGCAATGCTAGAAACCATCAAACCAAATTTATGCAAACAGATTTAAAACATAATTGGGACGCCCCATCTTAGGTCGAACCTTGAAAGTTTACCAGGGCGATCGTGGGTACTTAATAAATTACGTCGGCTACTACTAATAACTTGGGCTCAAACATTTTTGGCCAGCTTGTTAAGCTCGAACAAGTTATTGTGCTAGAAAAGGAGCCCGTTACAAATGGCATTAGAGCACCCACTGTCTACTACATTGGAGCCACCTCTAGAGTTTGTACGAGTCATCTCTTGGACTGCATATATCGAAACATAACGTTTTAAATAAGCGTGTGCAACACCATGGCTTGTTGCTTGGCCATGGCGCAACGAGGATGTTGCGAATTTAAGGTGAAGAGATTGTAACACGCCTTGTTTAGCTTAAAGCCACGTTTTTAGGCTGCAATAAGTTACTGGGCCAATAATCTAAACTGGTTCATAATGATTGAAATGACTTATTCACACATTATGCTCTCAAGACTGTTATTGCACATCATTGGACATGGTTTAATGTATTCCAAGAGTCACTGTAATGTTGTAAAACATTTTCAGATGGGATCCCACATGAAGAGATCAATATTTGAAGAACAGATAGCAAATGCTCTGAAGAGATGGAAAAAGAATGCAAGGGAGAGGAATAAGTTGAGAAAAGCAGAGGCAGAAGTGTCAAAATTTGGCTTCATAAATGGGGATCCAACTCAAAGCCATGACTCGTCATCAGCCTTCCATTTTCTCCACATTTACACACCCAAGCCCATTGATATTGGAAATACTGTCAAGCATCCCAATAATGGCCATTGCTCAGACACAAAGGTTTCAGGGGTTGAAGGTCCTTCAATGGCTTCATGCGGTGATTGTGAAACAAGAACAACCAAAAATGGCGCAAAAGGAGAAGATGAAGATCTTGAAACTGGTATTGCACCTTGAACCTTCAAAATGTAATGCTTTATGTATTGTATTTGATTTTCCTGTAATGCAAACTGGTTGCTGGTTAATGCAAATGTTCTCTACAAAGTTAAAAGGATCGAAAAGTCTTATCTTTTTTATAGTTCATTTCTACTATAACAAGGGGCTGAACATGCCTTGTTCTTTCTTGCTTGATGGAGCGAACCGGCCCGTAGAGAAATAGCATCCTGAGAAAGAAAGCATGTTTTATTCAACTAAATTTTCAGATTTTATCTATTTCACGTTATCTTATCTTATCATATAACGATGACCAATTTTAAAGACAAAAAAATCAAGAAACTAACAAAACTTGTCTAATTTGGAGTCCATCTCATAGGGTTAGCTAGTGGCATTGTTACCATTGTACGGTGTAATCTTCTACTCTAACTTTGATCCCACACTTTTCACAATAGCCAATATGTTAAGTTCAATGATTTCTAACTTAAGCAAAATAATAAAAACTTAATTAATGAACCAAACACATCATTTTAGGTAGAAATAATATTGAGTTCTCTCTTTTAACATTACCGCTTGGTGGTGAAAAATTGTAAAAAGTGAATCACAGAAGTTGGCCATTTCGATCATTTCAATATATAGAGAATCATAAAAGATTATCAATAGATTGAAGGCTAGTGACAGCATTTTGGAATCCGGGGGTGCTGTGCGTCCCTCAGCTGTCCGATCGTGTTTTGGACGGCCCGGATGTGTTTTGATTTTTTACCAGTAAGACTAAATCAAAATTGCCGAACGCATCTGGACTATACAAAACATGATCGGACAGCCGAGGGGTGCACCGCACGGTGCCCAGCATTTTGGTGGTGTTGTTTATTTGAGGAGTATTTCAAATCAAGCATTCTGCATGATAATTTTGGTGGTATTGTTTGTTACCTGGGTAAGGAAACCAGGGAGGCCTTTCTGCATGATCAACAACTCCAGATTCAATAAAAGGATTTCGATAAGAAATATAGAGAATTTTGTAGCTTATGATTCTTAAAACAAATGCCCGTGCATAACACGGGTTCTTTTATTTTTTTGAGAAATAGGAAGAAATTTCATTAGATAACAACCAAGCATACAACAAAGTCCAACAGAACTAGAAACATCTAAACAACAATAAGAAAAAATTACACAATATTAATAAGCCTATTTTCACTGGAAGGCCGAATAACATATCCATCACCAGTCCGGGTGAGGAACAAAAGAGGCTAAAGCATGCCTAGCGAGAAAATGAGCTCACTGAACATAGCAGTGCGCAACCTTCGAAATTTGACAAAAAGACAGCTTCGAGATTTCTTCTGCTAGTTGCGCAACAAAAACGTGTCATGATGATGACACTCAGCCTTCCGTGCTATCTGCATTATAGAATTAATACAATCAGAATACACATAAACCATATTATCCTTAAAAATCTTCTTAAGTTAACAACGTTTGCTCCAAAAATGACTCACGGGTTTCTTTTATGAGTTTCTACTTATGTCACTGTGTATTCGTCATTTCAAAAACAAAAATTCATTTCAAAAACAAAAATAAAAATACTTAAAGCATCTCTAATGGCATAACTATAATTGAATAACCAAAATTTGTCACATTATAAGCTTTTGGTTTTTCATTTAAGAGAGTGCTAAGCTTAACAATATAAAATACAATGATCATTTTTAGTCCATAATCAAATGTAATCCCATTTATTTCTAAAAGGAGCATAACTTTAAATTTGTACTTCATTTAAAAAAAATAAAAGTAGTACCATCTAAAAGATTTTCACAATACCTTTAAAATGCAATCAATCTTGAATATATATAAGTATATAAAAAAATTGGAAATTAGTAATTCAAATTTTTGGAGGGAACCTGAAAAATATTTAAATTTTGAAGGGAAGTATTTGAAAAAT
The DNA here is from genome assembly GCA_016920895.1 of Vaccinium myrtillus. Taxonomy (NCBI): domain Eukaryota; kingdom Viridiplantae; phylum Streptophyta; class Magnoliopsida; order Ericales; family Ericaceae; genus Vaccinium; species Vaccinium myrtillus. Next base: position 2,099,385 of record CM029276.1, read on the forward strand.
GGAATGAGAATGTGTTGGTGCGAATTATTGACTTGCAAGACGAAGCCCATTGAATTTAATCATTGAAAGATATTGCTAGTTTTGATTATTCAAAGGCCAAAATTTGATTATTGGTTAAGAGATTGCTAGTTTTAGATATTCCATTATGAGTCATTTTTGGAGCAAACATTGTTAACTTAAGAAGATTTTTAAGGATGGATTTCCCGTTTGCTAAAAAAAACCCTCAAGCTCTCATTTGCTTTTACCAACTTACTTTTAGGTCTCCTTTGGGTGAATTGAAAAAACTGGTTTTTTGGTGGTTTTTTGGTTTTTTTGGTTTTGTCCTTATTCAATTTTTTTTTGCATTTGTTAGTTTTCGGTCGATTTGTTGTGGTTTCTTGGCTCCTCTCTATGAGAGAAATCTAAAAAGTATAAAATTATTAGTCAAACTTAAAGTTTTGTGAATAAAGACGAAAAATAAACCACAATAGTTTTTTTACCCAAAGGAGGCCTTAGTACTTTTATGAAAAATTGACTTTTAACAATTTACGCTAAAAATGGGAAATTCGGGCTAATTTTAGTTATGCCATTGGAAAAGTTCCCACACTAGCAAATTTTCAGTGCCAAGAGGGTACCACGTGGTATTCGCGAGCAATTTAGGACGTCCGTTTCGGTTTTGAACGGTCCGGAGTATGGAGAGAGAAAGGGAAGAGAGAGAGTTTCGATCTAGGCCGCCTCATGTACTATTGGATGATCCATATACAAGGTTCGGCTACTAGTAGGCCCGGCCACGTGGTACCCATTATAAAACCCCCAAAACACTCAAAACAAAACCAAGTATCATCTCCGGCTTTGTGTCTCTCTCTAATTCGAAATGCCGCGTAGAGGAGGAAGCCACCGCCGTCACAGGCCCGAAGGAGGCATGTCCAGCTGCAATCTCCCGCCCAACATCGTCGCCGACATCCTCTCCCGCCTTCCCGTCAAAACCCTCGTTCGATTCAGATGCGTGTGCAAGCCACTGAAAACCCTCGTTGCTGACCCCAAATTCATCGCCGTCCACTACAACCGCACCAAAAACGACCGCACCCTTCTCGTCCACAGCCGCCACGACGCCTCCTCTAACCAAACCGTATCTCTGCTCCACACCGAAAATCCAGATTCCGCCCCAAATCTCGACCACCCATTCCCACCTCATTTCCTCGTTTACAATATGCAGATTGTGGGTTCTATCAATGGCGTTGTCTGTCTCGATAGCCCGCCCATGTCGGTGTTCATGACTCTCTGGAACCCTGCAACCAAGCAGTACAGGTATCTCCCTTGCGGGCCTTGCCCCACTTTTAGAAATATCCGTTCTGACACTGTCCATACAATCTCCGCTGGTTTCGCCTTTGATTCCGTTAAGAACGATTATAAGGTCATTAGGATGTTTTGTTTTAAGAAAGAACTGGAAATCCTAGCTAGGGCTGAGGTTTTCTCCGTCAATTCCGGTGCTTGGAGAGAGATTAAGATGGATGTGGATGATATGTTTGACTGTAACTGGGCTGCTGTGGTGAAAGGAGTGCCCTATTGGATGGGTTTTACCAAGGATAGTCGCGAGTTATTCTTTTGGTTTGATGCGGTTAATGAGGTTTTAAGGCAGTTGCCAGCGCTTGGAATTTCTGCTTACCATGGTACTCGTTTTTGTGCTGTGAACTACAAGGATTCTTTTGCTGTGCTGGTGTATTCTGGTGGTCACGTTCCGTCTACTCTTGATGGATTGCAAGGGACTAATTACACCCCGTTGGAGGGCAATACGAACTGCGTTGATGTGTGGGTGATGGAGCAAAAAGACTCTGGTGTTGAAAGCTCTTGGAGCAAGAAATTGGCTGTTGGGCCTATTTTGGGGATTGAGAGGCTGGTGGGCTGTTCGAAAAACAGGGATATTGTGGTGGAGAACAGTGAGGGAATGCTGCTTGTGTACAACTCTAGTACTGAAGAAGTTAAAAATGTTGGCATTAATGGAGCTCGGGCACGATCTTTTCAAGTTTGCAGCTATTCAGAGAGCCTAGTTTCAATGAGAGGATTTGTGCGAGTCGGGACACTGGATGAGAAGTTTTTTAGACAGTTTACTAAAAAGGACAAGAACAGGTATCGCGGCTAGTTTTTGTGCTAGCTAATATGCAAATACTGCAATGCTATCGTGAACTGAATGTAGCTTTATTTTGTCATGCTTTTGTTACGTACGTAATTTTTGCTATTACTCTATATCTAGTGGTTCGTTAAGGACCATGCAGTAGTATTTATGTCATGAACCTTTGTTTATTTGATGATATATTATAAACAGATCCTATATTCTGTTTATCTGGTTGAGTTGGTTGTGTGGAACCAAGGATCGTTAGTGAAGTTGCTCACATATGATGTTTCTGCTTGCTCTCCTAGTGGCAAAGGAAAAGGGCAGGGCTTTTTTCGTAGTAATAGTGGGTGGGTCTCATGAGATGTATGCCAGCTGTCGTAATCAAGCGAAGGTTGAAGGACCATTGATATTTGATAAGTCCCTAACGCCCCGTTTGGCGACCGAAGATGATTTTGGGTGGATTTGTAATGATGGTGGATTTGTAATGAAGGTGGACCCACTCCTAAGAAGGGTGGATTTGCAAATGAGGTGTTTGGACGGTATTTTGAGAAGAGGGATTTAGAAGGTGGATTTGAGAGGGTAATTTATAAAAAGACGTAATTGCCCCCATTTTGTTATTTTAATTGAAAAATTGGTTTGATTTTATTATAATTGAAATAAATACATGATAAATATTTATATTAAAAAATTTATACTGTATATGTGCCCAAGTCACTAGCATAAATATTTATTCTATTTATAATTGAAAAATTAGTAAGAGTTAAACTAGTTGTGTTATTTTTTTGACATTGGAAAATTAGTAAGAGTTAAATTGGAGAATTAATTTGTTGCACACAACCACACATGATAATTTCCCACATCCCTTGGTTACATCGAATAGCCCATCGAATGGGCATTATCTGGATCAAAAGTGATCCTCTTTTCTCGCTCAAAAAATAGATCTGACCGGAAGAGGCCACAGCAGAACTCCGGCTTTAATGGCGAGGGGTTAAATAGATCTCCGGCTTTTAATGGCGCTCTCTCTCTCTCTCTCTCAACGAAAGAGGCCACGGCAGAGCAGCCAAATCGGTCGAGTTCCGGCGACGTCAAGTTAGTTGCGACGATGGTTGACGATGATGACGGTAATCTCTCCCCTGTTTTGGTATTTTTTGGTTCAAAACCCTCCAAAATCACCCGGATTTGGAGGAGTAAAACGGGTATGAATTTTACCAAATCCCCCATTGTTAGCTAACGACAAGGGTGAGGCTGTCGTTAGCTAATCCGGGTGCTCCCGGAGTTGTAGCACCAACAGTGTTTTTGTTTTGCAAATCCGGGGGGCGAAAATGGTTCGCCAAACGCCGGCTTGTGGTGGGACCTGGATTGCAAATCCGGGTGTGAGGCAAATCCGGTGCAAATCCAAAAACAGGCCTAATATTGTATATATCCGGGGCTTATCTAACTCATTTTGCTCACACACACACGCGATTTCTCGCCTTATATATTTACTATGCGCGTTGTGTCGTTTTTGTTAGTTACAGGTGAAACTCATTAAATAAACACGTTTTGAGCGCATTGGGAACCATCCCAAGTTACCGAGGGCCACGTGCCCTATGCCCCATGGCACGCCAACACCCGGTCTCATGAGCCACAAAACGACATTTTGGCTAAGGCCTGGGAAAGCGAAAAGTCACAAGTCACGCCGTTGGGTTGAAAGTCGTGCCTCACGCTCACCATGACTCCCGGTGGGGTCCGGGAGTGAACAAGCACTCACGAGATATCCATCCCGAAGACCAAACGACGATTTGTCATGCCTTGGAAGAAGTCTGGAGGCACGCATGGCAAGTGAAGTGATCAAGAGAAGCAAAAAGCCCCACCAAAAGAAGTTGGATCGATCCAAGTGAGGATTGGATCGATCCACTGCAATCAAAAGCCCCATTAGACCCCTCTGGATCGATCCAGGGGTAGGGTGGATCGATCCAATTCATCTCAAGTCTCAACAGGACCTTCTGGATCGGTCCAAGATCATTGGCGGATCGATCCACTGCTTCAAAAAGTCCAATCCTGCAACAAGCTATTCTGGATCGATCCACTTCACACCCGTAGCCCATCAGATCATCCTGGATTAGGGGTGCACATACACCGGGCTGGGCCGGGCTTATACTAGATAATAACGAGATTAGTGTATTCCCAAGCCCGACCCATTTATAATCGGGCTTCATTTAATTTGCCCAAGCCCAACCCAAATAAAATTTTAATTTCCCAACCCGTCCAAGAAGTCCATTTATCTTACTAAAGCATAGTATTATGAACATAAATTAATCAACCATTGCCAATCCCAGTCCCTCCTACGAGGGCCACACACATTATCTTACTATGGATCACTTACGCATAGTTTCTCTTAATAACTATATCCGGCTATATGTTATCCTCTTTTATGGTTACACAGAAAATAAAGCTACATGTTATTTGAAGATTGTTCACCATGATTATATCTTGCTCTACTATGGTAGGTCATTATCAAAAAAACAAAAAAAAACTATATTAGGTCGAATGGTCCGAAAGCGGGTACCTAATTGGTCCAAAATCAGGTACAATACTAAAAATTGGTGCGGCCGGCGACCTGGGTTCTATGGGGCGGCTGGTTGGTTTTAGGGTTGCCCTCTTATGGGCTTTTGGTTTTGGGCTTGCATGTTGTATTCGGTTCGCCTTTTTCTGGGCTAGGCCATTTGGGGTTTCGGGCTTTGCCGACAAGATGTTTTATGGGCTTCGACACATCAAGTGTTTTTTTAGTAATTTCTTCAGCTTCGGTTGGAGTCCCTTCTCTATCCCCCAACTTGATGTACCCTCTATCAAGATTTCACTAATAAAACCTTATTGCCGATCAAACCAACTGGTCCCTTGTCCGCGCCAATACCTATTTCCATGTCCGAAGGTTTTTTTTAATTTTTTGCCCGATTTGAAGTCCAATGGAACGAAACACCACGTTAATATAGATCATTGGTAAAACACATATTCACTGTTATGTTGAACAAAAATGGATTAAGTATACTTTTAATTAGTGTTGATGTACATATTAACCATTCTGGAGAACTTTGATCGTCACTTTCATAGGTAATAGTTAATGAAAAACAATGGAGTCACTGCTTTCATTCTCCACACTACGCCAAAAACGGGCATTACCGGCGATAAAAAACCGCTGCTAAAGGCATGAAAACTGCCGGTAATACTTTTACCAACAGTCTTCACGATCGTCGTTTACACGGCGTCGGGAATAAAAAAACAACTATTACCTGTGGTTTTATTAATGCTGGTAAAAGTTTTTTGGTCGGGGTTCGACACTTAACCACCTAACTACCAAATTTTTTTTTGTTTTATATGGATATTAATAATACTTTAGTATATTATATATCACCATTATTATCGGCGGTTTTTGGATTTACCGCCGGTAATAGTTACTTTTGCTGGTAATTTTTGTTACCGCCGGCAATCGTGTTTTCGCCTGCGATTTTTCATAAATACAGGTAATAGTACCCTTTACCGATATTTTCTATTACCGCCAGTTAAAAAGCACTGGTAAAAGTCATATTTGGCACTGGTAAAAGTCAATGTGCTCAAAACCAGAAATTCCATTCTTTGTGCTGTTCTTGCTTCAAACACAAATCTAGACTCACCCTACCAGTCATTCGTCTTTTGTTAGCCCTAATCATAGACAATACAGTCATAATAAATAAATAAAAGGGCGGAAAAGTAAGATTTTTTTTTAATATTTAGATACTACTATGTTCTTTTTGTACCTGCACATAAAGGAATCTTAGTTTATTTCTGAAGTACTAAAAAAAATAAAAATAAAGGAATCTTACATGAATTTCCATTGCACCCAAAAAAAATCTTCCATTTTGGTTGCAAGAGACAAACAAGCCACAACCAACAGCTGTATATAATCCCATCTTTTCCTTTCTGTAATTTTAACACACAAAAATGCAATCGGCAATCAACAATCAACAATGTGATTGAACACGTGTGACAGAAAAAATTCATAAAATATTGATCATGAACTTACTAATATTTTATGAATTTTTTCTGTCACACGTGTTCAATCACATTGTTGATTGCTGATTGCCGACTGCATTTTTGTGTGTTAAAATTCATAAAATATTGATCATGAACTTACTAATAATAAAAAAGAGATTGTGGCCTACTACAGACTAGAGAGTTTCTCTCTCTAAAAGTTAGATCTCTCTAGGGTTTTTTGCCCTTTCTTGCCGGTAACTCTTTTCCGGCCTTCTTTCTCCTCTTGTTTCTATCATCTCCCCTCCTTCTCTTCTTCTTGTTGTTGTTGTCTGTTTGAGTTCCTGAGGGGTGGGGCTGCCGCCCCCCGCCCCACCCCTCCTCCTCCTAGTCCTTCAGCAGGACCCCCATCTTTCAACCCGTGGCCGTCCACCAAACCCCACCTCTCCTCCGTTCCTTTCCCTACCACTAGGGCTGTAAATGAACTGAGCCGTTCGCGAACTATTCGAGACTCGACTCGGTAAAGGCTCGTTCGAGTTCGGTTCGAATACTAAACGAACTGAACCTGAACCTCAATTTTAGGCTCGTTTAATAAATGAGCCGAACCTGAACTTGACATTATTCGGCTCGATTAGGCTCGCGAACTTGGAATAAATATGATTATCTCATAAGAATTTCATAGATAACCTTGAACATATATAAACTTTCATATACATAATGAAAATTTTATAACTTGTACACTTAAAAAAGTATTATAAACTTAAATTTTAACATGTGTTTATAATTTTCTATATGTATAGACTTCTTTATGAACAAAATAAAAAATTTATTTGAAGTTTTAGACTTGTATGAGAGCATATATATCTAATATTTTTCATTCGTTAAGGCTCGTGAACAAGTTCGAGTTCGATCCAAACCTTGGCAAGCTCGGCTCGAGTTCGGCTCGTCAAATTTTCATTGAGTTCGAGCTCGGCTCGAGTTCGTTTAAAAACTTAATGAACGAACTCGAATATTCTAAAGCTCGGCTCGATTCGGCTCATTTACAGCCCTACCTACCACCAAACCCCACATCTCCTCTGTTCCTTGGCCTACCACCAAACCCCAGATCTACAACCTGCATATCTATACCTCAGATCTACAACTTCCCCCTAGTGCCTCCACCTCTCTTCTCCATTCCTTTCCATTTTTCTTCCCCCCCCCCTTTTGTTCGGGTTGACTTTGATGACGATGGGCTGATTTTGGCTAATAAAGTTCCCTAATGCCATGGGCGGCGGCTAGGGGAATAGGGCCTTGTCCGGGGAAGCGACTGGTCGGCTAACTCGTGAAGACTCGGTGCAACTTGGACAACTCAGTGAGGCGACTCGTAGAGACTCAGTTTGTACCAGTTTTTTGGATTATCCGAAGCAGTTAGTTTTTTTTTGTTATCCGTAGTAGTTTTGTTTGTACCAGTTTCTGTGTTTTTTTTATTACATTTGCACTGTATTGTTTTAAGGGTTTGATCTGGGTACCCGTTGGATTCTCTACTGCTAACATTTTGATATGATTCATCATTCCATCCCGTAGGTGTTGGGTCTGCTTCGGCAGGTGTGTCTAAGAGCTAGTGGCATTGTATGCCGAGCGAAGGCCATGCTCATATCAATTGCTAGTAGTTTTGGTTTCACTTCTGTCTTTGAATGTAATCATTGCCGGATGGCGTTTTAATGGAATTCTTGACTTTATTTCAAAAAAAGAAAAAAGAAAAAAAGAACTTACTAATAATTTTTAGGTTGAAAGGAACCTAAAAAATTAGCTTATGGACAAGTATGCACAAAGAAAGGCAAAATTGAAATGGGAATGAACTTTGCACTACAACAAATTCTCCTTCTTAATACAAAAATAACTCCCAAAAAAATATTTTTTTTGTCACTATTTTTTCAATTGTCGTGACAAAATTAGATTTTGTGGCGTAAAACAATATAAGGTGGAGTTATTGTGACAAAATAGTTTTTTGTTGCCATATTTTGTTGCAACAAGTATGGCGGGAATTGAATATTGTCACATAATAATTTCTCACGATAGGTTTGTTGTAATAAAGGTCCATTTTAGATCTATCGTGACGAAATGATTCGTCACAACAAACTTTATTATTATTACTACAACTTAGTTTGTTGCAAAAGATTTGGGACTTTATTAATAGGGACGAAAATAAACTTCCTAGCAATAGATATAGGTAGTTCCAACAAAATTATTTGTCACAATATAATTACTTATCGTTACAAAATCTCATGTGTGGCAACAAGATTACAAGGGAGAGCTTTGACGATGACATTAATTTGGACACGATCACACGATAGTAAGTAATTATGATTGAAATTGAGATACTACATAATATATTTGTCACTATAAATTTGTGGCAATAATGTTTAGTTGAAACATAAAGCTTAGTCTCAGGGGGTGTTCCACTAACTCAATTTTTTGAATAAACTGGTTTTTCACGATTTTTTTTGTGATGTGTTGTGAGAGAATGATCTGTCTCGGTGTTTGAAAAAAATAATTTTTTGTTAGTGGAACACCCCCTCAGTAAAATATTACATATAGCTAATAGTAAGATTTTTGTCAGAAACAAAACAATAATGCTAGGTACACACAATTTGGTACCCACAATTTACCCAAACACACACACAAGTGTGTGTGGAGTGTATGTAGTGTTGCTGGAAACAAAAATCAGACGAGAGGGACCCACTATGTTGAAAACCTACCTCAGGTGTGGACCGTTTGGTGATTATCCACCAATATCTAATCTAATATAATAAATGAAAGAAAAATCCAAAAATGTCTGCTTCGTGCAAATGCCGACATTATACCCGTAAACTCAAATTTGATGAGCTGAAGATTACGTGTGTTGAAAATTAAAATTCAAATGGACCCACCACCCTCACCATCAGTGGCGGCAGAGGCGGAGCCACTCCAAGGCCGCCGGGGCACGGCGCACACTACACTTTTTGGTTTGGTTTTATTTTTTGAAAAGTATAGTATTTTTAAATTGTTAAATTTTAGTTTTGTTTGAATCAAACATTATTGCTTTAATATAGTTCAAACCAATTAGCTCGCAAAATTGTGCACATATCAATGATATTTTGTTCAATAACTGAAAAATAAGAATAAGTTGAAAAAGTCATTTTTTAACGTATAAGCCTTTTAATATTTTATGTGAAAAAATATTTCAATTAGATATCCATAAGAGCTTAATCAAACATTTTTTTCGTAAAAAATGTTGGACAAAAAATTTAAAGCAAGACACATGTTATTCGATAAAAAAAACTTATCAAAATAAGAATGATTTGTTTGAATTGTTACAAAATAAGCCCCACGAAATCCATGTTTCGGATAGTATGAACAGTGAATAATGTTTTACCTCACTATTTAGGTGGGTGAACAAAATAAAACTTCAAAAATCCAAAAACTTCCCTTCATTTCTCACAATATAACAACTAACACGCAAACCAATGTTACATCGCCAACGATCATCAAGTTGCGGGTCAATAGGATGTTATCAGGGGCGGAGCCAGGATTTTGGTTCAGGGGGGGCAAGAATTAGACGCGTTCAGGGGGGCAAAAAACAAAATCAAAGAGGGGTCAATTAGCAATTTTGTGAGGTATACTAGTAAAATCCCTATAGAAATTTGGGGGTCAGGGGGCTCAACTAACCCCTCTTGTCTCCATGTGGCTCCGCCCCTGGATGTTATTGAGTTTAAGTCAATTTGTGGAATATGGATCCAGAAAATTACACACCTATATGGTAACTTTGTTTTTGTGCACCATCCAGTAAACCAATTTTTGGAAAGTGAAATTAAAATATTTGTCATTTGTCACTTTATATAGACATTAACTACATATGCAACCAAAAACTATTCATTCTAGGAGTGATCTGATTTAAAGTTTGTTTTATGTTAAAGGTGAAAAGTATCGTCCCCCCAAAATGTAAAAAGGCCAAAAAAATATACTCCTATCGCCATTTTTATTTTTATTTTTTTGGGTAAAAGGCTGCTTTATTGTGCTAGTCATATATAGATCCTATTTCAAGCCAAAAGAAATTATCTGAATCATTATTTTGTCGCGTCATCGAGTTTTTTGTGTGTCCAACAAAATTATTCTGATCGGATACTTATATTAACGAAACACATTTACCTTTAAAATTTCATGGCTAGCTGATATGATTTTGAGAGCAAAATAAACCGTTCGAATAATCTTTTTTAGACTTAGAATAGAACTTTTAGGCACAAGAGGTCCTTCAATATGGAAGTTCTACAATTATTAATATCGTTTTGTTTACAACTATTTCGCAATTGGCGCCCACAAAAGTTTCAAGGTTAAGAGCTCAATCTCACATTCTTACTTCTCACTCCTTTTAACTCAAATTCAAGTAAAATTATTTTAGTCAAATTATATTTCGTCGTTTGTCATACACAATAATATAACCACTAGTTTATGAATACTACAGTACTAGATGGATCTGCCCTATAATCCTAGAGTAAGACCTCACACATTGTCACTTAAGTACCCTATTATGATCTCTTGAGCTACAGCTCTATAAACGTCACACTCATAACGATAGGGTAGAAGTTAGCATTGCACAAATCCACCCCAGTGGTGATTTGCACTCCAAACAGTAATCGAGTCGAGGAGGAAGAAATGACAGCCAAACGCTGGAGATGAGGTAGGATCAGGATTACAAATCAAGATGCTGCTTATATCCGGGTGAAACTCCAGCATCCAAACGGGGCGTAAAAGTGTAATGTATATACGTGGATTTTACAAATCTTTGTAAGTGTAGGTATTTGTGTGTATTTTGCATGTCTTTAAAGTATTTTTCTATATTAAAAACACATCATTAGATTCTTTCCCTCTATGATAGGGTAAGAGAAATCCAACGTGAATGCTTATCATAAATTATTTATTTGTGGATGGACCATCCATAGATGTTGACAAAGACTGATCACGTGGAAATTCAAAATGGACTTTTGACCTCAACAAATACGTGTATAAAAATTCCTTCCACCTTGTTTGGTTGGGTTTTGCAAACCTGGTTTTGAGAACCATTTTTAAAACTAAGTTTCAAAGTTGGTCTACTACAAAGAGGCTCAAAAAATCTAGTGGAAGACCTTGGACCCACTTTATAATTTGGGTGGGGAAACCAAACAAGACTTGGTTCTCAAAACCGGGTTTTCAAAACCCAACCAAACAAGGCCGTTCGTGTACTCACCCACTGAAATTCATTTTTTATTTTTGAACCCTTCTATATGCACCGATGGTGAACCGACCGGCATCGGCGACCCACTTGTGAGTCTCAAACGGAAAATTTTGGATGAAATGAGGTGATTTTGGATCAAGCACTTAGGGCCGTCCGATTGTCTCGATTCTCGCGTAGGGCCCCTCGGAAAACGATTTTAAGACGATCTAACCGTTCGGATTTTCTGTTTGGTTCCCCGACGCCGGTCGGTACATCATCGGTACACCACCATTGGTCCCCTTATGTTTTCCGATTTTTTATGAAGCATTCATACTCTTTTTGACCTTTTCCAGTTGAAAAGACCTGATCAAAAAATAAAATATACTGTAGTAATTGCAAAGACAAAAACGGTGGACTCTAGTCAAACCGAACCCGCGTTTAATAATAGGAGTAAAAGAAAGGGTAAATTTCAATGACACCCCCTAAGGTTTTCATTATGTATAGATTTCTCCTCCATGTATGAGAAATAACTTTTCCCTGCTTGAGGTTTGAGTTTGCATTAGCATTTCAATTACCCCATCGGTTAGTTGACCGTGTAAAAGTAAAATTCATCTCTACAACTTATATAAATAGCAAATATACCCTTAATAACTTTTTTTGTTCAAAATAAATTTAAAAAAGAAAATGTTAATATATGTATTTTTTCATGCTTCTCAAAATCAATTTTACCGTAGTCGTTAATTAATGTATATAGTATGAATGAGAATAAACAACTATTTTTTGTTTGTCCATGTGCATTCAAAGTTATTTTGGAGTGTTTTTATGTTTTAACCTCTAATGAAATTTTTTCTACATATGTGTGGTAGTTTAACCTTCAAATTATATCGGGGGAGTAAAACTCAGATGTAAATGTGATAAAATAGTATGTTTTGAAAAAATTAAATTGCTTTAAAATGTAAATCTGATGTTTTGTTCCTTAGGTTTGTGTCGTGTCAATTCAGGTTCGTGTCAAATAACCCTCAACACTAACTTGACCTATTAATCTTAAACGTATTCTCGGGTCTTGTCATATACGTGTTTCATGTTAGAAATAGTCAACCCTAACCCGCTGATTTCATATAGAGTTCGAGTCGTGTCATAAATTTCCACCTCTAATTATAAGGTTATTGAGATTTTTAATTTTTTTATTTAATAAATTTTATGAATGAATTTAATAGAGAACTGTACGATCAACTAACCGATGGGAATAATTGAAATGCTAATGCACCTCAAGAAAGAGAGAGTCATTTCTCATATCCGGAGAGAAAATCTATTATACTAATTTTTTTATGGATGAATTGATAGATAACTTGGCTGTCAATGGGTTATTGAAATTTGAAAGTGCACCTCAAGAAGGAGCTCAGAGTCATTTCTCATACCAAGGGGAAATCTATACATACATAATGCAACCTCAGGGGTTGTCAGTGAAATTTACCAATACAGAAATTGTCTGTTGACTCTTGTTTGAGTAGTACATACTACTTTTCAACATCCGGCATTCCCATTCATCTGGTTTTTCTTCCTAACTGGACTCACCCACCTCAGAATCCTTCAAAATCCATAATTATCTCTCTCCCTAATCAGAACCCTGCTTTCTCCTTCGCATATATATACACTTGCAAGGAATTTCAGCATACCCTTTCCATTTATCCCCTCCTCATATCTTCTGCTGAACTCTGAAGCTCTTATCCCCTCTCTCTCTCTCTCTCTCTCTAGATATATACATATACATATACGTACATATATAATTGTTTTAGTTTCTGGGTATCTAAAATTATGGCGGGTGATACAAGTGGTAAAACAAGGGAGCTTGATCAAACGCCTACATGGGCAGTCGCGGGTGTGTGTGCAATCATCATTATCATTTCACTTTTGTTGGAAAAGATCCTCCACAAGCTTGGAACGGTACTCTATACATTTTTTTTTTTGCAAAACCCATAGTATGATTCAACTGTTTGTGCTCCAATTCGAGTTTACTTGCTGTTTTGGGAGGAATCTTCAACTATAATTGTTGCTTTTCCTGATCTTGAATCCAGTTCTTGTAGTCATTTTATGGATGTGGCCTTATTTTTCCTACTTTGTTTGGATTTCCTATCAAACCCCACAGTAGGATTCCTCAGTTTGTGCAACAATTTGGGTGTACTTATTTTTTGGGTTAAGTAATTTGGGTATCCATTTGGGAGAACTCTTTAACCGTTGTTGCTCCTTTTCCTGGTTTAGATGGATTTGGCTTTTCTTACCATTTTTTTTCTTTTTGATTTCCTTGAAGTATTTTGCTTTAATGGGGGTCAAACTGGAAGCTTATGCGTGTACGATTTACCTTCTCCGCCCTCGTTACCACTTGGTGCTCCAAATCTTGTTCTGCCAAAAATGGGTCAATTTTGCATGTATGGGAAAATCATGAACTATAGTTGGATCTTTTCATGATCTTTTTGGATTTTGTTAGCTACTTTATTTGTTCCTTCTTCTTGTTGAATTTCTTACCTAATTGTTGTGGGTTGATGTTTTACTTTTTTTTTGAGCGAAAAATTTGGGCTTTTGCATGCGGGTTGCACAAAGTACTAGTTGGGACCTGAGACTTGGTTTTAACGGGATTTGGGGTCGCTGTAGTGCCCCAAGGCAATATAGGGTTGTAGTTCCCCAATCCGACCGTCCATCCCACAATTGACGGTTGAGATATATTTGTTAACTCTTAGAGGTAATAACATACTCTTAGCAGTAAAAATACATCTTGAATCTGAACTATGGATTGTGGGATTGACGGTCTTATCGTGCCTTTTATTTTATTTATTGAGTAAATAACAAATTTGGACTAATGTTACTTTTGCGTGGACTGTATGCAAACAGTGAGTTTGTTGTTCCACTTGGTTTCTTGGTCTGTTTGTTTATACTAGGTTATGAAATTAAGTGTTCATTTTACTTAATTCAGTCAAAAGCTAAAAGTTCTGTGTCTGTTACATCCTTGGTTCTTCTGGTTGACACAAGGGTGATTTTGATATCTTCCAGTGTCTTGTAACCTGATTCATGTAGTGTGCTAGTGTGCGGATAGCGAAACTCTGATATATCTATTGTATTCTCCTTCATCAGCTAGCTTGGTCGTGGTTAGCCCACAGTAGGTGAACCATGTAAATCCGGTTTTCTTGTGTGTTTGTGATTTATTGATTTTACTTTCTTATTTCAGTGGCTTACGGAAAAGCACAAGAAAGCTCTGTATGAAGCTTTGGAGAAGGTTAAGGCTGGTAAGAAAATTTTACTTTTTTCTTTTTTTGGGTGATTTCTGTGTCAGAATTGAAAATGAGCATTTCTTGTTGGACCTTTGTTATATTCCTGCAGAGTTGATGATTCTTGGTTTCATATCGCTGATCCTGGTATTTAGCCAGTACTACATTGCCAAAATCTGTATTCCCGTTAAGGTTGCGGATACTATGTTGCCATGTCCTGCTAATTCCACAACCAGTAAGACAGATGATAGTGAGAAAGGTGATAATCGACGCAGGCTTTTGTGGTATGAACACAGAATTCTAGCTGCTGGTACTTATTCTTCCGATTGCAAGGAGGTAACTTTTTCTCTCAATGATCAAACAGCTTAATTGACAACATAGTTGTAAATACTGAATTGTAAAAGTATACATGTCAAAATAGTTGATGAATTTGTTATCTGGAGTCTATTATTTGTACTAAAGAGTTTAACAGTTTCATTAACTAGGCTTGATGCTATGTATACATCTATGTGTCTTTATGTTTATTGTAGTGTTACTCTCTCAATCTAATCATAACCTTCGAAATATTTGAAACTTGAAGCTTGAAGCTTGATATGCATACTTCATTGTTTCAGTAGGATGTTTACAACTTCCATTGTGTGATACGACGACGTAATGTGCATTCTTCCCTAATCAACCTGTTTTTGCCAACAGGGTAAGGTGCCAATCATAACTGTCGATGGACTGCATCAGTTACATATCCTTATATTCTTTTTAGCAGTATTTCATGTGGTATACAGTGCTGTCACAATGGCGCTTGGGCGAATGAAGGTAATCTCCTTACGAAAATGGGAGCTTTTCTATGATCAATGTATAGAGAAACAGGGCGTCATCGCTTGGCTTTATTAAGTGGTCTTTGATGAGCTTATATATCTAGCCCAAGTTATGATCTCTTGAAAATAAAGCCATATATTGTAACACTAGCCCATTTCTTACACTTATCGTGGACTTGACCCATATTTTTACTCTCGAAATGATTGTACTTTTAAGGTGTATATTCTAAGCTACCTTATTTTCGTTTTATTTATTTATTAATTTCTATTAAAAAAAGAAGAAGAAGGAATATCTATGCATTAGAATTGGGAAAAAAAAAAATTTCATTTTTTAGTTTTTTTTTATTGAATTGTACACCCATAATATATGTACACGTTCCTTTGATGTTCCCAACCTTGACAGCTTCTATATTCCCCGCTCCAGCTTCCAGCTTCCGCTACCCCCCGCTCCCTCTTGGTGCCACTAAGGTTCAATTGACCCCTTGGGTATCAACCTTACTCCGTCCTCCTCATCGTCTAAATAACTAGCTTCTGGGATTCAGAGACTGTATAGGAGTTTTGACCCAAATATCACATGTGACCCAAAATTTTGAATTGAACCAAAATAGATCTGGAACTCGTGTTTCCAACCTTAGAGCAATAAGAGAAAGCAAAGGTGTAATTAGCTGGATTGAATGACCTGAACCAAAATCTCACCAAAAAATTCTCAAATAAAAATGGACACTCCTTTTGGTATTCCATTGATCTGATACTCTTCTAGCGGTTATGTTAGAATTTTAGATGATATAACCAACTCTGAATACCTTTTAGTTGTCTGACGAAAGCTATGTCATGCAGATTCGAGGATGGAAGCACTGGGAGCTGGAGACTGCATCCCCTGA
This sequence comes from Vaccinium myrtillus, assembly GCA_016920895.1. Taxonomy (NCBI): domain Eukaryota; kingdom Viridiplantae; phylum Streptophyta; class Magnoliopsida; order Ericales; family Ericaceae; genus Vaccinium; species Vaccinium myrtillus. The sequence continues at coordinate 2,115,626 of CM029276.1, forward strand.
CTATGAGTTCTCTAATGGTATTATTGCATGATGCGAATTCTTTGTGTTTTAGGTCAGAATTTTCTATTTCGTGGCCCCAAACATGGGTATCTCATTAAGTTTTTGTTCGGCACTTGAAATGCAGATCCCGCTAGATTCAGGCTTGCTCACGAGACATCTTTTGTGAGATCACACACTAGTTTCTGGACTCGGATTCCATTCTTCTTTTATGTTGTAAGATATCATTCTCTGAACCTCACTTGTTCATCTGATCTTATTTATACAAAACATGACAATATGTTTTAACATATTTTGGAAATCCAAGCATCTTCAATCTCACTTGCTGGCGTTCAATTCACTCTCTTCGTTTTGTGTTTGGAAGTTGTGGAAAGGAAGGTAAAAGAAGAGAAAATATGACCGAGAAAGTAAGACTGAGGTTTAAGGGGTTGTGTACATATTTCCTCTGTTGGGTTTTGCAATAAAGAAAGGAATGTTGAAGGAACTTCCCCTTGTTTTGACCGTAAAGGAAGGAGGAAAGAAAACAAGTGAAGCACAAAGTGAAAACAAAAAAGAAATAAATGTATGAAGGAAATCAAATTTGCTTTACTTATTTTTGATTTTTTTCCCTTCCTCTTCCCAAAGTAGGACATAGGAATCAAATGTGGGGACCTTTCCCTTCACTAAGTTCAAAACAAACCCTTAGGCAAATGGTGTTGTTTATTTGACCTCTTTAAAGAAATGGTTTAATTTTGGGAAACCTCCACTATATGAGTCTATTAGAGTTGGAGTGGGCAATGGTGGTTTTACTTTTCTTTCGGCTTACATGATACTTTGTGGTTGCTCTTCCTTATGTAACATTCTCTCTGAATTGGTTTGGACACCCTACTCCCTAGCATGACAAAAAAGAAAACAAAGTGACCGTAAGGATTGGGACAATAATAGGTACAGTGTGTTGAGTATAGTTATCTCATGGTTTAAGCCCTAAAAATTGTGTTATCATCTGATTATCTAGTAGGGAAAAAACAAATCTGATTATCTTGAAATGATCCAATTGTCAGACAACTTTTTCTTTTTGCTAAGCCAAAACAACTATTAGACAACTTATTTATTGTTGATTTTTCTTGCAGGGATGCTTCTTTCGACAATTTTTTAAGTCTGTTAGTAGGTCAGACTACTTGACCTTGCGTAACGGATTCATCAGTGTAAGTTTTACTGGGGATGAGAACCTCTAAGCTATTGATTAAGTATCTTCCTTATTTCCAACCATATTGGCCTTGTTCGTTTCCCTGTTTAGTTTTAGTTTTAGTTTTGATGACATCATCATTTCCCTCATCTCTCTCTCTCTCTCTCTCTCTCTCTCATTACACCTGCTGACATCATCAAAACTAAACTAAACTATCTAACCAAACACAGCCATTGCTTTTTTAATAGGTTCATTTGGCTCCGGGAAGTAAATTCAATTTCCAAAAATACATCAAAAGGTCATTAGAGGATGACTATAAGAAAGTTGTGGGAATCAGGTCATATTACCTTCTAATTCTATGCTTTTTCTGCAATATATTGAGGTTTCGTGATTGTGACTCCATCGCAGCTTACTTTCAATAAAAGTACTCCTATGTTCTGTCTCCTGACTTAATTTCTTGATGATGTTGACAGTCCGGTCTTGTGGGCATCATTTGTGGTTTTCTTGCTCCTAAATGTTTACGGTGAGGCACTTATTCATGGGAATACCATTGCAATTAATAATTTTCCACTGTCAACTTTAGTCTCTAGTTAATTTTTTTTTGGGTAAGTGTCTCTAATTATTATCTTTTTCTCAATGTTAATATCGCTCCCAGGGTGGCAGGCTTTGTTTTGGGCAGCATTGATTCCTGTATTTGTAAGAATGTAGTCTCTGTCATTTAGTTTTTTAGATTAGGAGGGGAGGTGATTCTTTATTATAATTGACATTGATATTTTATGTTTTCGATTGTTTATCAGATAATCTTAGCTGTTGGAACAAAGCTCGAAGCAATTTTGACTAGGATGGCTCTTGAAATCGCAGAAAGACATGCAGTTGTTCAAGGGATTCCTCTTGTCCAAGGCTCGGACAAATACTTTTGGTTTGGCCAGCCACATTTAGTCCTTAATATGATCCACTTTGCCTTGTTTCAGGTACTAAATGTACTCTTTTGTAAGAACAAATTAGTACTAATCTCCCTACTAGAAGTGAAAATTTAAAATCTAGAGTGGAGCAATTCTTTTTAAGTTGAACGGTAAGGAGCATCTCACTTAGAATGGTCAAATATCAAATGATCGCTTTGACTTCATTTCAAAAAGATCGAACAAAACTTTATTTCATCTTACGTCTATAGTCATGAGATGAATGAACATATGGAATTTATAGATGGAGAAATATGTTTCTATTGCTCGATATCCATGATAATAAGAGGCTTTTGTGAATCTGATATGCAATCAAGTGGTGCATGATGAATTAAGCTATGCTGATTTTGAAATCCGTTCTTTTATTTCTTTTAGTACTTGCTCTTGATCTCAACAGTTGTAGGTTTGTACTTTTCTTTCTTTTGTCCAATCATCGTTTACTAATTGATATCTACCGCTTTGTTATGTGTACAGAATGCATTCCAATTAACGTACTTCTTTTGGATATGGGTAATGATTTTTCTCTCTATCATCACTACAAAATTTCAAATAAGTCTATATGTTATATTCGTCCTTCCTAATAACCTTGACAAAGTTGACACGGAGTTTTTCTTTCTATGCAGTATGAGTATGGGCTGCGTCATAAATGCTTCCATGAGAAATTCAATCTTATAATTGTGAAAATTTGTTTGGGGTGAGCTTTTCCTCCACAATTTCTCAGTACAATTTAAATAGTTGCCTTATGCCTGGACTTAAACTTTCACTAAAGCTCTGAAATTGACATGTACTTTCTGGAATGAACTTTGTTGGGTTCGCAGGGTTGGAGTCTTGTTATTATGCAGCTACATTACGCTTCCTCTGTATGCCCTCGTAGCTCAGGTACTCAAAAAGTCTCCTCTACTCTGCGGCGTGTAATAAGCCTTTTCTTTGTATTGGTCAAAAACAAAACAAAAAACAAGCCTTTCCTTCTAAATTTTGGTGACACAAGCTTTTTGGCCAATGCCACATTCTCGTGTTCTCTGTCAAATAATTGATCCAAATCAGTACGAATAGCACAGAAAGTTACTATCGCGCACACACAGAAGGTTTATCCTAAGAATTTAGATGCAAAGTTGTATATTAATGCTGGAGGTGACTTAACGTGCTTAATCAAGTCGGCTATTAAGTTGCTATAGCTGGCTTGAAGCCTTGAAAATATGATGAGTTACAAAAAATGCTCAAATTTTTTTCTTCTATACAATTTTCAAACTTGGTTAATTCAATCATTGAGCTAATATATTTTTTTTATGAGCTTCAGCAATTGAGAAGCTCGATATTCATTATAACGAGGCATCATCGAAGTAACGGAAATAGCAAAATAAATTATTATGATTTGCTTTGTTCCTGAAAGTATGTTTATATGTGGCCGCTGGTTTGTTAGCAGTACGAGTCGACTTGAACAAGCGTTTAACGAGTAGGACACAAGTCGAGTAGCTTGGTTAGTTTCAGGCCGTATTGACTTCGTCTAATTATTGATTGGCTGCTGACTTCATGGTGGATTTTCAGATGGGCTCACATATGAAAAAATCCATCTTTGATGAACAAACATCCACGGCCCTTACGAAGTGGCGCAATGCAGTAAAGAAGAGGCGCGGAAAGGGAGGAAAGTCTCCGGCCCGAGCCCTAGGAGGCGGAAGCCCGACAGCTTCGGTGAGCTCAACCTTGCACTCCCCTGGAGCCACGCTCCACCGGTTCAAGACCACCGGTCACTCCACCCGGTCCTTCGCCTACGAGACAGACCCAGAGCACTCCGATTATGAAACCGATCCACTGTCGCCCACACCATCGACGACCAACTTGATCATAAGAGTTGATAACAATGCTGCGGAGATCGAACCAACTGCACCTAACGACGTAGACGAAAATAGAAATGTGGATGACTTCTCGTTTGTGAAGCCCGCACAGTTGAAGTGAAGACGATGCAGGCGAAATCCTCCCCGCTGCTATTTTGGGAGGTATTTTTTGTTCCATCTATTTTGATGCATTATTAGGAGTTGTTTGAATGTTAGCTAGGTTATGTAGAAGCATTTTTTGTACATCTGATATTCATGTTCAAATATTACAACTTTTTGAATATAATTTTCTGCTTTTGTTTCAATTATCAGGATAAGATTTGTTGATTAGATTTCTAGAGGTGTAAATGTTGTTGAATTTCCTAAAATTTGAGATCCATTATATTCACTGAAGTACCTATTTTACAAGATCTTGAAAATCTGGTTTGAAAGCTCCTAGCTTTGTGCAGAAAAGTGTTGCTAGAAGGTTCTTTGGAATCTAGTATTTTACCACTGAGAAATTGTGTGCACCCCAAAAATTAGCACAACTGAACCAGACATCTGTAACTATTTGATGCCGTAATTTCTAAAATCATAGTATTCGTTTATTTTTGCAAGACGAATGTAGTTCGATCAATGATGATGTAGAGTGGGTTGCGTCCATGTTCCTTGAGCGATTGGACCGTACACGGCCCAAGCGGCACAATCAAGTCACGCGGGTCCAACGTTGGCGAAATGGGCCAGAGTCCGCGTTTGGAAGCGAAACGGGCTTCTGCACAATGGATTTTGGTCGTTCGATGTCGTCTAGGCCTTCAAACGGACAATTTTGCCGTTTTAGGAAATAATAGATTTGCTAATAACTTTTAGTAGGAAATTTCGTTATTGTTGCCGTCTATTTTGGCAACCTTATATTTCTTTCTATTTTTTAATTCTGCCAATTATTTCCGAATTTCTATTTTTGGTAATTTCTTTGATTTCGGCTTGATTAGCAAGTCAAATTTTTTTATTATTTGTTTCCTAGTTGGAATAGAGTTTCTTAGCACTATAAGTATCATTGTAAGCCTAATGGCAGAATTCAGTTGTTTATGAATTAAGAAAATCGAGTTTTTACTCAATATCGTTTGTTCAAAGAGGGAGTACCTCTGGCTCTACTTGACAAGCTCTACGGTATAAACGGTACCGATCAAATCTTTTATTTTTGAAAGCACAATAGAGACTCCCCAAACTCAAGCACGTTCTCACTTATTTTCTGGAGACAATAAAAGAAGCACAAGAAGAAGAAAACAGCCCATAGCTGTCATAAGAGTAGGTGTAAGGTGATAATGCAAGAAGAAGAAGACAACATTTTCAAAAAGAAGTAATTGTATAATGTTAAAACAAAAAGGAAAAAACAAGAAAGAAAAAAAAGAGAGGAGGAAAAAGGATTTGAAGTGGAGAAAGGATCTTGTCAGAAATGGAGGAGATAAGAAGGCCACCACATTGGCAGACAGTTTCACATGTCTGGCATGGCTTAGTTAAAAAAGGCAAGAAAACTTTTTAGGACCTTTTGGTTGTGGGTAAGGGTTCAAATAAACCAAGTCGTTAGTGAACTGTTCGAAGCTTTGACTGAATATTACTACTCGTTCGAGTTTGATTTGACTATTGAACGATCCAGACCTGAACCTCAATTTAAGGCTCGTTTAATAATTGACCGTAATTTGAACTTGACAATATTTGATTTGGTTAAGCTCGATTATCTATATAATATTACACAACGGTTTTTTCAAAATGTCCTACGTGGCATTTCCATATTGCAAAGATCTCTCATCTCTCTTCTAATCTATATCTATATAAGAAAACTTGCCTTTCGAAAATAACCTTTCATTAATCATAGAAAAGAAAAAGGAAAGCAGATCAACAAAAAACACCACATGAAAGAAAACTACTTTCTAAAAAGAACAATCTTTTCATCTGGGAGTTTCAAATTTTAAAAAAATTCTCTTTCTCACTATCTCAATTACCAAAAAAGAAGATGAAGAATAAGAAGAAAGCAGATAAAAAAAGCAACATGAAAAAAACTCATTTCGGAAAAGAAACACCATCCTTTAATTCATGTGCGAATTTCAAATTTCATAAATCCTTTCTTTTTCTTTTGACATCCAACCATCATACGAAAATTTAATTTAAGATCTCTCTCTCTCTCTCTCTCTCTCTCACAAATGATTTTTGTTGTGAAATGGATATTATAAATTTGGTAAATCAACGAAAAAATAAGAAGGAATCTCTTCGTGATGCTTCAAAATTACATATTTTTTGTTGTGCATGAAATAATGGGTTTTATTTGATGTTAGTAGTTTTTTTTTTAGTTTCACTTATTGAACTTACACAATCATAACAGGGGTGGCGGCATAGTATAGCCAGAATACTTGATGACAAAAACACTGCAGGTAGTATTGTATGGTTGGTTAAAGTTGTCAAATTTCATCATGTGCCTTTAGGCACGGGCAAAACACTAGTAAATATATATAGTGAGAACTTCATATATATAGGCCGGATCCAATTAGGTATACCTGATGGAGTTCCCATCAGGGACTCCTACAATTCTTTAATTTTTTGATCAAATTTTCATGATCCGAACCATCCAATGTGTTTAAAATATTTTTTAAGGGTCCTCACGAGAAATTATCAATAATAATAATAATAATATCGGAAAGGGCTTGATCGGATCAGTTTTTGATAAAAATGTATATATATCAAAAGCTGCTCTGATCAAGTCATTCCCAGTATTTTTTTCACTGATTACGTAGAAAAACTCTTTAAAAACACCTTTTAAACACATGTTTTTAGTCCTCTACCCGATCGGGGATTTGAACCCAAGTTTCTGTCAATTTTTCCCTGAGAAGCACAACCCAATTTTCATTCTCTCTTTTTAGAAGACAATTTTGGGGAGCACCATTACCTATCAATAAAACATGAATTACTGTGTTTGGTTGAGAGTTTTGAGAAGAAATTTTTTGAGAAATTTTTTGAGATAGTGTTTGGATGAGTTTTTGGAAAAAGTAATAATTAGAGAGAGGTGTAATGATTGGAAGAGAGATAGAGAGAAAAATGAAAATAATGATTGGATTGAAGGATATGAGTAGAAAGAGAAATATGATTAATGATTGGAGAGATGAGAGATGGGGAAGGAATCTTTTTGGAAATTTTTTTGGAAATGTGAAGTGAACAAAGTGGAATTTCTGTAAATTTTTCCTTTTTCTCTAACATTTTCCGATAATAGAAACTAATCAAATTAAGAAATGTGAGATTAAGTAACCAGACACTGTCAATTTATTCAAAATTTATACCATTAATCTTTGAGGTAATACTCTCCTAAATCGAGTTAAGTAAGATAATTACGAGAAGGGAAATTATAAAGCGTATCTAAACAAGAAAATAAAATAAAATAAACATTCTGAATTTGATTTTCCAATTTATGCAGATGTAATTCGATGATATATTCCTCATAAAGTGCAGATCATCTACACAAAATTCGATAATCGCATCTAAATGTTTCTTTTTATTTGTTTTTCCGTCCTTTTTTTTTTAATAAGAAAGTTGTGTAATCCAAAGCCTCAAATTTTCCACTGAGAAACACTTTCTTGCAAGATTCCTTGTCAAAAGAAAACACACGGGATGATAAATTTCATTTTCTTGTGGTACACCTTACTTTACTTTTCTCGAAAATCTATTTTCGACACAACATTTCCTGACAACTGGACGGAGCCTCGTTATTTCACTTTATGATGTACTATAAACTTACATGAACAATAATGCCGAAAAGAGTGTGTACGACACTATGGAGAGTGCGAAATGTCATTTTCTTTTCCTTGGTGAATTTTTTAATTAATCAAATTTGTTGTATTTAGTGAATTTCTGAATTACTATTAAATCCGACTCATCTTAATGAACTATTAAATAAAAATATTGAATGCAAATCTAAAAAAAAAAGAAACAACACAAAAATAAATTACTCAATTAATTTAACGGGATGATAAAATGGTCTTGCCTTGAGACATATAGGGATTTACTCCCACCTAATGTCTCAAGTTCGATTCCCCTTGCTAACAAAACTATTGGGGCTACTATGGATTATATGGATTATGCAAATTAGCCCAGACATCTAGCTATAATAAAAAGGGTCATGCTAATGGGTGTCATATCGCACCCGTTAAGGGTCAGAAACTTTTTTTGGTCTCACTTGCAAAAAAAAGTACACTTTAAAAGAAATGCTGATCTTTTAAATTTTACTCTTTGTCTTTCTTGGTCTTTTAACGGGTGCACTATCGCACCCGTTAGCATTTCCCTAATAATAAAAAAACTATTCAATTCAAGACAATTTCACAACCCTAAGTGGTCGACCTGGTGTATGTGGTCTCGTTATCAAAACCTCTCAGGAAGTGCCGTCATCTCATTTGAATCGGTATACAAAAATTTATTGCAACTTTAATTAGGCTTCCCACTAGCAGAAAATAGAATTGAACTCTTAGAATCATTTGACGTGTATCTTGGCTCGGACACGAAAGTTATCAACAAATTCGAATTGGGTGACTCTGGTGTCCCTTGGTGCCGATCCCATCCGGCCGTTTGTTTTGCGTATCAACAGTTTATATCTCATGTCGCCTAAGTGCATTTGCACCGCAAAGCAAAGGACAGCGGCCCTTTCGGGTCCAGAAAAATTACCCTAAATTTTAGTTTAGGGTATTGTTGTCGCATTAATAAGTATGGTAAGAGATAAGGTAGGGAAGCTTCATTTTTTGTCTTCATCTTCACTCACTCCACATATGTTTGCTTTTCTTAGTTCCCTCCCGATAAATACGTACACATATACATACAAACCGACATAACTGTACAGATCAGCTACTTCCCTCCCTCTCTAAAAACCCTCACCCACTCCTCTCTCTCTCTCTCTCTCTCCTCCCCCTTCTCTCTCCTCTCGCCAGTAGTCATGAGATTCCTGACCACCATCTTCAACTCCTCTTCCTCCTCACCTTCAACCACCACAAAAACGGCGTCGGCGTCAGCTGCAGAGCCACCCGAACCCGCCGCAGTGGAACCGGACTTCGTAGTCGTCCTAGCCGCCCTCCTCTGCGCCCTAATCTGCGTCGTCGGCTTAATCGCCGTCGCACGATGCGCCTGGCTCCGCCGCAGCTCCACCCCCAACGGCGGCGCCAGATCCGCCAACCAGAACAAAGGCCTAAAAAAGAAAGTCCTCCAGTCACTTCCAAAGTACACCTTTAACGAGAAGGTCGGTGCCCCCGCATCCGCCGCCGTAGGAGGCGGCGGAGGTACGGAGTGTGCTATCTGCCTGGCGGAGTACGCCGACGGCGACGAGATCCGCGTGTTGCCTCAGTGCGGCCACGGTTTCCACGTCGTTTGTATTGATACGTGGCTTGGATCTCACTCCTCGTGCCCGTCGTGCCGCCAGATCCTCGTCGTAACGAGGTGCCGGAAGTGCGGCGAGTGTCCGGCGGCGGCGGCAGGAGCTCGGACGGAGGTGAGAGAAGACCGTGGTCCTTCCTCCGGTGGATTTTTGCCGGTTTGAGGACATACCAATGCTATAAAGACGACTTTAAAAATTTTCGAGATCTATTGGAGGGTAAAGTCTGGTGGCAGCAGACGCGGTAATTCCTGCTCCAATAACGTATTTTTAAGTCGTTGCAGTTAAAAAGTGCCAGCAGACGCCGTAATTCCTGCTCCAATAGAATAGCATAGTATTTAAGTTGCAATTAAGGTGTTGCATTAAAAAAATGCAAGGAGACATGGTGTATATTTAATTAAGTTCCAATTAGTAAGAAGTTGTAGTTATTAAAAAAGCTCGTAGTCGATTTTTGAGGCGCCTCGATTGGTTTGCTTAGCTCCGGACACAACTGTATCGGGAACCGTTGAATATGCAAGTAGATATAGATGCATCGAACGACTCGGGACGTAATTGTGTGGTTGTGCCTCGGATGCTTTTTAAAGCTGCGGTCCTAGACTTTCTGTTTTGGAATAAAGGATGAAAGGGAAACCCTTCACTTTAGTATCCAATACGTGAAAAAGGAAAGGGAACCTCTTTTTTCCAGTTACATTAATGGGGGGAGGAAAGGAAAATTTGAATTGGTATTTGTTGTATGTAAAGGAGGAGATGAGAAGCCCCACTCCATTGTTGCTGTTGTTGTATATATTGGAGTTTTTCTGTGTTGTGATAGGAATGAAGTATTTTGATGCCATTGCTCCTTCTACTTCTCAACTCTTAGTTTGGTTGTTTTTTTTCTTCTTATTAGTTTGGTACTTTGGGATTGTTTATGGACAATTCCATTTTCTTTTTTGATGGTCACGAGTGTCCGGGTCTACCTATGCACACGTCGACTGTGAAATGCATCTCCTTCTCGATTTGGTGAAACGCAGGTCATTCACAGACGGACTAGAATAATCAAGGCAATTCCATGACTTGTTAATGGGTTTTACCTGTGCAAACTGTATTATTTACTCACTTTTTTTAGACTAGTTTAATGTCACGTGCGTTATTTATTTGAAACTTGATGAAATAAGCTTGTTACGCACAATAGCCAAGTAGTAATATATATATATATATATATATGGGACGGCTCGGAACACCTTGAAAACACTTTTTGAACACATTGGACGGCTCGGATTTTCCAAAAATAATTTGCAACAAAATTTTTTTTTTTTTTTCTTATTTTCGGGAGGTGTGGACTAGAAGTTTTACCTATATATATATGGGGTCAAACATGAAAACATAATTTATGCTTATAGGTCTATATAAGCAATATGTAAATGGAACAGTATAAGATTGCAGGGAGTTTACAACATTGAAGGTTTATGTAGATTTATTGATGTATGCTTTTAAGAAAAGAAAAAAAAACATTGAAGGTTATGTTTTGCAAAGTTGAATATTGATATGGATAGAGACACATTTACAAGTGTAAGGTTCTATTATTAGGTTCTATTATTGTTCTTTTTCAAACAACAATGATGAGAAGTCATTCCTTAAGTTCAACCAATCAACCCAACTCTTATAATGGAGAAAATTTTGGGTGCTTGTAGGGTATATACACGTGGTGCCCTACACCACATCCGAGCCGTCCATTCACGTTTTCGACGGCTCGGATCTGCAGGGTATAAAATTGGTCCCAAAATTTACAAAAATGCCACCGCAGATCCGAGCCGTCGAAAACGTGAATGGACGGCTCGGATATGGTGTAGGGCACCACGTGTATATACCCTACAAGCACCCAAAATTTTCTCCTTATAATGATGAGTATAAAGCTCTTTATGTATAAGATCAAGCACTAACACTTCTCCATTTGAGTTGAATAGAAAGCCACTCGAAATATTATTTTATAATTAATAAACGGTTTAAATTGTTTGCGTGAGACTTTAGAGAGAGCCTCTCACACTCATCCTGTTGCTACACTATGGGTAGCATAGTATTGTTGTATGAGAATATGCCAATAACTCATGCGTTTGGGCTAACTTACACGCATTCACAAAGCCAAGAATTTTGTTTAGTAGGGGCGGGCTATATATGTGAATGAGGGTCTTATAATTTGATGATATATAATATATTTTTTCAATGTAATAGTAGGGTTTTTTCAAATTGTAATAGCTAGGGGCTGTCGCCACCCCTAACTCCATCTTGCTTACACGCATATTGACTAATCTTGAGGGATGAATCTCACCATCTAATGAGGGCCCAATAAAAGACAAAATAAAGTTATGTATGAACTGATCCCATAAGAGTTAATAGCACCTGATAGGTTTTGCAACTCATATATGACAAGACTCAGTGATTAAAATAAAATGACAATGCTCTCATTTATAGCACGTAGGGATGCACATCGACCTAATAGCCTACCCAATCCATCCATCCCAACCCATTTTTTGTAGGGTTTGGGATAAAATATTTAGACCCATACGGTTGGGTTGAGATTTTAACCTCGTTCACTAAATGAGCTGAATTCCAACCTGTTATAAGTTAGGAATTTTCTAGAAGTGGTGTATCTTCTATTATTCAAGAGTAAGTTTCATCTTTGTCTTCTTGCTCTTCAATTTCTTATTGAAAAAAATGTGATTTGTAAGTTGTGATATCTAATCTGCGATTGTTATGTTGGACGGGCTTAAAACTAAAAAATTAATTTGGGTAGGGCTTGAGAATATTAAATGAAGCCCGATTGTTAACCTGTCGGGTTTATGCATGCACAAATCTCATTATTATCTAGTCTGAGCCTGGTCCGGTCCGGTACGATGTCTGGTAATGTTAACTACTCCTTGTTAATGGAAAATTAAGTATAGTTAGTCTAAATTATTTTTTTCATTTTTTCATAGAAACTGTCTAAGTCAAATTTCACTGTCATTAATTCTGGCATAGCACACAGGTTTCATGGTAGCAACAAGGAAAATTGAAGAAAATCACCACACGGCATCCCGAGAGATCTTTTATTGATTAATTGTGTTGTCAATAGTGTTATATTTGAAGAAACTAGACCAAAGGTTCGTATACGTTTGAAGGACCGAAAACGTTCATCGAGAAGATTATTCATATAAAAAATCTTGTTGATCCGTATCCGATTAACATAATTTTCCGTATCAGATTGCTTAGTTTTCCGTTTGATTTTAGCAACTAATCAACCATGATTTTAGCAAATGAGTTCAGGTGCTAAAATCATAGGTATTTCAAATCATAAAATTAAGTGGTTCCGTTTATCGTTTTTCGATTTTTTTTCACACCGAATTAAAGTACACGAGGAGTACTTTAATTTGGTGCAAAAAATTCGAAAAACGATACACGGAACCACTTCATTTTTTGATTTCAAAATCAAATGGAAAACTAAGCCTTAGGTACTAATTGAAACCCATTTATCTTGAAGAAAATAGACTGATATACTGAATCAAAACCTATTTATCTGAGATAAATATGAATCGATAACTTGTCTAATGATTTTCGACTTACGTACTAATTTTTTGTGTATGAATGATTCTGATGATCAAAATGGTCTGGGATAGGACCGAAATAACTGAGGATCCGGGGGTGCTGGTCATCGCCCTTGGTGATCGAATCCGAGCCGTCCATCTCGGCAATCGATGGCTCCAAGAAGGATCACCAGCACCCCCTCTTCCAAGAAGGATCTGAAACTTGACCGGTCCAATCTTTCCCAAACTTGAGAGGATCTGGTTCGAACCATTTAAATCAGCTCCTCTCTGGTTATGGGAGAAACTGGACCTCTCAAGTTTCAGCATTTTGAGTCCATGTAGGCAATCTTTAATAGGAAAAAGGTTGTGAATCTCTTGGTCATGCTCATGGAGGAAAAGATGTGAAATTAAAGCAGATTCTCCCTCAAGCTTCAAGATTTTCTTATACTCCCTTTTACTCTACCCCAGTTGTTAGCCATACCCCTTGTCTCTTCCACATTCATTTAATCTTAACTATTCATCCATTGTGTGCTCTCTTTAGGGGATGGGATCCTCCCTAGCCCCTTTAAGGGACTGGACAATCCGGTTCGGGCTATTCCATAGTATGTTTTGATGATTGGGACCGTTGATACTTTAGACCTAGTCGAGAACGTTAGGCACACAAAAAATCATGCTAATTGGATATCTTCTGATGTGTTCTCGAAACAAATTTATATCTAGAAAATGAATTTTATCCAGTGTTGCAAATATTTTCTAAACCCATTTTTTCGATTAACATGAACTTTGATGTGCCGAATTTTTTCGACGAGGTCTAGTATATCAATGATTCCGATTATCAAAACGGATCCGGAAAAGGCCCGGGCAGAACCGTCCAGTCCCTTTAAGAAATATTGAGATTTGAGAGGATCCCATTCCTTTATTTAGTCAGAAGTCTCTGTCAAATTTATAGTCTATATCAACTTAACAATTGAACACTTTGTCATATATAAATAGGGAATAACTTTTGCTTCTGACAAATTTCATATATATTCCAGTATCTAACTTTGCCGCAATGTTACTTCAAGCAATAGATTATGAAAGTTGATGACATGAACAAGAAAGAATTAGAATAAAGATAAAAGAAACATGCACACTTTCTTCAAGTAACCTCGACTTATATTTGTACCCCAAGCTTCTTATCCGGACCCCCGGATTGAAGCTCTTGGGGTATTTTTTTTGTGTTGCCAATTGTTTTGGAAAAATCCGATCCGTCAAATGTGTTCAGAAGATGTTTTCCAATGTCCACGCAGGAAATCTTCAAAAAAAAAAATACCGGGAAGGGCTTGATCCAAGCATTTTTTTCGCAAAAACTGTAAATAACTGTATATTTACAGTTTTTGCGAAAAACTGCTTGGATCAAGCCCTTCCCGCAGGAAATCTTAAAAAAAAAATACCGGGAAGGGCTTGATCCAAGCAGTTTTTTGCAAAAACTGTGTACATGGACCCTTGAAAACACCTTCTGAACACATTGGACGGATCGGATTGTCAAAAAAATGCTCGGATCAAGGAGGTCCAGAAGTCCGGAGTCTGGAGGAGAAGTGGAACCTATATTTGTATCCTTATCTTAAGAGGTGAGAGCTGACTTGTTACGAATCAAGATTTTGATTTATGATGTGACGCAAAAGAGGATCCACCACAATTCAAGTCATTCATTTTATAGGTTTCGGAATGTTTTCTATTATATGTGCAAAAACAAAAGGGTCGATCAAACATTGGTATCTGTTTGAACGAAGCATATCTGTCACAAGAGAGATACTGCCAAGACATAGAATATTCATAACTTCACACGAATATATTCAATCAAGCCTTTGCGGAATCCCGATCAACCTAATTATTGTCATAAATGACAAATACTTTAAGACCTACAAAATGAACAGCTCGAATCGTCGACCAACACCAATCGTCGACCAACACCATGGTTGGTCTATTTTGCATCACACGAGGGATCACAGAAATGATTATCACATAGAAATATTTTGGCTTGTTCCAAATGCTATTGGCTTAAGGATCTTTTGATTGTCTTTACTCAATTTTTTTTTTTTTTTTGCGTTTGATAGCTTTACATCAAGTTTTTGGTAATTACAGGTTAGTCCCGAACTGAGGATTTGGAAAAGTAAAAAAATTATGAGAATTACCCAGATATTTTGAGAAATACCCAAGAAATCATACTTTTTCTTGGATATTTCCCAATAGACTTGGGTAAAAGTCATAATTTTACCCAATTTCCATCTAACTCGTCGAGATGAATCTTTAATAGTAATAAAAAGTTTGACGCAAAACTAACAAACACAAAATAAAAAATGAATAAAAACTAAGACAAAAAAATCCTTAAACCATCGACACTAGAACAAGCTCGGCTTTTTGCATAATGAAATAGGCACATTGAACGTATCCCTTTTAGTTGTCAAAAAGGCCGAAGAAAATTTGGAGTCGGTCCATCTCAAATTGACACATACTTCATGTTGCCACTTGGGTAGAATTCTTGTTGGATTCCACTCTGGAAAACTAAGGTTATCACCAGTAAAAAGTAGCAAAATATCTTCTTACTCACTTCACTAAATGCGTTATATCTCACTTTTCCAAGTAATACTCTTCGAACTGAGGGGACCCTGCTCAGCACTCTGCTCGGCAGGCCTTGCAGAGCACATTTCGGCCTTTCAAATGTGTTTTAGACGACCCAGATTCGAGGGGTGCTGAAGAGTGGACCGTCCAGAACACGTTTGGTTTTTCGGCCTTCCAAATGTGTTTTGGACGGCCCAGATTCGAGGGGTGCGTAAGAGTGGACCATCCAGAACACGTTTGGACGGCCGAGATGTGCTCGACAGGACCTACCGAGCAACGCGCTGAGCAGAGTCTCCAGGTTCATCATCTTCATGTTGTTTCTTTCTGAGTCCGATACGAAGAACTACTAGTCAAGAAGAGAGATGACAAAGACAGCGCACCAAAATGACACAAGACTATTTGCTCATCAAACTTTCACTTATAGTGTGCTTGTTTGGCACAAAATCATTGGGAACCAACCCAATATACCATTGCTTTCCCTGTTATTTTTACCAACTGGGATTGTTAAAAGACTCACGTGGCTCCTCAAACCATGCTTTTGGGTGAACTAGTAAGTGGAAAGGAGAAAAAATGCAGTACACCAGGCTCAACAAATGAACTTAACAAAATAGAATTGCACCAGTAACCTCGACTTATATTTGTATCCTTATCTTAAGGGGTGAGAGCGACTTGTTACGAACCAAGATTTTGATTTCTCATGTAACGCAAAATAGGATCCACCACGATTCAAGACATTCATTTGATAGGTTTCGACATGTTTTCTGTCTTTTGTGCAAAAACAAATGGGTCGATTGAACATCGATATCTGTTTGAACGAAGCATATCTGTCACAAGAGAGATGGACGCATAGACACGGAACATTCATAACTCTTCACACGAATACATTCAATCTAGCCTTTGCGGAATCCCGATCAACCTAATTATTGTCATGAACGACAAATGGGGATGCAAATTAACCAAGCTGCTTGCGAGCAGCTCGTGGATCGGCTCATTTAATAATCGAACTGAGCTCAAGTTCAAGTTTTGAGCTCGTTTAGTAAACAAGCTCGGTAAAGCTCGGCTCGTTTATATAGGCTCGGCTCGTTTAAAGAGGCTCGTTAAATAATTTACCCTAGCTCGGCTCGAGCTCATTTGTTTGGCTCGTTTACTAAATGAGCCGAGCTCAAGCTCTATAAAACTCGGCTCGACTCGTTTACACCCCTAGCGACAAATACTTTAAGACCTACAAAATGAACGGGCTCGAATCGTCGACTAACACAATGGTGGGTCTATTTTGCATCACACGAGTTATGACAGAAATGATTATTACATAGAAAGATCCCAACCCTCATGACACCCAAGACCCAGTGTGTACTGCCCTTTTTGCATGATGAAATAGGCACATTGAACGTAGTTGTCAAAAAGGCCGAAGAAAATTTGAAATCGGTCTATCTCAACTTGACACATACTAATGTTACCACTTGGGTAGAATTTTTGTAGGATTCCACTCTGGAAAACTATGGTTATCATCACTAAAAAGTAGCAAAATATCTTCTTACTCTCTTAACTAAATGCATTAAATTTCTCCAATTCATAATGAACTAAGGGACCCTGTTGAGCGCTCTGCTCAACAGGCCCTGCCGAGCACATCTCGGCTGTTCAAACGTATTTTGGACGGCTCAAATTTGAGGGGAATTAAACTAACCAAAACACTTTGGGCCTTCCAAAACACATTTGGACGGCCGAGATATGCTTGGTAGGGCCTGCCGAGCAAAGCGCTCAGCAGAGCCTCCAGAGGCTCATAATCTTCATGTTGTTTCTTTCTGAGTTCTATACGAAGAACTACTAGTCAAGAAGAGAGATGACAGAGACAGAGACAGAGAGAGAGAGAGAGGGCGATCTGGGTTTTGGACCGGAGGAGCTCCTTGCGCTGCACATCCCCTCCCCCACTGCCCCCTTCCACCTCCTTCCAGCCCTTCCTCCCTTCTCCTCTCCTTTACTTCTTCCCCTCTTGGATTTGCCGGTAACTCCCTAAGCATGGCTAGATCTGCTCTCCTTACAGTGTGGGCAGCCGGAATCTCGATTTTTGGACGGCGAGGGGCGCGACGGCGACGGCGACAGCACTGGCGGTTCATTCTGTTTATGAAATTTCTATCTCTTCATCCACACAAAAAAAAAAAAAAAAAAATCTCAATCAAGTCTCCAAACGGAAGTCTCCTTCACCTCTCTCTTCCATGTCAAACAGCAAAGGCACTTTGTATCCACCCTTTACTTTCTGTCACGTTTTCTAGATTTGCCCAAAAAGGCTAGTGGTTACCACCTTCGTTGGATTGCCAAACTCGAACAGTGTGTGAACAACAAAGGGGGCAAGAAGATCTTGCCTACCTCTGTTCCTTTATCAAATTGGAAATATCAGCAAATAAAGGATCTATGCTAAAACTGCTAATTTTCTAGGGTCTAGGGACTGTTTGGCAAAACTGTTAAATCCTTAGTTTTCTTTTTTTGCAATTTTCACTTTTCAAAAAAAGGGGGAAAACATAGTATATTTTACAAACTGTCTTTTCACGCTCTACAAGACGGGTAATCTCCCACGATACATCAACTCAAAAATAAAAAAAAAAGACGGTTACTAAAAAAGGAACAAGCTCATAGAACATTTTTGGTAACACATTTGTGTTCAAAAACTTATTTTCTCGGAGGTGGGGATTTGTTAGAGGCAGTGGCCTGCGTTTGGAGGGTTCCCAGAAGGCCACCAAAGGTGGCAGACGACAACAGGGTGCTTGCCAAGGTGTTGCTGAAGGTGGCAGATGATCATTGGAGGGAGGAGGTGATCAACTGCAGGCGTAGCCGGGGGGTCTATATGCTTAGTCGTGGACCCTACGAGAATGTATGGTGTCAGAATGTCCCGGAGCTGAATAATAATTAGACGGGATGTTGCAAAAACAAGAATCATACTCCTATTACTGGATTCAAACTAATATGCCAGCCTATTATGGTCAGAGGGAATCCTGTCCCAGAACAAAGCACATGTCATGTGCCACTAGGGTAGTATGCTGCAAAACTCCACTTTAATGAACTAAGGTTATCCATACAAAAAGGTATGTAAATATCCAGTATTCATCACATCGATTAGAGTCCACTACCAACTACTTTCTGCCACGTTTGAAGGAAGGGGTGACTCGCTATAGCAAGAGCGTGACCATGAGGGACTCCAGACCTGCGGAGAGTTATGTGAGGTACCAATCACCTATAGATTTCTCCCGTCCCACCAAGGGCTAGTACTTCACGGCTGGACAATTTTTGCAAGGCGCGAGGGCTTGTCGTCAGCCTTTCAAAATCTTAACAAAAAGGTAAGTCTCCATTAGGATTCATAGCTACTTGCTTTTCAAATCTTAACTGATCGTGCTGCTTCACCACCAAAGCTTTCATGACTGATGGGCCATATCATCGTTGGTAATTACTCCATTCTACCCCTGTATTTTTACCTACTTAATAGGACCAACAAACCACCCTCTAATCAGGATAAGACATCTCGTAGATTCAGACCTTTTCTAGATTTACCTACCACACTAACCACCTCCGGATGACTCCAAACCCGACAAACCTGAATAGAGTCTGGAGAAAAGAGCAAAGATATATCTATCTCAGCCTAACAAATGTGTGCGACATAATTACCAAAACAAAACTATGTGCTACACGAGACAAAAGATTTCGAAACCAGAAACTATTCAACTTTTGGGGAGACATATTTGTTATAGCATACTATAGTCAAACAAATATATGAACAATCACATTAGAACATAATGGCATTTCCTAAGATTTACTAATCAAAAGCAAGGATATACTGGGAAACGTACATTAACATGATAAATTACAATGATCTTTTCATCAAAATCTATAAGCCAACAAAGTGCGTGGCCAGGTCATTTGATTGGCAGTCACATTTGAATCTCAAAGCTAATTTCTCTTCATTTTCAAAATAGAGCTCATTCACATATTTGCACTAACCTGAAATAGTATGTAGGTTTTCCTCGCCTGGGAAGCATTAATCAGCTCATGGTGATGAATCTGTCTCATGGATAATCTTCTGCGGCATTAGGATATCAAAACAAGAAACGAGTACACGCGGTACTAAACAGAAGATTCCCACTCCTCTATTTAACTGTAGACTATTAGTGGTTTTTCCCTTAACCTCGTGGACAAAAGGGTGATTTCAGCTGTCCAAGCATCTTGTAAGACACAAATATGTCACCATATCAATCAAAATCCCTCTTCACCGCCACTGCTATCCCCAAACATAGCAGCCATTTCCAGTGCCAGCTTTGCTGCTATTTCCCTCCTCTGGAAATCAGGCACCAACCTTAAGCTATCACGCATATTTCCAATCTTAGACATTATCTGCTCCAAATCCCCAAACTCATAATGTGCCCCCATATCGAGTTCTGAGGCTTCATCAGGCTCCTGAGCACTGGCCAATGGCTCCCCGTCAATTTCTTCAGCCGAATGAGACATTGATGTTGAAGGCTCTTGCTCTCCTCCAACTAATCTAATCTCCTTGTCTTTACGTTCTTTGGCTTCAGTAGTCTGAGTAACTGAACTCCCTTCACAAGTGGTTGCAACAGAGCTAACTGCAGAAACCCATCCTCCATCTGTGTCATCCCATGGTTCTGCTGAACCAGCAGATAAGGCTTCATACTCAATTTCGTAGTCAGATTCTTCTTCTGACATCTCTGAGCAGTGAAGCTAAAAACATTTAGCACTCTGACTAAACCAAGACTAGTTTTTAAAATTCAATAATGAAAATAGGATATTGAACCTTGCTTCTCGGGTAGAGACGGTTCAGTTATCTTATCGCCGGATTTCAAGACCATACCAGGCCACATATAAGCAGAAAGAGCCCCATAGAGTCGTTCAACACCCTGTAAATCTCCGTCAACTGACAGACCTGTCAAGAAAACACTCTCTTTATCTCAGTATAATTAAACACCTGCCCTCAGGAAGAACATAGAACTTGTGTGCAAATCTAGATTTCTAGGCTACAGATTACACTTCGTCTTGGATGTCCATGAACTATAGAATAAAAAACACACATGTAGCAGGAAATCCAAACATACAGGGAGATCAAAGCCTCTAGACTACAAATAAAACTTCCATTTCAACGACCATGTACTTAAAAAAACATGAAAAGTCGTATTTGAGTAACAAAACCTAATGCAAGTCCATAAATTAAGGACTCACATGTAGGGATCGATTAATTTGATAAGTTCTGGTCTAAAAAAAAATAAGAGTGTCCTAGGTTAACTCAATTCAGGGATGGGAACTGACATTTGATAGTGGCATGTTACATATTAACCATTATGGAGACCCTATCCGAAATTCCAGTCTTGTAGCCAGGTTGCCTTGTCATACTAAAAAATGCCTATTAAGGTCCTACAAGCTACAACTGTGGACTGACACTCTGAAATATCATCTATGTTGCCTTCAATGTTATGGGACAATGCAGGCGTGAATCAATCTGTAGAATGTAGTCACCCATCACATCAGCATGACTATTCCATGAGTCTCTATTTAACTTTTCTTTTGGCTACCCATCCTCCAAACTATGAATCTGAAAATATGAATCTGGATTGGATGAGTCATCAAGAATCATTGTATTTTTTGATCCGGTCATCAAGAATCATTTCACTAAATCATTGCATCATTGGAACCAGAATAAGGTTCTCATTCCCACTAGAATCTAGCCATTCAGATTGATTGAGGATTCTAATCCTGTGGGAATCAGGTATGTCAAGGTTGGTTTTTGTTCTATAGGTGAAAGAGTAGATAATGTTGTGTTTGATATTGGAGAATTTTGCCAAAGATGAGGGAGGATGTTGTATTTTACTTCGTAGAAGTACTTGCATGTGTCGTGTGAGATGGTCACTGGGTTTGGGAATCAAAGGCTTGACTATCGAGTCTGCCGTGAAAGTATCCGAAGATCTTGGGATCATGTCATTATGGTCAATTAAGTGTGTGCATAGAATTACAAAATAGCATGATAGGTGGTGGTGTCCTTAATAAAAAATGTCACACAGATTTTAACCATTTATTCCGGACTTCAAAGTCTCAAGGTGGTCAAATTGTGAATCGAAATGGTCCTTTTTCGGATCGTGAATCGTTCCGTCTCAGTCATTATTTCTAAGGCACATGGTAAGGTAAATTTAAGGATTTGGGTGACAAAACAGATACTATAAATGAAAATTTAGACCCAAGTCATTGGAAAGCTTGTTTTAAATGATAAACCGATAAACATGCAGAGTAATAGGTAAGCTGCTTCTATTGCAACTTGCAAGAGATAAGATTCGTGAATCCTACTTATGGTCCTCTTTGTGAAAGAGAGTTAAAAGTGCAAAACACCCTTCAACCGTCTTTGGGTAGTGTGCCATTTTGTATTCGTCGTTTTTGAAACTCACAAAATAAATCTCTCGTTTACTATTACATATGACACTAAGAGATAAATCTATTTTTCATAGTAAATGAGGAGAAACATAGACCAAAGATGGCATGTGACACAATAAAGACCTTAACATTGTAGTTTGAATCCTTCTCCGACAACGAAAGGGCAAAAAAAGAGTCAAAATTGAATTCAGCAAATCGAAGGTGAGTCAAATGATTACCGATTTGCTTACCATTCACTGCTATTCCGATTCAGGTAACCTATTCATATCTATAACCCACTGAATCGTATCGAATTGTACAATACGAATTGTAAATCATACGATTTTGACAACTATGCTCAGTCCTCTTATGTACCACATATTCTTTTATATTCTGCTGGAAACCTATATTAAAAGTTATTGGAGATAAGAGAACTAGGGAAAAAAGGGAGAGAAGAAACTCTGAATCAAACAGGATGTAGTAGTCGTGGTCATTTTAGATTCAATTTAGTGTTAACTAGAAAGTAGAAAGTACCTTTACAGCTGGTTTTTGCACTACCTAAAAGACCACAAAAGGTAAAATGACGGGTAATTAATCTCCCTTTTATTCTCTCTCACTTAAAGTCAAGTATGAACATGATTTCCCAGTTAGAAAATTTGAGTTCTCTGCCATCAGTTATCTTTCCTTCTGAAAAGCCAGAAAGGTAACCCGAACTATAGTTACTATCAATCATTATCCTGGACACAAGTGTCTTGGGATAAATGTTGACTACAAACAAGAATAAAATGGCCCAACTTTGACTTCATGGTTTCACTTTATATTCTGGCAAGCAACCCTTTTCCCACCCTTCACAGTTCACACAGTACAATAATTTGCAACTTACTAGCATGATTAAAGCGTAATGGAAATGCAATACTTATAAATGTATCCGTAAAATTTACTAGACTACCGAGAGTTCACAGACTTTCTGAGACAACACCAAATACTTATAAATGCATCTATACAATAAAAATAATTCTCCTACTTCACACGGCAACAATTCAGACTCTAGGGCGTGTCCAGCACGGCTGAAAGCCTAAAAGTAATTAGATTAATAATCCACATATTTTTGGCTTTATTCTAAAAAAGTTTTTAGTTTTGACCAAAATAGGAATGGCAAGGTTACCAGGACCATAGCATGAAGAAGAAGAAGAAGAACAAGAATTAGATTAATAATCCACATATTTTTGGCTTTATTCTAAAAAAAAATTTAGTTTTGACCAAAATAGGAATGGCAAGGTTACCAGGAAGAAGAAGAAAATCTGCATTGAAACGTAATGGCAAACGAAGAGACTTACATCTGTCAAAATCAGCATTGGATGCACATGCTTCAATGTATTCAATCTTGTGTTCAGTGCACCACTCCAAACATGACCTCGTAATCTCTGACGGTGATTCTTCATCTCCCAATAAGCTAGCTCCTTCAGTTTCAGAAATTCCATAGTCTGAGAACTCAGGATCAAAGGAGGAATCTCCAAGTTTCTGCAAGTGTCTTCTGTATGCAACATGAGCCGGATGTCCTGGAAGCAGATCCACTTTGTTCCCAATGCATAATAATATGTCAAACTTCTGAATATCGGTGCGGGAAACCCAACCCTTGAGTGCCGCAAGAGAGGATAGCTGTGGATGACAAAGAAATATCATAAAACATCTATGTAGCAGTTTCGCACCGAAAATTGAAAAGCCCAACACCTATGTCTAAATCAGGGGATAGAAAGTGAGTGGGTGAGGCTAACATCACTCATGTCAAAAACCATGACCAATGCAGCCAACTTGTCATATATTGGCAGGGCCCCAATGGAGAAGTCATCATGGAGATGAGACATCCAAACCGACACATCAGCTGTGTAATACTTCGTATTGATAGTCCACCTGATTAACAACAATAAACAATAAACATGCCTCAGTTAGATACTTCTACTAAACTCTAGTTAGACAGGAACTTGCTAGTACATTGATTGGATCAATGACAATCAGAAGAAAGAATCTCTAGTCCACATACCCATAAGCAAGTACATCAGAAGTAGAATCGGAA
Organism: Vaccinium myrtillus; assembly: GCA_016920895.1. Classification (NCBI taxonomy): domain Eukaryota; kingdom Viridiplantae; phylum Streptophyta; class Magnoliopsida; order Ericales; family Ericaceae; genus Vaccinium; species Vaccinium myrtillus. Next base: position 2,139,563 of record CM029276.1, read on the forward strand.
GCATCTTCCAAATCCACAGGGAATAATCCTAAAATCAACAAATAGCCAAAATAGTGAGAGTACATTTTATTTCCATCTCCAACAGAAAAGATGTACCTCATGGATTATCTGTGAAATTTAAATCCCAATACTGTATTTTTATCTACATAAGGCCAATAGAAAGATCTCACTGCACAATCATAGGCTTAAGAAAAGGGTAATGCCAAACCAACATTCTACCCTTTTTTGTCAGCAATTTAACAGCTTGGAAAAATTAGAATCTTCCCCCAACGACCATGGGTCAAATATTCTCTTGAGAAGGAAATGAGAACACATCAAGAAGTTAAAGAATATTTAAGGGAAGCAGAAAACCATAAAAAGAAAATTTCTTTGGCGATTTCTCCTTAGAATATCAGGTATACAACTTCAACTCTACAGTGCGCTAAAATGTCAATGATCCCCATAGCTGAAACTACTATGATTCTATTCCAAGTTCACCAACCTGAACAGGTATTGATCTCATAAAAGTAGCTGTGCAACTCATAAAAAATTGCCACTGAACGTGCTTAATTTAATTACATCTATGAAATTTCCTAACCCTCGGAAGAGAGGAGCAACCAGACTACTAATCAAAAGGTACAAACAAAAGCACTTTGATATGCTCAATAATCAGTAACCAAGCTGAGGTGTTCGGTTCCAACAACAAAAGTCTACAGTTAAGAAACCTGATAAGCATAAACAGGGGAAACTATCAATGTACAAACATAAGCACTTTGACATGCTCAGTATTTTGTAACTAAGCTTGCATGTTCCAACAACAACTGCATAGAGAAACCTAATAAGAATAAACTGGTGGAAATTAACATCAATTTCCAACGAAAAAACTAAGAAAACCAGAAGAAACCCCCCCAAAACAAATACCAACGAGACCTATATTCTTGTACCAGGAAGAAAGAACTAAGAATAGCAACCAGACTGCTCATCAAGTGGTACAAATATAAACACTTGATTTGATCAGTAACTAAGCTCAGATATTCCACCAACAACTGCATCGAGAGACCTGATAAGCGAAAACTACGGGAAATTCACAAATAAACACATACAAATTGTTAGCAAAACCTAGAAAACAGAAGAAAATCCAAATAAACACATACAAATTGTTATTATTTAGTTCTGAAGTCATGAGCCATGACAGTTGGCTCAGGAGTCAAGCCAGTCAGTTTAAGAGCATCTCCAACCCACTAGTTAAATGGGCCCTGTTAGCAAAATGCCTTCCTTCAATCTTGCTGGCTGCTTGTAGAGAGCCATTGGCCACTACTCATTTTGTTCGGATGGAACCCATTGGCAAAGTTTCCCCCCATCTTCCTCAAGCAAGGAGTGCCAATTTGATTGGTGGACCCTATTTTCCTCTTTTTCCTCGGACTTATTCGGATAGGCAGAAAAATAGAGAGTAGGGTTGGAATTCATGGATGAAATAGTGAATCAGCTAATTAAAGATTTGTCCTTCTTTTGTACTTTTGGCTACGCAAAGTGAGGAGTAGTGTTGGAGCTGCACTAAGTCATCAGAATTGGGAGGCTGGAATATCTACTCAAGTGGATCAGAGGTCAAGTCAGTGTGCGAAAATACCGGTAAGTTAGCAAGGAAGTCTGTTAGCTGAAGAATTCTTTTGCGTGGTAATTATGTTAGCTGAAGTTAGTGTGAGACCATTTCGGTATATTTCTAAATAAACTGTTAGTAATTGAAATTATTGAGCAAGCAATGAGAAAATGAATCTCACATTTCATTTACAGTTTCAAGATACTTCTTTATCTCCATTTCTAATCTGATTCTCTTGATAAATTTCTTAGTTTCTAAATTTCTTCACAAATAGGACCTTAGTTTCTTGTACCAGCAGCAAAGTAGCCTATGAAATTGTATCAAATCGAGTGACAGTGAACTAAAATCAAACTACCACCAACAAAAATAGATGCAATAACATGTAATATATATATATATATATATATATATATAGAGAGAGAGAGAGAGAGAGAGAGAGAGAGAGAGAGACTTACGGGAGAGGAGGGTGCGTTTACCGACGTTGGAGGATCCGACGATGAAGATTCCAGGCCTCTGCTCAAGAGAAGCCGTTTCGACGCCGTTTGGCTGATTCTCCATTTGGTGGAAACGAATTGCGGAAATTTCAATTCGATGCCGATTTGGGATGGAGTCTTCTTCTTCAGTTCTTCTTCTTGGGCCTTCAACTGATCAGAGATCCTCACTTTCGAGGGAAACGGTGTGAGAAAATTGCAGAATGAACCCCGTGACTCATTCTATATAACAAATTAGAGCTTGAGTTTTCGATTTTCCATATTAAACCGTCAACTTTTCACATTATGACAATTAGGCTAATTCTTATGAATCTTACCTCTGAGGCAAGTTGAACTCCTTTGGCCTTTTTTTTTTTTTACAGTCTTTTTGATCTTTTCTCTTAATGTTTATTTGTTTTTATTCAATTTTTTCCTTCCTTTTTTTTTTTAACAGCAAGAAGTGTTACTATGTTACTAGGGTTAGCTGTTAGTTGTGGGGCATCCACAGGCCCTAACCACTTCGGCACGCCACCAACTTCTGGTCGAATTTTTTAGGCCTAGTCAAATCTTTTGATTAAATGTTTGTACTAGCTTTTTAGTGACATAGTTCTTTAAATTTGGTATGGATTTTATTTTCCTACCTAATTGGGTGATGTTCTAACTTTACGCACTCCTTCAAGATACTCCTAAGTCGAAATTAAATCAATTCTACTCAAAATGGCAGATTTGAGAAAAACATATCTGGACTCTTTTTTATATTGCACAAACTTCAATCCCATGTGGTTTAGATCACGTGTGGTTATACTCTATATAGTTCAATTTGTTGCATTTGCATCCTTTATGGTTTAAAAAAATTTGCAAATGTACCAATTTTCGTCCATGTTAACGGAGGTGTACCGCACATGCTTCTTAAATCTAACCAATCTATTAAAAACTTAATTTGAACCATTCATAATGTTTTACTAAAAAAGTAGAGCATCTTTGTAAAAAATCATGTCGGTTAGAAAAAAATTAATTGTTTACCAATAATTATTGTATCAAACCACAACAAGAATCCTCCACAAGATCTCGTGGATCTTAAGAGATCGTATACATCTTTCTTCAATGAACTCACATTTTTAATTCATACACTATCTTTGCAGTGAAGGGTCCAAAATAAATCTACGTGTTCAGACTTAATTAAGGGATAAGATTACCAAAATGAACCATAAAAAAGTACTATTAAGATGGATTGTTGGGTCATCATTAACCTTGGACAAATTGGGAAATCTAGAGATAATGAAAGGAGTTGGACAAATTAGGAAAAGTCTTAGGAATGCGACTTTCTGACACAACTATACCCCAAACAATCCATTGTATGTAGATCCACGTGCATCAAACGGCTTTAGATCTGAAGTGGTGTTTTATAATTGTATTACTATCACTCTCGAGAAGAAAAGGAGAGTAAAAAAATCACTTTCGAGAGATAATGTAATCTCATTGCTTGAGAAGAAAAAGAGTACAAAAATCACTTTTCGAGAGATAATATAATCGCATTGCTCGATAAGAAAAGGAGAGTATAAAAATCACTTTGATAAATAATGTAATCGTTATATTGTGTGAAAACTATACTCATAAATGGTAAGTTGCATAAAGTTTCCATTTGTGCTGACATTGAGACTAACAAAGATCAAGAACTGATTTCAATAATTTTCCTTACATGAAATACTAGATTTTATTCCTAATTACGGATAAGGCTCATTAATTTCCAACTAGTCATCTATCTAGCAAAATCTCAAAGATATGATGAACTATAAATCCCCATCAATTTTGTTTATGTCTCTATATAATAATTTCTTGTATTGAGAGTCTTCGTTGAAAAAAAATGGAGTGGACTTTTGAAGAGAACAAGTTGTTTGAGCACGCGATTACTGAGTTCGACCACGATTCTTCGGACATGTTTCGAAAAATCGCTTCCCGGGTTCCTGGAAAAACCATTGACCAGATCATAGAACACTACAAAGCACTGGTTGATGATGTTGATATGATTGAACGGGGGCTCGTTCCGTTACCGGATTACGAAGATGCTATCGAGAATGATGTGATTAACCGGCGAAACAACTCCGGTCATTGGCCAAGGAGGAAAGCGACTCCTTGGACTAAGGAAGAACATGAGTTTGTTTCCTCAACCTCTACATGTTTTGCTTTTATTATGCTTCTCTTTATCTTCCTCCTTTTGCAATTTTCTGTTTTGAAATCTGGGTCCTGAAGGGTGTAGCGCGGAGGACGCGCTATAGGTATAACGCCCCATCCTAGCTGTTCATTTCAGTAATCAATGGTTTAGATATGTTTGTTAACTCTTACCGATAAAAGTACTTCTATTAATCTGAATCATCAATTGAGGAGATGAACATCTCATATGAGCGCTACACGGTGTAGTGCGGAGAGATCGCTACAGGACCCTGGGTCCGTGTCACACTTTCTTGTAGCTTCTCTGGTAACTCGTTATCTAGCTATGAGATAAATTAGGGGTCCATCCTACAATACTGTGGGCACATACCACTGATAGTCCCAACGGGGTCCGTATCATACTATCTTGTAGTTTCTCTGGTAACTCGATATCTAGCAATGAGATGAATTACGGGTCCATCCTACAATGCTGTGGGCCCATACCCCTGAAAGTCACAACACGTTTAATCATAATCTATTCTTTTTAGTTTTTTGTAAACATGATTTTTATTTTTTTGATAATGATGATTTGTTTTTCCCTTAATTTTATGCAGGAACTTTCTTAATGGGTTGGCAATTTATGGTAAAGGAGATTGGAGGAGTATTTCAAGGAATTGTGTAAGGTCTAGGACCCCAACCCAAGTGGCTAGCCATGCCCAAAAGCACTTTATCCGCATAGAAAGGGACTCCAATGACCACCAAAATGTCAATTCTACCCTAAGGTCAACCACATCCTGAGATGAGAATGGAAAAATAGGTGCATTAGTGCATGTACCTATATATCTATATAACTTCCATGTATTTAAAATTTATTTGAGTGACAATTGCGAAAACATTGAATCACAATGTTGGGAGATTTTGCTTGAGCAAATTGTGGATTGTTGGAAGTTTGAAAAAATTTAGTTGTGTGAGATTTTTTTTTTTCATCTTTCTTTTTGTCTGTTTTGTGAATAAGTTGCGTGCGTTTGATTATTCGTAAACTAGAAATCAAATCCGGTAGTTCGAAGTTTAGTATCATTCTTCTGATAAGGCGAATATACAAATTTTGCTTTAGTAATACTAGACGCTAATTTATAAGGAATCATGAAATTATTGCATACATCATGAGAGACCACTTCCGGGGTTGGTGCTGTCAAATCAAATTTAAACCGTTCGCTGCCGAACAGATTTGAGCCGTCCATGGCCGACCACGGATAGCCGTGATTGGCCCAACACCCATGCTGAGCGGCTTCGGTTACAACTTGCATATGGTATTCGGATCTTTAGAACTGAAAAAGCCATACAAATGTCTATTTTAAGCTTCTCACTCATAACTTCCTCCAAATCATAGGCTTAAGAAAAGGGTAATGTGAGCCCAAATATTTTCGTAGAAATATATTATTGATTTTGACGATAACAAACATATTTAGTTAAAAATGAAATATAATTAATATTATGAGATTTGATGCTCATTTGAATATTTATTTATTTTGTAGGATTTGGTTGAATTACACATGGATAGATTCTACGTCAAATCCTATCTCCAATAGCCAAGATCTTAATTGAAAGAAAAAGATTGAGGACAAATCTTTTTCTTATTTTTGTATTGGTTCAAGCACTCCAAATGACAAAGAAATGAGGAAATTCAAAGACCAAAAATATGGACCGGCTCTTATTTTGGGAAGCTCCTCACAATTCAAGTGGCAAATCATTACAGGGAAGTCCATAATTTGAGACTTACGACAATCAATTCAAACGGCTAGTGGAAGGAATAGAAGTTACCATATTGCATGAGTCCAACGGCTAATTGAAGGATTTTCTTATTTGCAAGACTGAATGGGAAAATTGGGATTCCAACACATTATATAGGCTTGCAATTGGAAGCAAACAAGAATGGAAATAAATCATCTATGGCCTTACTTGAAGCTATATGTTCCAAACGGCTAGTGCAAGAAAAAGGAATTGATTATGTTTCAATTCATTCAAAAATGGATGAGCAGAATTCCAAACTTAATTTGAGGCTCCAACGTACATATTTTGTTGCATATAAGGTGAAGGTATTTTGAAGAAGACAGTGAGTGCAACCAACGGAAAAATTACGTGTTTACACTAATTCAACTCCAAGCTTATCTTGCATATTTACACTAGTTTGAGTGTTTTATTTGAGCTATCATTGTAAAAAGGGATTGTACACCCTTGTTCGCACTCTTGTGAGAGTTATTCTTTTGTGAGTGATTTTTGTGTGAGGAAAAATTACTCGGGTAGGTGTGACTAGCACCGGAGTCAAAACTAGTTGCTTAGGTGTGACTAACACCGGAGTAAAAAAATAGTTGGAGCGATTGGGATAGATTGCTCGTTGTAAAGGTTTCTCTAGCACCCGCGAAGCTAGAATGTGTTACTATTGGAGATAGTGCAGCAAATCCCGAGTTGGACACTTGGGGAGTGGACTAGGCCGTGAAGTTGCGGACCGAACCACGATAAATCTCTGTGTTTGATTTCTCTCTCCTTTCTACTCTTTATTTGTTGTTATACAATTATTGTTTGTGTGCTTGAACCTATTTAATTTTATTGGGTGTTGCATTTAATTATTTAATTCCGCATTATATTTTGAGAAACCCAATTCACCCCCCCTCTTGTGTTGCTATCTGGGCCAACAATTGGTATCAGAGCTACGGCTCTAGTATTTTTTTGACTTAATCGTCTTAGGGTAAGATCTATGGCAACCCATTTTGGCACTTTCCTTCCCGAAGGCCAATCGACCAATAGACCTCCTTTGTTTAGCGGGTCTAACTATAATTATTGGAAGGCTAGGATGCGTATTTATATTCAAGCATCAAATTACGAGTTGTGGAAAATTATTGTTGATGGGCCGCACTGTCCCACTAAAACTGTGAATAAGGTTGTAGTTCCTAAGGAGGAAAATGAATGGGATGAGAATGATTTGAAAGGGATTCAATTGAATGCCAAAGCCATGAACTTGTTATATTGTGCACTTGATCATGCTGAATTTAATAGAATATCTGCATGTGATTCTGCTAAAGAGATTTGGTATAAGTTAGAAGTCACGCATGAAGGAACTAGTCAAGTGAAGGAATCGAAAATCAATATGCTTGTGCATAAATATGAGTTGTTTAAAATGATGCCTGCTGAATCTATTTCTAGCATGTTTACTCGTTTTACCGATATTGTTAATGGTTTAAAATCTCTTGGAAAACATTACTCTAATGTTGATCTTGTGAGGAAGATTCTTAGGTCATTACCAAAGAAATGGGAGCCGAAGGTGACTGCGATTATTGAAGCCAAAGAAGACCTCACCAAGTACAACTTGGATGAACTTTTGGGCTCTTTGATGACGCATGAGTTGACAATGAATATGGGAGATGATGGCAGTAAAAAGAAAAAAGATATTGCACTAAAAGTTTCCACTTCGAGTTCATCAAGTGTAAGCGAAAGTGACTCCGAATCGAGCGGTGATGAAGATCTAGCGGCAATCACAAGGAAATTCAAAAGATTCATGAGAAAGAAAAAAGAAAATGGCAAAAGGTTTTTTAAGAGGGATGGAGCGAAAAATGATAACAAGAGAGATCCTATAATTTGCTATGAGTGTAAAAAACCAGGCCATGTTAAGTTCGAATGCCCCCAAGCCAAAGAATCTAGCAAGAAGGCAAAAAGAAGAGCAATGCTTGCAGCATGGGGTAACAACAGTGATGACAGTAGTTCCGAAGAGGACAGCGACCAAGCCAACCTATGCTTAATGGCTCATGAAAACAGCGAGGTAAACTCCTTTGATGATTCAGATGATCAGTTTACTTACGATGAACTATTAGATGCGTTTCATGAATTGCATGCTGAGTTTAAGAAATTAGGTTCTAAAAACAGTTTTCTCAAAAAGAGTAACTCTTCACTACTTGCTGAAAATGAATTTTTGAAAGGAGAAAATGAAGCATTAAAAGAAAAAATTAAAGAAGTTTCTTTTCCAAAAGATATTGTCAATGATTTGAGACTTGAAAATGATGTTTTAAAAAAAAGAGGTTGAGGATTTGAAAATATCTCTTTCTAAGTTTGTCCAAGGAAGAGAAAATTTGGATATGATTCTTGGAAAACAAAGATGTGTTTTTGACAAAGCGGGCATCGGTTTTAATCCTAGAAAAAAGCAAAAGTTTTACCAAAATTTGTTTGTGAAATCAAGTTCTTCAAGTCATACTACTTGCAATTATTGTGGCATGAAAGGTCATTTATCATATTCTTGTCCTATTCGTAGAAATGGCTATGTTGGAACTAAAAAGGTGTGGGTTCCAAAGCATCATGTTACTAACCCTCACGGACCCATACAAATATGGGTACCAAAGAACCACATATGAATTATTTTTTGCAGATTTTGGGCTCTCAAAGGTAAATGTTGAGATAGTCTTTAGATAACAAGGCGACTATTTTGCAATGGAGTAAGCTCAACCAATCGATTGGTAGAGTCAACTCGGATTCGTATGGTATGGCTATAAATTAGCAATTTTATTTGCCCAAAGTTTTTTTTATAATTTCAGAGGTATGATTTTGATGAATTCTTAGCAGCTTATTTACTCTTGCAAATTTGGAAATTTTTTTTTTTGTTCTAAAACTTTTTGTGGAAATATATTTTCTAAATATTTTATTTTAAAATGGAGAAATGTTTTTTTTATATTTTGGCATGATTAATTCTCCTAATGTTTATTAGAATATTGCTAATATGCTCTTATGGCAAACATTTTTTTTAAGTGGAGATAGCTAATATATTTGTGAAGCTTGAAAGTTTTAGTGCTACGAAGAAGGAATAACATATGTGAATTGGCAAAGTGCCTTATCGCGTAGAGTCCGGAACGCAATCCTAACGTGCAAAGTTGAGAGGTAGTTTGTGGAATATCAAGAACAAAGTTTCCCCTACTTTTTGTTGATGACAAAGGGGGAGAAATATTGTGAAAGCTAGAGGGGGAGAAAAAGCTCAAGCAAAAGATGCATCAATTAAGGGGGAGTATCTTATTTCTTTTGCTCTAATTATATTTCTAAAATTTATTTAAATAAAATCATTTATGGTTTGTCATCATCAAAAAGGGGGAGATTGTGAGCCCAAATATTTTCGTAGAAATATATTATTGATTTTGACGATAACAAACATATTTAGTTAAAAATGAAATATAATTAATATTATGAGATTTGATGCTCATTTGAATATTTATTTATTTTGTAGGATTTGGTTGAATTACACATGGATAGATTCTACGTCAAATCCTATCTCCAATAGCCAAGATCTTAATTGAAAGAAAAAGATTGAGGACAAATCTTTTTCTTATTTTTGTATTGGTTCAAGCACTCCAAATGACAAAGAAATGAGGAAATTCAAAGACCAAAAATATGGACCGGCTCTTATTTTGGGAAGCTCCTCACAATTCAAGTGGCAAATCATTACAGGGAAGTCCATAATTTGAGACTTACGACAATCAATTCAAACGGCTAGTGGAAGGAATAGAAGTTACCATATTGCATGAGTCCAACGGCTAATTGAAGGATTTTCTTATTTGCAAGACTGAATGGGAAAATTGGGATTCCAACACATTATATAGGCTTGCAATTGGAAGCAAACAAGAATGGAAATAAATCATCTATGGCCTTACTTGAAGCTATATGTTCCAAACGGCTAGTGCAAGAAAAAGGAATTGATTATGTTTCAATTCATTCAAAAATGGATGAGCAGAATTCCAAACTTAATTTGAGGCTCCAACGTACATATTTTGTTGCATATAAGGTGAAGGTATTTTGAAGAAGACAGTGAGTGCAACCAACGGAAAAATTACGTGTTCGATCCTTATAATTCAACTCCAAGCTTATCTTGCATATTTACACTAGTTTGAGTGTTTTATTTGAGCTATCATTGTAAAAAGGGATTGTACACCCTTGTTCGCACTCTTGTGAGAGTTATTCTTTTGTGAGTGATTTTTGTGTGAGGAAAAATTACTCGGGTAGGTGTGACTAGCACCGGAGTCAAAACTAGTTGCTTAGGTGTGACTAACACCGGAGTAAAAAAATAGTTGGAGCGATTGGGATAGATTGCTCGTTGTAAAGGTTTCTCTAGCACCCGCGAAGCTAGAATGTGTTACTATTGGAGATAGTGCAAAAATCCCGAGTTGGACACTTGGGGAGTGGATTAGGCCGTGAAGTTGCGGGACCGAACCACGATAAATCTCTGTGTTTGATTTCTCTCTCCTTTCTACTCTTTATTTGTTGTTATACAATTATTGTTTGTGTGCTTGAACCTATTTAATTTTATTGGGTGTTGCATTTAATTATTTAATTCCGCATTATATTTTGAGAAACCCAATTCACCCCCTCTTGTGTTGCTATATGCTATTCTCACGGCCAACAATTGGTATCGAGCTATGGCTCTAGTATTTTTTTGACTTAATCGTCTTAGGGTAAGATCTATGGCAACCCATTTTGGCACTTTCCTTCCCGAAGGCCAATCGACCAATAGACCTCCTTTGTTTAGCGGGTCTAACTATAATTATTGGAAGGCTAGGATGCGTATTTATATTCAAGCATCAAATTACGAGTTGTGGAAAATTATTGTTGATGGGCCGACCGTCCCACTAAAACTGTGAATAAGGTTGTAGTTCCTAAGGAGGAAAATGAATGGGATGAGAATGATTTGAAAGGGATTCAATTGAATGCCAAAGCCATGAACTTGTTATATTGTGCACTTGATCATGCTGAATTTAATAGAATATCTGCATGTGATTCTGCTAAAGAGATTTGGTATAAGTTAGAAGTCACGCATGAAGGAACTAGTCAAGTGAAGGAATCGAAAATCAATATGCTTGTGCATAAATATGAGTTGTTTAAAATGATGCCTGCTGAATCTATTTCTAGCATGTTTACTCGTTTTACCGATATTGTTAATGGTTTAAAATCTCTTGGAAAACATTACTCTAATGTTGATCTTGTGAGGAAGATTCTTAGGTCATTACCAAAGAAATGGGAGCCGAAGGTGACTGCGATTATTGAAGCCAAAGAAGACCTCACCAAGTACAACTTGGATGAACTTTTGGGCTCTTTGATGACGCATGAGTTGACAATGAATATGGGAGATGATGGCAGTAAAAAGAAAAAAGATATTGCACTAAAAGTTTCCACTTCGAGTTCATCAAGTGTAAGCGAAAGTGACTCCGAATCGAGCGGTGATGAAGATCTAGCGGCAATCACAAGGAAATTCAAAAGATTCATGAGAAAGAAAAAAAGAAAATGGCAAAAGGTTTTTTAAGAGGGATGGAGCGAAAAATGATAACAAGAGAGATCCTATAATTTGCTATGAGTGTAAAAAACCAGGCCATGTTAAGTTCGAATGCCCCCAAGCCAAAGAATCTAGCAAGAAGGCAAAAAGAAGAGCAATGCTTGCAGCATGGGGTAACAACAGTGATGACAGTAGTTCCGAAGAGGACAGCGACCAAGCCAACCTATGCTTAATGGCTCATGAAAACAGCGAGGTAAACTCCTTTGATGATTCAGATGATCAGTTTACTTACGATGAACTATTAGATGCGTTTCATGAATTGCATGCTGAGTTTAAGAAATTAGGTTCTAAAAACAGTTTTCTCAAAAAGAGTAACTCTTCACTACTTGCTGAAAATGAATTTTTGAAAGGAGAAAATGAAGCATTAAAAGAAAAAATTAAAGAAGTTTCTTTTCCAAAAGATATTGTCAATGATTTGAGACTTGAAAATGATGTTTTAAAAAAAGAGGTTGAGGATTTGAAAATATCTCTTTCTAAGTTTGTCCAAGGAAGAGAAAATTTGGATATGATTCTTGGAAAACAAAGATGTGTTTTTGACAAAGCGGGCATCGGTTTTAATCCTAGAAAAAAAGCAAAAGTTTTACCAAAATTTGTTTGTGAAATCAAGTTCTTCAAGTCATACTACTTGCAATTATTGTGGCATGAAAGGTCATTTATCATATTCTTGTCCTATTCGTAGAAATGGCTATGTTGGAACTAAAAAGGTGTGGGTTCCAAAGCATCATGTTACTAACCCTCACGGACCCATACAAATATGGGTACCAAAGAACCACATATGAATTATTTTTGCAGATTTTGGGCTCTCAAAGGTAAATGTTGAGATAGTCTTTAGATAACAAGGCGACTATTTTGCAATGGAGTAAGCTCAACCAATCGATTGGTAGAGTCAACTCGGATTCGTATGGTATGGCTATAAATTAGCAATTTTATTTGCCCAAAGTTTTTTTTATAAATTCAGAGGTATGATTTTGATGAATTCTTAGCAGCTTATTTACTCTTGCAAATTTGGAAATTTTTTTTTTTGTTCTAAAACTTTTTGTGGAAATATATTTTCTAAATATTTTATTTTAAAATGGAGAAATGTTTTTTTTATATTTTGGCATGATTAATTCTCCTAATGTTTATTAGAATATTGCTAATATGCTCTTATGGCAAACATTTTTTTTAAGTGGAGATAGCTAATATATTTGTGAAGCTTGAAAGTTTTAGTGCTACGAAGAAGGAATAACATATGTGAATTGGCAAAGTGCCTTATCGCGTAGAGTCCGGAACGCAATCCTAACGTGCAAAGTTGAGAGGTAGTTTGTGGAATATCAAGAACAAAGTTTCCCCTACTTTTTGTTGATGACAAAGGGGGAGAAATATTGTGAAAGCTAGAGGGGGAGAAAAAGCTCAAGCAAAAGATGCATCAATTAAGGGGGAGTATCTTATTTCTTTTGCTCTAATTATATTTCTAAAATTTATTTAAATAAAATCATTTATGGTTTGTCATCATCAAAAAGGGGGAGATTGTGAGCCCAAATATTTTCGTAGAAATATATTATTGATTTTGACGATAACAAACATATTTAGTTAAAAATGAAATATAATTAATATTATGAGATTTGATGCTCATTTGAATATTTATTTATTTTGTAGGATTTGGTTGAATTACACATGGATAGATTCTACGTCAAATCCTATCTCCAATAGCCAAGATCTTAATTGAAAGAAAAAGATTGAGGACAAATCTTTTTCTTATTTTTGTATTGGTTCAAGCACTCCAAATGACAAAGAAATGAGGAAATTCAAAGACCAAAAATATGGACCGGCTCTTATTTTGGGAAGCTCCTCACAATTCAAGTGGCAAATCATTACAGGGAAGTCCATAATTTGAGACTTACGACAATCAATTCAAACGGCTAGTGGAAGGAATAGAAGTTACCATATTGCATGAGTCCAACGGCTAATTGAAGGATTTTCTTATTTGCAAGACTGAATGGGAAAATTGGGATTCCAACACATTATATAGGCTTGCAATTGGAAGCAAACAAGAATGGAAATAAATCATCTATGGCCTTACTTGAAGCTATATGTTCCAAACGGCTAGTGCAAGAAAAAGGAATTGATTATGTTTCAATTCATTCAAAAATGGATGAGCAGAATTCCAAACTTAATTTGAGGCTCCAACGTACATATTTTGTTGCATATAAGGTGAAGGTATTTTGAAGAAGACAGTGAGTGCAACCAACGGAAAAATTACGTGTTCGATCCTTATAATTCAACTCCAAGCTTATCTTGCATATTTACACTAGTTTGAGTGTTTTATTTGAGCTATCATTGTAAAAAGGGATTGTACACCCTTGTTCGCACTCTTGTGAGAGTTATTCTTTTGTGAGTGATTTTTGTGTGAGGAAAAATTACTCGGGTAGGTGTGACTAGCACCGGAGTCAAAACTAGTTGCTTAGGTGTGACTAACACCGGAGTAAAAAAATAGTTGGAGCGATTGGGATAGATTGCTCGTTGTAAAGGTTTCTCTAGCACCCGTGAAGCTAGAATGTGTTACTATTGGAGATAGTGCAGCAAATCCCGAGTTGGACACTTGGGGAGTGGACTAGGCCGTGAAGTTGCGGACCGAACCACGATAAATCTCTGTGTTTGATTTCTCTCTCCTTTCTACTCTTTATTTGTTGTTATACAATTATTGTTTGTGTGCTTGAACCTATTTAATTTTATTGGGTGTTGCATTTAATTATTTAATTCCGCATTATATTTTGAGAAACCCAATTCACCCCCCCTCTTGTGTTGCTATCTGGGCCAACAATGTCAAACCAACATTTACCCTTTATTATTTATCAGCAATTTAACTGCTTGGAAAAATTGGAATCTCTGGACCCTCAACGAACATGGGTCAAATATTCTCTTGAGAAGGAAATGAGAACACAACAAGAAGTTAAAGAGTATTTAAGGGAAGCAGAAAACCATAAAAAGAAAATTTCTTTGGCGATTTCTCCTTAGAATATCTTTTTTTTTATACATAGGAAATAGAAAAAACATCAGCCTCAAGGAGGGGATAATATCATCAGGTGGCGAAATATCAACTTCAACTCGCTAAAATGTCAATGATCCCCATAGCTGAAACTACTATGATGCAATTCCAAGTTCACCAACCTGAACAGGTACTGAAACTACTATAATCAGTAACCAAGCTGAGGCCGGAAAAAAAATGCAAAAAGTGAGGCCGGAAAAAAAAATGCAAAAGTGGTTTCTTATCAACTGGGGTTGTGCTCATTCGATACACGGGGGTATTGGAAAAAACACCAATGTGATTTTTTTTGCTCCGTGCATTGAATGGGCACAACAGTAGTTAGTTACTAATTTCGCATGTTACCTAAAAGAAACTAAATATTTAGGGCAGATTGAGAAAATCATATCTGTACTCTTTTTTATATTGCGCAAACTTCACTTATATCCCGTGGTTTAGACCACGTGTGGTTACACTCTCTATAGTTCAATTTTTTGCATCTGCACCCCTTATGGTTTTAAAAATTTTGCAAATGTACCAATTTTTGTCCATGTTGACGGAGGTGTACTGCACATACCTCTTGAATTTAACCAATTTATTAAAAACTTAATATGAACTATTCATAATCTTTTAATAAAAGAGTAAAGCATCTTTGTAAAAAATCATGTCGATCAGGAATTTTTTTTACTGTAATTGTTTACCAATAATTAGTGGAGAAATACTTATTTACGGAGCCTCCGTAAACAAGGAGTTTGCACCAAGTAATTCTAGGCCGTGCATTCCAGGATCCAACGACTCGGATTAATGCGAGGATTTTGTTTTGGTTTTTAAACTTGACATGCTTTTAAGGAGGAGAGAGAGAGAGAGAGTGCATTGATATGGGCCGTTGGATCGCGGAATGCACAGCCTGAATTTGCTTGGCGCAAATGACTTGTTTACGGAGACTCCGTAAAGAAGTATTTCTCTAATTAGTGTATCAAACCACGACAATAATCTTCCACAAGATCTTGTGAATCTTAAGAGACCGAATACAGCTTTCTTCAATGAACTAAGATTTTAGTTCGTACACTGTCTTTGCAGTGAAGGGTCCGAAATAAATCTATCAGACTTAATTAAGGGATAAGCTTACCAAAATGATCCATAAAAATTTACTATTAAGATGGATTGTTGGGTCATTAACCTTGGACAAATTAGGAAATTTAGAGATAATGAAAAGAACGCAACTTTTAGTATTAATATAAAGCAAAGTCAAAAAATTCATTTATTTCCGTTGATAATATACAACATATGCTGTCAAGATATTTTTAAAAAGGCAGAGGTTTTAAAGAATTTTGCCCTAAATTAAAGGAAATTTAATTAATTAATTAGTTAAGGAAATAAAAAAAGTAGTATAGATGGATTCTCGGTCAACGAAGTCTGGAATTAGGAAAATGTAGATAATGAAAGGAACGCGACTTTTAGACACAACTGTATCTAGAACCGTTCAATGTATTTAGATTCACGTGCATCAGACAACTTTAGATCTGGAGTGGTGTTTTATAATTGTGTTACTATCATTGCTCGAAAAGAAAAGGAGAGTACAAAAATCACTTTTGAGAGATAATGTAATATCATTGCTCAAAAAGAAAAAGAGAATATAAAAATCACTTTTCGAGAGATAAATGTGTGCTGAAAGCTATACTTGTAAATGGTAAGTTGCATAAACTTACCATTTGTGCTGAAATTGAGACAATTTTCTTCAACAAATAGAATCTTAGCCCTTTTGGTATTAAACTTCAGTTCTTCTTTTCCAATTACCAAAACAAAGACTAACAAAGATCAAAAACTGATTTCAATAATTTTTCTTACATGAAATACTAGATATTATTCCTAATTAAGGATAGGGCTCATTAATTTCCAACTAGTCATCAATCCAGCAAAATCTCACAGATATGATGAACTATAAATCCCCATCAATTCTGTTTGTGTCTCTATATAATAATTTCTTGTATGGAGAGTCTTCATTGAAAAAAAATGGAGTGGAGTTTTGAAGAGAATAAGTTGTTTGAGAATGCGATTGCTGAGTTCGACCACGATTCCTCGGACATATTTCGAAAAATCGCTTCCCGGGTTCCTGAAAAAACCATTGATCAGATCATAGAACATTGTAAAGCATTGGTTGATGATGTTGATATGATTGAACGGGGGCTCGTTCCGTTACCGGATTACAAAGATGCTATCAACAATGATGTGATTAACCGGCGAAACAACTCTGGTCATCGGTCGAGGAGGAAAGCGATTCCTTGGACTAAGGAAGAACATGAGTTTGTTTCCTCAACCTCTACATGTGTTTGCTTTTATTATGCTTCTCTTTATCTTTCTCCTCTTGCAATTTTCTGTTAAGAGACAAGCCGTTGCCACATTTAATGATACGGCTATACTTTTCAGTAATCAATGGTTTAGATATGTTTGTTAATTCTTACTGATAAGAGTATTTTTGCTAATCTGAACTATCGATTGAGGAGATGAACAACTTAGATGAGCGCTATACGGCGTAGCGCGAAGAGAGCGCTACAGGACCCCGGGTCCGTGTCACACTTTCTTGTAGTTTCTCTGGTAACTTGTTATCTAGCTATGAGATAAATTAGGGTCCATCCTACAATACTGTGGGCACATACCACTGAAAATCGCAACCGGATCCATATCACACTTTCTTGTAGTTTCTCCAGTAACTCGATATCTAGCTATTAGATGAATTATGGTCCATCCGACAATGTTGTGGGCCCATACCGCTGAAAGTCACAACACGTTTAATCGTAATCTATTCTTTTTAGTTTTTTGTAAACATGATTTTTATTTTTTTGATAATGATGATTTTTTTCCCCTTAATTTTATGCAGGAACTTTCTTAATGGGTTGGCAATATATGGTAAAGGAGATTGGAGGA
The DNA here is from genome assembly GCA_016920895.1 of Vaccinium myrtillus. NCBI lineage: Eukaryota > Viridiplantae > Streptophyta > Magnoliopsida > Ericales > Ericaceae > Vaccinium > Vaccinium myrtillus. Next base: position 2,157,043 of record CM029276.1, read on the forward strand.
GTATTTCAAGGAATTGTGTAAGGTCTAGGACCCCAACCCAAGTGGCTAGCCATGCCCAAAAGCACTTTATCCGCATAGAAAGGGACTCCAATGACCACCAAAATGTCAATTCTACCTCAAGGTCAATCACATCCTGAGATGAGAATGGACAAATAGGTGCATATACCTATATATCTATATAACTTCCATGTATTTAAAATTTATTTGAGTGACAATTGCGAAAACATTGAATCACAATGGTTGGAGATTTTGCTTGAGCAAATTGTGGATTGTTGGAACTTATAAAAAATTTAGAGGCCGTTTGGCCTCCTCTTTATCAACTTATTGATTTCTCCTTTTTGCATTCGAAAACCATTTTTCCATTTAGAATCAAATCAAAAACACCATTACCCCTACTTTTGATTTTACTTCTTTTTCCTTCCAAAACACATTCTGCATATTTCTTCCAAAAATCCCACATCCAAAACTGGATTGTTGGAAGTTATCAAAAAAAAAAGGGCTCCAAACACCCCTAGTTGTGTTAGAAATTTTTTTTTTGTTTTTTGTTTTTATCTTTTTGTGAATAAGTTGTGTGCGTTTGATTATTCGTAAACTAGAAATCAAATCTGGTATTATGAAGTTTAGTGGAGTATCATTCTTCTAACATGGTGAATATACAAATTTTGCTTTAATAATACTAGATGCTAGCTTATAAAGGAATCATTAAATTATTGCATACATCATGAGAGACGCTCCCGGGGTTGGTGCTGTCCAATCAAATTTAAATCGTCTGCTGTCGAACATATCTGAGCCGACCACGGACGGCCGTGATCGGCCCAACACCCATGTTGTCCCTGAAAGGACAACATCATCTCTCATTCCGAATAAGAGCGGCTTCGGTTACAACTTGTGTTGATATGGTATTCGGATCTTCAGAACTGAAAAAGCCATACAAATGTCCATTTTAAACTTTTAAGATCGCATCTACCATCAGAGGCGGTTGCGAATATGATGAGGGTGAAACTTCTCGAGTTTTGCAAGCAATAGTTCTTATAAACAAGATGCCGTATATGGGTATGTGGTGACCCGTTATCCTCCCATAGGTATTGAAAAATTAATTCAATCGCAATGGATTCAGACCCATTTCTGTTTGTTTTTCCGATATAAATTTGTGCCCACCAAGTATCAAAACGTATTCGATTTTCCTAGTTTTCAGTGTGGTGTAATATCTCGGTGAGCTACACAATATAAACAGATCTGATCATTTTTTTATGGACCCAAAACGAACCTACAAAAACGTAAATCGGAAAGGAAGAGAGAACCAAACTGGAGAAGAGTTTTTTTTTTGGGTGAAAGAGAGAGAATTACATTAGAAGTGAAATGTTGTTACAAACTACGTGGAAATAAAGACAATAAAATAACAATACAGATGAGAAGAATATAAAACATAACCAAAACAAAGGAAGGATATATACAGATGTCCGTAATCGATCAATCTACGTTGTCGATACGCTGTTGTTCCGGTAGCTCTACGAATAACGAAACTTCTGAGCAGAAACTGTCTGATACAAACCAAGTGACTGTTACACCTATAGTCGAGAGTTAAACGTCACAGTTAAACGTCATGCAATTAGATGACCGAGGCCAAGTACATGTAGAGAGGAGTTATATCTCCTAAATTAATAGGCCAATAACATGACTTGGAACCATATCTGGCATTTCTCATTGCTAAAATAAGGTGAGGTTTGGCTAAATAAGTTGGCATAACTTTTTTTTTCGTCTTTATTTGATTTTTTTTTTGCGTTTATTAGTTTTGCATCGATTTTTTTGAGTGTTATTGGTTCGTCTCGCCGAGAGGAATCCAAAAAGGTAAGAGATTATGATTAGAACACTCAATTTTTTACTTTTTTGATTCCTCTCGCCGAGATGAACCAATAATACACAAAAAGTTGATGCAAAACTAAAAAATGTGAAAAAAATCAAATAAAGACGAAAAAATAAGCCAGCCAACTTTTTAAGCCAAATCTCACCTAAATTGGATGGAGTTTTCCTACAGTATGGGTATGAGGAGCTCCTGCTGACCATACATGTGGCAGCTTGTGGGAGTGTCCACCTGGCAGAAATTAAAACCCACTTAGCAGATAGAATAATGATACATACATAAACTTTGTGCCACAACCAACCACAACCAACTCACAACTTGTGGTTGGTTGTGGCACAAAGTTTGTGTCACAATCATTTTTGTAGCAGATATCAATGTCTTATAGTATTATTTTATCTACTGAGTACATGTGGCAGTTTGTGGGAGTGTCCACCTGGCAGAAATTAAAACCCACTTGCAAATACCAATGTCTTAGGAGTAGTATTATTTTATCTTATGTACGTAGCAAATTACGTCATGAATATTAATAATATATTGGTAAAAAATAAAATAGTGGTTGGAATGAGAGAGAAAGATGTGAACGTGTCAATTTCTCAAGCAGCCGTGTTTGAGTTGGTTGGGCCTCTTCGTTTCTCTCTCTATAATAGTCTATATATACCCTTCTCTCTCTCTTCATCTCTCTTCAAATCTCAACACTCTCTCTTCCATGTTTTTTCACAACCTTCCGGTCACTGGAAATATACCCAGTTGCATTAACGGCGTCTACGTCCGAAACGGCGATGTTGGTTCAGGGCGGAGCTACATGGAGACAAGAGGAGTTAGTTGACCCCCAAATTTCTATAGAAATTTTACTAGTATACCCTCAAAAATTCTTTAATCGACCCTCTTTGATTTTTTTTTTTTTTGAAACAAAATCATTGCACCCCTGAACGTGTCTAATTCTTGCCCCCTGAACTAAAATCCTGGTTCCGCCCCTGATCAGGAGTGCCGGCCGATTTTTCCTAAAGCGACAGGTGAGCTACACAGACACTCACAAATTGCTACGTCGATGTTTTATGCTCGTGGGTTGTGTGGAATTGTTGATCGTATATACAGTCATGGAATTGGTGTGGTGAATATGGATTTGATTTAGTTTAACGGCCGGTTACTAGTTTTTTTTCTTTCAACCGGCCATTAAGATAAATCAAATCGGCATTAGCCACACCAATTTCATGACTATATATGATCAACAATTCCACACAACCCACGAGCATAAAGCAACATCGACCTAGTAATTCCGGAGTGCCCGTGTAGCTCACCTATTGCTTTAGGATAATGATAAAAGATATTTAGCTTTTACTTGGCACCACTCTGTAAGTTTCTCGGTGTGGTTTCGACACCTTGTGAACAAACTATGCAACTGAGATTCAAGTTCATGTTCGACTTGTTAGAAGCTTGTTCGAGATCGGTTCCAGTTTGTTATTCTCAACAAACCAAGCTAAACATTTCATGATGTGGAAAAAATTTGAACTACTGAAGATAATAAACTTGTGATTGATTTGATTAAAACTCGTTTGAGATTGACTCATCTAGTAAAAAGCTTAATCATGTTTTAAGAGCTCGTTAAAATTTTAAACCAAATATGTTTATTTAGTGTATTTTTTTCATTATAAATAGTATTGCGATGAACTGGACTAATCTTTTCAGCCTCTCTCACACTCTTTTTATGCAATTTGAATGAGGTGAGGTGGCCCCGTGGACAAATGGCTGGCGATGGGAGTCGATTCTACAACTTTGGAATAGTAAACCTCGCCGAGACAAGTCGATTAACCACTGCCAGATACTTGAGTTGGAAGAGTGCTATCATTCTCATGAACAAATTTTTCGATATCATTGATATTTAGGTTTTAACGGACACACACGGGGCCTGTTGTGCTAGGGTGTTTGTGCAATCCCTATTCACGCCCCTTTGTGTAATCGAATCATTGGGCCATTTCACGCCCCTTTGTGTAATCGAATCATTCATTTTGTTCAACTTTACTTTTTTATTTTAGAAATACGATTGCTAGATCATTTTGTATAATACCCAACCCAAGTACCGATCAAATAAATAAAATAAAGCACCTTCGAGTTGACTCATTTTAGATTATCTTCACATAGGTACGGGTTACTCTAAAAGGACGCTTTGATCAATAAGCTTGGCTCCTTAATTAGGAACCAGATCCTGCCCAGTTTGGTTCTCTCCAGTCCTTGTCCAGCACTTTGCAATTTTGCAGGCCTATCCTAGGCTAACAACAAGGATTGGAAAAGCTCATGTTGTAGATCTCGTCGAGAACTTCCACCATACAAAATTATGTTGATCGAATACCGATTGATACTTGATCAACACACATCATATTGAAAAAAATTACACTCGCACTGGATTTGAACCCATTTATGTGTGTTTTTTTCAATATAAATGGGTGCCGATAAGTATCAATTGGGATCCGATCAACATAATTTTCAGCATGGTTTAATATCTTGCCGAACTCTACAGCATGACCGGTTCCAATCATTTTTTGGGCCCGGAATGAGCCCACAAAAACGTAAACTGGAGAGGAACCGGAGAGAACCAAACTATCCCCTTAATTAATAGGCCAAGACCAAGACTTTGGAACCATATGTGGCATTTTAATGAAGACTTGGAAAAATATCTGACATTTCTCATAAAAAAAAAAAAGTCACTGTCTTATTATTTTATCTACTAACGTACGCAGTAGATTATGTCATGATTACTAATACTATATTGACAAAACATAAGGCCCCGTTTGATACGAGGTTTCATTTCGGAGGGATTGGTAATGAGATGGGATTGAGATTGTGATTGATAATGTGATGAGATTATTAATGAGGAGATGAATCATTCCCTCATGTTTGTTTTGCACAGGATTAGATCATGAGATTACTAATAACATGTTTGTTTTGCTTAGGATATGATTGAGTAAAAATAATTTGTTTCCAATTCTACCCTTATTTGGAAACACCATTTTTCATCAGTAGCTCAACAACATGTTTTCATGTTTTTTTTCTTTTTTTTTTTTTTTTTTAGATTTCAAATGAAAAATTACATTTTTTTTCCAGATTTCCAATGAAGATTTCTTTGAGCCACGTTTTCTAGTCATTTCTAGATAAAGCATCCAAGGTAATGATGAAACAATACAAAAAAAATTGAACCGGGTTATTTTAAGTCTTTATCAATTTTTTTTCCCTGTGTTAGTTTTGCTAGTTAGGCGCTAATATTTTTTTTGGAGTATTGGTTCATGTCAGCACGAGAAATCAGAAAGATTAAAAATATGAACCGTAGGTTTTTGTTTTAATAAAGATAAAAATAATATAAGGTTTTTTTTTTTGTCTTTTAAAATGTTAAGCATTAATTGGCGTTGTCAAAAAATGTTGACAAAAAACATTAATTCACGAAAGCATTAAACAACAAAAGTAACTGTTTCTGCATTACTAGTAACGAAAGCATCACGAAAATTCACGAAAGCATTTACCAAAGAATTGGGTAGAAGAAGCATGAAAGCACTTGGCTTGTTTTTACCAACAATTCCCCAATCCCATGGGAGAGGTTTCATAATACCCAACCCCCCTTGGGTTGGCCAATCCCATGAAAATGGGGGATTGCTAGTCCCATGAGACTGCTAGTCCGGTCCTCAAATTACACACCAAACATGAAAATTAATGGACCCACAGGATTGGTAATCCAATCCCATGCTCCATCTCTCTTATCAAACATGGCCTAAAGTAGTTGGAGTGAGAGAGAACACTACAAGAAAAACGGCTTTTTGCGTCATCTTTTTCGCGACCGCACGTTTTGTAGTGGAATGAGGTTGCAACCAGGAAATATACGTACCCAGTTGCATTAATGGCGTCGCCGCCGCCGCTTGTTCGACGGCGATGCGATGGCTCACACCGTTAAACTCAATAACGGTGATGTTAGTTATGCTTGCCGGTTCACGAAAACCGAGAGGTTGGTTTAGAAGCGGGAATTGGGCCGGCCGGTTTTTACTAAAGCGACAAGTGAGCTACACGAGCACTCAGGAATTGCTAGGTCGATGTTTTATGCTTGTGGGTTGTGTGGAATTGTTGATCATAAATAATTATGGATTTGATTGCTTTTATTTTAACGGCCCATTACTTTATAACTGGCCGTTAAAATAACTAAATCCAAACAGGCATTAGCCACACTATTGTGTCAAAATCAAGATAAAATATAACATAAAATGGATTCGGTAGTAAAGTGGAAATACATGTGTCGATCCACATGGACTAGCTAAGTATTGCTTTCAATTCAAAGATTGATTTCCAAATTAATATGAGCATGACGATTTTGTGATTTGAATTATGAACTAATTTAACTGGAAAGCAAGTTTTAGATTTTTTATTAACAATTGAGAAGAAACTTAGGGTATCGAATCCACCACTAACTTTATATTAAATGGTTTAAGATATTTTGTTCTAGTGACTACATCGACTAACAATAATGATAGGTACACACCCTTTAAGCCACACTCTATCGCACCCTAGTAACCCTACCCATTAGATTCAAATTTCTCGAAAATTTTGAATTTTGAATTTTACAGTGGGGCCCTCTATTCCGTAGATTAGTGTGGGAGTCGGTGTAGGTGTCATTGTTTTTTTTTGGTATTTCATGGTAAAGTGGGCGGGCCCCACGTTGGCCCACGTGACACCTAAGCAAGTTGTGGTAGAGTGTAGCTCAAATGGTGTGTATCTATCATTATTGATCAACTAATGTGGTAATCCTGTACTCTAACTACAAGCCAATCTTCTAGAAATTCAAGTATAAGTGAGAGAGAAATATATACTACTATCTTAAATGGACACGGATTGTCTACAATACATTAATTATAATCTAAGGCCATAAGCACAACCCGACTCATCTTAAGCAAGATGTAACGGTAACTCACTATATATTTGGTGGCTTGAAACAATTATATAACCCTTGTATTTAAAATCACAGAAAATAAAAACAACATATACACTGAATATTACGATGGAGTTTATTTGAAACAAAGTTTGAATTATACAATCACCACAATTGATTGATCTAGTCACAAGATACACTTACAAAATAAAATATACCATAGCTACAATGGTAGGGCTTACCGACACCCTAAGAGGAGGTAGTTGGCCATGGAATTGCTGGACAAGCCCATGAAATTGGCCATGAAGCTTCTTTCTTTTTTCCCTCTTTTGCTACTGACCGAGAGAGGGTGCAGTACACGGTGCAGTGCATTTTGTGCACTGCACCATCCCCCAAGCCCCGAGGGCCTAGCTATTGGGATTTTTTCTTTTCTTTTGCGCTCTCTCTCTCTCCTCTCCCTCCTCCTACCCAAATTCCCCCCCAATTATACAAACAATTGGTCCAAGAAAATTAAAAATATTAAATAAGATGTAGTTGGAAGACATGAAAAAGTGAAAATGCAGAATACATGCAATGCTGGCTCATTAGTTTTAGAGGCTGAAACAGACTCATTAGATGAGGTTCTCCATATATTTTGCATATAAATTTTTTTAACCCATATCTTAATAAAAAAATCATTACAAAATATTTACATTGCACAAATTTAAATATATAGTCATCAAAAAATAAACAACCATTACAATATATAGGAGGCCTACGTGTTTAGGAGCCCTTATTTTTTACATTATTAGGGGAGTCCGAAGTAGTGACTTCATTGGCTTATGCCATGAGCCGAGCCTGAATATACATGAGAAAGAGGGAGAGTATGGTGTACATACCAAATAATGCATGGGCTAATAATGCACACTGCACAGACTTCATACTGGTCATTAATTAGCTTCCCATTTAAGGGCAATTTCTATACAAGTAATCTTGTGACGTGCAATTTAAAAAATATCATAAGGTACCTCAACTAGTAATAATAAAGGATATACCAAATGTTGATTAAGTGGTCTAAATGTGTATATTTTGGAACTTATCGCACACCAATTCCATGACTATGTATGATCAATAATATATTTAACACAAGCCATGAGCATAAAACAATATCAACCTTGCAATTCCTGAGTGCCATTGTAGCTCACCTATCGCTTTATGATGATGATAAAAGATAATTAGCTTTTACTTAACATCAATACTCTGAAAGTTTCTTGGTGTGGTTTTTTGACAGCGCATGATCCACCTAGATGCAATGGAAGTTCTGTGATATAAGAGAATAAATCATGTCCTAACTTGCACAAGGCCTTTCGAAAGCCGTGTAGGCGTTAAAACTCATTGGAACTTTGTAGTTAGGTGTGCTCGCCCTGGAAGCAATTTTGGGATGGGTGATCCTATAAGGAAGTTCTTGGAGCTTGGGCAATTCTGGGAGCGGACAATATTGTCCAAGGCGGTAGTGGATCGTCAATGTTGGTATCAGAGCACAACCCTGGACTATGGGGTAGGAGCCACCTTTGTAATCTACATGAGCCACCTCTTGAATCTTAGAGTTGAAACAAAGTGTTATGTACAACTAAGTGTTATACCTCCCGGTGGAAGGTTACTGGGCCAATATATGCAACGAGGATGTTGCATTATAAGGCGAGGAGAATATTTGTGATAGCCAAAGACCCACCTAGATGCAACGGATTTTGTGATATAAGAGAAAAGATCATGTCCTAACTTGTACAAGGCCTTTTAAAGTTGTGAGCGCGCCAAAATTCATTGAAACTTCGCAATTAAGCATGCTCGCCCCGGGAGCAATCCTGGGATGGGTGACCCTATTGGAAAGTTCTTACTTCTTAAAGTTTGGGAGGCCAAAACGGACAATCTTATGCAAAGCGGTGGCGGGTCGTCACAAGTTTCAACATTTTATGTCCATTTTTTAATTGCTGAAGACAAACGTGAAATTTGTTCCTACCCAATCTATCTATTTATACCCTATAGCAATCTATCTACGTAATTCAAATGTAAGTAATTTCTCTACATTGAGTTTGAAGAATCTAAGAGTGAAGCGAGAGGACTTTGTTTTGGTGCAAAGTTAGAGGGTGTTCCACTAACTCAGTTTTTTGGTTTTTCACGGTTTTTTACGTGATGTGTTTTGAGAGAATGACATGTTTCGGTGTTTGGAAAAAAACAGTTTTTTGTCACTTTCAATTCTTGCCTATCCGATTTTTTTTTTTAATTGCCCCCATCCTTTTCATTGTCCAGCACTATAGTAGATTTGAACAAAGGACACAGAATTTTAAATGCGGTTTGCCTTCAAATTGTTTGGAGTTGGCCAAGTTTCCTAAAGATAAAATCTAAATTTGGTAAAATCAAATAGTTGATTTTATCAAATGAAGAAGATATGCGATTAAATTAAAGTAAAATCTCTCTCATTTGATAAAATCAATTATTTGATTTTTTCAAATATAGATTTTATCTTTTGGAAAACTTAACTGTTGGGGCATTACTAATTCTACTTACGGGGGTTCCATTTTTTATTTCCCTCCAAAATGGGCACCCAGGTCCTCCACGACATCGTTTTGTAGCGTTAAAGTGCCACATTGACTTTTTTCGTTAGGCAAGTGACGGAAACTAACGGCATGAGGCCTAATTGATGTAAATGTGTAAAGTTTGGAAGTTTAATTATAGTAACATTTAGTGAAGTTTGGAGCCTTATTGCGGTCAAAGTTTGGAAGCTATTTTGGCCCTTGGAAGCTATTTTGGCCCCCTCACACGACGTCGTAAACTGGCCTTAAACCTCTGCAGTCGTCAGATCTCCCAAAACCCTCCAAAGTTCGGGGTCGTGAATTTCCAAACGCAGATCGGACATTTTAGGGAGAGAAAATCGTCTCTTTCCCTAAGCAAGAAACAAAATGAGGCTTTTCTTGGAGGTGGGTTGAAGACGAAGACGAAGACGAAGAAACAAAGTGGGTGTTTTTTGGTAGATAAAGAGAGAGTGAGAAATGAAAGGCAGAATAGATGGAGGAAGAATTTGTGAGGAATTCTCACCTGGGTATTACGGGATTTGCGCCATTGGAGGATTACTCAGTGCCGGGACCACCCATCTCGCCATCACTCCCCTCGATGTCGTCAAAGTTAATATGCAGGTACTAATCATATATATAGTGTATGAATCTACGATCATCTGTTTTTTATTTTCAATACATCTATTGGTGATTCTGTTAAATTATGTTTGAAGTTTTTTCCAACTGCCTGAGGATTAGTTGTTTTAGTAAGTTTGTGTGTACATTGTTTTGTGTGATCGTTCAGTTTGGGTTTTCAATTTGAGCTGTGGTGATTTTGTTAAACTATGTTCCGGATTTCAAACTGCCTTTGGATTACTTGTTCAGTTTTAGATTGGATTTTGATTCTCTGAAAATCCTAATCAGATTTCGAGACAGGTGCTAAAAGTGCTAAAAGTCCTCAAAGGGATAAATACAGATTTCGAGACAGGTCATCTCCTTACATACATCAACTACTTTAAGCACTTTTAGCAAAAATGGGAAACTTCGTATGATTTAGAGTCGTAGACGTTTATTCACCCACAAAATTAGTTCAAACTATTGGGAATAGGTTGAACATTACCCCTAGATGTGGGAAATACAAATGCCCAAAGAGAAAGATCTAATGGAGACGGGAGAACAATTACACCAAAATGCAGGATTTACATGGTTCATCCAACTAGGGCTACGTCCACGGTGTCTGTGGTGATAAAGAAGAATTCATGAGTTACATCGCAGATCTTCTGCACTACAATATACAGCCAGTGTTACAAGTCTATCGAAAATGCTAGAAGTATTCTTAGCAAAAAATTGGCCTCAGCCCTCAGGTGATGGAGTTGACCCGTGAATTCATGGCTGAGGTAAAGAACCCTAAGGACTCACACTACGTAGCAACCTTCATTCAACTAATTATGACGGTTTGATAGTTGATCCTATTGTTGTCTCCACTGAGTAATCTAGATTGTCTCCACTGAGTAATCTAGATTGCAATTTGTAAATAACCTTCACTCTGGAGAAATTGACCTTTTTTTTGCTAGTTGCTTTTCAACTACTTTATATTATATTTTCTTTGGACCAAATGATTTGATAGTTGATAAGAATACTTTGATATATTTTGCAGGTGAATCCTGTTAAATATTATAGCATTTCCTCATGTTTCGCCACTATACTGAGGGAACAAGGCCCTTCTGCCTTTTGGAGAGGGAGGGGTGGAAAGTTCTTTGGATACGGAATTCAGGGTGCCTGCAGATTTGGTCTGTATGAGTACTTCAAGAAGTTTTACTCTAATCTCCTTGTAGACCACAACAGAAGTTCCATATTTTTTCTTAGTAGTGCATCTGCAGAAGTGATTGCCAATGTGGCTCTTTGTCCTTTTGAGGCTGTCAAAGTCCGTGTTCAAGCACAGCCCCAGTTTGCAAGAGGCTTGATTGATGGCGTTCCAAAGCTATATGCAACTGAAGGGCTTTTTGGGTATGCAATAAAAAGGCTCAGCTTTTTTACATAATTTATATTCCCATCATTATCTGATATTCCTCTCTTATTTCTTTTTTGTGTTGGTTCTGTCTGCAGATTTTACAGGGGCCTAGTTCCTCTTTTGGGTCGTAACCTTCCATGTAATTTCACGCTTACCTGGTATTTTAACGATTTCTGATGTCATTAATTTTTGGGATGCCTAATTACCTGTATCTCACTTTACAGACACCTAGATTCTGAATTTTCCTTCTTAATAACCTCTGCATTATATTGGTTCGCTGAATGAACACACTAGTCTGAGCTTCTATGGAGCGTGAATTTATGGCCAGTTTTTAATTGTCATATCTTCCAGCCTGTGCTTTTGTCCATGTCACGCCTGGCATAGTTGTTTATTAGAGTAACCAAAGCCTTCAAAATAATGAAATATAGGGCCAGGCTATCTCATCTTCAACTTCACTCGTATTTAGCTATTTAGAACAAGAATTGTAACTAAGAAGCATAATTTATTATTTGTTTTAATGTGCATATGTAGCATCTTCTCTATACTAACCCTATTCTCAATTTTTTGGGCAGTCTCCATGGTTATGTTCTCAACGTTTGAGCATTCTGTAAATTTTCTGTATCGCAATGTAATTCAAAGAAGGAAGGAGGAATGCTCAAAAGCTCAACAGCTTGGGGTAACTTGTCTAGCTGGATATGCTGCTGGATCTGTTGGCAGCATTATTTCTAATCCTGCTGACAATATAGTCGCCTCTCTTTTCAACAGAAAAGCCAGTAGCCTCAAGCTGGTAGCATCCCTATATTACAATAGTCACTTACTACCTCCTTTATCTTCAGTGTGGTTGGATTGATTCTAACATCCCTATTTTCACATGCAGGTTGTGAAGAAAATTGGGCTTGTCAATCTTTTTACTAGAAGTCTCCCCATTAGGATTATGCTTGTTGGACCTGCCGTGACGTTGCAATGGTTCTTCTATGATACCATTAAGGTGTTAAGTGGATTGTAAGTCCATTTTCCTTTGACTTTGTTGATAATAAACTCCTGTTAATTTAACTGATGGAGATTTATTTTTGTGCATCCACACCCTACATTACCACAGTTCTTGCTCTAAAGTGTCCAAGGTCCTATGAACTCCCTGTTTCGGATATCATGTCTGTCTTAATATAAAAAATGAGAAGAAGCAAAGGATATTAAATAACGAGGATAAAGTAGATTGTTGGTTTATCACTTTTGTGTGTGGGTGCGGTTATAGGTTTATTGGAGGTTGAAAATTAATGAGTAGAAACATACTAAGAACCTGATTGAACATGTGGTTCAGAATTGCTCAATGCTCGACTTAGATAATTTATTGCCAAAATAGAACCTTAATAGCTCGTTTGGCGGGTGGATAAGGTTTGGGGGATAAAGAAGAAGGGGAGTAGAGATAGATATGCTATAAAGGGGAATTAGTTGAGATTCTTAAGAATGAGGGATTAACTATGAAGGGTTATTTTTGGTAGTTGAAATGGATAGATAAGAGTGGGTCAATCAAGAAATAATGTGAGAGTTTACTTAGTTGCACTTATAAAAGCATCGTAATGAGAATGCAAAAAGATTTGGAGAGGTTTCAGACTTTAACGGGCATGCTAGTAATTACGCCCACCCGGATAAGCTAATGATGGGGGGGTGGGGTGGGTTTCGCTAAGACCCTGCAGAGGTCTTAGCTTATCTGCCAGATAAGTAGGTCCGGGTGTGAAGGGGAAACCAAACGCTGGATAAGAGTGGGCCCCAATTGGTTTATCCCCCTCCCTTCTCCGCCCGTTATAAGTGTTTGTAGCTGAAATTATTTGACAGCCAAGAGAAATACGAATTGAAAGTTGTGTGGTAACAAAGCAAGTAGAGCCTCTTGCATCACTTCACGTATGAATGCTCCTATGGTGTAAATTCCATTTCACTGCATGATCTTTCTTAGATGCAAAGTTATATACATGGGGGAGATGGTGAGCTTCTTAGCTGTCTGAGTTATATGGAATGTACTTCAAGTTGTTACAAGGATTATGATATATGAAACCCTGTATTGGAAATGTCCCAACTTCAGAAAAGACAGAATCCTGAATGAAAAAATAGATGCATTACTACTACCAGAATGTCATTTGTAGTTCTAAATAGTTTTCATAGTCAAGTATTTCTGTTTCTACTATATGCCTATAAATGGACTTAAATAGACCTTTGCACCCTGTCCTTGTATTTACTCTTGGTATATGAACTTTTAGTACATTTAGCTGGTGTGTGATGTAAAAAAAACTGTCCTTCACGACGCCCACGTCAATACATTGAAGAGTATTCAACTGGACAGTAGGATCATGACAATTTTTGCTGAGATGGCCGACAATCTAAAGAGCATGTACTCTTATTGGTCAAAGAACATTTTTACCGGTAAAAGAGCACTTTTATTGTCCGCCTAGGACGGTAGAATCTTTCTTTTTGATTTAATTGGACACTGCTGTTTTAGGTTAGTTTCCCGTTGGGGTGAGACTGGCACGGTAAGGATTCTAAGCTTCACTACTGTCATGGTTTCTCGATTCTTTGTACCGTAGAATACACCGAAGAAATTACCAAAATTTGTGTTCTTACTTCTCCTGTCTATCTGCAACTTTGAAACGACATGGTTTTTATTTGTAAATCCTGCAGGCCGACTAGTGGAGAAGTTCCCACCCGTGTAGAAGAAACAAAACCATCCCGAGTTCATGGAAATTGAATAGTGCAGCTCTCTCTCTCTCTCTACTGTGAATGGAAGGTTGACAAATCTGGGAAACGAAAGGAGATTAGCAATTAACTTTGAAAGAGGAAAAGCTCCGCTCTATTGGACCTCTGGTTACAGATCTGTTGTTTTTGTGCCAACAGACATCAAATTTTGTTTGGTAGTTTCTGTGATGAGAAATTAAATACCAGAACAAGTTGCTATGGATAAGTTTATTGTCTCTTTTACAAGCTCTGAAATTTGACAAAAATGGACAATAGGATTCTATTACAGCCACTCACTGCCTCCTAAGGCTATGTTTGGGTCATGCTTGTGTGCTTTATAGTCTTATCATCTATGGTACCTTTTCTGCAACAAATCCGGGCCGTTGATTTTCACATTTTGGGTAAATTCTGAGTGTATTTTATGGGTGTGTAGTGGTGCTGGCGTTGAAGATTTCCTTCAACAGCATTTCAGATTAATTTTACTTGATATCACAGTTCTTGGATTTTCATCATTTTTGCCCAAATTACGTCTATTAGATTTTTATCATTTTCTCTCTTTTAATTATTGCTGAACACGCTCTAATTTGCTCTGGAAATTACAAAAATAATTTACCGACCAAAAATTTAGCTCCACCAAGTGGCTCCTCGCTAGGGCACATTCCCCTACTAAAGTTTTATTCCCCTCCCCCTATCGCATGCTCTGGGCGTTATGCCGTCTTTTTTTATTGTTTGATTAGTCAAGGGTTTGACAATTCCAGCATTGCAAAAGAAATTCTACTTGGTGTGAAAAGTGAGAATGAGGACTTTATGATGCCTCGTTCTAGTACATTCTAAGGGGTAATTGCCGGAAATATGACCGATACACCTATAAAACTTCAAGTAATTGTCACTGGGCTAAGCAACACATGGCATGTGCTGATCTGGAGTACTTATAGTGCCCTCAATTGTGGGCCCTATAGAATTCCCACTTGTGCTCTAAACTGTTCATTTGTTCATCTATTCAAGAAAACTGTGCATATAAAAATGGATACAAAAATTATATTGATCGGACATTGGTAAATACGTGATTGAGATGATGTAGATAAAATCTCCACTTTGCTTTTTCTGCTCGACATGCAGAGGTTCTTGACGCCATATTGGGCCCCATTCCACTAACTCAAAAAAGTCCAAAAGCCTGTTTATTATGAAAACCAAGGCAATCATTCTCTCACAATACGTCACACAAAAAACCGTGAAAAGCCAGGACGCCAATAAATACCTTAGTGGAAGACCCTAACATGGTGACATGGTGTTTTAACAACAATTTTCTCCATGTTAAGGTGTCCACAGATTCCCTCAACAAAAAGTTTCGGAATGGGCACTCAAACGCTATTCGATGATGTTATGTGAATTATTCATAGGCTGTGTAATGTCCAATTTCGTAAGGTAAGCACGGGAGAGGCTCACTCTCTTGCGACAGGATTTGGAGTGAGCATTGAGCAAGGACCTCCAACCTTATCTCTGAATTTCAAATCCGGTTCCCGAGTATCCTGTGGGAATTGGAGGCAATAGGCGGGCCCCGCTCCATGCAGAGGATCGATGGTGAGGGCGTGTTTGAGTACATGTTGAAGGATTTCCTTTGTGGCTCAGCGAAATTGTGCTGGGCAGTGTTGTGGCGTTGCGAGTGGAGAAGATGGTGCAGGTATCTCTCTGCGAGTCATAGTAATTGCAATTAACACAATCAGTAAGGAACACAAGAAAACAATATTCGAAATTTAGATAAAAGTATCACCAATTTAAAATAAAGTACTTTCACACGTCTATGTTTGATGTTTTGCCTATATGTATAAAAGTATGATTGTCTCTTCATATATGGCCCATGTAGATTATTAGTTTCCTTTAGAGACAGATTCCAGGTTTTCGATTATTAAATGGATGCCGGAGTGCGAGAGTTGTGGAATCAACGCAGGCGAGAAGCATATACTAATAGATGGCAATTACTTTTTGGAAAATATTGCCTAAGGAATGGTAGAAAAGGATTCGGAAAACAGTTCCTTTCAAACATTTGAACCATGGAAAGCTTTGAACCAAAACTCAATCCTATGCTTGGAAGACCTTTATAGCGTCTTAAAATGCTACGGAGTGTGTTCTGTAGGAAGACAACTCCAATAAACTAAAATTGCCCAGTAATCTTCATATGGTGACATTTTTTTTTGAATGGCAAAAAATTTATTAATCTTGAGAGATACAAGATTAATAGGGGCACGGAAAAATCCTAGACTCTTCTTACCCGATTGGCAAGAAACCAACCGAGACCTTCATATGGTGACAGTGTCAACAATGAAAAGGATTTCCACTCCGATTTGCCTTCCGCAAATAAATTCACCAGGTACTCTCTTTCTTGAACATAAATTAGGCCAAGGAATAGCTATGATTCTTCTCTACATTCTCGAATAGCTGTGATTCTTCTCTATATTCAGCGAAGCGCTTGAATGTACGTTCACGGATTTAATACTTTAGCAATGGGCCTAACACCCTCCACTAGTAGTTGTTAAAAGACCATAGCAGTACACTGAGTTATGCCGAGTCACCCTTCTCAAGGTCACAAATCCTCAGAAACCGATTCACCCTCCTCAACGTCACAAATCCTCAACCCAATCTCCAACCTTGAACCAAACCCACCACAATTACACAAATCCGAACCGTGCTTCGAAACCGAGTTGCTCGAGTCACTGCTACCCACATCAACCGATGCATCACTCTCAACCACAGAAGAAGAATCTTTCTGTTTGGCTGCTTGTGTATCGAACTCGACCGATTTCTTAAGGTACGCTTGTCATAACTATGAGGGTGAGGGTTGAAGATAAGGGTTTTAGGGCTTGAAGATAAGCTTTGTGAGGGTGAAGTTCCTGCATTTGACGGAAAAGACGGACGGAGTTAGATAAAAGGATTATTTAAATACACATTGTAAACATTGGAGACTCGATAGACACGATTTGAATATTGAGGACCAAAGTGACACTTCGCGAATACTTTACCATTTGTTTCATTTTCTAACGTCACTTTAGTTTCAGATCCCAGTGTCTTTTTCTTTTAACAGTAGGGAAACTAGATTCATATGCGTTCCCAAAATCAACACAACAGTGTAGCGAAATTAAAGGTGAATTTTGACTGAAATTAGTTATTATAAAAAAAAATCCAATAGTAAATCAAGTTCTCAAAATCAACACACTAGTGTAGCGAAATTAAAGGTGAATTTTGACTGAAATTATTTATTATTATTGCTACAATTTTTATTTTGGTCATTTGCTGAATTTTCGTTGGATACGTAATAAAATTTTAGATTAACAAAAATTGGAAAAAGATTCATTGTATATACCGTCTTTAGGATTGTCTTGTCTGATCTTTTTCCGCTTTTTGTGCGTAGATTATACTATCTTTCTATCGTTTAGATTAACAGGAGTGCTACATTCACATAAAAATTACCCAGAAAGTACCTAGAATTTGAAAATGAGTGGCTCAGATTCACTTGCCTAGAATCTGAGCCACTCAAGTGAATCTGAGCCACTCATTTTCAAATTCTAGATACTTTTTGGGTGATTTTTTTTTAACACTTAGCATTTCTCTCAGAATCTGTGCCACTCAATTGAAAAGAATAACATTTTCAAATTCTAGATACTTTCTGGGTGATTTTTTTTTTAACACTTAGCATTTCTCTTAGACGAATGTATAATCTAAAAGAATAACGAAGAACTAAATAATCACTAATTAAGCGTCCTCAATATTCAATGTGGTTAGAAAACAATAATTTCATCCAAACACATCCTAAATCTCGTCATTTTAAAAACTGACACAGAGATATCATTCTGGGCAAATAGAACTAAACCGACCTCATAATTAAACCTTACATGTATCAAACGAGTTTATTTTTATCTTATTTGCGACAAAAGAATAAATTGATCAAAAATGAAAAGTTCAAATAAAGAGCTACTAATTAAACCTTGTAAAATAAGTAAAGGAAAAACCTAAAAACTTTTGGATAGAGGAAAACAATTGAAATTTAATGACTCGGAATGAAACACTAGTACCATCTTATCTCAAAGTTAATATATAAAGTTGCGCGATAAGATGAGAAGTTATACCTAGGATACGATTATTCTGGCAGATTGCTAATCCGATGGTCGTTCATTTGCTTTACCATTAGCATGTGTGTCTTCATCCTCTTCACTGTCTGCGCCCTCTCCTATTTTTAACGCCATGTTTTTTTTTTATCAGTTGGTGCGGCGCTGTGGAAGAAAGATAGATGAATTTTAGGGTTTGCAAAGTAGCTATATATAGGGGGTCTGATATCTATATAAGGCAAAACATTCATGAAGGAATCTTGAGATTTGATTTTACGTTACAAAGTTAATTTTCGTGGAACGTATTAAGGGCTGTTTGGTTTAATAATCTGTTTAAATTATTCTTTTGTTTTTATTCAAAGAAATTTCACCTTTGTTAGTTTTATGTCAATTTTTTGTGGATTATTGGTTAGTCTCGACAAGAGGAATTTGAAAAGTAAAAAAATAAGAACTGATTAAACTTTTTCTTTTTAAATAAAGAAAAACTAATGAAAAAATCTTTCTTTTTTGGATTTTCTATTATTATTATTTTTAAATTTTTAGGTTTTTCCCGTCGAGACAAGCTAGTAATTCACAAAAGAAAAATTAAGCAAAACTAACATACGCAAAAGTAATAATAGTAAAGACAAAAAAATAATCTAAAAGATTTTTATGCCAAACTAGGCCTAATATTTACTGGAATAATATGCATAAATTGCAAAACCTTAAATGAACAATAAACTTAAGTCCAAAGAGAAAGTCACTGCCCCCTCATTTCCTTTCTTTTGGAAAAAAAATAGTAAATACATTCAAACTTGATTTTCACACTCTTTTTTTTTTACTATTCGCACGCTTATTTTAGTTTACTTATGTGAACTTTTACTATATTACCTTTTAAGGTATGAAAAACGGAAATGGGGGGCTGCTGTGCACCCCCTCGGCCGTTGGATCGTGTTTTGGACGGCTCGGATGTGTTTTGATTTTTTACCGTAAAAAAAAAATCAAAATTAAAGGATAATTGCCGAACGCATCCGAGCCGTCCAAAACTTGATCCAACGGCCGAGGGGTGCATAGCACCGTGCACAGCACGGCTGTGCACAGCACCTCCCCCAAGTCCATGAAAAATTGAATTTTTGGAAAGATAACATGGTAAGTTTGCTTGAATAAAAACAAAAATATAATTGCTGGAGTGTTTTTGCAGTGTAGCTTGTGGTGATTTTGTTTTCTGGTATTTTGTCTTAGCCCTTCTTTTTTGCATGTCGTTGTTTTTTATAATAATGACATACAATATTGTACTGCTTAGAAGAATATCCCGTGAATTAGTATTCTAGTACAGCCACTCGTTGCCTCCTAAGGCAATGTTTGGGTCATGCTTGTATGCTTTATGAGTTTATCATCTAAAGTACCTTTTCTTCCACAAATCCGTCATCCCAGATCCTCCATACCCAAAACCCCTGTGCCAAGGGTTGTTGGGCCGTTGGATTGTGATTTTTTTATTTTTTTTATGTTTTAAAATTTCTAGGTGATCCAATAGCCGGAAAATCCCTTGGCACAGAGGTTTTTCGGCACAGAGGACCTGGGCTCCAAATCCGTATGCAATTCCCCCAAATTTGAGTCCTACGGTTCCTTTCAAACTTGGGTCGGGTCCAGCTGTGGTGCCCCAAAGTGGTATTGGGGCATCAGTGCCCTAGTTTTACTTATCATGAACACTCGGTCTACAAACTTAGGGGGCGTTCCACTAAGGTGGTTTTTTTGAAAAAACTGGCCTTTCACGGTTTTTTATGTGATGTATTGTGAGAGAATGACATGTCTCGGTTTTTGGAAAAAACAGTTTTTTGTTAGTGGAACATCCCCTTACCAAAAAAATTGACCACACGTATACGCCACAAATTATGGTAAATAAAACCTGTGTTTATGGTAAGTAACGTTTGTGTTCATGGTAAGCAAAATCACCCTATTTCTTATGATGATTTTCATCTAATGGCTCAGATTCATCTATTTTTTTATTTAATGGCTTACATTTAGTGGGCACCGGTGTTCCAATACTACATTGGGGCATCATAAAAATTTCAATCAATTTGAAGGCATATACATAGAACAAAGAGTACTAAATGTAGAATTTCCTTCAACACCATTCAGATTAAAACTTTACCGATATCACAATTCTTGGAAACGAGGTACAACATAGTACTATCACCAGAAAAACATCCACAAGTATATGGCGGATTTCCAACAAAACGAGCCTACATTTAGATTTTCATCATTTTCTCTCTTTTAATTATTGCCAAACACGCTCTAATTTACTCTGGAAATTAGTACAAAAATAATTTACATATTTGACTGTACTAACAAAAAAAAAAGCTCCACCAAGTAGCTCCTCGCAAGGGGCACATTCCCCTCCCCCTATTGCACAGTCTGGGCGTTCGTCGCTTGTTGCAAATGACCATTGTGCCGTCTTTTTTGCTTGTTTGATTAGTCATGGGTTTGGCAGTTCCAACATCGCAAAAGGAATGCTACTTGGTGTGAAAATTGAGAATGGGGACTTTTACGATGCCTCGTTCTAATACATTCAAAGGGGTAATTGCCGGAAATATGACCAATACGCGTATAAAACTTCAAGTAATTGTCACTGGACTAAGCAAGGCATAACATGTGCTGATTTGGAGTTCTTGTAATGTCCTCAATTGTGGGCTCTCTAGAATCTCCACTCGTGCTCTGAACTGTTCATTGTATTTGGAACACTGGGCGTATAAAAAATGGAAACAAAAATTATATTTGATCGGACATTGGTAAATACATGATTGACACGATGTAGATAAAATCTCCACTCCGCTTTTTCTGCTCTACATGTAGGCCTCGTTTGATTCGCGGACTAAAATAGGTGGGATTGATAGTCCCAGGATTGATAGTCCTGGACTATTTGTCCTTGGACTAATTTAGTACTGAATCTCACACAATCCCCTGTTTGATTCATGCATGATTAACATTGGGATATCCCATGTTTTGGTCAATCCCATGTTTGGTTCTCTTAACTAAATTTCAGGATTAATATTAACATTATCTCTTTAGAGAGGATTCCAACCAATTAAAAATTTTAAAATTAAATTCAGAGAGGATTCAGAGAGGAATCACAGTGGTCCAAACTCAGAAAACCCAGTAAAAACCCTGTATTTCAAAAAACCAGTAGAAACAAAAAAACAACGTGGTCCAAACTCAACTCATCGAGGTCGTCGATTATGAAGATACCCAGTCAATTTCGAACACAAACAAAGAACGTGGTCAATTTCGAACACAAACAAAGTCAATTTCGAACACAAACAATTTACAGTAGATTATGAAGCTACCCAGTAGACTATGAAGCTACCAGTCAATTTCGAGGTCGTCGTCACTTACCAGATGTCGTCACTTACCGGAGGAGTGTAGATCTAGAACTCTTTTGAGCAAAAATAGAAAAATCCGAGTGGGTTTATGTAGAAGACGGAGAGAGAGAGAGAGAGAGAGAGAGAGAGAGAGAGTAACCTCCGTCAATGGAGCCGCCATGGATGTGAGTAAAACCACCATCAATGGAGCTGTTCTTCCCCTTCCATGGATGAGAGAGTGCAAAGGACGAAAGGAAAAGATAAAAGAAGAAGCAAATGAAGCAATTGGGTTATAACAGTGGCAATTTTGCAATTACATGCTCTTCCCTTCCGTGTGTTTTTAGTCCCGGATAACTTAGTCCCCCCCCATGGGATTACATAGTACCTACCATGTAAGATAATTTATGTACCGGGATAACTAATCCCAGCTACTTTTATGGGAATCAAACAAGGGATTAGGTGGGATTGGACGCGTTTAATCCTATCCCAGGTGCATAGTACCCGAATCAAACGAGGCCGTAGAGTATGCAGCGGTTCTTGACGCCTTATTAGGCTCCATTCTACTAACTCAAAAAAGCCAAAAAACCAGTTTATTACTAAAACTGAGGCAGTCACTCTCTCACAATAGATCACATAAAAAACAGTCAAAAGTCAATAAACCAATAAACACCCTTAGTAGAACACTCCTAACATGGTGTTTTAACAACAATTTTCTCCATGTTAAGGTCTCCACAGATTCCCTCATCATGGTTCGTGATCTACAAAAAAAAGTTTCGGAATGGGCACTACAAACGCTATTCGATGATGTTATGTGAATTATTCATAGGCTGTGTAATGTTCAATTTCATAAGGTAAGCACGGGAGAGGCTCACTCTCTTGCGGCAGGATTCGGAGAGTTTGTAGTGAGCAAGAACTTCCAACTTTATCTCTAAATTTCAAATCCCGTTCCCGAGTATCCCGTGGGAATCGGAGGCATTAGGCGGGAAATTGTGATGGGAATCGGAGGATCGATGGTGAGGGCGTGCTTCAGGACACGTTGAAGGATTTCCTTTGTGGCTCAGCGAAATTGTGACCGGCAGTGTTGTGGCGTTGCGAGTGGAGAAGATGGTGCAGGTATCTCTCTGCGAGTCAAAATAATTACAATTAACACAATCAGTGGGGAACACAAGAAAACAATATTCAAAAGCAATTTAAAATTTTTTGAATAAAAAACATTAAAAATGATTTTTTTTTCCCAATCAGTAAACATTTTATTCATGGTAACGACAAGGAACATTTTAAAAATGGTTACATCACTGGTTTTTACCAAGTGAGATTTTTGAATACAAGATATCTTTTTCATGGCATGCGAATTCCGAATAAAACTAATCTAATCTGTGCACAATCATATGCCGGCCAAATTGTACGAATGGTCCCTAAAGTATTCTCAAAGTGTCACTTTGGTCCCCAATATTCAAATCGTGTCTATCGAGTCCCCAATATTCACATTGTGTATCTAAATGATCCCTGTGTCTAACTCCATCCGTCTTCCCCGTCAAATGCAGCGGTAATTTTGGAACTTCACCCGCACAAAGCTTATCTTCAACCTCTAAACCCTTATCTTCAACATTACAAGCTTCATAGTTCATGATACCAAATTAATAACATAAAAAGATAAAGAAAAAACGATATATCCCCCATAGATAAATCCCCCATTATCCCTACTATATATAAAGAGGTGGTTTGATTAACGATTTTGGTACGGCAATTTTACTAATTTGCCCATTATTCATTTAGAAGATATAGCAACGTGCACGTGATTTACCAACTGTGATTTTAGGTGAGGTGTGCCTAAAGGAGAGAGAAGGAGAATAAGAGGCCTGGGATTTGGGGGTCGAAGTATATTAGACATCCACAGTGGGCTCTCTATATTTGGCTTCTAAAATGACTCTTAAAGTTGACAGATAAGCAAAAGTGGGGTCTAATTTTGTTTGTTAAGGACTTACTAATTTAGGAGCATGAGAGCACTCCAATAGATTCTCTAAAATTGGCTCCTAGACTATGTCCTAAGATTATTTATGGACATAAAAATGTAAGTGGGTCCCTCATTCTCGCCTCCCTCTTCTCCTTCTCTCTTTCTCTCTCTTCTCCTCACTCCCAACTCCCTCCCTAAATTTAGCTAAAGTTGTAGGAGCCATGTTAAGGAGCTATCCTTAGAAGTTTCTATGGATAGCCCATTGAAGACCATATTTGAGCAAATGACTTGCTAAATGTTAGGAGTCTCACCTAGGAGTCTTTTTAAAAGCCCATAGAAAGAGAGAGAGAGAGAGAGAGAGAGAGAGAGAGAGAGAGAGAGACGTTTCTAAATTGAGGCGATTTTATTGGCCAAGAAGCACGGATTTATGTCTATGTTTGATGTTTTGCCTATATGTATAAAAGTATGATTGCCTATATGTAGATTATTAGTTTCCTTGGAGACAGATTCGAGGTTTTCGATTTTAAATGGATGCCGAAGTGCGAGAGTTGCGGAATCAACGCAGGCGAGAAGCATAACCTAATAGATGCTGATGGTACTCAGACTTCATTGCTTGTGATTCCATAATTTATAATCTTAGGTTTTATTAGGGTAACAGATCAATAGTCTTCACAAATTTCTATCCTCATTTTCCATTTACCCAGTAAGTAGTGGCAATGGAATTACTATTTGGTGAAAGGACACGAACAAGGGGAGAGAGTACAACAGCTAGATGAGCAAAGAAATGAAGCAAACGGACAGCGTCGCGGATTATATAGACAGAGAAAAGAGCAAAATTCTTCTCAAATCTCATCGCTCCTTGGAAATATTGCCCAAGGAATGGTAGAAAAGGATTTGCAAAACAGTTCCTTTCAAACATTTGAACTTGGTTAGCATTTTCCCATTCCATGTTACGCAACTCTGTATAGTTTTAGGTACATAATCTAAACCATGGATCAAGTAGAGCTCTTTTTGCACAACAATGCTACTTCATGTATGGATGTAGTCACACCGTATTTTTTGCACAAAAAATCCTAGACCCAAAACCGATTGGCAAGAAACCAACCGAGACCTTTATATGGTGACAGTGTCAACAATGAAAAGGATTTCCACTCCGATTTGCCTTCCGCAAATAAATTCACCGGGTACTCTCTTTCTCGAACATAAATTAGGCCAAGGAATAGCTATGATTCTTCTCTACATTCTCGAATAGCTGTGATTCTTCTCTATATTCAGCGAAGCGCTTGAATGTACGTTCACGGATTTACTTTAGCAATGGGCCTAAGACCCTCCACTAGTAGTTGTCAAAAGACCATAGCAGTACACTGAGTTAGGCCGAGTCACCCTTCTCAAGGTCACAAATCCTCGGAAACCGAGTCACCCTCCTCAACATCACAAATCCTCACAATTCCTAGCTCAACCAAATCTCCAACCTTGAACCAAACCCACCACAATTACACGAATCCGAACCGTGCTTCGAAACCGAGTTGCTCGAGTCACTGCTACCCACATCAACCGATGCATCACTCTCAACCACAGAAGAAGAATCTTTCTGTTTGGCTGCTTGTCTATCGAACTCGACCGATTTCTTAAGGTACGCTCGGGGGGCCTCCTACCGGCTGACCCAGATGTGCCAACCCAGACCCGGGTCCTGGTAAACGGGTTTCGGATCTCAACGACCCAACTACCCCACTTCCGTTGCCTCACACCTACATACGGGCTTTTAAACGGTCAGTTGATGTTAATGCTTGAAACCCTAATCCGTTTCTTTGGTGGAACAAGTTCATGTGGGATCTTGATGTCAGCTAGATCGATGAGGAGAACACCTGTTTTTGTCTGAGAAAAACAGTTGAAATTTAATGATTCGGAATGAAACACTACTGCCATCTTATCTCAAAGTTAATATAGAAAGTTGTGCGATAAAATGAGAAGTTATACCTAGGATACGATCATTCTGGCAGATTGCTAATCCAATGGTCATTCATTTGCTTTACCATTAGCATGTGTGTCTTCATCCTCTTCACTCTCTGCGTCCTCTCCTATTTTTATCGCCATTTTTTTTATCGGTTGGTGCGGCGCTGTGGAAGAAAGATAGATGAATTTTAGGGTTTGCAAGTTAGCTATATATAGGGGATCTGGTATTTATATAAGGAAAAACATTCACGAAGGAATCTTGAGATTTGATTTTACGTTACAAAGTTACCTTTCGTGGATTTTTCCCTCCTCCATATTAAGGGCTATTTGGTTTAATAATCTGTTTAAATTATTCTTTTGTTTTTATTCAAAGAAATTTCACCTTTGTTAGTTTTGCATCAATTTTTTTTGAATTATTGGTTAGTCTCGACAGGAGGAATTTGAAAAGTAAAAACATAAGAATTGATTAAACTATTTTTTTATAAAGAAAAAATAAAATAAAAACTAATGAAAAAATCTTTCTTTTTTGGATTTTTTAATTTTTTTTCTTCTAATTTTTAGGTTCTTCCCGTCAAGACAAGTTAGTAATTCACAAAAAATTTAAGCAAAACTAACATACTCAAAAGTAATAATAATAAAGACAAAACAATAATCTACAAGATTTTTATGCCTAACTAGGGCTAATGTTTACTGGAATAACATTCATAAATTGCAAAACCTTAAATGAATCGACAATAAAATTTGGTCCAAAGAGAAAGTCACCCCCCTCATTTCCTTCTTTTTGGGCCAAAAATAGGGAATACATTCAAACTTAATTTTCACACTCACTTTTTTACTATTTGCACGCTTATTTTAGTTTACTTATGCGAAATTACTATATTACCTTTTAAGGTATGAAAAAGTGAATTTTTGGAAAGATAACATGGTAAGTTTACTTGAAAAAAAAAACTGCTCGTGTGCTTTTGCAGTGTGACAGTTATTGTGGTGGAGAACAAGGACTAAGGTCGTAGGATCACAAATTTTGCTGAGATTGCTGACAATCTAAAGAAGCATTCACTTCTTCGGTTTGGGTTTCAAGACTAGGTTTCTAAATTATTACTCAATCACTATCTCTATTTTATTTTTTTTTTTTTATTATTTATTTTTATTATTATTATTATTTGGGGGTGGAGGGGGTGAATTACGATTTTCATATAGCGCAAACAAAATCAGACTGTAAGGATCTAGCCCTTACTCAAGTTACAAGCCCATAAAACAACTGGGAGAAACAAAGGAGACAAGAAACTAACCTAAACAATCAAGGGGAAAAAATTCGCTGAGAAATACCCCAACTTGCGGCAATGGAAAGATTCTGTGGGTAGGTTTTGATACCTCTCCAAGAACTCATACAAGCACGAATATCCCGAATAATGATACTCTTCAAAGAGCTGCAATCCATGCTTTGCTGCTGAAAAATCCTACAATTGCATTCCCTCCACAACCAGTAAATAGTTGTTGCCACCGAAAGCTTGAAAACAATATGAGACATGGAAGAGCCACCCCTATGTTGTCTTGCCCATGACAAAATCTCAAACAAATCCATCAAAACACTGCTAATCCCATTACAGTCCAGAATAAAAGACCAAACTTGTCAGGCATAGCTGCAAGAAAAAAAAAGATGGGAATGAGACTCAACTTCTCGAAGACATAGCCCACAATTGAGATCCACCTGCATTCCCCAAGAAGAGAGCCTATCTTTGGTAGCTAGTCTTTCCAGAATTGCTAACCACTGAATAAAAGCCCAACGTGGAGTGTAGTGATGAAACCAAATCATGTTATACCAAGGAAAAAGAGGATTTGGAGTCCTGAGAGCCTGCCAAACAGATTTAGCAGAAAACTCAACATTTACCCTAAGGACCTAAACTACAGAATCAAGAGAATTAGAATCAGGGAGGAAAGTAATTGGAGTACTTCTTATAATTTCCATGATAACCAGATTTCTTTGTCTAGGCCAACACCATCTTCCCAAATGAATAATGGAACTATCCTTGGCATTCAAAGATCTGCCCAAATTATGCACCACATGCTCCCAAAATTGCTGATACAACGCCCCTAAAGGATGCCAATTATCAAGCCATAGAAAAGTGTTTTCACCATTACCAACCTTATAACGGATCCAAGGCTGCACTCTATCTCTCATATTCAGAATTTTCCTAATTGTCCAAGAGGCATTAGGGGGGATCTTCAAACCCCACACACTCTTACCTTTAATAACATAAGTATGAATCCACTTTACATAGAGGGTTTCACTCTTTTTGCACACTACCCATAGATGCCTAGCCATTGAAGCTTTAGTCCAATCTTTCATCAAATGAAACCCAAGACCCCCCATCCCCTTTAGGGGCACAGACAGCTATCCAAGAAACTTTAACCGCGACACTCCGCAAAGTTTAGCCAGACCAAAGAAAAGTCATCAGCAGCTGTTCAATCTCCTTAATCACCCTTTGAGGAAGGATGAATATAGAAGCCCAATAGACCTGAATACTGAAAAGAACTGATGAAATCAACTGGGCTCTCCCTCCATAAGAAAGAGACTTATTAGACCATGACTGAATCCTACTCAAAACCTTCTCGCTTAACTGAGCGCAATCAGATGCCTTCAACCTAGTGGAAATTAAAGGCACGCCAAGGTGTTTGACTGGCAGAAATCCCTCAGGAATAGGGAGAATATTGTGCAACCTCTGTTTAGTAGCATCATCAACCCTAGCATAGAAAATGGAACTCTTCAACATGTTTGGTTGTAACCCAGAAAAATGGTGAAAATCCTCTAAGACTTTTGCAATAGCTACAAAAGAATCATCCTTAACCCCACACAAAACAAACAAGTCATCAGCAAATATAAGATGGGTTAGCTGCAGCTCTTGACATGTAGGATGAAACTTGAAAGCTTGGTGATTGACCTTATACTGGATTAAAGCTGTAAAAGCTTCCATAACTAACAGGAAAAGGTAAGGAGATAAGGGATCCCCTTGCCGAAGGCCCCTTTGACCAGGAAAGTAACCTTCTAATTCACCATTCAACATGATAGAAAACATAGGTGTAGTTATGCAAATCTTTACCCACTGAATGTACTTAACAGGAAATTGAATATTTTTCATGATATCCAACAAAAAATCCCAGAGTCAACAGAGTCATATGCCTTCATCAGATCCATCTTAATAGCGCATCTTGGAACACCCTAGGGATATGATAGTTCTTGACAATTTCTTACATTAACATAATGTTGTCCATGATTCTTCTCCTTTTAACAAAAGCAGACTGATTGAGACTGATAATAATAGGAAGGATGGGCTGCAACCTGTTTGCCAAAACTTTGGTAACACACTTGTACACCAAATTGCAACATGCAATGGGTCTGTAATCTCTAATAGTAGATGGAGAGCTAGTTTAGGGGCCAAGGTAAGAACAGTAGCATTCCATTGTCTAATATCCACTGAATGTAGTACTTAACAAGAAATTGCACACCTATCATGATATCCAACAAAAAATCCCAGAGTCAACAGAGTCATATGCCTTCATCAGATCCATCTTAATAGCGCATCTTGGAACACCCCCAGGGATATGATAGTTCTTGACAATTTCTTACATTAACAGAATGTTGTCCATGATACTTCTCCTTTTAACAAAAGCAGACTGATTGAGACTGATAATACTAGGAAGGATGGGCTACAACCTGTTTGCCAAAACTTTGGTAACACACTTGTACACCAAATTGCAACATGCAATGGGTCTGTAATCTCTAACAATAGATGGAGAGCTAGTTTAGGGGCCAAGGTAAGAACAATAGCATTCCATTGTCTAATATCCCCTATGTGAAAGAACTGTTGAACTGTTTGAATCACATCTCTTCCCACAATGTCCCAATTTTTCTGAAAAAAAAGCTAAAACAAATCCATCTGGACCTGGAGCCTTATCCCCTTTTATCTCTATTTCTTTTCCATCATTGCCTCTATTTTAAATTATTATTCTCATTTCTCTCACTATCTCTCTCTAATCATTACCCCTAATTTATAATTATTATTTTCATTTCTCTCTTTACTCAAAACCCAAACCGAACAAGGTATCATTGTCTCCGTCCACATAAATTTCATTTTTTTGATTTAATTGGACACTGCTGTTTTAGGTTAGTTTCCCGTTGGGGTGAAAGGGCATGGAAAGGATGGTAAGCTTCACAACGGTTATGGGTTCTGTCTTGTGACAAGCATCTGTTGTCATACCCTAGAATACAACAAACAAATTACCACAATTTGTGTTCTTACTTCTCCTGTCTATCTGCAACACATGGTTTTTATTTGTAAATCCTGCAGGCCGAATAGTGGAGAAGTTCACACCCGTGTAGAAGAAACAAAACCATCCCGAGTTCATGGAAATTGAATAGTGCAGCTCTCTCTCTCTCTCTACTGTATATGGAAGGTTGACAAATCTGGGAAACGAAAGGAGATTAGCAATTAACTTTGGAAGAGGAACAGCTCCGCTCTATTGGACCTCTGGTTACAGATCTGTTGTTTTTGTGCCAACACACATCAAATTTTGTTTGGTAGTTTCGTGATGAGAAATTAAATACCAGAACAAGTTGCTATGAATAAGTTTATTGTATCTTTTACAAGCTCTGAAATTTGACAAAAATGGACAATAGTATTCTAGTACAACCACTCACTACCTCCTAAGGCTATGTTTGGGGTTTGGGATGATGCGCTGCACCGTACAGTGCACTAATCCCAGCTGTCCAAAAGTCGGTGCAGTGCACTAATCCCCAATGTCCAAAAGTGTTTTCAATTGTCCGGATTTGCAAACGCTTTCTTACTGGTCAAAGTATACCTTTACCGGTAAGAAGGCTTCAACAAAGCAAACCCATACCATTGATTTCCGAGATAGACAACTGCGATGTGCGTTGCAAGGTGCAGCCCACTAAATGCGCCGAAGGATCCCCAGGTTTGGGTCATGCTTGTGTGCTTCCTGAGTTATCACTACCTTTTCTTCCACAAATCAGTACACAATTCCCCCAAAGTTGTATTCAAATCCATGATGTAAACGCAGCCTCGATGAAACAACACACAAAAGGAAACAACAGTTTGGTTTTTCGATCAGCGATAAAGTTTAACCATCTGCTCTGATAATCACAAGGTGAGACACTGTAATTGCAAACGGTGAGGTTTTGCGCTGCTGGAGCTCTACCTTTCTGGATCAATTCAATACAAGTTATACAACAGTGGATTGCCGGAAGTCAAACAGAAAAGAAGGAGATTTGTCTAATGTCTACCACTAGCAGCTCAGTAGTAAGAGAGTTCTGCAGTTCCTTTCAATTTCCATGACAATGGAATTGTGGCTGGCTGATAGGACAGAAAAAAGTGCAGAAAGAAAGGCAAACTCTTAGAGGTCAATTTGAAGGCATATACATAGAACAAAGAGTAAATGTAGAATTTCCTTCAACAGCATTCAGATTAACTTTGCCGATATCACAATTCTTGGAAACGAGGTACAACATAGTACTATCACCAGAAAAACATCCACAAGTATACGGCGGATTTCCGACAACCGAGAGCCCTACATTTAGATTTTCATCATTTTGCCCAAATAAAGTCTATAGGATTTTCTTCATTTTTCTCTCTTTTACCAAACACTCCTCTCTAATTTTGCTCTGGAAATTACAAAAATAATTTACAAATTTGACTTTACCGACCAAAAATTGAGCTCCACCAAGTGGCTCCTCGCTAGGGGCACATTCCCCTACTAAAATTTCAAGTTTGATTCCTCTCCCCCAATCGCATGCTCTAGGCGTTCGTCACTTGTTGTAAATGACCGTTGTGCCGTCTTTTTTACTTGTTTGATTAGTCAAGGGTTTGGCAGTTCCAGCATCGCAAAAGAAATGCTGCTTGGTGTGAAGAGTGAAAATGGGGACTTTTACGATGCCTCATTCTAGTACATTCTATGGGGTAATTGCCGGAAATATGACCGATACACCTATAAAACTTCAAGTAATTATCGGGCTAAACCAGGCATGGCATGTGCTAATTTGGAGTTCCTGTAATGCCCTCAATTGTGGGTCCTCTAGAATCTCCACTTGTGCTCTGAACTGTTCATTGTTTTAGGAACATTGGGCATATAAAAATGGACACAAAAATTATATTGATCGGACATTGGTAAATACATGATTGAGCCGGTGTAAGTAAAATCTCCACTTTGCCTTTTCTGCTCTACATGTGCAGCAGTTTTTGACGCCTTACTAGGCCCTGTTCTACTAACTCAAAAAAGCCAAAAAGCCAGTTTTTTTACAAAAACCGAGCTAGTTACTCTCTCACAATACATCGCATAAAAAGTCATGAAAAGCCAATAAACACTCGTAGTGAAACACCCCTAACATGGTGTTTTAACAACAATTTTCTCAATGCATGTTAAGGTCTCCAGACTCTCCACAGATTCCCTCATCATGGTTCGTGATCTACAACAACAAAAAAGTTTCGGAATGGGCACTACAAAAGTTATTAGATGATGTTGTGTGAATTATTCATAGCTATGATTCTTCTCAACATTCTCGAATAGTTGTGATTCTTCTCTATATTCAGCGAAGCGCTTGATGAATGTACGTTCACAGATTAAATACTTTAGTAATGGGCCTAAGACCCTCCACTAGTAGTTGTTAAAAGACCATAGCAGTACACTGAATTAGGCCGAGTCACCCTTCTCAAGGTCACAAATCCTCAGAAACCGAGTTACCCTCCTCAACGTCACAAATCCTCAACCCAATCTCTAACCTTGAACCAAACCCACCACAATTACACAAATATGAACCCTGCTTCGAAACCGAGTTGCTCGAGTCACTGCTTCCCACATCAGCCGACGCATCACTCTCAACCACAGAAGAAGAATCTTTCTGTTTGGCTGCTTGTAGTGAGCACGGGAGAGGCTCATTCTCTTGCGGCAGGATTCTGGGAGCGTGTAGCGAGCAAGGACTTCCAACCTTATCTCTGAATTTCAAATCCCGTTCCCACTAGATAATAATATCCCGTGGGAATCAGAGGCAATAGGCAGGCCCCGCTCAGCATCTGAGGATCGATGGTGAGGGCGTGTTTGATGACACGCTGAAGGATTTCCTTTGATGTGGTGTTACGAGCAGAGAAGATGGTGCATGTACCTCTCTGCGAATCATAAGTACATAATAACACAATCAGTGGAGAACACAAGAAAATAATATTCGAAACCAATTTAAAATTTTTGAATAAAAAACTTTAAAAATGGTTACATCACTGGTTTTTCCAAGTGAGGTTTTGAATTCAAGATGTATCTTTTTCATGGCATGCGATCCCGAATAAAACAAATCCAATTTGTGCACGATCATATGCCATCTGTATCATTTTTCAATGTCACTTTAGTTTCAGATCCCCGTGTCTTTTTCTTTTAACTATAGGGAAACTAGATTCATATGCGTTATATATAAAAAAAATCCAATAGTAAATCAAGTTCACAAAATCAACACAACAGTGTAGCAAAATTAAAGGTGAATTTGGACTGAAATTATTTATTATTATTGCTATAATTTTTTTGGTCATTTGCTGAATTTTCATTGCATACGTAATAAAGTTTTAGATTAACCTAATTTGAAAAAAGATTCATTGTTTATACCGTCTTTAGAATTGTCTTGTCTGGTCTTTTTCCGCTTTTTTCTGTATATTATACTATCTTTCTATCATTTAGATGAATGTATAATCTAAAAAATAACGAAGAACTAAAAAAATCACCTTTACATGTACCAATTAATCCTCCTTTTTGGCTTAATTTCACTGTTTATTACCTTTACATGTACCAAACGAGTTTATTTTTATCTTATTTGCAACAAAAGAATAAATTGATCAACAATGAAAAGTTCAAACAAAGGGCTACTAACCCTTAAAAAATAAGTAAAGAAAAAACCTAAAATCTTTTGGATAGAGGAAAACAATTGAAATTTGATGACTCGGAATGAAACACTACAGCCATCTTATGTCATAGTTAATATAGAAAGTTGCGCGATAAGATGAGAAGTTATACCTAGGATACGATTATTCTGGCAGATTGCTAATCCGATGGTCATCCATTTGCTTTACCACTAGCATGTGTGTCTTCATCCTCTTCACTGTCTGCGCCCTCTCCTATTTTTATCATCATGTTTTTTTTATCGGTTGGTGCGGCGCTGTGGAAGAAAGATAGATGAATTTTAGGGTTTGCAAAGTAGCTATATATAGGGGGTCTGATATCTATATAAGGAAAAACATCCACAAAGGAATCTTGAGATTTGATTTTACGTTACAAAGTTACTTTTCGTGGATTTTTTCCCCCTACATATTAAGGGTTGTTTGGTTTAATAATCTATTTAAATTATTCTTTTGTTTTTATTCAAACAAGTTTCACCTTTTTAGTTTTATGTCAATTTTTTGTGGATTATTGGTTCGTATCGACAATAGGAATTTGAAAAGTAAAAAAATAAGAATTGAATTAAACTATTTGTTTTTTAAATAAAGAAAAAATAATTAAAAAAATCTTTCTTCTTTTGGATTTTTATTTTTATTTTTTAATTTTTAGGTTCTTCCCGTCGAGACAAACTAGTAATTCACAAACAATTTAAGCAAAACTAACAATGATAAAGACAAAAAAAATCTAAAAGATTTTTATGCAAAACTAGGCCTAATATTTACTGGAATAATATGCATAAATTGCAAAACCTTAAATGAATCAACAATAAAATTAGGTCCAAATAGAAAGTCATTCAAACTTGATTTTCACACTCTCTTTTTTTTACTATTCACACCCTTATTTTAGTTTACTTATGTGAAATTTACTATATTACCTTTTAAGGTATGAAAAAGTGAATTTTTGGAAAGATAACATGGTAAGTTTACTTGAATAAAAAAATTAAAAAAAAAAAAAAAAAAACTATGGTTTTGTAGTGTGACAATTGTTGTGGTGACTTTATTTTCTGGTATCTTTTCTCTGTCATTCTTTTTTGCCTGTCGTTTTTTATAACATTAGCATACAATGTTTTACTAGTTAGAAGAATATCCTGCGAATTAGTATTCTTATTAGTACAGCCACTCACTGCCTCCTAATGCTATGTTTGGGTCATGCTTGTATGCTTTATGAGCTTATCATCTAAAGTACCTTTTCTTCCACAAATCCGTCATCCCAGATCCTTCGTGCCCAAAACCCCTGTGCCAAGGGTTTTTGGACCGTTGGATTGTGAATTTTTTTTATGTCTTAATATTTTTTGGTGATCCAACGGCCGAAAAACCCCTGTGCCTCTAGAGGACCTGAGCTCCAAATCCGTGTGCAATTCCCCCAAATTTGAGTCCTACCGTTCCTTTCAAACTCGGGTCGGATCCTGCTGTGGTGCCCCAAAGTGGTATTGGGGCATCAGTGTCCCAGTTTTACTTACCATGAACACTGGGTCTATAAACTTACAATAAAAACAGACCACACCTACCACACGTATAGGCCATAAATTGCGGTAAATAAAACCTGTGTGTAAGTAAAGTCTGTGTTCATAGTAATTACAATTGCGCGAAATTAAAAAGAGCAAACCACCCTCCTTCTTATGGTGGTTTTCATCTAATGGCTTAGATTCATCTATTTTTTTATTTAATGGCTTACATTTAGTGGGCACCAGTATCCCAATACTACATTCGGGCACCATAGAAATTTCAAACAATTTGAAGGCATTTACATATATAGAACAAAGAGTAAATGTAGAATTTCCTTCAACAGCATTCAGATTAACTTCACCGATATCACAAATCTTGGAAACGAGGTACAAAAAAAAAAACAAAAACAAAAACATAGTACTATCACCAGAAAAACATCCACAAGTATATGGCGGATTTTCCAACAAAACGAGCCTTGATTTTAGTTTTTCATCATTTTTGCCCAAATTACGTCTATACGATTTTCATCATTTTCTCTTTTTCAATTATTGCCAAACACGCTCTAATTTGCTCTGGAAATTACAAAAAATAATTTACATATTTGACTTTACTGACCAAAAAAAATCCACCAAGTGGCTCCTCGCTAGGGGCACATTCCCCTCCCCTATTGCACGGTCTGGGCGTTCGTCACTTGTTGCGAATGATCATTGTGCCGTCTTTTTTGTTTGTTTGATTAGTCAACGGTTTGGCAGTTCCAGCATAAAAAAAATGCTACTTTGTGTGAAAAGTGAGAATGGGGACTTTTACGATGCCTCGGTCTAATACATTCTAAGGGGTAATTGCCGGAAATATGACCGATACACCTATAAAACTTCAAGTAATTGTCACCGGACTAAGCAAGGCATGACATATGCTATTTTGGAGTACGTTCTTGTAGTGCCCATAATTGTGGGCCCTCTAGAATCTTCACTCGTGCTCTGTTCATTGTTATAGGAATACTGGGCATATAAAAATGGACACAAAAATTATATTGATCGGACATTGGTAAATATGTGAATAAAATCCCCACTCTGCTTTTCGTGCTCTACATGCAGAGTATGCAGCGGTTCTTGACGCCTTAACATGGTGTTTTAACGACAATTTTTTCCATGTTAAGGTCTCCACAGATACCCTCATCATGGTTCGTGATCTACAACAACAAAAAAGTTTTGGAATGGGCACTACAAACGTCATTAGATGATGTTATGTTAATTATTCATAGGCTGTGTAATGTCCAATTTCGTAAGGCAAGTCAGGTAAGCATGAGGCTAATTCTCTTGCGGCAGGATTCGGGGAGCCTGTAGTGAGTAAGGACTTCCAATATCATCTCTGAGTTTCAAATCCCGTTCCCAAATCCCACTGATAATAATATCATGTGGGAATCGGAGGCAATACACGGGCTCCGCTCCACGCGGCATATCGATGGTGAGGGCGTGTCCTCTCGGGTAAGCATGAGAGAGGCTCACACTCTTGCGGCAGGTTTCGGAGAGCGTGTAGTGAGCAAGGACTTCCAACCTCATCTCTGAATTTCAAATTAATCCCGTTCCCACTAGATAAGAATATCATGTGGGAATCAGAGGCAATTGGTGGATCGATGGTGAGGTCGTGCTTGAGGACACGTTGAAGGATTTCCTTTGTGGCTCGGCGAAATTGTGCCCGATAGTGTTGTGGCGTTGCGCATGGAGAAGATGGTGCAGGTACCTCTCTGCGAGTCATAATAATTACAATAACACCATTAGTGGGGGAGTACAAGAAAACAATATTCGAAAGCAATTTAAAAATTTTGAATTAAAAACTTTAAAAATGGTTACTCACTGGTTTTTACCAAGTGAGGTTTTGAATTCAAGATATCTTTTTCATGACATGCGAATTCCGAATAAAACTAATTCAATCTGTGCACGATCATATGCCAATTGTATAATTTTTTAATGTCATTTTAGTTTCAGATCCCCGTGTCTTTTTCTTTTAACAGCAGGGAAACTAGATTCATATGCATTATAGTAAATCAAGTTCACAAAATCAGCACACCAGTGTAGCGAAATTATCTGTTCAAAAAAAAAAAATGTAGCGAAATTAAAGGTCAATTATTAATTATTATTATTGCTATTATTTTTTTGGTCATTTGCTGAATTTTCGTTGGTTTGTAACAAAATTTTAGATTAACCGAATTTGAAAAAAGATTCATTGTTTATTTCGTCTTTAGGATTGTCTTGTCTGATCTTTTTCCGCTTTTTGTCCGTAAGTTATGCTATCTTTTATTGTTTACATGAATGTATAATCTAAAAGAATAACGAAGAACTAAATAAAAAACAACTAATTATTAAACATCATCAATATTCAACATGGTTAGAAAAAAATAATTTCATCCAACCACATCTTAAATCTCGTCATTTTAAAAACTGACATAGTGAAAGATGTCCGTGAAAGAGAAAAATATGTCCGTGAAAGAGAAAAATATCAAGAGTAAGCTCCTTCAAACTTTCTATAGGAAATCTAATTACTTATTTACAAAAATCCTGATTGAGGAAAAAAGAGGAACAAAAATAAAACTTGCACCAATTAATCCTCCTTTCTGGCTTGATTTCATTGTTTCTTACCTTACATGTATCAAACGAGTTTATTTTTTTCTTATTTGCAACAAAAGAATAAATTGATCAAAAATGAAAAGTTCAAATAAAGGGCTACTAACCCTTATAAAATACAAAAAGCAAAAACCTAAAAACTTTTGGATAGAGGAAAACAGTTGAAATTTAACGATTCGGAATGAAACACTACTACCATCATATCTCAAAGTTAATATAAAAAATTGTGCAATAAGATGAGAAGTTATACCAAGGATAGGATTATTCTGGCAGATTGCTAATCCGATGGTCATTCATTTGCTTTACCATTAGAATGTGTGTCTTCATCCTCTTCACTGTCTGCGTCCTCTCCTATTTTTATCGCCATGTTTTTCTTTATCGGTTGGTGCGGCGCTGTGGAAGAAAGATCATATGAATTTTAGGGTTTGCAAAGTAGCTATATATAGGGGGTCTGATATCTATATAAGGAAAAATATTCATGAAGGAATCTTGCGATTTGATTTTAAGTTACAAAGTTATTTTTCGTGGATTTTTTTCCCCCTACGTATCAAGGGTTGTTTGGTTTAATAATTCGTTTAAATTATTCTTTTGTTTTTATTCAAAGAAATTTCACCTTTGTTAGTTTTGTGTCAATTTTTTGTAGATTATTGGTTCGTCTCGACAAGAGGAATTTGAAAAGTAAAAAATACAAGAACTGATTAAAATAATTTTTTTTGAATAAAGAAAAAATAATAAAAAATGGTAATGAAAAAATCTTTCTTTTTTGTGATTTTCTTTTTTGTTTAATGAAGTTATTGATATTGTAATGTTCAGAGTGGACGATAGAAAATTTCTCTCTTCACTAGTGTTGTCCCTTCAGAAGGTGCCTCAACAAGTGATTTCGTGCTCTCGTTCATTGCTTGTTTCAATGTTTGAAGAATTTTCCTTGGATCTTGAAGCTAGGGCTTGGGTTTTTTGGTGTTTTTCCTTCATTTGAGGTAGGAAATTTCTAACTCTTTTAAGTGTAAATGTTGTAAAAACAATTAAAGTTTTCTACTTGATAAAATATTGATAAAAATCACCTAGCAAGTATTTACCCCTTTGTGCTCCCAATGCATGTGATCTTTTAGGTTAGCCAAATGGGTAATGTTTTGATTGGTTGCTCCAAATTTGGGGTTAGAGTGAGGTTACATCATAATATGTTCATTTGGAACCAAGGAAATGCCCAAAAGAAGCCCAATTGATCATTTCATTGCTTGAAAAATTTTGGATATTGTATCCTATGGATAGGACTCCACGTCCTATCCAAGGAGTGTGTCTCTTGCGTTTTGGCCAATTGGCCCTCCTATCCATAGGAGCCTGTGTTGTTTCAATGGATATTGATCTCGATTAATGACCCGGTTATCCTAGGACCCCTTTAGTTCATGAAAAAGTGTTTGAAGTATTCAACTTATTGTTCATTCAAAGTTAATGGTTATATAACGTCATTCGGAAGGGTTATTTGTACCTTTAACTATTGTAAAATGAAGGGGTATTTAAACCAATGCATGAAACTAAGGTAAATGGACACATGGACACCATAACGGTATTAATGAGCACTAGCGCCCGGAGTGACACGATGCCCGAGTGACACAGGGCCTATACGGCATGTCAACGGAAAATGATCTAATGTTTGGAAATGAATGAGATGGACATGGATATTGTGTGAAACATATGAGATCGTGTTGTGTGTCGTGTTAGTTGGGTCTAATGAAAATGAAATCTAATCGATTATGTGCTTTCTTTCAAGTTCTTTGGCTATTCAACTCCCTTTTAAACACTTGTTACATGACTTATGGTCTATCACCCACGTGCTCTTTCATTTCATTTAGAATTGTTAGAAATTTCTGTTAAGGCTTTTGTCAACAAAATTTCACTCATGCATGACATGGAGTGTTTGGAGTGCATGCATGCATTGTTTTGAAGGCCACTGGAGGAGTTATATTATCATCTTAGAATTTGTACTTTGTTAAGAGGTTTTGTCAGAATTAAATTTCTTGTTTTTGACATTGGGGGTTGTAATAACTATGATTTTTTTTTCTCATTTTTGGGGTACGGGTACCCATCGACCTTTGTATTTTTGATAACCTTTGACTATTCTATTTGAAATTTGAACGTGGACTTTTGATCCACGATTATCTTAATGAATTATCCTTTTAAATTTGGGGGCGTGACACAAGAACTGATTAAAATAATTTTTTTTGAATAAAGAAAAAATAATAAAAAATGGTAATGAAAAAATCTTTCTTTTTTGTGATTTTCTTTTTTGTTTAATGAAGTTATTGATATTGTAATGTTCAGGTTAACGGAGGTGGACGATAGAAAAACTGGTGTTGTAGAAGGTGCCTCAACAAGTGATTTCAGTTGTATCGAACTGACATTGCCTAATTTGTTTTTTTTCTCAATTGAGGTGGAGGTACAATAAAAAAAGCATTAAAGTGGATAAAATATTGATAAAATATTTACCCCTTTGTGCTCCCAATGCATGCGGTCTTGTTAGGGTAAATGGGTAAATGTTTATGATCGGAGGTTAGATAGGAACGATAGTCGGCAAGCGTATTATGTATTCCATATAAACTGTCAGTGCAAGTAAGTCTACTATGGAAATGGATATTGCTCGATTAACGAGAGACAGGTTCCTTGGGTAGTTAAGTATTAGTTGGGGTGTAAACTATTGTAAAATGAAGGGGTATTTGAAACTAGTAGATGCTAAACAATGAGAGATCTATTGTGGCCTTATCTTACACCAGAAAAATGTTGACGTATTTTTAATGAAGTTGTTCCAATTTTGTCACAAACTATGTTCAAAAAAAGAGATGTCTTGTTAGAAGGTTTTGGAGAATATTCAAATTGTTGATGACCGTAAGGTCGTTTAGTATATTTGAGAGGTTGATGTATGTAGGCGGTGTTGGCATTACCGAATCCTTTAGTGCTAGGAGAGATGAAGTTGATTGGAGAGGATCTTATGGATCTTCAAAATTTTATGATGTTTTAAAATGTAATAATGAGTGTAAAAATAGCATTCGAAAGATTTTTGATGACAAGGAAATGTAGTAACTAAGTGATTTGGCTTAAATTGAAAAAACTGGTTTTTTGGTTTTTTTCGTTTTGTCCTTATTCAAAAAAAAATTGCACTTGTTAGTTTTCCGTCGAATTTTTGTGATTTTTTGGCTTGTCTCGACGAGAGAAATCTAAAAAGTATAAAATTAGTAGCCAAACTTAAAGTTTTGTGAATAATGAAGAAAAATAATCCAAAAAACTGGTTTATTTTCGGCTTTGTTAAAAAAACTATTACAGTACTTTTGACCAAAATTTTATACTTTTTGGATTCGTCCCAACGAGATAAATCCAGTAACCACAAAATCTTGACCCAAAACTAACAAATGCAATTTTTTTTTGAATAAAGACAACGAAAAAAAATCAAAAACCAATTTTTTCAAATTGGCCAAATCATAAATGAGAGATTCAGAGAAATTCTAGATTAATATAGTTTTTCATTAATCATCACCGTGGTTACATTAACATCGAACCATTCTCTCATTTTTTGGGACATCGCATCTAACCACGGTATACCGCCTTTAATTAATAGATCGGGCTAAAATTTAATGAAGATGTTAAAATCTCTCTGGCAGCCAACTAGATTTTTCATTAGTTCAGTTTGGACTACGGATTATTTGATTCCGTTGATGACGTTGTAGCATGTGTCATGGTCGTAGTCTTTGAAACTTATTCCGCCTGAGAAGTAGTTGTGTCATCCGAGACTTCTGGCTCAGGCAGTTTTTCCTGTTCTTGAAGGTCCCTCGATGTAGAGGGAGATCGGGCAGACTGGCCGCTGTTCTGGTTCCTGTCAGATAGCATTTGTTCGTTAGCATAAAAATACGACAATTTTGACACAGTTCATTTTTTGCAAAAATTCGTACCATAATCCATGGGACATCTCTCTTTGCAAAGAGAGAAGAATTGGTCTTCAATTTTTGCCTCAGCCAGAATACCATTCTATAAGGCATCTCTATTTTTTGAGGGACTCTTCCCCTTTGACGAGAATTCACCATGTTTGATAAAATTTCCCCCTTTTGTATGTAGTTTCGACTTGCTGTTGGTGAGTGAAAAGATTCTATTTTGGGATGATAGATTCGACCGTTTGTTCTCTTTAGGTCGAAAAACCTAGGGTTTGTTTTTTTGATTTTATTGGGCATTGTACCATGGCGTGGAGGTGAGAGTTTCCATCTTGGTGGAGCCCTCGGGCGACTAGGATATAGCAGGGTTGGTAGGCTAGTTGAAATAGTGACAGTAAGAGGTCTAGGAGAAGTTTTTATGGACATGGGCATTGTCAGTAAGTGAGGAATATATTTTTTGCTTGACATCAAAGGGTTTTGGCGTAATGTTTTTTGAATTTTTTTTCAAAAGGGAGAACTCACTTTATACAATTTTTTTCTTGAACCTAGAACCCTTTTTAATGAATCTAGCACTTTTTGATGCATGCATGGTGCAAATATACCTAGGGAGTTTTTCTTTTTCTTATTCCTCCTCGCTTTATAGAGAAGCAAAACCGCTGCCTCTAATGCTCTATGGAGCTTTATACCGGAATGGGTGTAAAATATTTTGGAAAGCAAATTTCCTCTATAAGCTAATACATTATTTTATAATTGCAAAATGCACTATTATCAAAAAGATCGAAAATTTGAGACGGGGTTGTTTTAAATCAATAACGTAGGCAGATTTAGGTTGACTTTCATCAGGATGTACAATTGAGGACCAATCTACTTGGCAGACCTTTTGACTTTTCAAAGTTTAACAAATGAAAAAAGAGAACCTTTTGACTTCTCCCGTTTCTAGGATTTATTTTCTCCCAAAGAAAGATGTGATTTGGCTAAGAGTCCAGTGAACACCAACTCTTTCCTTGCAAAAAAATAAAATAACTAATCGAAGCCAATTTACAGTTGAGACAAAGTTTGAATCATGTGATGACCTGAAATCCACCGTACCGAATAATTACACTGGATAAGTGAGTAAAAATTACTACTCTCCCTAGCCTAAATTGCTCGGCTTTTGGATAATCGTGCATTATGCACTCAATTTTTTTTAATGTATTTATGACTTTTTTTTTTGGAGAAACTTTATACAATTTTTTTTCTTCTCAATGAGATATTTTTACGGGTGTAAAAATTTTAGGAAGCAAATTCGTGCTAATACATTATTTTATAATTGCAAAATGCACTATTATCAAAAAGATCGAGGAATTTGAGACGGGGTTGTTTTAAATCAATAACGTAGGCAGATTTAGGTTGACTTTCACAGGATGTACAATTGAGGGACCAATCTACTTGGAGACCTTTTGACTTAAATTCTAGGATTTTTTTTCACAGCAGAAACTCCCTAAGAAAGATGTGCTTTTGCTAAGAGTCGGCAGCAACACCAACTCTTTCCTGTGCTTAAAGGAGAGAGAGAGAGAGAGAGAGAGAGAGAGAGAGAGAGAGAGAGAGAACAAATTTACAGTTGAGACAGAAGCTTGAATCATGTGATGAGAAGTCCACTTTGTCAAAGCAAAAGTAATGTGATAAATTGACCAGGTCATGCTCCATTTTATCCACTCCTGTTTTTAGAGATGGGTAATATGTAGGGATGGCAACGGTGCGGTGCGGTTCAGCTCGGTTCGGTTATTGGTTAAATCGAAATCAAAATCAAACACCTAAAACTAAAACCATAACCAAAATCACCGGTTTTTATTTTATCGAAACCATAACCAAACCGGTTTTGGTTATGGTTTTTGTTTTAGAAAATTGTTTCAGTTTCGGTTTTTTATAACTAATAACCGAACCACTCCGCACCGTTGCCATCCCTGGCACAAAGAAAGAATTGCAAAGCTCAAATTAGGCATGAATTACCTACTCACCAAACCTACTAACAAGGGAGAAGAAAGAACAAATCACCTCAAAAGATAAAGAACCGAAAAATCATCTAAAACAAAGTATATACCTTTCTACCCCCATATTTACTCAATATTCATCAAATCAAATTGGCAATAAAAAGTCTATGGACACAATTTTCAAACACGGAGCCGTTCGATGTATGAGGGACCCACATGCATCTGAGTTATATACCCAACACTGCTATGGCAAAGAAATGAAAGAGAAGATTACAAAATAAAGATGTAT
This sequence comes from Vaccinium myrtillus, assembly GCA_016920895.1. Lineage (NCBI taxonomy): Eukaryota > Viridiplantae > Streptophyta > Magnoliopsida > Ericales > Ericaceae > Vaccinium > Vaccinium myrtillus. The sequence continues at coordinate 2,200,640 of CM029276.1, forward strand.
GTAAAGCAAAACTACTTCACAGCTCTGTAAGACAACAATGAGAATTAGTTGTACTGCATGCTGTGCTTTACAAAGGTAATTAGAAAATAACACAATCAATAATAAAACCCAGGACTCTAAGCTATAAATGACTCATTGGTTATTAACAAAATAAGATCATTGGCACTAAAATCCGGTGAAATTAAAAAGCAAATTAGTGCAGTAGGGGAAAAAAAATGCAGACGACAAAGGCAGATAATAGACTTGTTCACAGAAGAACTTCCTCAATTGAAAGCGTGAAAAGCACTCGAACTTATGATTTTTAACGCAGAGGGAAGTGTAATACAATGTTTCTTCCCCCCTTTTCGCCGGTTGAAGTCAATTGTACATCTCATCGTAGAACAAGAACATAAGAAAGGAAAGGGCAAATGAAAAGGAAAGACGGATGAAATTTAGGGAGGGAAATTTACAATTTGAGAAGCAAGGGTCAGAATCAGAACCATATCTGCAAAGCTATTCATCTTCTAAGTATAAAGGATAAGTTCCACCAATATCGCAGCCCACTCCCCATCGACTGGCAGCTAACTTTTCCTGTAAAAAAGGAATGCATGGAATCTCATGTTACTTCCCATTACACCATAGCAAAAAGGCTCTCTGTCACCGTTTTCAATCACCGTAAACTTTTACTCATGCTTGGTATTTTTGTATGAAAGTAATCACTAAGGTACATTTTTCCATGTAACCTGGTGATATTAAACGTTAAAAATAACCGGATTGTAAAAACATGTGACTGGGTATGATGCTCAACTATTGTTTTGCTTTCTCTAGTTTAAGTACATATAAGAGTGGATCGGGGAAGAGAAGTTCCGAATTTAAGCAGTGCCTTAAGAAAAGATACTTGACCATATTGAAGGCAAAAAACCCTTCAATAGAAATAGTAATGTCCAACACTTGGTTGTAGTATTAATAAAAGATTAGATATGATTGTGAAAAGACAGATTAGTCACGGTGAAGGTTGTAGAAAACCTTACCCAGCAGAACAGCGTGTTACGGATTTCATGCCAATTGCAGTAAATCAGGCCTTCACATAGGCCTTGCCAACGCGCTTCCTTTTGTTGGAGTTTGGAAGAAAGCATATATTAGCCCAACTCTTTTTCTGCTTAACTGTTTCCGTTTTGGCATCTCTCTTCGTGACTATTTCATCAATATACTGAACGACAGCCTAATTAAGAGAAGCAACCGATAAATAACAGATCAAAAAAGGGTGTAAAATCAATAGGCAAAGGAAATAGAAGAAACAATAATTACCTGTGCTCCCATTTCAGCTATTTTTCTTGGAGGCGCTTCCAAGGGATTCCCTTCCACATTTAGGACACGTAATCGTGATAACATCCTAAAGGAGTCAGGAAGAACTCTTATCTGATTATTACTTATATCCAACTCTTCAAGCATTTCAAGGTTCCCAATGGACCTCGGTACGGACCGTAGGTCAGCAAAATTGTTGCTAACGTTTATCTTGACAAGTGTTGTAGCGAAACACAAGCTCTCAGGCACCGACTCAAGCTCGTTGAAACTAACATCGAGTTCCTTCAAATTGGAAAGCGATGACATTGTAGTAGGCAATTGTTTGATGTTATTATAACGCACAGAAAGAATCTCAAGGGATGAAATGCGTCCCACAGCTTCTGGAAGGGCCTTAAGGCGGTTATAGTCGGCACGAAGCTCCATGAGTGATGAACAGTTTCCAATAGTATGAGGAAATTCTTCGATGTTATTGGTCTCAACGTTTAGTTTCTTTAGACTGATCAGTGATCCAATGGAATCGGGAAGGATAGGGAGATGATTGGAGCTCAAATCAAGTTCCTCAAGTCGGACTAACCTTCCAAAGGTTGACGGAAGAGAATTTAGTTGGTTTCCTCTCAGGTCAAGAAAAACCAGGCTGAGGAGTTCTCCAATGGAATCTGGAAGTTCACTAATTCTGTTTGAATGCAAATCCAATTTCGTCAATGACGAGAGGTCTCCAATCGTGGCTGGCAAGGAAACAATGTGATTTTCGGACAAATCTAGAGCGATTAAACTTGATAGCTTCCCAATCGAATCAGGAAGCCAATCAACTTGGTCCATTAACTTGTTCCGGAGATTGAGATCCTGAATGCCTTTCTTTGAATACACTTCAATCAAACTGGCAAGCTTTATTAGACTCAGTTTTTCACCATCATGACCTACAAAGATTGAACCAAGACCATGATGACAATTCTATTACATTCCTCAACAGGTGCAACCACAATTTCAATGATTCAACTGCGTCTTATGATACTTATACATTGAATTCCAAGAAACAAACACCTATAAATGCACAACAACAAATACCAAAACCATAAAGCATGAACGCAAGGCTTAGAGTTTTCACCCTCTTGGGTAGGATTTATTACCAAAACTATCATGTCGATTTGCTTACAATACTAAACAGGAAATGCAACCAAATTCGTCAAAATTCAGCCGTATCTCCTGATACCCATCCATTGAACTTCAAACAACAATTACCCAACAAAATAAATGCACAATAACAAACCCCAAAACCCAGGGGACATAAGCATGACCCATAGAAGGATCAATCCTCACCTAAAAGGTTTCACAAACGGTCATGTCAAAAAAAATTCCAGCCATAAGCAGGCAATGCGACCAGGGTGTACAAAACTTAACTACATCTTCTGATCCCCATTCATTAGATTAACAATTTAAAATAGCAAACATAAAAACCTGAAACGACATGAAGAGAACCTAACACGGAAGGATACAAACTCACCTGGTTTCAGGCTTGGAGATTTCAAAGAAGAATCCAAAATCTGCGCCCCAGATCGAAGCCCACCTCCAATTCCTTCCGCGTAGAATGTTGCCTTTGCCTTCTTCACATAAGTATCATCTCGTGTAAACAACTCCGAAGATTTGGCAGGCTTTGTGTCATAGTATAAGCTCGAGGACAATGGTGTACTATCCATAACAATCGAATCCGAATTCAAACTACTGCGGGAAAATGAAGCTGAATTCGTAAAACTGCTCAAATTCGTGGCAGAAGTGGTAGGAAATGAGGAATTGGGTTGTTGAGAATTCGATGAGAGGCAATTGGAGGCTCTTTGGATCAAATCATCAAATACGGAGTGGGTATTCTCTAGATCAAGCAATTTGAGAGCCTCCTGTTTCTGTTCTTTGCTTTGGAAATAAACCAAGTTTTTCTGCGTCTCTAAAAACACCATGAATAACTCTTCTGGCACCTCTGGTCTCTTCTTCTGCCTCGTTATCGCCTCGAGTCTCAGCTGGTCTTCCTTCTCAAGGTTCTGGATCAATGTTTTTGCCGCCTCCACCTCGTCTATACCAGGTCTACGAGGCAGAGATCTGTGGATACTCATTATCTCTTCCACAATCTCGTCAACAGATTTTGCGGACGGGTCCATTTCCTTTTTCGTTCTAATTCCTATTTTTTGTTCCAAAAAACATTCAGCGATTAGTAGCAATTCCCTTTCAGGAAAACCCAATTACTGAAATCAAATGGTGCAAATTCTTTTTCCAAAGCCAAATTAAATCAAACCCAGGTGGAAACAAAAAGGTAATCTAGCTGTTTCCAAAAGCAAAAAGCAACCAAAACCCAAATGAATAGGAAAAAACAAATCAAGAAACCGAAATGGTAAAAAATCTGTTTTCAACAATTGCGAATTGAAACAACCCAGGTGGGTGATAATCCTCAGTTTTTTCCAAAAGAGAATTGCAGCAAAACCCCAGATGCAAAGAAAACAAAATTAAGGAAACCCAAATGGTCCAAAGTCTGTTTTTCAAACAACCCCAGCTGGGAAAATGTACAATACAACGAGAAACAACCTGAGTCGATGCTAATCTTAGCTTTTCAAAAACAAATTTTCACCAAAACCCAGATAATAATAGGAAGCAAAATATGCAAATCCTAAACGGTCCAAATTCTGTTTTCCAGAGCCGAAATGATGCAGATCCAAATTCTGATGCAAAAAAACGAAGAGAAGCAAATTCTAACCAAAACCCAGATGAAAATGAATCGAAATACAAGTGAAATTGGATTCCCGTTTTATCCAGTACCTCGGTTTAACAAACTTAACCTAAACTCCGCAATAAAAACCGCTTGTTCTAGCTAATTAAGGAAATAATTTTAATTACTAATTATCGAAACACCCAAAACATAATTAACAAACAGTTCAGAGGACAAAAGCAACAAGAATGAACCTTCTTTTTTGTTGAATCAGCAAAATACGAAAGCAAATAGTAGAATCTGGGTAGATTTTGTTATGAAAAATACAGGTACTTCTTGAGCTAAGAGTAGAGGAATGTTCCTCGTTTTGGAAATTAGAGTCGGTTCTGCACATGAAGAAGACAATGGTGCATTATATGCGTATTATACTATTTCCTAGATTTTCGTGTGTAAATATATGGGTTGTTATCCATACAACAGAGGAAACTGGATTGTGACCGAATAACATCGGCACAGCCCTCCGTTTGTCTTTATACGCATGGGAATTCTCGGAATTGCCCTCTTTGTATTCTTGCCAATTTACGAAGGAAAATACTAACCACAGCTCAAAAAACGACACATAATGTGTAAAAAAATGTATCGATTTGATATATGTGAGATGTGTATACATTTAGTGGGCGGTGATTTGCAAGAAAGACCGCATGTGCAATCACAGATATATATTGGGGGGAGGGGCGGCAGCCTCTTCTCCCCCCTTCCCCACAACCCGATTTGGGGTTGCTTCAAGGGTGATGAGCGGCAAGGTACTTCTCCGGTGGTTTAAGCTCCAAGGCTCCGGTGGAACGTGGGGTAGCTCCAGCCGTTTTTACCCCTTTTCGGCTCAAATCTGGCAATGGGTGGCCGGCGGAGGTCAATAAAGTTGAGGCTGGGACGGGTTTTTCTTTGTTGTTTTTGTTTTCTTCACCGATTGTTTCAATCCGGCATGTGTATCGGTCTGGTCTCCCCAGATCCGGTGGGTGTGGAAGGTGGGTTAATAATCTCTTTGATTTAGTTTGTTTGGCCTAGGTTTGTTGTCTGATCGTAGTGGTCTGCGGGTTGTCGGTTGTACCGGTCTCTTCCCCGGGGCCAGTGACGGTCGTGGTTTGTGGTGCTTGCTTGGAGATATGGCTCGTTGTGGGTTTCTGGCCAATTGCCGTTCCTGGAGCTCCGAAGTGCCAGTAGGAACTCGCATTGGAGCACCCATTTGCGGCTGTGAGGAATTTTTCCTTGAGTCGTGAATACCAACGTTAGCCGCTAATTAAAAGGACCGCTCCAAAGGATTGAGCTCAGGATTGCTCCTCTACTGGTCCTCGGACGGACTCTACGCCGCTTTGTCGGTCTGCCTTGCAGTAACGTGTCTTTGAGCCTTATGCCCATGGTGGTTTGCTCATGTCCAAGGGTTCGTAGTGTAAGCTCTTTCCGATTTTATTGTTCTCTTGTAAGTGTCGTTGGGCTTCTTGATATGAAATTTGCATTTCATAAAAAAAAAAATCACAGATATATATTGGTGGAGATTTTCCAATTGAATCTTACAAGTAGTAGGTTATCTTGATCGGAAAAAATATTTCACAAACTTGAATCATTAATTGTCGAGTTGGGCAGTCAAGATGAGATTGCTTCGTACAGCTCAAATCCAAACTCTAGAAAAATTTGTTCCTTTAGATGAGATTGCTTTTGTTTTTACAGCTCAAAAAACAAACTCTAGAAAAATTTGTTCCTTTAATTACGATATGTGCCCAAAACTTTGTGAAACGGGTTTTGTTTTTGAAGATGCACATTTTCAAACAAAGACGTGTCAAAAACGTTCTTAATGCACAAAATTATCAAAGGGTTTTTTTGGTAATGTGTATCTAAACTGGAACTGGGGGATTGCTGTGCAAAGGATATGGTGCAGGGAAGGGGAAACCATCTAAAAACCAATTAGTCCCTTCTTTTATCTTTGCCCTTCAATGCAACCCATTTCGTCCAATTCAAACGTGAGAATCAAAAGTCCCAATGGTAATAAAATTCAGATCGGTTATCTTGATTCCAAACACAAAATATGTTAGAAACTTTCTAGACCCTAATCAAGTAATGCTTTTGAAATTTGGTTATTGTTGTTGATCGGAAAAAAAAATATTTCACAAACTTGAATCATTAATTGTTTGAATTTAATTGGGCAAAGATGAGTTTTTGATCCTCTAGAAAAATTTGTTTTTATTACCATTTTTGTGTTCCATTTTTGTTTTTGAAGATGCATTTTCAGACAAAGACGTGTCCAAAACGTTCTTAATGCATAAAATTATCCAAAGGGTTTTCCAAATGTGTATCTAAACTGGAACCTGGGGGTGCTACAAGCACCCCACTCCTCAAAAAAAACCGCTTTGACAATGAACTCCGATTGTCGGCTCCGATTCTTTCCGACGATCGGAGACGTTTCCGCCCGCCGTTCCATGGCTGATCGATCGAATATCTTTAATCTAAACTTATACCAATTATTTTAAATTCTTTTATCTTTGCGGCCTTCAAAATTGGTTTTGATCCCGTATTTCCATTTGTGTTCAAACGTTTTATATATTATTTCAAAAGTCCCAATGGATCAAATTGATTTTTGATCCCGTATTCATAAGGGTTGCTTGATTCCAAACACAAAAAATGCGTGGATTAGGGATTGGGTTATAGACCTCTAATTGCTTTAAAGTATTTATTTAATGCTTTTGAAATTTGGTAGTGGACTTTGTTGTTCTGCATTTGAAAAAAAAGTTTCAACCCTCTTGTGGCACCGCCATATAATGACTCATATCTCTTTTCAATGTTTGATCCATATAAGGAACTAATTTCATATCTTTATTCAACAATAAAAAATTATCTTTCTTTATTCATCTTATATTGTATTTCGTTCTAACGAAGGATAGTATTCTTATTCCTATTTCATCTTGTCTATATTTCATAAGTTGCGCAAGTTTTCACAATTTGCACTTCTCTCCAATATATTAATTAAGAAATTAAAGACTCCTAGAAAATAAAAATATCAGAGCCATAAATTTAGGGGAGTGATTTCCACACCCCCTAAATTGTTATCCACATCCCCTTTTTTTGTCTTTTAGTGAACTTTTTGTGTAAAAAAATTACTAAAAGACAAAAAAGGTTGTGGGAGTGATTTTCGCCGGAGTGAGCTCTTTGGACCCTCTGAATGGGTGTGAAAGGTGGTGGAGAGAACAAGATGCGCCTGAACCCTAGTTGCCCGCCTGAGAGAGCAACTTGCACACGTAGACAACCGCGTTAGTGCCAAGCCCGGACGGTGGTGGTCCGGGAAGACACTCCGACGGACAAGTCAGTCTCCGGAGGGAGAAAAGGTTCACCGGAAATCTAGAGAGAGAGGTGGAGTTAAGAGGGTAGTAAATGAGGAGAGAGAGGGATCTCTATTGTGGTAGTTGTAGTTGGGTATTTATAGGCAGGGAGGGCGTGCCCCACACGCGCTCGGTGACCACCACGCGCCTGTCATTCACGCTCGGAATGACAGTTGATGTGACTCCTAGCTCTGTTGCAGACGCCGCGTCTCGGCCAACGTCATGGCACGTGGGCTCGAGTAGTCAAATCACCTCGAGACATTCCTCATCGCCCATGTGCTCCTGCAGGCGGCGGTGGCAGAGTAGGTGACTGCCGCATTTAATGCTCCATCGTGGAGTGTGTATCGTGCCCAATACGTCACCGCCGAATCAAGTATACCCGAGCCCCCCGCATGGCCAAAGTCAACCGACTCGGTACGCGAATGGCTCGGCCTCTCGAGGGTTCGGCAAATCGCTCGGCGGAGCCCCCGAGAGTGATCCGAGAGCTGAGCAGAGAATGTCATGTCCTCGGCACCTGTTCGTTCGGCAGACATCGTTCAAATCTATATTCGTCCAGAACCATACATCTGCGCCCTCCGCCGAGAGCACCGTAGGATCGGCACCATCGAGACGGATCGATCTGCATTCAGATTTGCAGATTCTGAGACAGGGACCCTTTTGGCTCTTCGTGATGCGGAGAGGGGCCTTTGTTGACCCCTATGAACCCAGCCGCTACAAAGGGTGTGGATAACAATATGGGGGGTGTGAAAATCAATTCCTATCAAAAAAAACTAGCCAATTACATACATGATAGGCTAGCAAATACGTACTCAGGATCTGTTCTGCGACTATCCAGTGAAACTTGGTGTAAAGTGCAAGTCGTCGTATCCCTTATGAGGTAAATCATCGTTTTACGCAAAAACAAACTAATAAAATCTGATAAAAATAACTTCAGATTTTGCAAGTAACTAAATATTACTATTTGTTTCATCATTATTAACTCTCTCTCTTTCTCTTTCTTCTTTCAACTTTTGATAATGCATTATGAATTCAAAGAGAATTCAACAGTTAAATGATAATTAAAGTATATTCTTGTTGGAATGAACATTGAAAACTGATAATTAAAGTAATTTCTTGTTGGAATGAACATTGAAAACTAATTAACCAGTTAAATTTTTATTTACTATTTTAAGCTTCATTATTGTACTACATACTTTACGCAATTTCGAAGATACTTCAACATGGATAAACTAAATAGCAAATAAACAAATCAAATAACTCAAGAAAAACATTTGATTTGTTTTACACTATCTAGGAAGGGATCATTTCAAGGCATTGGAGTGATCCATATATGCTCTCATTGTCTAATTGATTGGATATTTGGATTGCTTGAGTTTTATATTCTCATTGCTTTCTTGAAAATTGAAAGCTATCTAGCTAGATGCACCTTGGTCTCCTTGCTTTTGAGGTAATGCCATTGAGTGAAGGTGGACTTTAGGGTTTATAATAACACTTTGCTGCTCCAATAATTGTATGGTATACAATATACTATATGAGTAATATAAAATCAAGATCGCCGGTTGGATTACCATTGTCAGTGATTTTTTTCTAATCACTTGGACTTTTAAGGTTTATATGGCGCTTACAATGGTCTGGCTATCCAATAATCAAGCAAGAAAAAAAAAACTTTAGACTTCTTAAGTAGTCTTTTGGATCGGCTATAGACTTGTGAATTAAGAAAAATGATAGAGATGGGAAATTGTTTCGTTCTCTTTTCTCTTTTGGCATCAACAATAAAAATGGAGAGAGACATATCCAAAAAAAAAAAAAAAACCTTTAGTTGACTAAGTGGATATTGATCAATATCTCAATCCATGAAATTCTTATCAAAAATCAAATTTTGGTTCATAAAACGAACAACTTGGATTCTGTCGATAGTTTTTTAAGTTAAAATGACCATGACCGTTCGTTTTATGAACCAAAATTCAGTTTTCGATATTCTTAGTTTTTATCGATTCCCAACAAAATTCAGTTTTTGATTTTTTTTATATGAAATACACTTTCTCTGTAAACCCTACAAGATAAACGATTCAGATTATTGAAACAAAGGCACAGTGGGGCCCAGAATGGGGAGAAATATATGAGTGAAGTGGCGTTTCAGCCCCACATGTTTGGGGGAAATTGCACGTGTTGGTCACGTGCTAAATTTTCTATCCAAAAAGAGTATTGTCGTTATATATTAGACTTAATAGGCTGCAAAGACATAGTATTGCCGTCCAATTATTTTTATGAAACGGTAACACCACCTAGCGTGTTTACATGGTGCGGCCGATTTATTTAAATTTGGTTGCCGGTGTTTTGAGACATGCTCTGGCAATTTTGAGTTGTCAGTCATTTTGGCTTTAAGATTAGTATAGACGACAAACAAACAATTTTGCATAAACGGAATAATAACACAACGTTAATGCATCACGTTAATGACAGAACCAGGATATCTGAACATGGGTGATAGAATTTTAAATGTTCAAGCAGTGGAAAATAAATTAAAATGCAAGACTCAAAATTCAAGGTAAAAATACAAATAATTTGCTTCAAACTTCACAAAAGTATATTTAAAACACAAGACAAAGTTAAAATTTCTAATATAAAACCCAACCGCCTATTAAAGAAAAAACGAACGTTCTTTCAAGTCATGAAAGTCATCTACGACGACTGAGTTTGAATTGAACTTCAAGACAAATTTCATTTCAATGTACAAATTTAGTAGAATAGGAAGTCCAAATTTATTGGTTAGAATTAATTAAAATAAAAAAACCCCCAACTCATTGATTAGACATCCAAAATCAAACCCCAATATAAGTGCACTTCCATGTTAAAAATTTAAATTGAGATTGTATGAACTATGAAGGGTGCCAATATAACCAATACTTATCATCTTATTCAAGATAAGTTAGTACATATATGGTGACATTACTGACCCCACGTCGCCCCGCCAGTAAACACTGCAATTACTCTTTCAAAATTAATCGAGTTGTGAATAAACTGACCCGAACACTTTAAGTATCGGAAAAACGTTAGCACGTCACGTGGGGTAACCATTTCACGAAACATGAATGGCTCAAGTAGGGTGGCAAGTGCCGTCATTGTAACCACCAAATCAATGCAGCAGTAAATGCAGTGATCGGACAAGTGTCCATATTGGGTAGGGTGGACACGTGAACAAAAAGCCAACACCCCACGTCCCCATAGCCCAATCCAGCCAACCCTATCCAGCTGGCTTCCTTCCTTCCCTGCTGTGCTCACTTGTAATACTCACTCGCAGCAGTTTGTCACGCCATAACCGTTTCTGGCCTTTTAGGTATGTGTTGGGTGAAAAAGGCTTCCATGTGGGCAACCTCACGTGATCCCATGGTGAGCTGTCCCCTCAGTCTCCTCCTGATTGAGATAGAAGACACGAAAAATCATTCAATCGCCATGGGGCATCACAACATGTTTCTTCACCACATATTGCTATGGGGTTAAGTAAATGTATGAGCCCAATTAAGGGCACATCATTTTGTGGGGTCCGGGGGTGCCGTGCGGCCACAGCGAAGGCCATGCCGGCATCGTTCCGAGGATCGGAGATGTCTATCGCGTAGAGTTTGTCGAGTATCACAAGTTTATTGAAAACCAACTTGATCGGATATCGTTAAGTGCCTCATTGGAACGCTTATAACTTGAGAAGAATGGATTTGGTGGTTTTGATCCAGTGTTTCAGATCCTTTAGGATTTATTTGTTTTCAAGTTATATGTGTTTCGATTACGCACTTAATGATATCCGATCAAGTTGATTTTTGGTACACTTGTTCAACTCGACGAGCTCTGCGCGATAGACGTCTCCAATCATCGAAAGGATACTGACGCGCCTGCGCCGTGACTGCACAGCACGCTTCGCAGCCCCCGTTCCCATTTAGTGTTACACCAATTATACACCAACTTGTGTGGGACCTATTTTGGGGTCTCACACTAATCACCGGAGTCGCTTAATTTTTTTTAATTATTATTTTATGAGTTTTTGTGAAAAATTAACTCATTCAGATATCCTTTATATAAAAAAATAAAATAAAATAAAAAAACCTCATTCGGACATCAATAAAGTCTTGATCGATCCAATCAATTTTTATCTCAACATATTTTGGGGAGAAAATCAATCAAATTGAGTTGATTTTGTTTTTATAGAGACTCCTCCAAACGTGTTCAAAACAAATTGAACCGCTCCAATCATTGGTTAAATTTGGAATACTAAAATAGGTCTCACCCAAGGTGATGTAATTTGGTGTACACCAAATAGTGTACCCCCAACCCAACGAGGATTGTCTCCGCTCCCACCTTGGAGGGGGATTATTCTTTTGTCATTTGGGTGTGAGATACCTCCTATGTTGTCAAAAAAAAAAAAAAAAACAAATAGTGTATCAATAGTTTTTTTTATAAAATTCATAGAATAGAGGATTTGCGCCCACCTTGGAGGTGGATTATTCTCATACCGTTTGGGTATTTGATACCTCCTATGTCGTAAAAAAATAATAAAAAAATAAGTAACCATAGTTCATCTAAAAATTATAGGACAGAAATGTACAGTGAAGAAAAATGCTGCGGTCCAGGACCACACCAAATAATACTCGAAAAGACACGCTACAGTCTTCGTCCTCACCCAAGTTTACAGTATACTCCATTGGACCCAAACAAAAGTATACGCAAGCCGGGTCTTCGTGGGCTTCTTTCGGACCAATTTCGGTGAAAGGAGTTCGTCATTTTTAGAGTTCGTTATTTGTGGTCTCGATTAATTAATTGTGTGTGTGATCAAATTGAGTCTTATGTCTCGATCAATTTTACACATGTCTATTATATCCATAAGGTCTATCGAGAGCATCGTGTCGATCGGAACCAATTTAGCATGTTGGATTGGTTACGATAAATTTATTGACATCATGAGTTCATTAGTATTCAATCAAACTGACTTTTACAAGGTTGATGATTGCGATGAATTCTAAAGCCGACAAATGATTTCGATCATCAAAATAGATCTGAAATTAAAAAAAAAACAAATAGCCCCAACACAATGGTGTAGTTCTTTTGAGGGCATGGAGCAAAGATTTACTTGTTACGGGGATATTAATGCTTTGCAATGTCCTCTAGTCAACTTCTAACAATTCAATTGTGACGGTGTTTTTCATTAAGTAGAAATGCCGTCATTGCTTTCCTAACTCAAGATTCAACTCTCTCGTAGGGTCCCCACGCCCCGCCCCAAGAAGCCGAGCGCAAAACTACCTCTCAACAGGGAGATAACCCTTAGCAAAGTATAGTGTCATGAGACATACACAACCGTTAGCCAAGCACGCAGAGCCGGCTCATACACTTTGGAGACCTAAATCGAACTTATTAAACGATGCCTAACCTACATTTTGGGGGCCCTAAAATTTTGAGTTTTTTGGTGGGCCTAAACCCCAGGGTTCATCCGATTTGTGCCTAAGCCTAAGCCGGTTCTGCAAGCACGCTTGTCGTGCAGTAGATAAGACCAATGCTCCCTCAAACTTACGATGTGAGTTTCACACTAGCATTGCTCCTGAAGCACTAAATAATTTTTCCCCCTCCCATGGATTCTCTCATGAACAGAGATCCTACTAGAGTAACCGAAGTCAGATCCTAAGCTGATTCGGGGCCCAAAACACCAAATATACGGAAAAATTATTCCGTGCTCCCGGAACAATTCTCCTCGTCTCCTAGAAAGCAAGTTGCGCATAAATAAATAAAAATGCTGGTAACAAAAAGGCAATCAACTTTACAGCCATCAAAAAAATCATTCAAATGTTTTAATGTAGCCAACCATCAGTTTTAACTCTGCAATAGTTTTTACTCTGCCAAAATGCAGCCAACCATCAGTTGAGCCAAGACAAGTTGTTCATGTCATGTTGATTATCGTTGTTGTCGTATGCTCCGGTGGTCTGGTTCAGAGGGCTTCCGGGGCCACCCGAGGAGTCACTCATGGTTCCCCATGATATTGGGCTTCCACCAGCTGATGCTCCAGGAACTGGGTTTGGTGGAGCAGTTGAAGGACCGGCTTGGGTTGGCGATTTGAAATCCTCCGCGCATGGGACAAAAGAAAAGACAACTATCTGCAACAGAACCAAGACGTTACCAAGGCATGAATAAATGTACACTTGGACCTCCTAGAAATTTAGAAACACTCTGTAGTTTGTATAGTTAGTACAGTATTGAATCAAGGATTTTGTGAAAGGATTTGTCAATGGAAAAGAGAAGGTATGGGAGACGAGCCTTCAATCTGTGGAGGGAAATCCCCTAGATTTTCGTTTCCCATCCCCAAATTACACTAAGTTCCGGAGATGGACGCAAATATTTCAAACTTTACGGGCAGTAGAAGAGAGTTTTTTTTTCTTTTTTTTTGCTAACGAAGGAACCACCCCATAGGAGGGCCACTAATTGGACCCACCTAAGAATGCAAACCTCCGGATGAGCCGAAGCAACCACCACCCCAACCCACCAGGTAAATCACGGTACCTACCTGGAGAGGAATCGAACCCTGCCCACTTGTAAGCAAGGGCTAACTCCTCCCGCTGGGACAAGCCCACAGGTGATGGTAGAAGAGAGTCTTTGTTTGTGGATAAACTCAAATTTGAGGGTGAAGAAGAGAAGAAGGGATCTAGAGCAAACAAACATGTGAGTGAACATCGGCGTGTGTAATGGATGAGGTCCTCACACCACAATTAAGGAACCAAGGTTAAGGATTCTAAAGACAATGTTACAGAACAGAAGACAACTGAATCGTGATATTTCGTACATGTGAGTGGACATCAAAATTGGTAAAACCCAGATGAGGTCCTCACACCACAATAAGCATCTCATTGGAAACATAAAATTTTGGAGAAAGCGAAATATCTACAGGATGAGAAGACTGAAAAATGAAGTAAGGTTTTCATGAAATTAAAAGAAGCAGCATGGTACCAATTGACAAAATAAAATTGCAAAGCCGGAGAGAATCAGCTCAGGGGAGGATAGAAAGTTCCTCAGTTTCAGAATTTCGCGGTAGCCGGTAGGGATACAAATAGAAACAAAGAATATCGTAGAATTTTCTAAAACAGTAGCATCTTCATAATATCTCACTGGACAACAGAGAGAATGATTCAAGCTGGTAGATGAGTTGAATCCTAAAATAAGTGAGAAACATGCAATCAGCAATTCAAAGTCAAACATACCTGGACTGGAGTAGCTGCAGTTATAACCCCTGCCAAATCACCACCTAATACGCTACCGTCAGCCCCAGCTAACACCACACTTAACCCGCCGGCTCTGCTGCGCTGAGCAACATTCTCTAAGAGCACGAATGAGCCAGAAAGACGGATGATCTCAAAGCGTCCCTGCAAAAAGCAGCATGCACGAGCATCTTGATGATTTGAGATATTAAATAACTATACACAGGCGCAAATACGAACTCCACTTGTTAGGACCAAGACTTAATATTTAACTATGGAGGAAAGAATGTCCACTCCACGACACTTCAAACAAAGATGGACCTGTATTTACAGGATTACCGAATTCTGCCAAATGATCCTTGTAAAACAAAGGTGCAGGCTATCTTCATGAGGATTTAACATTCGCTAGGGTTATGGTGATACGTCCTTTCTGACTTGTCAAAGCTAATGTCTGCCCTCAACATACTAGTTGTCTACGAAGCAAAATGCTGATCATAAAAAATAAATTACAAAGCATTCACACCATTTGGCTTTCCGATTTCATTTTCTTCTCTCTTCTCCAGCTCCCTTTCTTGACATCTACGACTACAACATTATGTTATCATGGACCTAAAGAGTAAATAAAAAATTATTCCGATCCATATCTTCGTATATTTACAAGTATATTTCAGAAGATCAGTGTGTGTAATAGAAAGATTATCGTAAAACATAAAACAATTATCCCATGCAGTTCTTCATTGATAAGCAAGGATAACAAAGTTAGATGTATCAGATTATCACCTCATATGTTACAGTTCCACCAGATGTTTCCGGTTGACGAAGTGTTGCATTGGATACGGCACCATTTGCTGACAGAACGCAAATACCGCTCGTACGATTTTCACAAAATGAGATTATTTTATGGCATATATCCTGAGAAGCAGAAAGAATAAATAGTAAATTAGAGAGTCAACATATCGTAATAAAAAAGTGCAATGTAATCAACAAACACTAAATTCTCAAGTTTCGCCGGCGAAAACCTACTTAAAAAGGAAACAAAATCTGACATCAAACTATACTCAGCATGTCATGAATGTGTATCCACTCGCTATATGGTGATGCCAAGTGAAGCTAACTCCAGGGATCAGCATTTAAAGTTAACTCACAGGTAGCATCAGGAAAAATTACAGTTCGAACTACAAAACGGATGGTTGTAGCTGATATATACAACTATAGACAATCTTCACATGCAGCCCTCCAAATACATAACAACGAGTATGCAGGCTTAAGGGTCTCAATTTTCTGAAGGGTTGAAAGATGTAATTCTATCATTAATGCTACAAAATTACCTAAATGGCAAATAAGGTCTACATACTTTTAGGTTTAACTGATATACCCTCGGCTCTAAACAAAATCCTAGTTCTAAACTTCTAATGAGTAGCAGTCGGAAAAGTGAATACCCAATGTTCTACAACTCCATACAGACATCTCCCCCCTTTAGTTCTGCTTCAATATACTTTCTTGCCTGCTCGACAACTTTACTTGAACGTTACAATGATCTCAAACGGAAAGGTTGCCAGAAAAACGGAAAGGTTGCCAGAAAAGCCGAATTATACAAATGAGAAGCATAAGCTAATTGCACAATCCAACCATGGCCTTCATCTTTCCGTTAATCTCCCAAGGCATATTGTTTTGGTCACATTTACTCATCACAACACAACAATTATGAGAAGCAAAAAAATCATGCGCGGTAGTATGCAAATTACGGACAACTGACTCAGTTATAGATATATTGTTGACAATGATTTGAAGTGAAAAAGTACAACAAAATATCAGTATTGGTCGCCATAGCTGCTATTGCGATGATGCGTTTAGCGGTTTCGGGGTATATCAATCGTAGTATAACCGTAGAGGAAACCAGAGATGTGACAATTTCCAAAATCTTGCACAACTTAGGCGATACCTATATTGTTTCTTCAGAATCACATTTGTTGGAGTTCAAAATGGTGTTTGGCTATCTCTTCTTTACTTTTTATACAGTCTTACATTTTGTATATTTTTGTGCTAGCTTTAAGCATATTCCAAAATAAGTTTGTATACGGTCATGTGTCCTAAATAGGTAAAGCCTTAACTTAATGTTATTTAGTATAAATTTGCATCTTAGAAGGAATGATAAGAGCATGTGCTATTGTACGATATATAAATTATTTTTGCTTTTGTAATATCAAGGATTTTTTTTTTTTTTTTGGATGTTATATTGTAATGGCTATAAGGAAAAAAATTGGAAATTCAAACTCAAACATCCCAATTTCCAACATTCAAAAAATCAAATTTCCAGGCATATAGGTTATATGCTACAAGCTAGTGAAACTACTCAAATCAATTGGTGTAAATTGTCTTGCATGCATGGTTATAAATATCTATGATACATAATGGTATCTGCCATTACTTAAGGGTCGTAATGGACCGTTACGGCTGTTCCCTGTAGAATATGCACAACATTACTTATTTTCAAGTCTATATTTGCACAATCAAGAGAAAAAGTGTCAAAGGGACTACTACTTAACGGTTTTCACCTTGGAGTCTACTTCATTGAGTGAAATTTAGACACATCTTCCTATGGTTATGAATCCAAGGACAAACATAACTAGTCTTACCTGCCTCGGTATTCCCTATCCTAGGATTATGAATCAAATGATAGCCAATCTACCCTTATCCGCCTCGCTATATCTGTCCTAGGGTCATAATCCTATGCATCCATATGCCCAGCTGGTCCACCAACCAGAGCAACAAAGACGGGATAGTAATATGCCACTGTCTAGTTATGTATTTTCAATCCTACCGAAATTTGACGGACCTCCATGTCACTTGTTTTGGTGGTGTTTTTTATATCATGTACTTTCCTATTAGTAACTACTTACTAGGATGTTGTCATGAGAGCATGATTTAAAATATCGGTGATACGTAACGGTATCCTTGTTACATAACAGTATCGTAGGTACAGTGTCATGTTATAGCCGTTATTGCCATGAGGATAAAAATCACTAACGTAACAGGGTTAAGGGAAGGTATTGCCATTACGTAACGATGGTAATGGACCTGTAAGGCCGTTACTGACATGATATGCACAATCACTTTTTGCAATAAAAAAATGATAGGGAAGGCGTCCAAGGGATATTGATTTTACCATGGAATCTACTTTATTGACTACAATTCAGACATATCTTTCCAACTAATAAAATTTTGTTGGCTCTTCAAAAGCCTCTCCTATGATGTTCCAAGCTACCAATTTTACTTTTTGAGCTTGGGGGATTTTCAGTTACAGGTTTCAGCCCCTCTCTCCTAGTCTCATGTTTGTCTTCTCATTCTGCTATTCTCTTCCCCATAGTTCTGTTTTTTATTATTTTAATTACGTTTCTCAATTCTAATTCTGAACTTGCAACAAAAAAACTCATTCGATAGAATTAAATGTGTTAACATTTAGTTCTTAGAATGTGAACAATATCATTTTAAGTATTTATAGCCATATGGAGCTAGTTCGTAGATGTAATTCAAGAAAACTGCATATTAAAGTTGTTACTTGTTATTACTCATGAATTTTAGATCTGTAACTTAGGGTGAGTTTCCACTACATTATTTTCGGTAATTTTGGTATTCTTGGACTATTGTCAAATCACCATAAGCTATAAGCCTTTTGAAAATTAGCGTGTTTGAGTATCATAGACTATAATGTCCTAATTACAAAAAAAAAATTATAGTAAATTTGAAACATGCAGATCTAAATAGCATGAAACTGAGGCAGGACAAATATAGAAAACAGCTCTTGACCAAGCAAAAAATATAGGAACTGCTTCTGTATAAATGGGTACGAGGTGACGGAGAGTATGATAAATCACCACCGCAACTGTGAGGCTAACAATGAAACTGAACAACAAAATAATTGAAACAAAGCTGGTTTAGGTATATACTATATACTGTAACAAATTAAGGGGCAGATAAGTTCAGTGCTGTAACTTCTCAATTTCTCGTGAATCATTACTTTCAATCCAATAAATGTGACAACGTTGTCATTCAAATGTTATTTGGCTTTTTATCCAAAAAAACAAACCTCCTCTACTTGCATAATTATCAACTATATTTTCAGTGTATCTTTATCTTTAAACCAAATTCTACGATTATGAAACAGGAATATTGCAGAAAAGTAAAGAGGGATATTATAAGATTGATGACAACCTCTCCAGTTTGTACTGTAAGGACATGTGTCGTAAACTCAACTGCTGCTGACCCTGAAAAAGAATATTAATTAGAACTCCAGAAATGCTAATAGTCTGCTATAAATTACATGCACTAGAACAGAATTGGGGAAACAAATTATTCTGGACATCAGAGCAATTGGCCAAACAAAAATGAAAATAAATAAATAAATGTTCAGATTGAAGATGAGTTGAGAGTTCCTGTTCTCATACCAAACGAAATCTGCCAAGATAGCTGAAACAGCACAATAGAAGTAGTTAAACATAACCTATAATTGGCAAATCGTAAAACCAAAATTACCCAATAGGGATGCGGGGGAAAAAAAATGCAAAAAGAATAATATAAGAACCATATGTGCAAGAAATACTAAGGTTTCGATATCTTTCTTTTCCCAGCCAGGAATGGGAAGTTGTACTATTTTGTTAAATAAGACGGTAAACTATCACGTGCCATGCAGCTCACCAGCTCTGAAGCACAAATCAACCAAAATCCGCCTTTCCACTCCTTCGTCCCCACCAATGGAAAAATAAATCGATAACAAGTAGAAGTACCCTTGTTGCATAATGTCCCGATCCAAACAATAGTATTAAAGAATATTGATTCTCGAAAACAACACAAGACATACTATGTTGAGAGTAACTGCATAATATATATCCAAAATAGCAATTAATATAAAAAGCACCTGACAGAAAGGCCAATAAAATATGCAACAATAAAAAAGATCTTATTTTAGCCCTCTTTCTTATACCGATGACAGCCTCTTTGAATTGCCAGAGAATGAAAAAGGAAACGGGAATTGAAGGGGAAAATTTTAGTTTATATTGATCCATTTTTCATTTCTAACTGAATATATTATTTACTAGTACATTCGTTTCATTTCTCTCCCTTTCTTACAATCCCAAAGCCCCTTTGCTTGAAAGAAGAACAACAAAGAACAGAAACCAAGAATATGAATAAACAAATTGCATCCTAATATGAACAGAGAACGTTAGTACAAGAATGCATCATAAATATAGATACACAAATTTCCATATCATAGATTATAAGTCATAATGTATTTTACGCGTCTATGAATAAACAGAGAACTACCCTTGGAAGCAACTTGCTGTTGTTTCCTTCCCTTAGCATCCTTTGGCCTTCCCCTCGATTTCTTCCCAGAAGAACCCGCTGGTATTGCCAGAGTACTAGGAGACGACAACCCAGCCACCTCCAGCTGCATATTACCACTAGGAGAAGACAACCCACTTGGCTGATAAACGGCCGCCTCCTGCTGCATACTACCACGCTCAACAGCACTCTTCCTAGGCCGCCCACGCTGCTTCTTTCCCTCTTGACTCGCCTCACCGTCAGCCGCGGCCACAGGAAACCCATCTGTGCCGCCACCTGACGGATAAACAGCCTCCACCTGCAGCGACGGCGATGGATATATGTTACCACCAACCACAACACTGTACTTCCTAGGCCTTCCGCGCTTCTTCTTGGCCTGCTGAATCGCAACACCATATTGATCAGTTCAATAAAATTCTAATGGAAACTAAAAACTATTTTTCAAAATGAAATTCGAAAACTTTATTTAAGAAAGAAACTGTAAGTGTAAGAAAAATGTAGATAAAATGTTAATGTGCTCAAAATTTTATTTTCCATGTATTTTTTTTTTCTCGGATACAACAATAAACGGTCCCCGATACCAAAACGGATCCCGGAAGAACCCGGAAATGGCCAGACAGGAACGTCCGGACCCTTAAGGATCTGTATCTTTTTTCTCATTTCATTTCAAAACCAAATAAGGGAAGGAAAATTTTCCCTCTCTTTGAAGAAAAAGAGAGAAGAGAAAATTGTTAAGAAATAAATCGTAAGGAAAATGTAGATAAAAAAATTACCTGATTCACTCCACCATCGACGTGCTGCGGCGGCGCCACGGAAGACCCATTGCCGCCGTCTTGATACGGCGGCGGAGGCATAAGCGGCAAGTACGCGGCGGCGTCAGTGCTGTAAGGTAAGCGCATGTTGGGTTGGAAGCCTGAGGAGTTGGTGTTGGGATTTGCAGCACCATATGAATCCATAGTTAACCCTGAAAGATTTTTCAAGAAAACCTAAAACCCTCGAAAGATTGTTCTACAAAACCCTAGACAGGGAATAGAGACGAAAATGCAGCAAAGAAGACGGAAGGAGTGAGTAAGTGAGAGTTGAAAACTTGAAGTTGGGATTTGAGATGAAGAAGAAGAAGCAAGAACTGGTGGGGACTTCGGGAAGAACGAAAAACCCTGATTTTGAAGAAAATCCGAACTTTTTTACTATTAGAGAAAATTAAGCGGAAAATATATTTGGGCTAGAAAATTTCACTAAAAGACAAAAAGGGTGTGAAAATCACTCCAAAAAAAAAGAGTAGCAAAATGATTCAGGGAAGAGATAAAAAGTGAATCTGGACCATTGATTTCTCTTTTGTAGACCATTTCAAGTAAATTTTTCATGTTTCGTAACATTTTACGAAAAAAAACAAAAACTAGTAAATTATTTCCGCCGGCGATGAAAACAAATGTTTCCTCCAAATAAATCACAACGGTCCATGTGATTGTGTAGTCAATGTGATTGCATAGTACATAATCACACAGACCGCTGTGATTGATTTGAATGAAACATTTATTTCCGCCAGCAGTAGAAATAATGTTTTTTGAAAACAGAATTAGTGTTTTCTGTTGGGATAAAATGACGAGGAGATTTGAACGTTTATGGATACCAAATGGACTACAAAGTACTCCCTCTGTTCAAAAAAAGTTGATTCCTTAAAAAAAAAAATGATATTCACACCCCATTTTATCCCCAAACACTCCTCTTCATTTTTATTTTTTATTTTTATCTTTATTCACTTGAAAGTATCAAATTGCCCTTCATATGTGTTTACATATAAAATTAATATATCCAATAATTAATTGACACATAATTAAGGATGTCAAACGTTGGCAAATATCTGTCAATGAAATTACACTGGATTATTGAAAGAAGATTGAGTAAATACGATGTCGTATTATTTCTCAATTTGAAAAGCAATTATTGGCAGTTAGAAGGAATTGTCAATATAGAAAATAAACTTCGAAGTCATGATTTTAACCGCTAAATGCATAAAGTCCACGTGCAAACCTATGATGCAAAGCAATTAGCAGTTAGAGAGAGATTAGCATAAAGTGCACGTGTAACTCTTGAAACCAATCTGGGTTTTCTGGAAGAGTTGGAAGAGAGAGATTAGCAGAATCAATGAAATTTCCCTCAACATGAGGTCTTCGAACCTCATTTAGCCAGTATATATATTGGTTACTGGCTCTCTGCTTAAGTTCACCATAACCAGCAAAGCCAGATATTTCATCTTCACAAACTTTAAAAAACAAAGGAGTGAGACAAGTGGCAATGAGGCTATCAAACATTATTATATTGGGATCACGTCTGATGAAAGGAGTTAAATGCCTACTCATAGCTAATGAGCGATATTTACTCCAACCTTTATAACCAGCAGGATCATCCATCTTTACCACCACTATTTCAGATGGTAAACCCCATAGAAATGGCTTAGGAGTAGGAGAAATTGGAGGATTCCATGGATCAATAGGCTCAGAATCCTCCACTGGAACCACTACATAAGAGCGATCCTTTCGAATCTCACCAATAACTGGTGTGATAGTATTTCTAGTATCAACAGGGATTGAGTCATTGAGAACCAAGTTTTCGAAAGCATTCTGGGTATTGGAAACGTCAGCCATGGTTGAGTTAAGATAAAAGTCAGTTTAAAACAAGAATTGGTGATTGATTTTACCAGTAATTAAGTCCTTTTATAGGCAAAGTTTTAAGTTGAAAACAATTTAAATTCTTGAAGGTGGAGAACGTGCAGATTAACTGCCCATTATCCATCAATTCCTCATTGGAAACGTGTAAACTACTCGAGATCATTTCTGAATAACTTCCTCTTTTGAAGTTTATAGGAAGTCGAAGCGGCAAAAGGCACATTAACACTTATTCAAATTCCTTGAACAACGATGTTAATGAGGGGAGTATGTTTACATATAAAATTAACATATCCAATAATTAATTGACACGTAATTAAGGATGTCAAACGTTGGCAAATATCTGTCAATGAAATTACACTGGATTATTGAAAGAAGATTGAGTAAATACGATGTCGTATTATTTCTCAATTTGAAAAGCAATTATTGGCAGTTACAAGGAATTGTCAATATAGAAAATAAACTTCGAAGTCATGATTTTAACCGCTAAATGCATAAAGTCCACGTGCAAACCTATGATGCAAAGCAATTAGCAGTTAGAGAGAGATTAGCATAAAGTGCACGTGTAACTCTTGAAACCAATCTGGGTTTTCTGGAAGAGTTGGAAGAGAGAGATTAGCAGAATCAATGAAATTTCCCTCAACATGAGGTCTTCGAACCTCATTTAGCCAGTATATATATTGGTTACTGGCTCTCTGCTTAAGTTCACCGTAACCAGCAAAGCCAGATCTTTCATCTTCACAAACTTTAAAAAACAATGGAGTGAGACAAGTGGCAATGAGGCTGTCAAACATTATTATATTGGGATCACGTCTGATGAAAGGAGTTAAATACCTACTCATAGCTAATGAGCGATATTTACTCCAACCTTTATAACCAGCAGGATCATCCATCTTTACCACCACTATTTCAGATGGTAAACCCCATAGAAATGGCTTAGGAGTAGGAGAAATTGGAGGATTCCATGGATCAATAGGCTCAGAATCCTCCACTGGAACCACTACATAAGAGCGATCCTTTCGAATCTCACCAATAACTGGTGTGATAGTATTTCTAGTATCAACAGGGATTGAGTCATTGAGAACCAAGTTTTCGAAAGCATTCTGGGGTATTGGAAACGTCAGCCATGGTTGAGTTAAGATAAAAGTCAGTTTAAAACAAGAATTGGTGATTGATTTTACCAGTAATTAAGTCCTTTTATAGGCAAAGTTTTAAGTTGAAAACAATTTAAATTCTTGAAGGTGGAGAACGTGCAGATTAACTGCCCATTATCCATCAATTCCTCATTGGAAACGTGTAAACTACTCGAGATCATTTCTGAATAACTTCCTCTTTTGAAGTTTATAGGAAGTCGAAGCGGCAAAAGGCACATTAACACTTATTCAAATTCCTTGAACAACGATGTTAATGAGGGGAGTATGTTTACATATAAAATTAACATATCCAATAATTAATTGACACGTAATTAAGGATGTCAAACGTTGGCAAATATCTGTCAATGAAATTACACTGGATTATTAAAAGAAGATTGAGTAAATACGATGTCGTATTATTTTTCAATTTGAAAAGCAGTTATTGACAGTTACAAGGAATTGTCAATATAGAAAATAAACTTCGAAGTCATGATTTTAACCGCTAAATGCATAAAGTCCACGTGTAAACCTGTGATGCAAAGCAATTAGCAGTTAGAACACGTGGATTACATCTTGAAAGGCAGTTATCTCCTTAAAAAGTAATCATTTGGGTTAGTTCAAGCAACGGTGCAGATTCAATGAGAAGCTTTTGGAAGAAGATTAACAAGAATTCAAGTTCAGACGTGGGGGAGGAAGAAACTGCCAATTCAAATTATGAAAGATGGAGTTCGAAGCAAGCCAAGTTCAAATTCATTGAGCGGGAAGTTCAACTAACAAGCAGCGTCTATAAATAGAAGAAAATGAAGAGTGAAAACCCCAGACAAATCTTCAACAAACAGCTATTAAAAAACTGATGCTTGGTTTGTTCATTGGCAAGTAGTTTAGGATTTCGAACTCACTTTCGAAGTAGATTAGGAAGTAGTTAGGATTATTTTCGGTTGTTCTTGTAACAATCATCTGTTCGAAGTTCCCGTTACCTTGTATTTGAAGTTGAAGGCAATTTCGAAGTAAGTTTGTCTTTGATTTATTAATCGAAGCATCTTGTTTCTTTGTTGTTCTTTAATTTCCTAAGTTATTGGTTTGTTTTTCTTCACTTATAAAGAAAAATCCTCTTAGTTGAGGTAATTGAACCAATAAAACACAATCGCCTGATTAGATTTGGTTTTTCCAAAGTTAATCTGAGGGAGGAGATTGAAACTCTCTCTGGCACGCTCACACTCGATTATTTTGTTGCAAAGAAGTAAAAGAACCACTAACAATATGGGAAAAGTGACTCATGAGATTTAAAAAAAAAATGAAGAAGAGGTTTGGGGATAAAATGGAGTGTGAAAATCATTTCCCCCCAAAAAAAAAAAAAAAATGTATTTTTTTTTTTTTTTGAGGATTGGTAGGTTAAATAAATAAAAATTCCCAAAACTTGTGATGTATCCTAATATTTTTGTTTTTTATAGTAATTTTTAAAATACCATCATCACCATCACCTCACCTCCTTCCCAACATATGATTCGAGTTCTTTAGGTATCCTTCCCAACATATGATTCGAGTTCTTTAGGTATCAAGGAATTCTAAAATTATGAACATAAATATTTTTTTATCTGAAAATTACATGTATTTCATAGGGGATTAATTTTTGGGAACGAAAAAAATATCTGTGAGAGGAATATATATATATAGAGGAACTCTCTAGTCCGGGACCCTTCGGTCCGGAACTCATAGTTCCGGATCAAATTTTCATGATCCGAGCCGTCCAATGTGTTCAAAAGGTGTTTTCCAAGGTCCACGCGGGAAATCTTCAAAAAAAAATACGGGAAGGGCTTGATCCACGCTTTTTTCGCAAAATCAAATATGCGCTTTTGGGAAAAATCCGAATCAAGCTCTTCCCGGTTTTTTTTTTTGAAGATTTCCCGCGTGGACCTTGGAAAACACCTTTTGAACACATTGGACGGCTCTGATTTCCCAAAAATATTTTTTAAAAGCATCAAAACGCTTCAATCCGGGAAATCCGGGATCCTTGACTGGAGAGTACCCGTATATATATATATATAGGTAAATTTTCTAGTAAGGACCTCTTGTAAATAATGAAAAATATAATTTTTTCACTTTAAAAATTGTTTTTGGGAAATCCGAACCATCCAATGTGTTTAAAAGGTATTTTCAAGGGTCGACATACAGTTTTTGCGAAAAACTGTTTGGATCAAGCCCTTCCCGGTATTTTTTTTTTGTTGAAGATTTCCCGCGTGAATCCTTGAAAACACCTTCTGAAGACATTGAACGGTTCGGATCGTCAAAAAAATGTTCGGATTACGGAGATCCGGAAGTCCGGAGTCCGGATAAGAAACGCTCCCTATATATATATATTTACACCTGCATCGGGCATTGGGCATGTGATTAATACCCGTCACCATGTATTGTTATGAAGTTTTGCTTTCAAGGCATAATATTACAAAATGTTTTTGTTTAAAAATGTCTCAATTTCAACAAGGATCGTTGGCCTTCATCATTTTTTTGAATTTCTTTCCTCCTAAAGCTGAAAATATTCTCGGTGCTCTAATTTCCCCATTAGTATTTTATTATTATTATTTTATTTTTTATTTTTTGGGGGATGTTTAAATTCCATTAGTAATGTTACTCGCCTCTAAGATTTCACTTTTGCATTATATTTTTACGTTAGACGCCATAGACTCAATTCTAAATCCTCTTCATTAAGTTTATATTTTTGTGAATACCATAGACTCATTATAATGTATTTTAAATATTCTTTTTTTTTTATCTGACTTTAAAATATTCTTGGGTCCAATATTGTTATGAAGGATTAATACTTTACTTTTTAAATAGTGTGGATTCAATTATGGATCCCACATACTCGTTATTTGGTATTTTAACTATTTTTTGGTCAAATAGTGTTATGAAAGGATTAATATTGGGTGGTGCTAATGCCAAAACCGTTTTTGTTTGTGCCAAAACCGTTTTTGTTTGTGCCAAAACCGTTTTTTTGTGCCAAAATTGCAGTGCTTAAAAACCTTGTACCATGTGCAAGGTACAAGCCTTTTATGCACTATGATTTTGGCACAAACAAAAATGATTTTGGCATTATCATTTCCCTTAATATTTTACCTTTTAAGTCTAAACATTGTGGAAATAGTGTTATGAAAGAATTAATATTTTACCTTTAAGCCAAAACATTGTGGATTCCACAAAGCTTAAATATTGTGGATCCCACGGACTCATATTTGGTATTTTAATTATTTTTGGGTCCAATAGTGTTATGAAGGAATTAATATTCTACCGTTGAGTTTGAATATTATGGGTTCCACAAAACTTGAATATCTATAAGATAACTAAGGTATAAATATAGACTCATTATTGGGTATTTTAAATATTCTTTTTTTTTATCTGGCTTTAAAATATTCTTGGGTCCAATAAAGTAATGAAGAGATTAATATTTTACTTTTTAAGTTTTAAAATAGAGTGGATTCAATTGTGGATCCCACAGACTCATTATTTGGTAATTTAAATATTTTTTAGGTCAAATAGTGTTATGAAGAGATTAATATTTTACATTTTAAGTTTAAACATTGTGGATTCCACAAGCTTAAATATTGTGGACCCCACGATATTTGGTATTTTAAATATTCTTGGGTCAAATAGTGTTATGAAGGGATTAATATTTTACCTTTTAAGTCTAACCATTGTGGATTCCACAAAGCTTAAATACTCTGGATCCCATGGACTCATTATTTGGTATTTTAATTATTTATGTGTCCAATAGGGTTGTGAAGGAATTAATATTCTACCTTTGAGTTTAAATATTGTGGATTGCACACGTTCAATTTTAAATTACTCCCTCCATTCCAAAATGGATGCCTAAAAATGTTATTCACACCTTTCAAAAAAAATTCTACATTTGATAATCTATAATACTTTTATATGATTTCAAAAATTTTGTTTAATAAAACTAAGTGAGATCTATCAAATAAGATTGAAATTGCATATACAAATTATTATAAATCAAAATATATAGATTATTTTTTGAGAAATGTGAATAGTATTTTTAGACATCTTTTTCGAGACGAAGGGAGTACGTATTTGTAGATGAGGGATCCCACACAGCCTACTCCATTTAATATCGAAGGTCCCACAAAACATAAATATATGCTAACTAAATGTGGTGGGTCTCAGTATAATAATTCTTATTTAATTTTAAATAGTTAATTAATTAACACGAGTCCGCTATATACCTGTTTGGTTCTTTTACTTCTTTGCAATGAAAAATAATTGTGTGTGAGTGTGCCAGAGAAAACCTTTAAGTCTTCTCTCTCAGATTAACTTTGGAAAACCAAATCTAATCAGACGATTGTTTTTGAATGGTTCAATTACCTCAATTAAGAGGATTTTTCTTTCAAAGTGAAGAAATATAAACTAATTTACTTAGGAGATTAAAGAACAATAAAGAAACAAGGTACTTTTACATAGAAGAGAAATTTAAACAACAACTGGTGCTGGAGCAGCAACAAGAGCTTGAATGATCTGAAAATAATGAGGAAAGCTCCAAGTCACCAAGGAATGAAACATTTCCCAAGCAAAGGTAAAGAATTGCCTCTCCATCACTCTGACCATGTTCTCTTCATCCAGTTTAAGCTTTTTCTCAATCAAGGGCCTGATTTTCAAAACCAAATTTTTGGCTTTGACTTTAAGCTTGGCCAACTTGAAAGAGTTTCTCTTCATGCGCCTTTTAAGTTTCCTTCGAAGCTGTTTTGAAGCCCCAACTGGGACTTCAAGTCTTCCATCTTATTGTCGAGTCTAGTGACCTACGCATGGACAATTTCATAGTCATGAAGGTCCTGATTAAACCCAAAAGCAAGATTGTTGGTTTTCATCCAAGTTCGAAGAAGAGGGATCTGATTCTGAAACGATTGAATAAAAGAACTAATTTGTTCAGAGGTAGCAAACTTTAGAGTTTCACATGCCCATAAGAAGTTATTATAAGGGACATCTTCTTCCAGAATCCCTATATCCAAAAAGGCAAAGGCAGCCAAAACTTCTTTGGCTTTGGTGGCATCAAAATGGGGGAAAATGGTAGAAGAATAGTCAGCATGAGAGGTAGTGGGATCAAACCTAATATTTTTCAACTCTTCGAACCAGTCAGAATTTTCTGGAAGGGCTCAAAGGGGAGAAGAAGTAGGGTCAGTAAAGTTTTCAAAATGAGGCCTTCGAACCTCATTTAACCAATATATATATACTACTTGGTAGCTCTTTCTTTGAGCTCAGCATAGCCAGCAAAATGTGATTTTTTTGGCTCTTCAACCTTAAAGAATTGTGGAGTAAGACAAGAGGTAATAAGGTTGTCGAGAAGAGCCATATTTGAATCATCTCTAATGCAGGGAGAAAAATACCTACTCATAGCTAATGGGCGGTAGTGACTCCAACCTTTGACAGCAGTAGGGTCATCCATTTTGACCACCACTATATCAGTGGGACAGGGTAATCCCTACATTGATGGCTCTGGCGTAGGAGTAGGAGGATCCCATGGATTAATAGGAGTGTGCTCTTCCATTGGAATAACAACGTAAGAGCGATTGCTTCGAACAATGCCAACAATAGTTGAAGCAAGATTGGCAGTTTGAGAAGGGATGTTATCATTGAGATCCATGTTTTCGAAGGCGTTTTCAGTATTGGCTATATCGGCCATTGGCATTAGTTTGAATAGAAAGATCGAAGTTTAAGGTTGAAAATTGGTGTTGAATGATAACCAGTAATTGGGTACATTTATAGAGAGAATTTAATGTTGAAACGATTCAAATTTCAAAAGTGGAGAACGTGTAAAGAAACTGCCCTTAATTTCCTCATTGGAAATAGAGGAACCGCTCATAACTTCCTCGTTGGAAGTGGAAAGAACTATTAATAACTTCCTCATTGGAAGTATGAAGGAATTCGAAGCGGTAAAGGCACATTAACACATATTCAAATTCCTTGAATATCGATGTTAATGCGGGGGGTATGTTTACATATAAAATTAAAACATCCAGTAATTAATCGACACGTAATCAGAAATTCCAAACGTTGGAAACATGTCGTTAGTGAAAAGCAATGGATTAATAGTTTATAAGAAGATCAATACAATGTCGTATTGTTCTCTAGATTGAAAGGCAGTTATTGACAGTTATAGTCAAAGAATGAATGAAGAAATGGACTTCGAAGTCACATTACAAACTGCTAAAAGACATGAATTATACGTGTAAAACTTGGCAGTTGGCAGTTGAAACGATTTACACATAAAGTAGATCCTGCAAGGCAGTTATTCTTTAAAATTAATCATGTGCAAAATGTGATTTGAATGAGTAGTCGTGCAAAGTCAAATTCAAATGTTTCTGAAAGGAGTTCGAAGCAATTTAAGTTCAAATACTTTTGGAGGGAAGAAACAATATTTTGAGATGAAACAATAGTTTGAAGAAAGTTGTTGGACCCACGTCTCTAACTTTCTGTTGCAGGGAAGGACGGGAATGTTTAACTTTCAAGCAATTTTTTTACTTAGTAAGAAAGTTGTTGGACCCACGTCTTTAACTTTCTCACTAAGATTAGCTTTTCCTCAAAACACGTATTGCAAAAAACACAAAATTTTACAAGAATCTTGCATCTTCATTATTTCTACATAATTATACTTCTACCTTGAGTCCTTTCCAACTTTCTTTTAAGTTTATTTTTTCAAATGAACTAAAGGAAAATAAAAACCTTCACTTCACTATTATTTTATCACGAATGATTTCCCAACACTAATTTCTTGATAAATGAATGGAAGGTTATTTGGCATAGATTTTTATTGGATTATTCAACTTCCTCAAAAACTAAATAAGGTACATTTTTTGGGCTAAATTAATTTTATGTGGTTGGATTATTCTCTTCTTGACCGAACAATATTTCCCTCAAAATTGGATCCATCCTAAATTACCAAAATGACCTAGTCCAGCAAAAGGGTAATGAAGATATTGTTCAAATTATAAGGGGTGTTTTGTTCATTTTACATATGGGCTAGACCATGCATTATTGGGCTGGCAGAAATTTAAAAGGTTCATTCTCCTCATCTGCCACATCACCTTAGTATGCATAAGTGGGGTACCCATATCATTTTCCAACAGGGTGTTGCAAAAAAATGAATGAGGTAAAAAACAAAACATAATCCAAAAACTAATTTCCTAAAGTTTCTCTCTTCATCCTATACACCCATTGAGGGGTTTTTTCTTTTTTTTTTTCCTCTTGGTGAAGTCAATAAACATTGTAAGTTTTGCTTCTTATTACTTATTTATTTTTATTTTCTGTTTAATCAAGTTTATTATTCCGTGACAACATTCAAACATGGAGCAGTTGATTTGAAGCTGGAAGTGGGACTGAGCTTCAACCATTTGTTGTTTGTTACCTAAAGTCCAAACAAATCAAGGTTTAAACATTTTGTTGAGCTCAATTAAAACTCGTTTGAAATCAAATAGCCCAGTAAACAAATACAGTTTAAACATCAACAATCTATTGCTCGGTTCGTTTATCGACCCTACACCCAACACACAGTAAGTTGATTGCTTGCATTCATTTTTTGTGGTTACAGAGACCAACAGAGAATTCACAAGGATAGGGCGAAGGACCGGGCAGTTCTGCAGCTCCAGTTTCATAGTTAGAAATAATGAGAAATTTTTCAGTGCCGAGCAGGCACAGCCACGTGATGCGGAGCGTTTAAAATCTGGGCCGTCCAAAACATTTTTGGATGGCCTAAATGCGTGCTCGGGCACCGCGTAGGTGGACCCGCTCGACACTGAAAAATTCTCCAAATCCAGATTCCAAATCCGTGTAGTTTCCAAGTGAATAACATAGATCAGAATTCAGAACAGTTCTCTTTATTTAAATAATTTGGAAAAAACAGATACCTTAGAAGACTAACAGTTCAAGAAAGAAACTAAGACTTAATGGCTGATAAGGAATGATGAACAAGTTTGACACAAAAGTAACAATGAAGCATAGACCCGAAACCTGGATCTAAGACTAAATCAAGAATCATATGTTGATTCTCTGTTGCACGATTGCCAGAAACCATATTCTGGCAATCGACGAATTCAAAATCCACCAGTGACCCAATTCCTGGCGGAGCCCGTCCGTGAAAGAGCAATCCACGCCCTTCCGTGCTTTCTACACCCGGTACAGAGCAACTCGATATCTTACAAGCGACTCCACTGTATCCTTGAATGACGATGACTCAGATGACCTGAAATGAAATAAAGCCAACCCAAATTCAGCAGAGTCGAGAAAGTTAAGAATCTAACTGCAGTGAGCCGTTACAGTATTTAGCTTTTCTGTACCCCTTAAATCTTTGATTCAACTAAAGGATCAAACCGTGGTGAGCCATACAGATTCTTTTAACTTTCTATTTTCTTTTTCTTAATTGGTGATCTAAATAAATTCCTAAGAAAAGAATAAGCATAAGTTAAACAAAGCTAGCGCCAGAAGAAAAAATGCCAGATGGTTGATCGGAGAGGGGGAAGAACCACTTTCGGGTCCCTGACACTAACGATGTAGATTTTAATGTCCAATCCTGTTTCACGGTAACTCCTTTGCAATTGCAATGAGTTACCAAATAGGTTAGACTCAGCTACTACGGGCCATGGGGCTTGAATCCGAACCAAATAATTAGTGAAAGGTCTATTGAGATCTCAAATCCAAGATTATTTTGCTGTCAAAGTAAAGAAGAAAAACAAATGATTCACATCAGGGAGGCATTGCATGCTATAATCAACAACCAAAAGATGCTAACATTGAGAAAGGCTCAAACCACCACCAACCTCCAAAGAGAAAAGGCGAAGATGATGAAAAATAGAAACCCCACAACACATTTGATTTGGACAGCTGAGTTATCTTTTTTAAAATTGAACCCCTGATTATGTGCTAAAATTTGTACATTTCTATCCATACTAGTTATGTGGTCATTTATTAAACATCTGATGAATTCATCTAAATCATTCGGTTACATACATACAATCTAGTTACAACTTAAAAGAAATTAGTTCTATGCAATTATCTTTTTGGCCTGAAACAGAACAAAGCATTCAGACTTCAGAGTACGTTAGCTTCAAATGTGGATCAAAGATGAAATGGAAAAGGTGTTATTCCATACACTCTCAAGTGTGTTACTAGGGAGAAACATTTCAGATAAATATTTGGAAGGTCTCAGAGAGATTACTATAAGTTGGCAAAACTAACCTCCACAAAAGTTGATACATGAAACTCATCAAAACACACAATGTCTCTAATTTCTCCACTAAATTACTATTACACAATGGGTCAAGTTTCTATTTCAAAAAGCATTGATATCTCACTTAATTATGTGATGGAAGCTGTTTACCAATTGATTAGAACGTTACATAGGTCTATTATCTCAACGATCTCCTTTAGTCTCCACTATTTCAGGGTCCACACCTAAATAGGCATTTTAAAGAGCTCAAGGAGGAAAGCACACATTACCTCTTGAATGCAAAAATGGGTACTTGCAAGGCTAGATCCGAAGTCAGCCACTCAAGTAGCAGCTGGTGTTAGTCCTCTTGCAATTTATGGATTGCCTAGACATAAAATGCAAGACTTAGGTAAAATAGAGAGCTTCGGTAAAGAAAATAGTTGGGTAGAAATCACTCTCCTACCTCAAGATCTTTCTCAATCCTGTCTACCGCTCAACCTGCTGATTGATCAGAACCACTGCTCTGTGTGAACTGAGCAGGAAATGCAATGCGTGCCTGTCCAGGAGCCGGTGCAGGCATTCCTGAGGAAACCAAGGAACTAAATTAAACGAGCATTGCAGGACAGAGAATCAAGTCATAGCCCATGAGCTGAGATATGAGAGCATGGAAATGCCATGCTCTGGACACAAAATGTATTCACATATGACATATGTGTATAGAGATACACTAAGTCTGTGTGTGCAAATGCGTCTGCACATACAGATCTGGATTCTTATCTGCGAGAGAATTATGAGGCAAGGAGAGAGAAGAAAATGACACACACACACACACACCCACACACCCACACATCTCTAATAGAAAAAATACCTGTATGGTACGGTGCTTGAATTGTTGGAATAGTTTCTGATGATACTCCACTGAGACGGGGTCCCCCGTATTGCAGAACATGCCGACCTGGAGTCATGTAGCCCTGAATAGTTGCATAACCATGGTTTCCAGGGAGAGATTGACCCATTTGGCTATATGGGACGGTGTTGGGGTTGACAGTGCCTTGTATTCCATACATCTGAGGGTAATGCTGACCCATATAAGGATTGTAAACACCCTGCAAAAATATCAAGAACATGTACAATCTATGCCATATTTTTCTAGAACCAACTGGACTTCTCATAAGTTCAGTCCCCCCTAAAAATAAAAATAAAAACTCCCTCCGATTACAGGCACAAATGCCCAAAATGAACAAAGAAAATAGGAAAGAGGGAATATACATGGCAATTGGGATTAGAACTTACTAACCTGTGGGTAAACATATTCAGATCCATAAGCTGTGTACCTGTCAAGGGAACCATCAATATTTTGAGGTCAAAGAACACAAGAACAGCTTAGTTTGTGTGGCTGTTTCCAAATTGGTGGCAAATGAGAATGGGTTTGGAGGCGTGAAAAGTTTGACAATTTACGCAACAAGGGTTCTCTGCCATGCATTACACATATATTCCCATCATATTACATCAGAAACAATAATCCAAGCCACAGAGAAACGTAATGGTGTATCCATCATTCTCACAACCAAACTTGTTTTTGCTGACAAGAATAATAAAGAGTCTACGACATTGTCATTCTTTCTGCATCTACACGTTCCGTCACATAAGAAAATATAAAAATTAATGGAAGATTACAGGTGCAATGACAATTGGTGAATTTGCATGATGAAGATGCCATTTTGCATATGGCTAGATGCCTTTTGACTAACTTCTATTGGCACAAACCCCAAGGGGTAGATGAGTTGGCAAGGACTCCTCCTAAGGAAGAGGAGGTCTTGGGTTCAACTCTTCTTAACTTCTAGAGGCCACCTGCACAAGATCTCATGGGTCTCATGGAGTATTGACTTTGCCCGGTCTATGTGTGGCGGGGTGTACATAGACCCTAGGACGACCCTGGGATTAGTCAAGGTGCACGCAAGCTGGCCAGGACCACCCAGTTATAAAAAATAATAAATAATAACCCTTCTATTGGCACAAACATCCATTTAGAAAATGATAAATACAAAAAGAATTCAATCATGAATGCAGGTTATGGTAGTTTACTGATCCAAGATTAACTACTAGCAGGTTATGCTAGTAGGCAATCTTACTACAGAACCCTGGCCTTTTGCTTTGCAAATAACTTACTAAGAACATATCTGAAATTTCTAAGAAAGGGTCGTCTAAGGTCACTAATGCAACTAAGTGTGGGCACCCCAAAAAATCAACTGGACCTATCACAGTCTTCCAATTTCCAAGTACAACACAAATTATACTTTGAAGAGTCGGAGATGAATCCACCAATTCAAAGATAATGAGGTGTCTGAGCCACCTTAGCACCTGGAAAAAGGTCAACGGAAAAACATTGAATCAGATGGTTCTTTTCAAATTCAGAATTCAACTGGAATAGTCTTGACTCTGACAACCAAAGCTAAAAGGCACAAGCTACAATCAACATGCTTAGTTAACCATACAAGACCTTGATAAATTAATAAATTATTACTCACCCATATGGAGGATATGCAACCCCAGGTTGATAGCTGAAAGGAACTGGTTGGTGGAAACGGGGGCTTCCAACGTATGCACTCCTAGGCATCTGGGGTATTCCAAAATAGGGCATTGCCGGACGTAGACGTCCTAAAATAAGCAAAAGCATATATTGTGAGCATATGCCCCAAACAAGAAAATCAGAACTGCAAAAAAGCAAACCCTTTAATTTAGTACAGGCAACTAGGCAACCATTTTAACGTAAGTCCAAACCGTAATTTGAATTTTTGAGATTGGCAAATAACCATTAGGTGGGATTTTAATCACAGTCATCACCAAATGTGCATAGTCTATTGAGCATATTCAACAAACTACATACTACACTAGATGAACTCATTGAGCTGTAGGAAAATAATGAGTTTATATGCTTTGAATGATAGAAAGTCAAGTAACTTTGAGGATACAAAAGACAATACCATAAGGCAACAATGGCTGAGGCCGCCCAAGTGA
Organism: Vaccinium myrtillus; assembly: GCA_016920895.1. NCBI lineage: Eukaryota > Viridiplantae > Streptophyta > Magnoliopsida > Ericales > Ericaceae > Vaccinium > Vaccinium myrtillus. The sequence continues at coordinate 2,236,572 of CM029276.1, forward strand.
AGCCAAATTACAATTTGCTCTCCTTCCATCAATAACTGGATTTGGGTCTGAACAAGCATTCTTAGCAGATTCAGGATCGCGAAATGTCACCTATCCTCCAAACAAACACAAGAATGATTACCAAAAGCTAATGAGGTAATAAATAATTTCTTCCAATACTAAATTTGGAGGGGGCGGGAGAGTAAACATCATGCAACATTGAATGAATGATTATGCATCTAAACTCTTATTTGCCAAACATTGTCAGAGAAATCAGCAAAACAGAGACCAACAATTTGCCTAAACAAACAAGCCGCTTAAAATCAAATGCCGACGTAATTCATTATTAACTTTTGAAGTAACGACCAACGGGAGGGAGAACATGCTGTGGAACTTGTTGTTCGTGTTTCGATAGGTAACATATCAACCACAACAACTACAGACAACACAATAACGGTGATTCAACAATTTATTCAATTCAATGACTAATTCACAAAAGGAAAATAAGAAACATGAAATGGAGCAACGCTGCGAAAGGTCTCCAATTTTTCCTACTTCCTATTTAACAGAATGGGTTTTGCATTTCAAACAACATCAAACCAAGCAATAACTCACGTTTTTTTTTTGGAACGGCAAGCAATAACTCACGTAATCAACCAACAAAACCTTATTTCTTTTTGAACTAATAGTTTCACCTTCGAAAGTAAATGGAATACACAACGAATCAAACTAAGGGTCTAACTACAATTAATGTCTCCCAATTTCAAATTCACATGAAGAACACGAAGCGTGCATGCTGGGGGACCTAATTTCCATGACTGCGCATCTAAAACAATAGCAAGACAGACTAACCACAGTCAAATAACATGTGGATGGTAATTGTCAATGTGATTTGTAACATTAATTGGGTGCTTTTGGAAACAAATAACTGAGCATACCAAGTAGCAAATTCAGATAGAATACTCACAAACCCATATCCTTTCGATCGCCCAGTATGCTTATCGGAGATGACAACGGCCTCAAGTATCTCCCCATACTGCTCAAAGTGACGGCGCAGTGTTTCGCTCTGAGTCTCCCACGCCAAACCACCCACAAACACCTTGGTGTATGTAGTATCCCCAAATGGGTTATTCAGGAATTGCAAACCCGACCCAGTTCCCGGATTCGGCTGATAAGCCATTAAATCAATTCCCAGTAGCTATATACACTAATAAATATATGTATGCTTATATAGCAAACCCAATTCAGAAGGAGCTAAGTAGAGGAGCAGTAATCAAACCCCTTAACTAGAGAAAAGAAGGGACCTTTTAAATGAAAACCCCACATAAACCCCGAGAAAATATCTCTACAATCAACACCTATATATGCCAGTGTGTCTCTATGTATGTAGCCCAATTCAGAATGAGCTAATTTGAGGAGCAGTGATCGAACCCTTTAAACTGACAAAGGTAGGTGCTTCGGAATGACACAAAAAAGTATATGCATATATATGTATGTGTGAGTTTCTTTATGTATCTGTAACCCAATTCAGAAGGAGCTGATTTGAGAAGAAGTGACCCAACGCTTTAACCTGAAAAGGGTAGGTGCCTTTACAAGAAAACCCCACTTAAACCCTGCAAAAAAATCATTCAAACAGAACCCATATATATCATGTATTTGTGAGTATGTATATGCCTAACGCCCTAACCTGATTCAGAAGAAGGTAATTGGAGGAGGATGAGGGGCTACAGACAGGGGTAGACGGTGATCAACCCCTGTAAAGAGAAAAAGGATAGGTGGTAGGAATTGAAAAACCTTTATAAGCCCTAAGGAAAGATTGGTAACGACATGAGAGAGAGAGAGAGAGAGAGAGAGAGAGAGATGGGGTCAGAAGGATGGTGGTGGTGGGGTGGGGTGGAACGACATGATTGATGACATGGGGAGGTCTTGGATTTTGGAAAGGGGTGAGCAAAAGTGAGCTGTTATATTAGGGAATCTTCGAGGAGATTATTACAGCAAATCTTTTTAAGGATTGGTAACATCTAATTTTTCATTCCTAATCCTTTCCCCATGTTACCATTTCCCTCTTAGGAAAAATATTTTTCTTTTACAGCAACATTATGTTGGAAATTATCAAAATATTTCTTGTGCCTTTTAGAAAGTTTTTATTGTTGTGTTTTGGTTTTGTCCCACATTGGCTAGTGAGGAAAATGTTGAGTGGTATATATATGGGAACATTCCTATAATGTTCACATAGTGTTAAGTGGCAAGGCACCTATGGTGCTACGTGCATTACCTACGCCGGTGATGGAACACACTCATATGCACCCGCACTTATCTTGCTTGTTGGGGATGCATGGCGGTGTCAAAAAATTTGTGGCGCTTTGATGATGGCGCACTTTGCATTTGAGTCTATAAATAACACCAAAATACATTCACTATATACGGAATTCTAGCCTTGTTATTCTTCCAAAATTACTACTATTGCTTTCTAGTTTTCTTTGTCACTGCATTTTTAAAACGGTGCCAATCTTCCTTGGTTCTTTCGATTCATTTTGACTCGGTATTCATTGCATTGCCCTTCGTTTGTGCGGACGCAGGCAGAAGATCATTGAATTGATCGGGCTTCGTTGTATCCTCGGACAGATTCACTATCAACTCGGTGCACACCAAACGGTGGGGGCGAATACTGTTTTCGGAAAGCGACATAGTAACGTGCCTCGAAGCAAGTTCCATCATCAACAAGTTTAGTTTCCCGAAGACTCCCGGATTTTGCACCAACACATTAGGAAGAATACTTTTAGATAGAGACAACGGAGAATAGTGGAACCATTGTTTTGGAGAAATTTATCAATCAAAATGAATGTATATGCTCGACACGACTCAACTATTACCTGGTCCTTATTCGGGATGCATCTATCTGTTTTTTCATCACTGGCATTTTTTGAAATTTTATCTTCTCATAACGGTTCATTCACGTTACCACCATTGTTTTGGAGTAGTTTATTCTCGCATAATGAATGCATATGCCCATCAGGACTCGACTGTACCCTGGTCATTGTTCGGGATGCATCTATCTGTTTTTAATCACTGGCATTTTTTAAAATTTTATCTTCTCATAATGGGTCATTCATGTCCCCGTGTTACCCCCATTGTTTTGGAGTAGTTTATTCTCGCATAATGAATGCATATGCTTGACAGGACTCGACTGTCCCTTGGTCATTGTTCGGGATGCATCTATCTATTTTTCATCACTGGCTTTTTTTAAAATTTTATCTTCTCATAATGGTTCATTCATGTCCCCGTGTTACCGCCATTGTTTTGGAGTAGTTTATTCTCGCATAATGAATGCATATGCTTGATAGGACTCGACTGTCCCCTGGTCATTATTTGGGATGCATCTATCTGTTTTTCATCACTGGCATTTTTTAAAATTTTATCTTCTCATAATGGTTCATTAATGTCCCCGTGTTACCATTTCCCTCTTAGGAAAAATACTTAGTATGGAGGCACAAGGATTAATGGAACCACTGTTTATAAGACAACGAAGAATAGTGGAACAATTTTTTTGTAGTTTATCATCTCAAAATGAATGCATATGTTCGATGGGACTCACACTGATCTTCTCATAATGGTTCATTTTTCCCATCAATTTTTTTTAAAGTTTATCTCTCAAATAATGGTTCCCATGGAATATGTTTGCAAGAAAAATTTCTGATAACCTCTTAGTGGGAAAATGGAATAGAAAAATGCAAGAAAAATGCCTTTGTCTTTTTAACCTTTTTTATTTTTTTTGGCGGGAAGTCTTATCCAATTTGTACTCCCCGTCATTTCCCTTAGGAAAAATTCACCTTTTCACGTATCAAAAATTACTTTACCATTTGCAAAGCTTTTTTCAGTTTCATTATCTCAAAATGAATAACTTAGTTCGATGGCCTTGATTATTGTCATTCGTCAATGATTTTTGCCAAATGGTCTATCTGTTTTTTCCATTGGATTTTAATTTTTAAAATTTTATCCTCTCATGTTTCATTCATTTCCTCATTTTTTTGTAGAATAAAAAGATATTTCCTTCATTTGATTGTACTTATCCAAATAGTAGTAGCATTGTTTGATGTTGTATTTTTTGTTTTTGTGTGACATTAGGAGTCTTTATTGTCAATGAATAGTCATTGTTTAACATATTTTTTGATCAAGAAACATTGTATGTATTTTTTGGTAGCGATACATCTATATATTTTTTCATGGATAGCATTTTTGATATATAAATACGACTCTCGAAGAAGTATTGTAGTCTTATCTGTTTATGTACCCATCCATTATGCAATGGGCTTATTTTATGCTATAGTTGTTACAGTGGATGGACAATAAGTGTGTGTCTTATTGTAATTTGGGCCATATTCTAATTCATTACTCGACATTCTCTAAAACAAAATAATTTTTTCCCTAGCTAGGTTTTGGAATAAAAAATATTTTCTTATTATTTTATTGTACAAAAATAAAAATAATCTAAAGTATTGAAGGGATCAAAAAGGTGCAAAAACGAATTTCCACGAAATTAGAAATAGGACCTACTGAAAAATTGGAGGGGTTTGACTCCTAGAGCATCTCCAACCCACCCACCATCCATATCTCTATTTTGTCATTCAAATCAACCTTTTAAAAAATTTATGTACATTTTTTAACCTCTATTTCACAATTATAAGGGTTAATAATAACATGAAATGTCCCATCAAACCTCCAAAATGAAAAGTTGAACATCTCTTTTCCCTCTCAATATAGAGGTTGTCTTCCATATATAGAGGGCGGAGGGGTTTGACCTTAATTTTGGAGGGCTGATAGGTTTTGTCTCAGTATTCAGGTCTACAAAAATAAAATAGAGGGGAAAAAATGAAATAAAGTGTGATGGAATGAAATTGCATTTCCTCTAGAAGGCGGGTTGGAGATGTCATAATAATAAAAATAAAATAGAGAAGAAAAAATGAAATACAAAGTGATTAATTGAAATTGCATTTCCTCTATATTTGAAGGAATAGAGGCTGGATTGGAGATGTTATAATAAAGAGAGAACATTATTTACATCAACGGTGTAAAATTCCCTTTTTCCACCACTATTTTTGTGGGCCTCATTTTGTATTAAATGTTAATCTAAACCGTTTATCTTGTAGGACTCGCAAAGTACTTCATCTATACAAGAAATCAGCGTGATCGGACATCGATAGGTATATCAAAATTTGAATTTTATTTTGTAAAATGAACAGTCAAGGACAATTTAATTTTAAAATCCATGACTGTACATTTTACAAAATAAAATTCAAATTTTGATATACCTATCAATATCCGATCAAAATGATTTGTTGCATAGACACAATACTCTGCGGGCTCTACAAGATGAACGGTTCAGATCAAAATAATAAATTTACGGTGGGATTCACATACGACGGTGGTGAAAAATGAGATTTTAAACCGATCGCGTATAAAGAATGTTTTCTCCATGAATATTATAGTGTACAATTAATTAACGGAAACTTGCAAGTTGCAAAGGCCTGTCGGCTTACGTGCGTTTACACGTTAACAAAATCCTATGTCTAATGTGAAAGTGGTAGTGGATAAAGACGGAGGAGTTGGATGCCAACCTTTCTTCCCACGTAGGATTCTCGTCATTTTCTCGGGAAAGTGACGGTTTCCGGCGCGTCCTCATTCACACAAAGCACCAAGTTAAATATTGACATTTCAGTTGACAATGCAGATTTGGTGGGATTTCCCTACACATAGTCGGGTTCCTTTCTTCCCACGTAGGATTCTCGTCATTTTCTCGGGAAAGTGACGGCTTGCGCGTCCTCATTCACACAAACCACCAAGCAAATTTTTGGGTGCCGTGGGTATTGCGTTTACGCGAAAATGTCCACTGAAATTTAATCAGTCGAATCCATGGCTTAAATTTGCCGATTTTAGAGAGAGAAAAAGAAATGTTTGGGTGAGAGGAGAGAGAATTCGGATCGTTCAAAACATATTTGGACGGCTCACACTTGAATACCAAGTGACAATACCCACTCGGCACCTAAAAATTTTTCCTAGAAATTACTCCATGCTTCGTTAAATATTGACATTTCAGTTGACAATGCAGATTTGGTGGGATGGCCCCACGGAGTCATATTTTGTTCCTCTATTATACTACTAATACACTGTATTATACAATGAAAACTCCTGTTTTTTTTCAATGCCTTTTTTTTTTTTTTAAGTGTCGTGGAATAATGGTTATCAGTGTATATGGAGTTCTTTAATTCGTTATGTTCTCAGTTAGAGTCAATATATTGAGATCGGTACATGGCCTATAATAATGAATAGGAATTATGCCTGAACATGTTCCTTATCGATTTTCCTTTTCAATGGAGCCACACTCAATGAATTTTGATTACCTCCTAGGGCTCGGACATGGACATCGGTGGGAGATTATAGGGAAATTAGTGGGTTAAGAACCCAATGGAGTTCAACGTCTATTCAAATGCTCATATACCCCAAACCTTAATTTGAAAACCAATGAGTACTTCCAGATGGGCTAGAATATTAGTTTTTTTATTTTTATTTTTATGAATGGCAAAAGGGAAGGGGTGGGGTGGGAAGGGGTGGGGGGTAATTAGCTCCGGTCACTTTCCGATGATCGGAAACGTTCACTTCGTAGAGCTCGGTGAGTAGAATAAGTGTACCAAAAATCAGCTCAATCGGATATCATTAAGTGCCTGATCGGTACACATATAACTCGGCAATTATGGGTTCGAGTGGGTTTAATCTAGTGTTTTGGATGCATTCGTTTCATGATAAAAATGTTCCGATCAAGCACTTAATGATATCCGATTGAACTGATTTTTGGTACACTTATTCTACTCACCGATCTCTACGAAGTGAACGTTTCCGATCATCGGAAAGTGACCGGAGCGGCCCGTAATTTTCGGGGACAGCAGGTCCTCAGTGCCCCTGAAACCCTTTTTGCAACATTAAAACTGATGAACACCAATGCTGGGGCCTGAGCTTTCACGTTTCATAGACTGGTTATCTGGGCCCAACCTAGTATGACAACAATATAGGCCCATCTTGACATTTGTGTTGAAGTAGAATATTGAGCCTGCCAGTTAGATCATTGGTAGCCCATGTAGCTCCCATTTTCTTGCAGTTATTAGACTAACCGGATCATATGATAAACCAGACCAGTAAGTTTAGGCCCAATTAAACCACTACTCATTCGGCCTCCAAAGGTTTCAATTTACGGCCCGTTTATTTGACCATATGTGAGATGATTGAAGTATGTAATTACACAAAGTGTGGGACATGGGTGTTTGTAAGTTTGGGCTCAACTACTACATAGCGTGTCCGGCACTTTTGTCGAAATGTTCATTAATTTTTAAATGTTTTGATTTTTCGAAAAAGTCTCTCAATCCAATGTAAACACTGATCCTATTCTTTTTTTTCTCTCTCTAAATGAAAACTTGGACCATGGGATCAAATTATTCCAATTTTTGGATCCTAAATTACCACGTGGGCAATAAATTGGCACCCAAAAATTTCGTATTCTAGGGTTAGATTCTTATGATTCAACATTAAACATGCATCATACACATAATTCACAAAGTGTGGGACATAGCCTATGTCACATAGAGGTGTTTGTGGGGCTCACTTTTGTTCACACACTAAAATTATTTAAAATTATTGAATAGTTTTTAATTTTAAATGTTTTTGAGTGTTTCCGTAAAAAATAGTCACAAAAAAATGTTTATGCCACTAAATGATCAATATTCATTTTTAGGATAATAAAAATAATATTACTTGAGTGATCCAATATTCAATTTTTGGATCCTAAATTACCTCAAAAATTTTTTTTTTTTTTGGAAACTACCTGTACATATCCAATTGATTGTTTTAACCATTGGATTCATCTTTGAAAAAATTATTTGAAAATTAACAAAACTGATTTTGATTATTCGTGTTAGAAAAGAGAACAGATGGGTGAGTTAAATAGAGTGTGGACTCCGTTAAAAAAATGTTTATGCCACTACGGTCACAGTTCATTTGATAATATGGTAAATATAATATTACTACAACTGAAATTTCTGCTATACCTCAAAGGGGCTTTTTTTTTTATATAAAAAGTGTCAGTACTTAGGATTGTTTTTACCATTGGATTGATCTTTGACTTGAATCCGGCCGTCCATTCTACAAATTGAAAACTATGGACCAAAAACTAAGGTGGTTTCTGAAAAAAGAAGGTGGTTTTGAGATGGTGTTGAGCCTTTTTGTTTACCAGCATAGGTAAGCAAACTTATTACTTTGCATGACAAATTTACTACTTAATCACTAATATTACAATACAAGATGACCCTACCCATCCTATCATATGCATTATGCACAGTTGCACACACAAGTATTTACTATTATCCCCCAACATTGTGTTTAGAGAAGAAAAACACCGTAGCAAACAAAATTTAAAAAAATTGGTGCCTATAATCATTTTGGATAATTAAAAATTAGTTGTTAGTTGTATAATCTAATTGGTAATAAGGATATAATGGTTAAGATTTTCAATTATTTGATCTATTTATATGTTACCGGTAGGGATGGGCATGGGGAGGGTAGGGGGTGGATACCACTACCTCCATCCCCAATCCCCAAACTCATATCAATCCTCATCCCCTCCCCAATCTCCATTGAGGATTTTTTTTTAACCTCCATCCCCGCCCCAATGCGGGGAATCGGGGATCCCCACGGGGAATCGGGGATCCAAAAGTCCACTCAAACTATTAAAGTGAATACCAAAGAAGTTGTATTAAAATCCAAAGCTAATGACAAAAGTGGTTCCCAAAGATAATTAAAATGTACCAAGTTACTCAAAAGTGTTACTACCGTTGTTCTTGTTCTTTTTTTGTTTTTAGTTTTTGGTAGATTAAAATTTCACTCAAAAGTGCCACATAAAACAGAAGTAAAGGAGAAAATCTTCCTTATACAACCAACCAACAAATTATATGTTATAAACTTATCCTGGGGAAAAAAACTTATAAACTTATAATATAATATACCTATATATGTGAACGGGGATGCGGGGAGGGGAGGAGCGGGGATCGGGGAGGGGACTGACTATACCATCCCTTACCCGATCCCCGATTTTTTTAAAAAAAAGATCCCCATACCCTACCCGATTCCCGAATCCCTTACCCATTCAGGGAGGGGGCGGGTTGGATCGGGGAGGGTCGGCCGAGATAGTCATCCCTAGTTACCGGGTATCATTTCAGATATATTGCTATTCCTGTTATTTATTATATCAAAAGTTAGAAAAATGCATATATAGAAAATAATTCAACATCAATCGGTGCCGAGTGTATTTGAGCCTAACGAAAAATATGCAATTCAAGGGTACTAAATTAGCAACAATAAAAAATTAATGATACGCATTGACATGATACGAGATTCAAATTCTTGGCTTCCATATTAAAAGGAAATATAAATTTTTTTTTGCTTGTAAATGTAGGCAAGGTGACACCGCCATTTTTTTATTATTATTAAAAAGACTATGTCAAGAACATGCTCCTTTAGCCTCGCCTAGGAGTTAGGTTGAGCTCCAAATTAGTTTGTTTGTTACAGAAAGTGAGTATATGCATAAATTGAATTGAAACTAAAATGTTTTGCTTACATTTATCGAATGTGTAATGATCTGAATTTTTGCTCTATTCTTTTTTTCTTGAATGAAATTATTTTATTAATAAAGATTTTGAAATGGTTAATTTAGAACATCATAAGAAAATTTATATCCACTCGGACTTTGCAAAATGACCATATTACCCTTTGGGCTTTGAAAGTATGATTTTACCACTTAGAGTTTATCAAATTACTAAATTACCCTCGTGCTTACTCCATACTTTCTAAATTTTAATGGGCTTTGAAAGTATGATTTTACCACTTAGAGTTTATCAAATTACTAAATTGCCCACGTGTTTACCCTTCTATTTATTAAATTGCTCCACACTTTACTAAGTTATATTTCCACAGCCTATGTTCTACTAATTTACACATTGAATCCATTTTTCTAAATTTCTAAACTACATAAATGGTTACGAAAATAACACTTGAACCCTTAAAGAATGATAGTCGTTGTGATGGATGCATGTGCTAACTCTCAATGAACCCAAAAGTCACATGGATCAATCCTAAAGAACTTATGTGTAGGAGTGTTTTTTTGCAAGGCAAAGAAATTTTATTAATCAAAGAAACAAGAGTTACTTATGTGTAGGAGTGTTACTTGTACATTATCATCCATCTTAACCGGTTACGAGCACATGAGGATGAGCTGGCTTCCAGACTGTTCGGCTGACGTCCATTGTGATGTATTGAGCCGGCTGAAATCCTTTATGACATATTGAGCGAGTTGGTTAGACTCACATGCACGTACTGCCTTCTACGAACTTCGTGGGTTGATCCACTCTGCCTTTAATGGGGTAGACGAGCATGGGTTACCTCGGTTTGAATCGCTCGGACATGAACTAAACCATTCGGCTTGCCCATAGATGGACCTCTGATATATTATTATTCGGCCCACCACATTAATATATTCCATGTAACAAATACATTAGGAAACTCGAAAAAGCAACCCCTTTGTTAAATATAGCACCACGTGCCTTTTCTATCATGTAGCATCTTGAATAAACAACCATATATGCACCTAGTACACTCTATTTGGACTTTGAATTTAAAAGTCCAAAGCATTTAACGTGCAAACGGTTGGCTTCTCAGCCAAAAAATTTCGGAAAAAAGTACTAACCAATGGGGTCCATGTCTGACGCTTTGAAAACCAGTCAAGCAGCTGCCCTTCTAACGTGGGCCCCAGCCCATCCCTTCTTTTCTGTACCCACTTTAATTTTTGGCAGACAAAATTGAGCCCGTGGGCCCCCCTCACCCTTCCTTCACCCCAAAATTCAATGTGCAATGAAATTGTCCACTCCCCCTCTCTCTCATCCCCAAAACCCATCGTGTAACTTTAGTAAAGAATTACTCTAAGGTCCATTATAGCTTTTTGTAACATGTCTAGTCCATCTCTTAATTCCATAACTCCTCTAATCCACCTTTTTACAATTTCTAAGGTGTAAGGTCCACTCTTCATTTTTAATAGACAAATGTACCCTCACATTAAATTTAATACATAATATACTTTCATAGGGTACTCTAGGGTTTAGGTTTAGGCACTTTCATAGGGTATCCTAGGGTTTAGGTTTAGGGTGCACTTTCCTATTATAGGGTTTTTAGTGGTTTAGGCACTTTCATAGGGTATCCTATGGTTTAGGTTTAGACACTTTCATAGGATACCCTAGGATTTAGGTTTAGGGTGCACTTTCCTATTATAGGGTCTTTAGTGGTTTAGGCACTTTCATAGGGTATACTAGGATTTTAGGCACTTCCTCTTCAACTAGTATTTTAGGCACTTCTTCTTAGGGTACCCTAAAACCCTAGGGTACCCTAAAAAAAAATCACGCCATGCCTCCTGCCGTGCCCCGTGTCGTGCCGTGCTGACCCACTTCCGTGCCCATCCATGATTGTGTCGTGCCGTGCCGTGTCTAGCCCTTCCCTGCCGTGCCCACTTCCGTGCCGTGCCCGTCTAAAACCGTGCTCGTGCCGTGCCACATTTAAACGTGTCGTGCCGTAATCGTGCCAGCTCGGCCCGTTTGACACCTCTACTCCAGGCGGTGTGAGAAAGGGACTCCCATCCTCGTCCATCATCGCCCATCATCTCCGATCATCTCCGTCCATCATTGTCTTCGACTAACCATCCGCCATCTCCGTGACTCCGTCGATGTTCGTCTCTCTCTCTCTCTCTCTCTCTCTCTCTCTCGGTATGTGTGGGTATATAACTATATATGTATGTACATATCTCTGTAAAGTGTAGGGATTTATCCTATTTTTTTACAAATTCGAAGTGGAATTTTGTCGGCCAAAATAAAAGTTTAGATTGGATTTATATGGATTCCTCTTTTTATTTACAAATTCGCAGCTTTTTAAAAAAATTCGCAAAGGCTACTTTGGTTTTCTCTTCTACATATAAGGTGTGTTTGGATGGTGCAAAATGAGTTTATCTCCAACGAATGGAAATTTGCAAAACCACGAATACAAATTCGCAATGTTCAAATCCGTACGGGCATCGATCGGTTTCAATTTCAAATTGATCACCTCCTGTTTTTCTATTCTCTGCGAATTTTTGGGTGCAAACTTTTAGTTGCCGGCCAAAAGTCGGGATTCATCCTATTTTTTTACAAATTCGCAGTGAAATTTTGTCGGCTAAAATAAAAGTTTAGATCGGATTTATATGGATTCTTCTTTTTATTGGCAAAACTAGACCTAACAGTAAAAATCTGCTTTTGTCTTGGGTACTGCCAACAGCACCAAACCCAAAATGAAAGTCACCTCCTTTGAAATCTTAACTGCGAAACCACGTCCTACCCCCAGTTCATCTCCTTAAACCAAGACGTGGACCACCGCGACGTCATGACCCTCAACGAACGCCCAAATATTGACCACGGTGACGACACTGAAGCCTCTGAAACGTCGCCGTTCAATGACATCCTCTCCCTCTCCCCATTGGTCTCGTCCAACAAGATCAGATTTTTAGCGGCGCCGAGATCCGTCAAGATGTTCCATCGTGAATTGACCCTACCCACTAGTTCCGTCGGGTCAAACCAATTTAGCGGCGATAGTGAAACACGTTCAGAAGGAACAAGCGTTGCCCAGTTGTGGCCAAGGATTTAAATATCGGCCGATACGTCTTGGATTTTCAAGGGACTGATACCGATATTTGACCGATATACAATCCGATACAGGCCGAAATCGGCCGATATTTGACTGTATCACCGATACCGTTACGTGTCCCGATATCGAGATTTAACTTGCATGTATGAGTCGCATTACTTTCATTTCCGTTATCCTAAAATGTCAATTATTGTAATTTCAATCCAATGGCTAATTTAGTTTTCTTTCCTAGGCGAATCCTGAAACCGACGTAGTATATGCTCGGATGACCCTTCAACCGGCTAATTTCGTAAGGGCTTTGTTCAGTATAACTAGTATTTCATTATCATTAAAATAATCCATCAAGGAAGATGTAACTTTTTTCCCCTGATTGTTTTGGGGTTAGCTTCTTGTCTCCTTTGTTTGTTTGTTTCTCCCAGTTGTTTTTTTGGGCTTGTAGCTTGAGTAAGGGCTAGATCCTTATGGTTTGCTTTTGTTTGTGCTTAATGGAAATTGTAATTTCTCAAAACGATCTAGTGAATCATTTCCAGAAAAATTTAACGTAAACATTTCGACTGGGTATGGCTACTCAAAGTGAGTCTATAACTGTCTATTTGCTTATTTTATGCAGTGTTGTCACGAGGATGCATTCTTGAAATCAGTTCTCTCGATGAAGATGATTAAACCTCACACAAAGTTCTTTTGCAACACTTTGACTGCAAGTGACGTGAGCACTCATGGAAGTTTCTCTGTACCTCATGGTGCTGCGGAAAGTATTTTCCCTCTTCTTGTAAGAGTTCTTTTTTGTTTCTAGCTTGTGCTTTTACTGACTCTAGAATTAGAATTAGAATTAGAGGTGTCAAACGTGATTGTCGTGACGTGATTGTTGTGCCGTGTCGTGCCACTCAACTTACGTGCCTACCGTGCTTCGTGCCGTGCCCGATTTCTTTATCGTGCCGCTGCGTGCCGTGACATACCGTGCTCGTGTCGTGCCGTGCTGTGCCAATTTACTTTACCGTGCCGTGTCGGGTCATGCCGTTTTAAGGCCGTTCCGTGCCCGATTTAATTACTCGTGTCGTGCCGTGCCGTTGACTAAATCGTGTTGTGCCGTGTTTTTTTTATTGTCGTGCCGTATCGTGGCGTGCCTTTTTAATGGTTTCGTATCGTGCCGTGTTATTTTGAATCGTGCCGTGCTACCCGGCCCCGTTTACTTTGGTGTCGTGCTTTTTGATTCGTGTCGTGCTTTTTGATTCGTGCCGTGCCGTGCCGGCCCATTTACTAAATCGTGTGTCGTGCCGTGCTTTTTAAAATCATGTCGTGCCAAATGCCAATGTGCCATCAATTTTCAACTTGCGTAGTTGAAAAAAATCACAACTCACAAGTTACATAATTAAAAAAAATTGAAAGCTATTAACCATTTAACCTATTACAACTTACAAGTTACATAATTAAAAAAAATTGAAAGCTATTAACCATTTAACCTACGACAACTTACAAGTTACATAATTAAAAAAAATTGAAAGTTATTAACCATTTAACCTATTACAACTTACAAATTACATAAAAAAATTGAAAGCTATTAACCTATTAATACATACAAGAATTCCAGAAATGAGGCTTGAGTTGAAACCACCTGCATGTAACGAAATGAGGGAATACAAACTTGAATCGGGCTCAGCAAGCATCATTGCCCATATAAATGAAATTCAAGTGCACCAAGTGCACCAAGTGCAGCAACAGGTGCAGCAAACAAGTGCAACAAGTGTAGCAACAGGTACAACAAACAAGTGCAGCGAACAACTAACAGGAACAGCAAACAAGTGCAACAACTGGTGCAACAAACAAGTGCAACAACAGGTGCAACAAACAAACAAGTGCAACAAATGGCAAAGAATAGTGCAACAAGTGGTGCAGCACACAAGTGAAGCAAACAAGTGCAGCCAACAAGTGAATCAACATCGATCCACCACCACAACACCACGTCCACCATGATCGACCACCAGTCCACCACAACACAAGGCAATCCAAGCAAAGAGCAGTATCTCAGGTCTTCAACATATCATTTTATGGGATGTTATCTTTGGATATATTGATGTTGAAGCTTCTAGCTCTGAAAGGGGTATCTTATACATATCTGATTATAGCTTCTCTGATGCTCCGATGCTTTCTTGGAATTCAATCTTTTGGTGTCAATCGTTATTTGTGGTGGTTTCTTCCGGTGGGAGTCTGGGATCTTATATTCAATTGGGTTTTTTTAAAGGTTTTGAAGCTGCTTTGATTGGGGTGCTGCTACTTTGAGGAGTTGTTTTGGGGCTGCTATCAAGCATGAATGCCTTGGGGTGTTTAAGAGTTGCTACCGATCTGCTCTTTGGTTGACATCTTGTCAATGGTTTTTTTCCCTTTTGGGTCCTTGGCGGCTTATGATCGTCGTGTGGTTGGGTTCCAACTTTGTTGGGATGCTTCTATGCATTGTGATGCCTTTTGTCTCGGCCCCCTTTAATCTTTGTAATCCGTTTCCAAAGATTAATAAAATTCTTTTTGCCTTGCAAAAAAAAAAAAAAACACAAGTCAATCCAATTAGCATCATTGCCTTTTTTTTTATACTTTTAAATGGGCTTAAGAATCATCATTGCCCAAATCAGAAATAATACACAAATTCCAAGTGGCTCAACAATCATCATTGCTCATATAAATGAAATTCAATAGCAAACAAGTGCAAAAAACAAACAAGTGCAACAACAACTACAAAACAAGTGCAAAACAATTGCAAGTCAAACAAGTCAAAAACGAGTGTTGCAAGTGCAAACAAGTGCACAAACAAGTGCGCAAAATGCAACAAGTGCAACAAGTTGCAAAACGAGTGTTGCAAATGCAGCAACAAGTGCAAAGGTGCAACAAACAAGTGCAAACAAGTGCGGCAAGAACAGTACAACAAACAAGTTGCAACATCGAACAACTAACCATGGAACACCAAACAAGTGCAACACAATCAATGCAATCAAACAAGTGCAACGAAATGCAAAAACAAGTGCAACAAAAATTGCAAAAAAACAAACAATTGCAACAACGGGTGCAACAAACAAGTGCGGCAATGGCGGCCGAGCAAACACTGGAAAATGCAATTGTAGCAATGGCGAATAAGTGCGGCAAACAAGTGCGGCAAGTGGTGCAACACACAAGTGAAACAAACAAGTGCACTCAAACAAGTGCAAAGCCAACAAGTGAATCAACATCGATCTACCACCACAACACCATGTCCACCACGATCGACCACCAGTCCACCACAACACCACACAATAACACTAGTCAATCCAATCAACATCATTGCCTTTTTTTTACTTTGAAATTGGCTCAACAATCATCATTGCCCCAAATCAGTAACTATAATACACAAATTCAGGACTCAACAATCATCATTGCCCATATAAATGAAATTCAGTCACTATAACACATAAATTCAGGGCTCAACAATCATCATTGCCCAAATTCAATCACTGTAACACATAAATTCAGGGCTCGACAATTATCATTGCACAAATTCAATCACTAGTCTATAACACATAAATCCAGGGCTCAACAATAATCATTGCCCAAATCCAATCACTATAACACATAAATTCAGGGCTCAACAATCATCATTGCCCAAATCCAATCACTATAACACATAAATTCAGGGCTCAACAATCATCATTGACCAAATTTAGAATTCACAAACTGAAAAGGATGCAACATTATGTTGCTCTTTAAGACCATCATAAGTTACAAATCACAATTCATGTGTTATTTTAAGTTTGAACATGGAGATAGGGGGTTGTGTCTATCGCTTATTCATTTCACACTAAAAGGAGACACACACACACACACACACACACACACACACACACACACACACACCACACTGCCACACACACACACACACACACACACACACACACACACATCAAGTGGGGGCAAACATCATGTTGCCATAAGTTACCAAACCCATGTTGCTCACAGACCATCACACAATTTTAAGGAGATGGGGGCAACATCATGTTGCCACAAGTTACCAAACCCACACACAATCACACATCAAGTGGGGGCAACATCATGTTGCCATAAGTTGCTAAACACACACAAAGTCACACATGTTGCCACAAGTTGCCAAACACTTCACAATGGGGGCACATGTTGCTTCAAACACACACACACACACACACACACACACACACACACACGTCATAACTGAAGTGGGGGCAACATCATGTTGCCATAAGTTGCCAACCCACTTCAGTCCACTTACTGAAATGAATAAGCCACAGACACAAGCCCCGCATAATAATGAATATTAGGCTAATCACTATCTATATCAAAGTCTGCAAAATAAACTCTAAATTCTTCTTTACCTGAGCCTTTTTCAATTCCAAGGCGTGCATCCTCCCAATCTTTCAAGCACATGAGACAATCCAAAATGTCTGGAGCTAGTCTGCGCTCCTCTTCTCATCCAACACTCTTTTACCTGCACTAAAAGCAGATTCGGAGGCCACTGAAGACACATGAGCTGTTAGTAGATCACATGCCATGATTGAAAGAATGGGATAAGCCGTTTGATGAGATTTCCACCATACCAAGATATCAAAATTAATCATGTCATTTGCGCTAACAGATTCTAGGTCTAAATATTTAAGAAGTTCAGTGCATGAAGTTACATAGCTACTTCCTAATCCTAAACTTGAACTGAGCAAAGACTAAGATGCATCATTACTTGTAGGAGAAGTCAAAGAAGAAGAAATACATGTAACAATTGCACCAAACTTAGCTTCATAGCTAGCATACAATGCATTCAATAAATGAGTCACAACATCAGAAGAAGGTAAAGTATTAATCCCTAAATTGGTATCAATCTCTCTTAAAAGCACATAAACACCAGCTACGTTAATCCTAGGGTCCATTACTACAGCTAACATAAATAATGATGGCATGTCCTCATAATATTTTCTCAATTTTACTTCCATATCTATACAAGCATTTACAAAATTTGGTTGTGCCTTATGATTATGCAAATTTAGACTAATATTGTAAAGATGATTAAGCACAATAGAAGAGATAGAAATAAAGTATTTAACATTTTTTTTTGCCTCCTGCCGTGCCCGTGTCGTGCCGTGCCAACGTGCCTTGCTAGAACCGTGCGTCCGTGCTGCAACGTGCCCGTGTCGTGTCGTGCCGTGCCTTGCCAATTTCCGTGCTCGTGCCCGAGCTAGTGCCCGTGCCCGTGCCGTGCTAGAATAAATCCATGCCGTGCTGTGCCGTGCCTCGTGCCCCGTTGACTTCGTGCCATGCCCGTGTTGTTCCCGTAGAAGCCCGTGATGTGTCGTGCCACGTGTCGCCTTATACCGTGCCGTGCCCGCTCAAATCCGTGCCCGTGCCGTGCCACGTGCCAACTTTTACCGTGTCGTTCAGTGCCGTGCCAGGTTTTTACCGTGCCTCTGGCGTGCCGTGCCGCCGTCGAACGTGTCGTGCCGTGCCGGCCCGTTTGACACCTCTATCTAGAATCATGAATCAATAAAACAAACGCTCTTATTTACTTTGTAGGATTACAGTATGGAACCACCTACTCAAGAACTAGAAGCCAGGGATGCGCATGATAATTTATGGACCTTTCGCCATATTTATAGAGGTGGGTTCAGTTTGTTGCCGATTTAAACCGCTAACCTATTAAGTAAGACTCATAAATTTCTTTTGTCTTGTGTTGTTGCCCTTCTTGGAAATTCCATCTCAAACATATGATATGATTATGGTACTTTTTTAATTTTGTTAATTAATAGGATTATGGTACTTCATGATGCAGGGCAACCAAAACGCCATTTACTCACTACAGGGTGGAGCGATTTTGTTAGTAGGAAGAGGCTCTTTGCCGGTGACTTAGTCTTATTCATCAGGTAGGGGTTTTTTTCTCGATCAAAAACAAAATCTCTCTGCTAGTTTAATGACAATATTCTTCCTTGTCCCCATTTTTGTGTCTGTTTGGTGGTCACTTAATTGGGTAAGAAATAACATACTGATCTGAAATTTAACCAAAGCTTTTCCATCAATCTAAATATCTTATTTGTTCTTGTATAACAAAGTTTTCAAGATCATCTAAGAGAAACAAATTAAATATATGATTTTTTTTTGAGATGTCCACGATACTGAAAGTAGGTTAACAAATGGGGATGGAGTGAGTGTTATAGCTTTGTAGCTTTCAAAACAGGTATGCTTTTTTCTATTGGATTACTTTGTGCATAACCTTAAGCCCTGATTGGATCCGGGATGAGTTTTGGGGATAAGATAAAAGGGGTATTATTTAGTGAGGGTGGACCCACGTTAATGTGACATTCAATGAGGGGGGATAAAATAGTACTTAGTTTGTTTTGATATTTATACAGGTGGATAAGAATGGATGGATGATGTAAAAACCTAGGAAAAGACTTATTGCCCTTGAGCATGGCTAATATTAGATTGTACATTAAAATAAATACATAAATACAATACTAATTAAATTAACTAGTCTTCTTTTATTATGAATAAGTAAATTAACTAGTCTTCTCAACAGATATGATATAATAAATTCTTTTATTAATTATATGTTAAATTCAAATAATTGTTTTTTTACTTATTCATTTTAATCATTATGCATACCCCCTAATTTATTTTCATTATATATAGTTTACACATCAAATTTTCATTTTTTCCTATTCTATCTCATTACTATGTATAAGAATTGAAGAAATGGACAAATTCAACGAGTGGTAAAACATATATTATTTCTTAATAGAAAAGGAAATTTTTCTCAACGAGTGGACAAACATATACTCTTATTAAAAGCACAAGTACTAAATCAAGAAGAAAAGGACATTTCATTCAACTCTCAAATAATTTACTAATTCATTTGAGATAAATTACAGACGGTAGAAAAGTTTCACAACAACGATTTTTTTTTTCAACCACCCAAGTCGATCTAGTGCCGTTCAAAGAAAAAGCACCACCCGTTGAATAAGGAAAATTGTTTATCTTCAATGTTTCCAAAATACGTATGCGAGAGATGGAAAGGGGGATAAGGGGAAGTAAGGAGGTAATTTGCGAAGGGGGATAAATTAATAACACGGGTAGGACATTTATTAATTAGTGTGGGAGGAAGGGAATAAAAGGGGATAAAAATGGTAAGGGGATAACTCATCCGGGTTGTCAAAAAAAAATTTCAAATCAAGTATTACCATGTGGGACCGGGATAAAAAGAAGGGGATGAGTTATCCGCCCTCATCCCCCATCCAAAACCAGGCCTTAATGTTTTCTTACGGTTGTGAGCAGGGATGAAAAGCAGCAGCTGCTTTTGGGCATTAGACGGGCTAATAGGCAACCATCATCGGTGTTGTCAAGTGAGAGCATGCATAATGCAATTCTAGCAGCAGTTGCTCGTGCCGCTGCAAACTGTGGCTCCTTCACCGTCATCTATTATCCGAGGTATAACACTCTTTGTTCGTTTATTTTACCATTATGTTTTGGTAAATTTTACCCTAGCTTATAAGGATACATGACATTGAATTGCATTTGTTTTGTGATTTGTTCTAAGATAATTTCATTGGTATGCAGAACAAGCCCATCAGAATTTGTTATCCCTTACGCCAAGC
Organism: Vaccinium myrtillus; assembly: GCA_016920895.1. Lineage (NCBI taxonomy): Eukaryota > Viridiplantae > Streptophyta > Magnoliopsida > Ericales > Ericaceae > Vaccinium > Vaccinium myrtillus. The sequence continues at coordinate 2,256,935 of CM029276.1, forward strand.
ATCACAGGGCATTTGACTTCAGTCGAACATAGAGGTGTCAAACGTGATTGCCGTGCCGTGTCGTGCCACTCAACTTACGTGCCTACCGTGCTTCGTGTTGTGCCGTGCCGTGCCCGATTTCTTTATCGTGCCGCGGCGTGCCGTGACATACCGTGCTCATGCCGTGCCGTGCCAATTTACTTTGCCGTGCCGTGTCGGGTCATGCCGTTTTAAGGTCGTGACGTGCCGTTCCGTGCCCGATTTAATTACTCGTGCCGTGCCGTGCCGTTGACTAAATCGTGTTGTGTCGTGCCGTGCTTTTTTATTGTCGTGTCGTATCGCGTGCCTTTTTAATGGTTTCGTATCGTGCCGTGTTATTTTGAATCGTGTCGTGTCGTGCTTTTTGAATCGTGTCGTGCCGTGCCGGCCCGTTTACTAAATCGTGTGTTGTGCCATGCTTTTTAAAATCATGTCGTGCCAAATGCCAATGTGCCATCAATTTTCAACTTACGTAGTTGGAAAAAATCACAACTCACAAGTTACATAATTAAAAATAATTGAAAGCTATTAACCATTTAACCTATTACAACTTTACTGAAATGAATAAGCCACAAACACAAGCCCCGCATAATAATGAATATTAGGCTAATCACTATCTATATCAGAGTCTACAAAATAACCTCTAAATTCTTCTTTACCTGAGCCTTTTTCAATTCCAAGGCGTGCATCCTCCCAATCTTTCAAGCACATGAGATAATCCAAAATGTCCGAAGCTAGTCTGCTCCTCTTCTTATCCAACACTCTTTTACCTGCACTAAAAGCAGATTCGGAGGCCACTGAAGACACATGAGCTGTTAGTAGATCACGTGCCATGATTGAAAGAATGGGATAAGTCGTTTGATGAGATTTCCACCATACTAAGATATCAAAATTAATCATGTCATTTGCGCTAACAGATTCTAGGTCCAAATATTTAAGAAGTTCAGTGCGTGAAGTTACAAAGCTACTTCATAATCCTAAACTTGAACTGAGCAAAGATCAAGATGCATCATTACTTGTAGGAGAAGTCAAAGAAGAAGAAGTACATGTAGCAATTGCACCAAACTTAGCTTCACATCTAGCATACAATGCATTCAATAAATGAGTTACAACATCAGAAGAAGGTAAAGTATTAATCCCTAAATTGGTACCAATCTCTCTTAAAAACACAGAAACACCAATTACGTTAATCCTAGGGTCCATTACTGCAGCTAACATAAATAATGATGGCATGTCCTCATAATATTTTCTCAATTTTACTTCCATATCTATACAAGCATTTACAAAATTTGGTTGTGCCTTATGATTATGCAAATTTAGACTAATATTGTAAAGATGATTAAGCACAATAGAAGAGGTAGGATAACGAACACCCGAAAAAGCTAAGGTAGCAACATAAAACACTTTAAAAATTTCATGAACTCGAAAGCAATATTCCAATCAGCTGGAGTTAAAGTAGCACCACGATACCTCACCACGATACCTTTAACAAAAGCAGATATTGCATCACTATATTTCCTACAAGACTTTAACATAAGATAGGTCGAATTCCAACGAGTAGGAACATCAGAATTCATTTGTTTGAACTTCAAATTATAACATGTAGCACACAATTTATCAAATTCTTGTTGCCTAGATGAGGAAGTACCAATAAAAAGAACAGCAACTTGAATTTTTGAAATATGCGGTGCTATATGTTTCAAACCATCTTGCACAACTAAGTTAATGACATGGCACACACATCGAACATGCAATAAGTCACCAAAATATGCAGGACTCAAATTTCTTCTAAACAATGGCAATGCAGCAGTATTAACAGACGACATTGTCTAAAGTAAGGCTAAAATTTTTATCAACAACTTCATAATCCTTAAAAATAGTCATAACACTTTCAAAAATCTGATCAGCATCATGAGGAAACTCCACTAAACGGAAAGCAATAATTTTTTTTCGCAAAGTCCATGTAGAGTCTATATAATGAGCAGTCACACACATATAACCACGATTATTTATACCAGACCACATATCAGAAGTAAAAGAGATTGCACTAATTCCAGCAAGTTCAGAAATCAAATATTTTCTAACTTCAAAATACGCTTTCTTCGTATCACTACGGGTTGTATTTCGAGAAACTTTAGAAAATGGAGGATAAAAGCTAGTTTTAATAAAATTTTCAAATCAATATCATCACCAAACGTAAATGGTTGTTCTGCTGATGCTACGTAACGGGCCAGTCCATCTCTCATTTTTTCTTTCGTATAAACAAAATTTTGCATACTACTATCAGATTCACCACTCAAATGCACAATTTTTTCTGGATGTTTAGCGTGAATGTGCCTACCGTGCTGCCCTACACCGTTTAAACTTTTGCATGCATATACTACGCCACAATAATTGCATATTGCCTTAGGCCCTAAATCAATAAAATTTTCATCTTTGTAGTTTTTATTTATAGAGAAATGTTGCCATACCCAAGATGTGCGTTTCCTCTTTGAACCACTAACCGTTGAATTTGTAGGAGTCGAAGCTGCAGTCGGAGTAGAACCCGAAGGTCCTCTTCCAGTGGAGGCAGCTTCACTAACAGACTCCAAACCCTGTCCCTGTGTTGCAACATGAACAGGGACATGGTTTCCACCATGTTCATCATCAGAAGACTCAGAGTGGGGGTTAGGATCCCCCACTCCAAAATTAAAATTACTTGCATCCATCTACTGATCTACGGAAATCCAAACATAGATCAAATCAAATTAATGGTGTAACAAATCAACAAACCCAACACACACACACACACACCACACACACAACACACACTGGTGGGTTGACCACGGGTGGAGACTGGTGTCTTACACACACACACACACAAACCCTAGCCACAAACAAACAGGTGTGGTTGGGATGTGGTTGTGGATGGTGGTCGATCGGTGGTGGACTGGTGGTGTGGTGGTGGATGGTGGTCGATGTACTGGTGTTGTGGTGGTGGATGGTGGTCGATCGGTGGTGGACTGGTGGTGTGGTTGTGGATGGTGGTCGATCGGTGGTGGACTGGTGATGTGGTTGTGGATGGTGGTCGATCGGTGGTGGACTGGAACAGTGGAATGAGACCGTTCAAGAGAGAGAGAGAGAGAGAGAGAGAGAGAGAGAGAGAGAGAGAGATTAGGGTTACTGTTGTGCTGCAGTAATCTATAATGGGGTATTTATACCCCTAAAATCTAGGGCTACGATAACAGATAATGCACAGAAAAATGGCACTTTGGGTCCCACTTTTTGATCTCGCGTGAATAATCTGAACCGTTAAATAATTTTAAAATAACGTTTTGTACGCCCTTGCAAAAAATCAGAACAGTTGGATATGCGTAACTGGTACATCCAAACTGCAAATTTTTAAATCAATTGGATGTGCATAGCTTGGATCAACGAGTTGCGCATATCCAATCGACCTGGTTTTTTGCAAAGCCATACAAAACATTATGTTGAAATTATTTAACGGTTGGGATTAGTCACGCGGGACAAAAAAGTGGGACCCAAAAGCCATTTTTTTTGTAATAAACGATGAAGATCGTCGTAATTGTGTTTTGATGAAGGACCTTTCAAAATCCGAATTTGGGGGATTGGCATGCCCATGGAACTATTAGTCCTTGCCTTATTTCTCAAATTAAACATAGTATTAGAGGTCCCACCTCCTTATTAGTCCAATCCTACCCCTCCAAGAGACTTATCAAACATGGCCTTAGGTGCCTGTGCAAAACACATTAGTAGGTCACACATGAGACAAACAAATCTCCTTCTTCTTTTTTGGATAATTAATCTCCTTCTTCCCCACTCCTAAACCCCCAAATTCCACGGCCAAATCTCTCTTCCTCCCTTAACTCCACCATTACCCATCATCTCTACTCTCTCATCTCACCATAACCGAGCCCCTTTCTCTCTCTCTCTCTCTCGTCCAAAATTCCCAACACTCAAAACCCCCAGTGCAGATCTTCTCCACCCATCGAAAACCACCACCACCACCACCGTACCTACTCTCCACTGTAAACGACCACTAACACACCAAATCCTCCACACCACCGTAGCTGTCTCATCTCTCTACTGATACTTCCTCCACCAACCGAACCAAAACCCTCAGAATTTCTGCAAAACCCACTAGCAATCTCTCAAGGGACTGTCGATTTCTCAATGTTCTTCACTTGAATCTCACGGTTGCATCACAATTTGGGGGTTTTCAACAGATTTTTACAAGTCATTCTGGAAGTTTGAGGTAAACTCTCACTCCCTCTCTCTCATACTCCGTTAGAACCCAGATTGGGACTCGGTTTGGTTCACCCCTGTGCTCCCCGCAGCAGAAATCAACGTGGGACAAATTTTCTGGGCTTTATCTGTTATGGAAACCTCTGTGTATTGCTCTATGTGTCTGGGTTATGTCTGTTGGTGTACTGCTTAAATTGGTGAATCCAGAACGAAGATAAAACAGAAGAGAGGCAGGGAGATAAGAAGAAGAAAGAAAGGCGAGAGAGGGCCAAGGAGAGGAGAGAGAAGAGGCGCCACGATGTCTCTCTCCTCCGCACCATTCCTTATTCCGATCACCAGAGGTACATGAATGCTGCTTCTACTGTTTTTCCCCTTTGCTCGATTCACTTTCTCGTTACGAGAAACAAACCCCGAATTTTTTATTTGACTGCATTTGGGGAGGAAAATCACATTTTTTCCTCTTCGAGTGCCGATGAATCTATCTGACGAGTGTGAAAAGAAGAAAGTAACCGTAAAATACATCGGGCCCACTAAGAAGTCGTGTTCGAAAAGCTATTGGCTTTATTGATATGATGATCAACTACTCGAGGGAAAATGCACCATTGCAGAAAGAACTTTCTTCAGGTCACTGCCCTTTTCCTTTACCACGTTGGCTTCATTAAATTATTCCTTTGATATGTTTTGGTGCAGGCTACATTTCACCATATGCATATATCGGTATAAAATATTGCAAGTTGAATGTTTATATCACATTTCCCTGAAAGATGTAGCAGTTCCTTTGCCAGGTGTTTGGTTTTTGCTGTGACATATTGCTAAAGCCATGGAAGCAACTAAAATAGGGCTTCCAATGACACCACTGGAATAATTTAGTTTTTAACGCCAAAAGTTGGTTGATGCCTGCATAAACAGAACTCAGATGTTTCATACAGAATGATATAGCCTCTGTAGCTTTACATTTCAAACAAACTACCACCATTATGAAAGGAAAAAGGTGTGTCTCCTCATTTTCTGCATCCACAAACACGCTCCACTCTTAAGTGCATATATGCATATATTACCCAATGAATTATGCTACTTGCACATATTTCTTAAGTGTCTTTGGTTTGCTCTCTCACAAATCCACCATCCCAAAACCCATCTCTCAAACCAAGGGAAACCAGAACAGCCATCGTTGGTTTACACGTATACGTTACAGGTTTGGACAGCGATCGGACTCCCCGGCACATGCTTTACATTTTTGGTTTGTGGGAGATCTCTCTGTTTTTGCCCTCTAATTTTTGTTTTCCCGAAATTGTATTGTGTTTTTGTCGTACTTTTCAAATGCCAATTACTGTGGAAATTTTATGCAGCTAGAGCATGAAGCCTTGCGCGTCAACCTCCAAGAAGGAAAAGGAAGTGTCAAGGAAGAAAAGGCAAAGACTACTCAGTTGATTTGTTAGGTATAATCACTCTCTTTTTTCCTGTTTTTTGGTGATAAGCTTATAACATGCTTCTTTGTTGACTCCCCTTTTTTCTACTAACAATTTTAATCCTTGTTTCGTAGAAACCAAAAGTTGTTATTTCCATATTGTTTTCCAAAGTGAATTTCAACAATATTATCAGGCTTGTGTAGTGATTCCACCTTTTTTTTTTTTTGCTTTTCAATTATCTTCTTCTCAATGTAGAGGCATATAATATTATATTCTTCTCGATGTGCATGGGAACATAATGAAGATGGAAAAGGGGAAATGGTAAGCATGTCCAGTTATGAAGCGAATTGATATCACTTTTCTTTCCTGTTTGTACTGCCAGAAAACAGGAAGATGGGAAGGGTGAATGCCATCGGCTGCCTCTTTTGTCGGGCTCACGTAGTAGCCTTCTAACTTTAGACACCACAAGAACTTGCATGGTTAGTGAGAGAACAGTCTGATTTGTCAAAATGGAAGAAAAGGAGGCTTCTGGGTGGAGGCACTTTTCGACATGTTTACCTTGGCTTCGACAGGTATTGGGTATGCTTAATCTTGATGTATTCTGAATTGGAAAGAAAAGAAATCAGAATAGTTATTTGGGACTTATAGTTTATATTTTCGCTCTATTTCTCCTCAATTAATGAGGAGTTAGAAATACAATATTGATAACATTTTTTACTTTCACGCTTTTATTTGGCTTGAGAAAGTGAAGAGAAATGAGATAATACCAGCATAAGAATATATAAGGGTTTCTATTGCAGAAAAGAAGCACTCCGTATTAATCTTATTGTTCATGTATGCGTATTATGATTGAATGCATGTGACTATTAGCCTTAAGACCCTTAATATTTCTAGAAGAGTATCGAGTTGTCGGTTGTGTCTTCCTATTTTGTAGTTTGCACCTCAAAGGCTGCTTCTCAATGCTGGTAAGGTTTTGAGTATACTAGGTACTCTATATGAGTTTTGGTGGTAGTGGCTTAAGCAAACAGACAACACACATACGTTATTACTGTTGGGTAGCAGAGTTTGTCTAGAAACTGGTAATCCACTTGAAGTGTATAAGGGCTTGATTGATCAGAGAGGAAAGGAAATCAAATGAAGGATATAGTGTGAACACATAATTGCAAAGGCTGAAGTTGATAGCAACCTGAACTTGAGCCTAAAGTAGCGGTTGTTGCATACACGTTGATGCTTCCTACACATCATGCATCGGTATCATTCAGCAAAAACCTCACACTTCTCTACTTGTTTTTCCTTCCCTGGTGCCTATATAGTCAAACTCTGGTATCTGTTTTATCTTCGGTCATAGTATGGACGGCACAATTCACCCATCTTTTGAATTGCCATTTCCACTTCCAGTAATCCTTCCAAGATCTTCTCCGAAAGCAGGTTGGTGACAGGGCCACGTGGGAACATCCATTTGCTGTTGCTGGTGTGAACATCACATTTATGCTTATTCAGATGCTCGATCTTGAAGCAGGTTTTCTCTTCTGTTTTTTTTCTTTTATCCTGTGCCTATTCTTCTTTCTGGAAAGTTTTATAGTCATAATTTTTTACTTGTTAGGAGACTGTTATTTGCTACCATATTAATGATTTTCATTGGAACTATTTTTGTTTCTTGCTATTTCACTTTGGTATCTGTTGCACAAATAGTTGTCCCCGCAGGAAGATAAAATCAGTGTCTGATGCTCTTCTCCTCCTCTTCTTCTTCCGTTTTTGTTTTTGTTTTTGTGTTTTCCGTAGGCATATTGGATCTAGGATGTTTTTGAGCACCCATTTATTTGGTTATGTTTTATGTGGTCATAGTGACGATTGTTACACCATCTTGGGTAGACCCCAAAAGCTTGCTCTTGAAGTGAGGGTGCCCTCACGCTTACTTCATATTACTTTGGTACCCAGGCGATGTAGGACTTCGCTTCACAACAATGACCACTTAGAAGGCTTGTGTTAAGTTGTCCCTGGTCTCCCCACCTAAAACATATTTTTATTGGTACAGAAGATCTTATAAAATGATTCAATAATGCAAGGGCCACGTAATTTATTTAACAATGGAAATGTTGTGCATTTACATCAAATGAAGTTCATCTGCACTTATGAAATTCAAATATGCAGTAAAGCCGCGAACAATGGTAGGAGCAACCTTCTTGAAGTTTCTTTCAGGTAAGAAAAGACCCTGTCTTGAGACCCCAATACTTGTTAACCTCTTCAATAAGGGACATGAATGTTGAATTGGTTTTATTATAGTTGGAGCATATCACTCAACTTTATTTAGTTTCATTCTTGAGTCGTAACTAACCAACCAGTTTAAAAAATTTCATTTTCTGTGATTCATTCACTATTTATTTATTTTGGCCTTTTTTACTTACAGAAAACGAATCTACATTCGACCTTCTCTATTGCATCACGTTCAAGCTGATGGATCATCAATGGCTTTCCATGCATGCATCATACATGGACTTCAATGTAAGTGTTCTTTGACTAGAAAGAAATTAGGATTGAGTTGGAAAAAAAATACTAGAAGTATATGAGTTAATATTGTGGTATAAATGTTAAGAAGCCACCTTAGCAGTCCCTCACCAATGTGGCAACCCCCAATATTCTCGGCATTGGCAGTGTCATGTATTTTGTTTTAATGCTGTATGATGTTAGAACCATCTTTACACCCTGGTTAAGCAAGAATTTGAATCGGTAGCAATGCCATATGTTCATAGGCTTCTGAATGGTTATTGAAATCATAAGAGGGACAATACTTGTAAAAGTATCATAGTCTGTCATAATCTTTGTATTTGGCAATTTATGGGATAGAAAAATTCTCTTGTTTTACTTAGCAGAAAGATCTGCCTACTGGATGAGCCATTGAAAATCAACAAATCTTTTTTCTTGCTGGTTCATCGGACCAGCTGTGCACTCAGGTACATTGTCCAGTAATTCTCTTGTTTTACTTAGCAGAAAGATCTGCCTACTGGATGAGCCATTGAAAATCAACAAATCTTTTTTCTTGCTGGTTCATCGGACCAGCTGCGCACTCAGGTACATTGTCCAATAATTTATGAGTTGGTTTAATCCAATTTTTGATTGATTGATGAAGTCCAGCTATCCCACTCTTTTTACAATGAGTATGTTGCTATCCATTCCCAATCATATAGTGAGCAAAATTTGCAGCAAAATAGTGCAGAAGTTTGTTCTCTTAGTAGTGCGTCGCAAGGGAAAAAAGTTGTCACCGGTAGATCCAAATTTGAGTCCTTTGTTAGACAAACCGATAACATTCAGCCTACAAAATCAGATTTGGACATTTATCTTGAAGAAGGTGTTTATAGATGTGTTTCACATGGTGAAGAAATCGTGGATCCTCATTTTGATGCATTGGAGTGGTGGAAAGCAAATACTTTCAAGTATCGAATATTGTCCAAGATGGCATGTGATATATTATCGATTCCTATTACCTCGGTGGCCTTGGAGTCCACTTTTAGTGCGGGAGGTAGAGTAATTGATCCATATCGTGCATAGTTGGCAACAGAAATGGTTGAAGTGTTACTTTGTGGAGCTGATTGGGTATGCATACTACATGGACTTAAGAAGGGATCCAATGTAAGTACAATTTATTATTGTTCTATAATGCATTTGTGTGAATAATAGATACTGAGATTAAATGTTTGTCTCTTTTTTTGACAGGCCAAAGAGCCAACCCACAAGGAGATTATTCTACCTTAATGGAGTAAGTACATGTTTTGGAAAGTCACAACTCACAAGGAGATCAATACAGTTGATAGATTATGATAGTAAGTTTTTTTTTTTTTTTTAAATTTTTTTATAGCATTTTAGTTTGAAGTATTGTCTGTCATTCATTCTATTGTTACTTGACTTGAAAAGCATATGAGGGAGATCATTTCCTCACCTACAGTTCTAGTATGTAGCATGTTTCTATGCACTCTAGTCATAACTAAAGAACCATTAAGTTAGTAATAGTCATGCACAATGTAGATCAGCACATGCCCAGGTGCGACAACGCAAGAGTGCTACTATAGTCTGGGCAAGTGGGACGATTGCCTTCATTATTTGTTATCTGCTGCTCTTTCACTTTTAATGTAAAATGTTTCTTCCAGTCTTTATAACGTGCAACTTTAATTCGAACCTATATTCTTTTGTTCTTGTATCTATATCTATCTTGGTCGTCTCTTGTTCGATTAAAAGGGATACTAATTGATGTGTCACTTGTTAACGCCTCAGGTCCAAGTTTGTGTTTTGCAAGTAACGAGGGAATGGAGAATCAATTTTGGTGCATTATCTGCTTAACATATTCGGCGTTTGGCCTATTTGTTAAGTAGTTCTATATTTTGATTTGTGATGTTTAAATTGTTGAACATTAGGAAGTTAAACTTGATTGACTATTATTTTGGTTGAGATCTGTTCTTATGGTTATCTATTGTTAGTTTGTGGAATGATGCAAACAATAGAATGATGAAGCTGCATTATGTATTAAGCTTTACTTGGTGGAATTAGCTTATTAGCTTCTGATATTGCATTTTTGGATGAAATTACCCTTTGAATTGAAGGAAATGTTTTATCACAGCAATCAGGTTTGCACAAGGGAGCTTTTAACGAGTGCTGGCTCGTTCATTAAATACCGAGTTCTAACGAGCCGAGCTCGAGCTTTTTAAATACTTATCGAGCCGAGCTCGAGCCATGTTTTTTGAGTTTGATTCGAGATCGAGCTCATGCCATTTTGTACCGAGCCGAGCTCGAACATGCCAATGCTCGGCTCGATTACACCCCTAGTTACGGGCGTGGCACAAGTTACAGAAGGTATACCAAAGTAACGATTTGAATTTTCGTTCCATTTGACCCGGAATGAATAGTTGAGGCTGGTACAATGTGGGGCCCACCGCGTGGTAAAGGGGTGTAAAGAATAGATACCCTCGAGATCTGCATAAACCCCCTTCGAGATCTGCATAAACTCCCAGTACCGTAGAATCCCAACAAGTGATTAGAGCGTCTCTTTCTTTTGCTTTTTATTTATTTATTAGTAGTGATAATGCCAAAATTATTTTTAATTGTGCAAAAACTCTAATGCATGTACGTTGCACATAAGTATAATATGCATTGGAGTTTTGACACAATAAAAAAAGGTTTGAACGTTTGCCTTTTTATTTATTTATTTACTTGGAAGAGCCTCTCAGTTAAGTCAAACCAAAACATGCAAAGTTTGGTGTACACTAAATGCACGCAGAATTGTGGGTGATGCATTTCCGGAATCCACTGTGTAATTATTGTAATCTATATTGAACAACTAGGGTCCGTGTATTTGGCGTACAATATACTCCCTCCGTTCCTATTTGTTTGTTCCTTTTGGGGAAGTGAGTTTTTAAGGGGTGTGAAAATTTTGTATTGTCTTTTCTGTTTTGCCCCTAAATACAGTCAATATTACTGTGACCAATTTTGTGGGACTAATTTGTTATATGAAACTCAAAACATATGCAATATGGATCTTGTTTGATAGATATCAATTAGTTTTATTATACAAAGTTTTCAAAATTATAAGAACCGTTATAAAGTAAAAGAAAATGGACAAGCCAAATGAGATGGAAAAAGTACTTTTTAAGGGTAAAACTGTAAAGTGACCCTGTTTTGATGGATGCTTTTAGAAATGAGACAAACATTTTGGAACATCCCAAAATGGAAAGAAGGACAAACAAATAGGAACAGAACAAATATATAGGGTATAAATTCCGAAGTACCAAAAAAAAAAAAAAAAAAAAAATATATATATATATATATATATATATATATAGAGTCCACTTCCTATCCAAACCATAAATCCGACCTACCGTCCGGACCTCATTGATCCCGATCGAATTTTGACGATCCGAACCATTCGAATCAGTTAGATGTGTTTAAACGTGATTTTAAGGTCCAACGCGATTTGGCAAAAAAAAAAAATTCCGGAAGGGCTTGATCGCAGTTTTTCACAAAAACGCTATAAAAACAGCTTTTGTGAAAACTGCCCGATCAAGCTCTTCCTTATTTTTTTGCCAAATCTTCGCGTTGGACCTTAAAATCACGTTTTTAAACACATCTAACGGTTCGGATTTTCAAAAAAATTCGGAAGGTGGAGGTCCGGACCGTAACACGGTCCGGGATCCTTGATTGAAGCTCGGTGTATATATATATATATATATATATATAATATAATCTTATAATCCGACCCCGGATTGAAGGTTTTTTGATTTTTTTGTGTTTGCAAATTGTTTTAACAAAATTGAAAATGTGTCGAGAAGGTGTTTTCCAGAGGTCCATGCGGAAATCTTCAAAAAAATACGGGAAGGGCTTGATCCATGCATTTTTCGCAAAAATTGTAAATATACAATTTTTGCGAAAATGCATGGATCAAGACCTTCCCGGTATTTTTTTTTGAAGATTTTCCGCGTGACCTTGGAAAACACCTTCTGAACACATTGGACGGATCGGATCGTCAAAAAAGCTCGGATCATGGAGTCCCGGATCCCGGAGGAGAAGTGGATACTATATATATATATATATATATATAGGAGAATGATCTCCTAAGGGCTCCTTTAGCCAAATTCCGTGGACTACCAAGCCCTTCCGGATCAAATTTTGACGATCCGAACCGCTCAATGTTTTTAAAATGCATTTTTAAGGGTCCACGCGAAAATATTCAAAAAAATACCCGGAAGGGCTTGATCCACACGCTTTTGGAAACCTTGGAAAATGCATTTTAAAAACATTGAGCGGTTCGGATCGTCAAAATTTGATCCGGAAAGTTAAAAAAGGGCTTGGTCCGCACGGAATTTTGGCTAAGGGAGCCCTTAGGAGATCGGCTTCCTATATATATATATATATGTGGATTTTCTAGTCCACACCTCCCGAAATAAGAAAAACATGGCTTTTTTTGTGTTGCAAATTATTTTTGGAAAATCCAAACCGTCCAATGTGTTCAGAAGGTGTTTTCAAGGGTCCACGCTGGAAATCTTCAAAAAATACCGGGAAGGGCTTGATCCAAGCAGCTTTCGCAAAAGTAAATATAATTTTTTTGCGAAACCGCTTGGATCAAGCCCTTCCCGTATTTTTTTGAAGATTTTCCGCGTGGACCCTTGAAAACACCTTCTAAACACATTGGACAGATCGGATCGTCAAAAAAATGCTCGGATCATAGAGTCCCGGAGTCCCGGAGAGAGAAGATATATATATATATATATATAGAGTTCATTTTCCTATCCAAACCATAAATCGGACCTACCGTCCGGACCTCGATTGATTTATCGGTTTTGAGATGAACCGTTAGATGTGTTTAAAACGTGATTTTAAGGTCAAGGGCTTGATCGATTTGGCAAAAAAAAAAAAGGCTTGATGAAAAAACTGCAGATTTTCCCTTCCGGTATTTTTTTTTGCCAAATCTTCGCGTTGGCCGTCCTTAAAATCACGTTTTAAACACATCTAACGGTTCGGATCGTCAAAATTCGATCGGATCACGAGGTCCGACGGTAGGTCCGGATTTATGGTTTGGATAGGTTTTGGACTCTATATATATATATATATATAACATTCTTTATCCTTGGAAACTCTCGGTTTTATTCGTTTTGAGTTTTAAGATCCGAATTTTTTAATTATTATCCAACTATTATCCATATTTTCAAATATGATTCTCATTTTGAGAGAGATAGAGAGGACACGTTGGACTTGAGGGAGGCCCACTTGAAGGGAGTACATACAGTCCCGGTCAAAGTTGCAGATATAGACCGGATCATTTGGGTAATCAAAATTTGAATTTCAAAACTGAACTTCCAAAAACTTCTCCAAAAGCTTTCCGAACAAAGCCACAGTACAACTCTCTCAAGTATATGTGTACTTCCAAAAACTTCTCCAAAAGCTTTCGATCATTTCCAGCCGTAGATATTCGTGCCTTCTCGAGATTAACGCGTTGGGTAACGTAAATCAATCAAATACTCCTCCCTTAAATAACACCCTATCGTTGGAAAGGCCATAAAAATCTCATCTTTTCTTCTTCTGCTACCAATCTCCTTGTTTCTCAAAGCCCTTTAACTCTCTGCATCTTTCGGCAATCCATGGCCATGGCGACAACATCTCTCCCAATTCCTCCTCTCACCCTCCTCTTCCCACCTTTACAATTCTTCCCACCCTCTCACCCTTTACCTTTAGTTTGGCTATGCCCTACCCCTCCCACTCTTCTAAATTGTTTGAATCGTTCCCTCTTTTCTATATTTTTTGTTTATCTACTTTTCAATCTGTTTTCTTCCCTCAGTAACTTTTATTTATTTATTTTTTCTTGATTTTGATCTGCCTGTTATGTGTTTTTGCTAGTCAGAAGATGTGTTTTGCGCATTTTTTTATGTCGATCTGTTGTTTATCAAATTTATTATTCCTATTTCTCAACTTCTTTATTTTTAATTTTGTTTGCGGATTGGATTTAGTTTAGAACTTTAGGGGAATGAAGGAAAATTTTTTACCCTTTTTTTTTTTTTACAATGGATCTTGGTGTGTTTGTTGTTTGTTTGGTTTTTTTTTTTTTAAAAAAAAAACAAAAAAAATAGCCTAGTTTTTAAAAAAAATTTATCAAAATTTGATAAAATCACCCCTTGATTTTATCAAATGAGGAGGAGTATTGATAAAATCTCAGCCTTTTTGAATGCGAATAAGCGGAGATTGTATCAACCCTCCACTCCATTTGATAAAATCAATAAAGGAATTTTATCAAATTTTGATTTTATCTTTGGTAAAATTGTTTGGGAAACTCAGCCGTCTGTATTTTCCTTCTTATTTGTCTATTCCTTTTGAATTGGGTTTTCATATTTTTTTGGATAGGGTGTTTTAAATGATAAAAATTAAATAATAAAAAATTTTACATGTATTTTTTTATGGGAATTTTTTTTCGGGTGTTCCAAGCAACAATATCCAGGTTTTCTTGGGCCTTGTTCTCCAATGAATTTTATCTCACTTGGGGAAAAAAAAAGTGATTTTATTACACTTTAAAACAAAAATACACTCTATCAAAATTGGAGTTTATCTCATAAAAATCCATTGGAGAAAAGGCCTTGATCTGTTTTTGAGTTGCTCGGCTTCTATAGGTCCATTCATAAGGCCTTAAGCAGTCCATCATTTTGGCCTTCTAAATCTTAAGGCCAATAACCAACCCCACCCAATAACATCAAACCCTAATCTGATCCGTCCAACCCTTAAACCCTTGATCTGTACTCTACCCGCAACCCTCACAGGTTAGGGTTTCGAGAACTCAAATCAGACACGAATGAAGATGGTGATTTCGTTCGTCTTTCGGAGGACGTCAATGCCCGCCAAATGTAAGGACGACTCTCAAATCTACGCTTTTTGCATAATGATTTCTGATTTTTTCATCTGTTTTTGTTTGATTTCTGATTTTTTTCATCTGTCTGTTTGTTTTTACTAGTCGAGGTTGTCCGTAGCCCGTTTCCTAGGTCTTCTCCGGTTCGTTCATGACTGCTGGGCGAGGAGCTTACGAAAGCTGTTCCAAAAGCCCAAAAGGGTTTTGTCACTGGAATGAAAAGTAAGTTTTTAGGTTTTTAGGTTTTTTTTTTTTGGGTTTCTGGTCTCTACGCGTGCCTGCATATGTTACTGTTTTTTTTATCTTGTTTTCGTAGATTGTAATTTACGTCCCAAACGTGTAGTATTTTTGGAATCTAGAGAAGGCGCGAATCCAAGAATATATGCAAACGTAGACCAAACCCAAAAAAAACCTAAAAACCTAAAACTTACTTTTTTCATTCCAAGATTTCCGAAAACCCTTTTTTTTGGGCTTTTGGAATGAGATTGTCCGTGCCCAGCCCATGAACGAACCTTCTAGGAAACGGGCTACGACAACCTCGACCGGTAAAAACAAAAGCATGAAAAAAATCGAAATCAAACAAAAACAGATGAAAAAATCAGAAATCATTATGCAAAAAGCGTAGATTTGAGAGTCGTCCTTACATTTGGCGGGCATTGATGTCCTCCGAAAGACGAACGAAATCACCATCTTCGTTCGTGTCTGATTTGAGTTCTCGAAACCCGTAAATGCTGTCAAACCTTACATTCGAACTACAAATCTCAAACAAATACCAAATCAATGATTTCTGATTTTTTCATCTGTTTGTTTGTTTTTGGCAGTCGAGGTTGTCCGTGGCCCGTGGTCTAGGACTTCTCTGGTTCGTTCGCAACTGCTGGGCGAGGAGCTTACTAAAGCTGTTCCAAAAGCCCGAAAGGGTTTTGTCACTGGAATGAAAAGTAAGTTTTTAGGTTTTTTTTTTTTTGGGTTTCTGGACTCTACGCGTGCCTGCACATACTACTGTTTTTTCTCTGCTTTCAGTATATTGTAATTTATGTCCCAAGCTTCTGACTTAGCTCGGCTTCAATCTTTGCAAGTTGTATATGTATCACCGCTTGAACAATACGTAGGGTTAGGTAGTTGCACATCAAAACCTAGCTCTTCAAGTAATGCTCCATCAAACATGTAGTATTTTTTGGAATCTAGAGAAGGCTGCTGAATCCAGTAAATGCTGTCAAACCTTACATTCGAACTACAAATCTGAAACAAACACCAAAGCAATGCTTGATCGTAGTCTACAGTGATTTTCAACACTTAGAGAAGGAATCCACAGTATTGACATCACTGTGTAAGGCCTCCAGTAGCATAATTGAAAAAATGACTTTGTAAATTTTCAAGAAAATCAGCCTTACTGCAAGGAAATTGAAATGAATCAAACTGCGTAATTTCCGGCCATTGGTGTTCTTACCCTTTGCGGTTGGGCATCACACTAACGTCATCAGGTGGATGACTATGTTCATATGTGGCAATCACCTTGTGAAAAATTCCAGGGGCGTCCACACCACGCGCGGACTTTGGATTGTTACTTTGCCTTCCGTCATCCACATCACAAATCTGGTGTTATATTTCCTTTCTGTCGTGGTTATGAGTTTAATTTACCCTTTGGTATAAAGCTTGTGGTTGCATGAGGACAATTTTGAAAATGCATGCCACAGTTCCAACCGAAACAAACACCGGAGTTAGTTTTTGAAATTAATTTGCCTTCCACTGATTTTGAAACAATTATTATTGAGATTCCTTCTTTTGTTACTTTTACTATTGAAACCCTAACAAAGTTGATGATGTGAGCAAACTAATTTCAGCTGTACCACAATTACCGTCAAATAAAAAATAGAGTTCTCGCGGTCAATCATACACAACTAGCGGATCCCTCAAATCCATCGCCTACATTACCATTCTCTCATCCACCTAGCCCATAACCACAATGCCGAATTCGCCAACAAGTAACAACCTTCAAGCACCTTGCAGTCTTGCACCGCCTATGCCACCTCTATGTTTGGCTTAGTCCCCTAATCCTTCACCGTTTACAATCCCATAATACCTCATAGCATGCCCTACACGATCACCTTTAAAAACATGTTCATTATGGGATCTATAACTCTAGTTTTGCTAGAGAGTTACGGGACAAAGAGGTTCTGGCAAGTCCTTATTTTGGTTGCCTATTCCACTGTCAATTTTTTATCTAGTTCTAAGTAGAACAACAGGGGTTCTTGCTAGTCACGGTTTTGGCCCATACTAAGACAAATGGGCTGCATCTTCAAGAAAATTAGAGGTTGTTTTATGCTACGAGCTAGGTAGAGTTCAACCAAAAAAAAAATGATTGATTCCCTAGAGAAATATGGAGACAAAATAGGGAGAATTGATATTGGGTCCACTATAACTATTTCATAACACATCTAGTCCACCTAATATTATCCTAACATATCTAGTCCACTCACACGTACCAATTACAAGAATACCCTCACTTCTTAGGATACCCTAAGATCCTAGGGCACCCTAAAATCCTAAGGTACCCTACCCTAAGATCCTAGGGTACCCTACCCTAAAAAACCTAGGGCATCATACCCTAAAAAACCTAGGGCATCATACCCTAAAATCCTAGGGTACCCTACCCTAAAATCCTAGGGTGTACCCTATAACAACTTACCTCATATCAAGAATCACCATATGTGGTTATCTACAAGAAGTGGTTATCTGGGCTCACAAGATGTGGTTATCTAGGCTGATGGTTTTTTCCAATCTGATCCTTATAGCAACTGACCCCATATCTGGAATCACCAGATGTGACTATCTGGGATCACAAGATGTGGTTATCTGCGCCAGTGACTTTTCCAATCAGATCCCTATTACAACTGGCCCCATATTTGGAATCATCAGATGTGGTTATCTGCGCCGACGACATTTCCAATCTGATCCCTATAGCAACTGGCCCCATATTTGGAATCACCAGATGTGGTTATCTGGGCTCACAAGATGTGGTTATCTACAAGATGGGGTTATATGTGTCAGCGACTTTTCCAATCAAATCCCTATAGCAATTGGCCCCATATCTGGAATCACCAGATGTGGTTATCTACAAGATGTGGTTATCTAAGCTCACAACATGTGGTTATCTAAGCTCACAACATGTGGTTATCTGCGCTGATGGTTTTTTCAATCTGATCCCTATAGCAACTGGCCCCATAGCTGGAATCACCAGATATGGTTATCTACAAGATGTGGTTATCTGGGATCACAAGATGTGGTTATCTGCGCCAGTGACTTTTCCAATCAGATACTTATTGCAACTGGCCCCATATCTGGAATCACCAGATGTGGTTATCTACAAAATGTGGTTATCTGCGCCGGCGACTTTTCCAATCTGATCCCTATAGCAACTGGCCCCATATCTGGAATCACCAGATGTGGTTATCTACAAAATGTGGTTATCTGCGCCGACGACTTTTCCAATCTGATCCCTATAGCAACTGGCCCCATATCTGGAATCACCAGATGTGGTTATCTACAAGATGTGGTCATCTGGACTCACAAGATGTGGTTATCTGGGCTGATTGTTTTTCCAATCTGATCCCTATAGCAACTGGCCCCATATCTGGAATCACCAGATGTGGTTATCTACAAGATGTGGTTATCTACAAGATGTGGTTATGTGTGCCGGCGACTTTTCCAATCAGATCCCTATAACAACTAGCCCCAGATCTGGAATCACCAGATGTGGTTATCTACAAGATGCAGTTATTTGGGATCACAAGATGTGGTTATCTGCGCCAGTGACTTTTCCAATCAAATCCCTATAACAACTGGCCCCATATCTGGAATCACCAGATGTGGTTATCTACAAGATGTGGCTATCTGGGCTCACAAGATGTGGTTATCTGGGCTCACAAGATGTGGTTATCTGCGCCGACGACTTTTCCAATCTGATCCCTATAGCAACTGGCCCCATATCTGGAATCACTAAATGTGGTTATCTACAAGATGTGGTTATCTTGACTCACAAGATGTGGTTATCTGGGTTGATTGCTTTTCCAATCTGATCCTATAGCAACTGGCCCCATATCTAGAATCACCAGATGTGGTTATCTACAAGATGTGGTTATCTGTGCCGGCGACTTTTCCAATCAGATCCCTATAGCAATTGGCCCCATATCTGGAATCACCAGATGCGGTTATCTACAAGATGTGGTTATCTTGGCTCACAAGATGTGGTTATCTGCGCTGATGACTTTTTCAATCTGATCCTTATAGCAACTGGCCCTTATCTGGAATCACCAGATGTAGTAATCTGGGCTCACAGGATGTGATTATCTGCGCCGACGACTTTTCCAATATATTCCTTATAGCAACAGGCCCAAATCTGGAATCACCAGATAACCACCTCTTTTGATTCCAGATATGGTTATCTACGTCGGTGGCATTTAAAAGTCCAAAGTATTTAACGTGCAAACGGTAAGGTGAAAAGGATTTAAAAATTCAAGCATTCAAAAGGTAATGGCCCTGTTCGTTTTCTAGTTTAGTTTTAGTTTTAATTTTGATGACATCATCATTTCCTTCATTTCTCTCTCTATCTCTCTCCACTCATTACACTTGCTGACATCATCAAAACTAAACTAAACTATCTGACCAAACACAACCAATGTGATCCATGAGGGGAGGGTGTCTCCTTTTGCTATTTTTTTATTTTATTTTGAACATCTTTTCCTTTGGTTAAGTCCAGCCTTGTTTTGCTTGCACGAAGCAGCTGTAAAAATGGGGATGGGGACACAGTGAAGCTGTGTAGATGCCGAAAGTGTCAGTACTAGCTCAAGCCCCAAAGGGTGATTCTGGTGAATGAATTTATTTCCCACATAATTGATTAAAGTTCAATTTTTGGGGTCAGGCTATAAGAAATTATTTTCTTGTGAATTGTTTTATCTCGGCGTGGATGGTTTGTCTTTGACCGGACCAAAAAAGTGATTATTCAAGATGTGCGTATATGGCCCTGGAGGTTTTAACCCTAAAATAAAATTGTGAAAAATAGAGATTCAGTTGTAGTTACACGTGAACAGTAGATGAGTTTCATAGAAAAGGCGATGGTTGTGAGGGATTCTAGATTGGATTGTGGTTGGATGGTTGTGTACTTAGTATTACATACACACCGTCCAACTACAACCCAATCTACAACACCTCACATATACTTGGGGCTCACACACAATTATAAAGTGGAGCCCACGTCTCTGTGAGAAGTTATGGATTGGGTTGTGATTGAATAATTGTTTACCTATTATTTTTTTATCTATAAACCAATATCAGTTTCTGTCCAGAGGGTTTCACTAGGACAAAGAGATGGTTTAAGGGGAGTTTTTGAGAAATTTAAGTTACGATTGTTTATAAACAACCACTATACAAATTTAGCGGACTGAAACATCTCCAACGCTAATATTGACGAGGCAAATTATATTAGGGGTGCACACCGGCCCGCTAGTGAGCCCAACCCAGTTCGATTTTCAAAGGGTTTGGGATATGTATTTATGTTCGTCGGGTTGAGTTTGTAAGCTCATTCAGTAAATGGATTAGGTATGAAAATCATAAAAGAAAACTACTAGTGAATGAAGGAAGATCGAGTCCAAATACTAGGATATATTCTCTCTCAGCTCTTCGCCTAGCAGCAGAACATCTAAGACATTATGTTCTGTCCTTGCTTGATATAAACCTAGAATTAACAACTGGATGATAGGACGATGCAGAAGATCGTGTGGCGGGATCGCCCCCAATGGGCAAGTACTCCGACCTCATCACCTGGAACATCTACTTGCATACTTTTGGAATGCCATCGATGCTATCCTTTCCACCCACAAGTTAATCCAACATGAACTAACCCGTTGTGTCCTATACTGTAATTTGCTAATCTCGATGAAAGAGCAGGTAACTATGTAAGGCAGCTTTCCGCGCTCTGTCTTCTCTACGATTTACAGGTACTTACTCGCTCCGCTCTACTCCGTTCGGTCACTCCGCTCTACTCCGTTCGGTCACTTGGCTTCCCTTACTCCGCTCCGCATCTGGCCTTTAGTAAAATTTCACGGTACCTCTCTACATGAGTCACAAGTTTCAACAAATATCCTTAATTTCTTCAACATCATTTGTATTCGATTCTAAGATTTTGCAATTGTTCTAAGAATTTTTGTAAATATATTAGTTTCTTCAACGTCATGTCGTTGTGATTCTAAGATTTTGTAAGCACGTGTCAGAACACTTGTTAATATATTTATTGAATGATTGTAAATTTTGATACTATCAAAAATATTAAGAAGGGCAAAAAGGAAAATTTATCAAAATTTGGTCCTTGATTTCACAAATGGACATTAATTTTGGGACGGCCAAGGAATAGTGAACCGCCATTAAGGAACAAGGGAGTATTGATTCAGGAACTAACTTAAACGGTCAAAGATAAGACATTTTTCCAGGTACAATACAAGAATCTTAAAAGGCCACCTTCTAGAGCAAGTCCAATGGTATTTCCAAAATGGCAATAGCGATTCATAAAATTTGGCACCAAAAAGTGTTTTTTTTTTTTAAATTTTTAAATGTAGCACTACTTTCCTCTTTAGGCTGGTTTTATTTTAGAATCAAACAGTTTCAATTTTCAAATATACTAACTTTTCCTCAGTGTTCTAAAAGAAGGTCTAGAAGGCCGAGTAGTCGTCGCCTAGGCGCTAGAAGGATCCTCGCCGACTAGCCCGACTAGATTGATTATCCCGAGTATCCCGACTAATTGCCCGACTAGGCGCCGAGTACTCGGCCCTAGAAGCTAGAAGGTGCCCGGCCGCCCTGGGAGCGCCTAGCGAGTTTTAGAACCTTGCTTTTCCTCCACCTTGTTTTCCCCTACCTAACCCTCACTCTACTACCTACCTTTTCAATCCCATTGTTAACGCCCATTTGGCAAACCCCAAACATGCTGGGCAATTGTGAAAGGGCAGGAACGCTTCTGGGCATGTGATGGAGAGTCACAACGAGTTCCGAATGATTGTAGTTGGCATGGTTATGAACTTCGTGTCTTATAACACGTTTCCCATGCGATGGATATTTGCTAAATATTGTGAAAGGAGAAAGTAGGGATTTTTTTGGGTTTCCATGGTCCGGAGTTAAAGACAAAAAAGAATAATGACCTTTATCAACCTACGGAGTCATGAATTCTTGAGAAACTTTCATGAAGGAGGGGAAGTTTAACACAACACCTAATCTCTCCTTGCTAAAAGTGCATCTGGTTTAGGTATTATTATGTACTCCAATTGAATAACCATTGCAAATGTACAGGCATTTTCAAATTGAGAAGCAATTGTCAAAAATCTGAGAAGCTTAGGTCACAGAGTATGAGAAGCAAATATCCATCAAATTTCGACTCAACAAGGAAAAAAAGTTCCTGATGTGTGGCTATTTTTTTTTTTTTACTTTTGTAAAGATGGTCAATTAGCCCAGTTGGTCGTGTAACAACTGATATATATCGAATGAAAAAAAAAAAAAAAGATGGTCGACAACCTAATCTCCTAAAATTCGGTAACAAGTTAGAGCTTCAAGGATGAAATTTTGGTACCAAATTTTGGCAATAGCATCAAGTTTGACATCCATTGAACTAGGTCTTAGTAGCTATAGTGTCTAATATTGTTAACATAATTTCAACTCCAAAGGGATCAGTGTTGCCCTATAGAAGGGACATAAAGGAAAGCATTACATGAAAATTCCTAGTTGTTTTTAATTAATGGTTTGGTCGGCACAGAGTTTTACGCCCGTTTGGAATTCCTAGATTGTTTTTAATTAATGGGATTTGAAGGTGGATTTGTAATGAGGGTGGATTTGGTAATGAGAGTGGCCCCACCTCATAAGAAGGGTGAATTTGTTAGTGAGGTGTTTGGATGGTATTTCGAGAAGGTGGATTTGGAAGGTAGATATGATAGGATAAGAGAGCAAATGACATATTTGCCCCCGATTTTTTATTTTAATAAACTAAATGAATTAATTTTATTATAATAGCAATAAATACACAATAAATACATACAAATAATTGAACTATATAACATGTAAAAAAATTAATTTCGGAAAAATATTTAAAAAATAATTACGAACTGAAAATTTTTAAAAGTAAAAGAGAATGAAGGAGATACCAAATTACCAATATAAGTTTTAGTTGGGCTTGGCTTGGCATTTTTAGTTGGGCTGGGCCTTATTATGATTTGGGTCTCTTTAACCCTAAACCATCCCCACCAAATACACTGGTCTTCTCCTCCTCTTTTATTCTCACGCAAAAAGGAGCAGCAGCCATGGCGAAGATCAGACCTCCAATAGACGAAGAATCAGACCTCCCATGGGTTTAATAAAACAGGTACTCTCTCTCTCTCTCTCACGCACAAAGTCCATGTTTGGGACGAAGATCAGACCTCCCATGGACGAAGATTAGACATTTTGGTTATTTTTTTCCCTCCAAAATCACCTGTTTTGATTTGGAGGGGTATTTCACAAAAACACACAAATCACTCCACAACCAAACGCCGGCTAGATAACTCTTCTCTGTTAAATAGATAACCTTCTCTGTTAAATCCTAAGATTACCCGAAATATAGGAAAATACTCAATTCAATATCATTAAACATATTGAATAACCTTCAAAATAGGAAACCTCAATCTAAATAAACTAGGAAACTAAATACTTATAGAATATTCTTAATTACTAAAATAAACATATCAAATAAGAATACTAAACTTAAAACGAAATACGACTTTCTCCAAATTCGCCCGCCCTGCATCTGCGTCAGTTGCCCTTGTCACTACCTTCCTGGCTCCTGCAACATCAACCCATTAAATATTAGTATTGAACATCAATCTTGCAAACAAAAGAAAAAATTTCTTTGTAGTTTTATGTTGTACGTTTTTGAATTCTTTATTTATACAGAAAATAAAAAAATGGTGAGACACACACACACACACATATATATCCACTTCCAGTCAGGGCTTCCGGATTTTTAAAAAATCCGGACCTCCACTTTCCGGATCGAATTTTGACGATCCGAACCGTCCAATGTGTTTAAAATGTGTTTTTAAGGGTCCCTGCAAGATATCAGCAAAAAGCAAATACCGGGATGGGCTTGATCCGAGCAGTTTTACATAAAAACGAAAACACTTACATTAATTAAAGCCTTTCCTGGTTTTTTTTTTTTTTTTGAAGATTTCCCGTGTGGACCTTGGAAAACACCTTTTGAACACATTCGAGGATCGGATTTTCCCAAAACAATTTGCAACACAAAAAAAACACCCCCAAGGCTTCAATCCGGGGGTCCGGACTAGAAGCCCTGGGTATGTATGTGTGTGTGTATTTTTATACAGAAAATTCAAAAAAAGGTAAAAGATATTAGTGTATTACTCCTACATAAGAAAATATACTAAAATCCCAAGCTTAATTTTTCAACTTTTCATTTCAAAAAATTTCTCTTCAAGTTCTACATACGGGGAAAACGAAAATGGTTTTGTTTTTTACCGGGAAAAGGAAATTGATTTTTTTTTTGAAATAACACTTACATTTCTAGTTGCAAGCCGCGTTGTAAGCATCATTTCTTCTTGGACTCGAAATGCCTCATCCCTTTCATTGCAAAACCCACATAAACATATATACAACACACCTCATATAAGATTCAAAACTTGGTGAACAAAACAACTATATTGAGATGCACGCAAGCCGGTACAGACATCCGATTATAAAAAAAAACAAAACAAGGCAACTAGGTTTCAACGAAAAGGGTTCTCGAAAAAATAATAGGTTAAAAACATAAGATGAGCAATTCTGATAATTTTTTCAAAATATAGATAAAGTTGTGTGGAATTCTAATTTCTATGCTTACTTGACCTTCGACGGAAAAACTCTAGTACAGAACCTGTAAAACAGATAATCCAGAAAAAATTCAAAACTTATAAGAATGGTTGGTTTGGATTATACTGAACAAATAATAATTAACCAAAAGAAAGGGGAATAAATATCAATATTTACGTACGTTTAGGAGGAGACGGCGGCTTGACTGATGTGGAAGGGTTTGATGAAGAAGGCTGCTCCGCCTGGAATTATATATACAAGAATTCTCCTTTATTTAATTTTTCTTTTTGCCAAAGATGTGAAAATATGGAATATTTTAAGGAGATTGAAAAAAGAGGAAACTTATAACTTTGTGTCGTGTGCGTGTTTTTATGTTTTTTGGCCTTTAATGTTTTTTGACATGTCATGTCAAAAAGCCAAAAAGCCCAAAACTATTACTCCCTCTGTTCCAAAAAATTTGGCCTACTTACAAATTTTCAAATTTTATGTAGAATACACATTGTTACCCAAAACTTATAATTTTTCAAATTTGCCCTTCATTAGTTGACTCTAATAAAATAGGAGTTAATCAACTTTTGAATTTAAATTGTTGTCCGTTTACCGTAAAGTGGAAAATCTTGCCACCAATGTACGTAATCAGAGACCATTTTTAAAATTCTAAAACACACTTTAAACTTTAAAATTTTCAAATAATTTTCTTTTGGTCTCATTGTTTTGATTGTTAAAAACATCTCAATGGTAGAAATGGAATTTACCAACTTTCCTTTGTTGAAAATTTTAAATTGGTCCTATATTTTGGGACAGCCAAAAAAGGAAAGTAGACCAAACTTTTTGGGACGGGAGTAACTTTGATATTCTTAAATTTTGATTTTCATAATCCTATTTTGACATTTTAAAAGGTAATCTATGATGTTGGCAAACTCCCTCCTAAATAAGTACACCGTGTTAATTTGCATCAAGAGATCGAAGTACCTTTCATGAATTAATTGCAAGTAATTAAATAGGCTCGTTATGATAAAAAAAAAAAAATAGACTGTCAATATCGAGAGTGGAACCTGGACAGTCGTAGTTGCAGATATAAACGTGGGTCTATAATTATTAAAGCAACGCCTGCATTCTCTCGATTCTTTTTCCTCCAACACCCAGTTGTGTGGTATTGAATCCTAGAGAGAGAGAGAGAGAGAGAGAGAGAGAGAGAGAGAGAGAGAGAGTCATGTTATATATGCCAAAAAATATAAATTCTATCACAAAAATTGGAACTACGTTTTTTTCGAATCAAATTCGTGGTCACGTGTCCCCTTGATCTTTTGAACCATGCACTTGTAAGTCTATTACAATTTTCAGTTATCCACTAAATTAAGAATTATACACTGTTATGCTAGCTCGATTGTTTAATCATTTCTGACTAGATGCTTTTTAAGGAGACCAAAATTCATGCATATTGTTGATAAAGGGGAAAAAAAAATCATGCATACTTCGAGACTCAAGCTATATATGTATGCACAAAAGTTATAAAATATATACCAATCTTTGTGTGTCTCTCTCTATCTCTATGTATACTTGTCTCTATGTATATGCAGAAAAGTATAACTATGTACCTGAAAATTGTAATTTCCACCCCCGAATACTCGTACCCTCCCCATACCCAGTTATACATACTACATGTACTATATTATATACTCCCTCAGTCCCGTAAAGTTAGTCCACCACGAAATTATGTGCAACTTTAAAACTTAAAAGTAATGTACTTACAAAAATAATTTTTATAGCAATATATATGGATCTTGTTTGATAGGTTTAACTAAGAACTTTATATGATGCAAAAAAAAAAATTCAAAAATTATTTTGGTAAATATATTAATTTTTAGTTTGAAAATTGCACATAGTTTCGTAGTGGACTAACTTTATGGGACGGAAGGAGTACATATACATATAAATAAGAACATACGTATGAATCTTGAGTACAATTATAGTGTAAACAATGACCTCTTTAACTAGCAAATTTTATCAATTACCATCTATCATAGAGTCCTCAATATTAAAAGAATATCAGTTGAGGTTATATTTCTAAATATAAATATCAATTTATTTTCATCCTTGAATTCTTTATTTTTGTTTGGATATGAGTATATTCGGGGAAACCCAATCCTCATAAGAAGGTGGGTTTGGTTCTTTATCTAATATCCCCAATTGGGATGGGGTGGGGATGGTGCAAGATCCTTCAATTGGGAATTGGGTATGGAATAGAGTCTCTCGATCCATGCTCTACACTCTACGTGTTGTCATCCCTACCCTAGTGGGTGGGTTTGTTTTAAAATATATACCTATCTTTGTGTTTCTCTCTATATATGTATACTTCTCTGTATGTATATGCACAAAAGTATAACTAGTATGTACCTGAAAAACAACCCCGCAGTAGGCGCAAGTGATGTTGTGTAGACTTGGCTCATCATCTCGAGGTGTACTCATGATGTTGGCTTTCTCTCCCAAGTTCTTATGAGTATCTATTATTACATGCAAGAAAGAGGAACTAATAAAAGAGAAGTGGTTTTGACGTTTGAGTTGTGAGCTATATATATATAACTTTTAAAGATGGCAAATACGTAGATTAAATAGGAAGTTTATGAGTTAGTATATGAATAAAAAAAATTCCTCATTTCCATAAAATTATTTTTGAACACCCCTTTTAGTATGATTTTCTAGAGCCACCATTGTCGTAATGGCATCTTTGTTTCTAAACAGAATGATATAGTAATAATATACTCTTGAATTTTTAAGTATTGTCTCCCTTGTATTGCATTGAAATCCTTCCATCCCTGATTTTTTATAAAGAGGCAACGAAATAGCATAAAAGCAAAGGATACGGATTAGAAAAGGCAATAATTCCATGTTGAGCATTTAAACCATAAAATTTGAAATTACCTTCATGTATCTTACAAAATCAATACATATAATTAGGGAATGATATCCGAGAACTAATAATATGGAGTGAGAGGGAGAGATGTACGTGCACTAATTAAAGAATTAAGGAATGATATAAAAGCATGCAATACATATCTAGACAAAATCAATTATAGGAATTAATGATTTGAATTTCTAAGTCAGTAGTCCTAATTGATTTGAATTATAGGAATCATTTAAATTCTAGAAATTATCCATGTCGAAAATTAATTTGCATTTTGGATATTAGTTTGGTAACCCAATTTTCCCTTTCCTTTTGTCATTACTGGTTATAACTTTTCATACATCATTTTTAATGATTATTTCATGCATTCTTTATTTCCCTTCACAGACCGCGTATTTTTTTTTTTTTTTAAACCTGATGTTCAGGCCAACTTGTTGGAAAAATATGGTTTGCGTAACCATATATTTGAGAGTGAATTGGAAATTGTCTCCAACATAAGTAATTGAAGTGGTTGTATACCGTGCACATAGCCGCACTGAACCGGGCCGGAGGACGTGGTAGTAGATTCACCCAAGATTAATTTTTTATACTACTTTTTTTTTTTTGAACTGAATTTTTTATACTACTTTGAATCAGAATATTTGCAAACATCCTTTAGTGTCAGACACAAGTCTCCATCAATTTCTTCTTCATGGTTTGTTTCGAGTTTCAGAATTGTTTTTTCAGTTTCAAAAACTTCATTAACGTGGATTCTGCAACCTGTGAGTTTAATTTAATTTTCGAATCGGGCCCCAAGATTATATTCCGGAGATTTCAATGATTTTATTTCACTTGCCGTCTAGAAAATAAAAATAAAAATAAAAATGAAAAAGAATTGGTTCGGGCACCAACCGGCCATCGGGTCAAACCAATTATAGGTTACAAGGCCTCTCAGGACTCAATTTTTGGAAGTTATATACGAGGCCACGTTGGTTCCCAAGCATAATGGGCCGTGAATTTCGATGTTAAGGCTTTATTAGGCAGTCAACCGAGAACCTGCTTGGGCTTGCGTGACCTTTATTGTTTGAGTCGGGCCATGGTTTCCTACAACAGATTCGACCCATCTTCTTAGCCCCCCACGGTGCGCGGCTTGGGTTACGGGCTCATGCCACTAAGCCTGGGTAATAATATAACGTTAGATCGAGGATTATAAATACATGTTGCAGTTTTGATTTGTCCAATGTGGGAACAGATCCCTAAAACGTTACAACCCAAAAAACAGCTCTCTCTCTCTCTCTCTCTCTCACAAAAAACAACCCCCTCTCTCTCCTTAACACCCTCCACTCTCTTTGGTACTGTGTTAATTACCAGCCATTACTTAACGGATTTTAGGATCTTAGATACAGTAGCACCCTGGTATTCTAGTACTAAGAGGAAAAATTGCACACTTATGGGCCATTTCCCGTTACATATTGTTCCATATCCGATTCATAATCGTTACAGACAATACTCGACGTTGACGCTTCCGGGGTAGTTATGCAATTTAAAAAAAAAAAATTAAAATTCACGACTGCTACAACCGCTACAACGGAATCCCGTTAATTACCGTCCGATACTCCAGATGCCGATACACCTCGACCGTTACCGTTACACGTTCTAATACCAATATTTAAAACCTTGCTCTCTCGTACCTCTATCTTTAGCTCTCCTTGTATTGAAACACAACCATTTCATCGCTGATGGTGTCTGCATCGCTGCTGCTAGTGTATATAAATAACCAGAAGCCATTCTTCCTGTTTCCCATGCCGATTCTCAATGCCAACAATGAAACTGTACCACGTGCCCCAACTTTACCTTTCCTTCCCTCATC
Organism: Vaccinium myrtillus; assembly: GCA_016920895.1. NCBI lineage: Eukaryota > Viridiplantae > Streptophyta > Magnoliopsida > Ericales > Ericaceae > Vaccinium > Vaccinium myrtillus. The sequence continues at coordinate 2,286,607 of CM029276.1, forward strand.
CCCACGTTAAAGCCTCTCTGTAGAAATAATATTCAATGCTCTGTAAATGATCAAAATTCAATTAAAAATCACAAACCCAATTTCTTTCCTTCTCCAATGTGAACTTTGGGTAAAAAGAAATTCAAAAATCTGATGGCACAAAGGAAAATTTGTATTGTACTATATTTATGACTGATTGGGATGTTGGGCTTCAGCTTGGTTTTCTCGATTGGCTTCTTGCCAATCGTTAGGGAGGGTTTCGTTTCCTTATAATCTTTATACTAAATATTAATAAAACGAACTATTCTTTCGCCTTTTACTAAAGATTAACAAAATTATTACTTTTGCTCTTAAGACTCGGTTTGCAAGTGGTTTGGTTTGGTTTAGAGACTGGATTGGAGATGTGCTAATAGTTTCGCCAACCTCTATTTAAACATGGAAGTGGGCTGAAATCACTTGCAAATTTCATGTTTTCTTTAATACGTTAGTTTTGGTACATCCAAATGCATATGCATATTTACTTTTATATTCAGATATAGATCCATTACGTAATATTACCTTCAGGCACTTTTAGGCAACACCACATAATCATTTGCAAGACGCATCACCATTTACCATAACTATTATGACAACAGGTGCACCGGGCACAAATAGTATGTTTAGCCCACCAAGCAGTTATGGAGAGTTGGATCCATATATTGAACGAGGAACTCTAATTATTTACGCATTAAACCATCCACTTGGTGATATGTGGTAATATTTACATTAAATTAAACAGCAATAAGTATTCATCTTCATGACATCGACAAATTCTTAATATCTCTTTTATTATTAATAATAACCGCCAAATAAATAAGATAACAATACACGCAAAATCTTTAGGACTTTACACACCAAATCCATATGACTATTTTTTGATCGGCCAAATCTTTTTCTCTTGCTTTAATTTGGGCTTTTTTTGGGAGTTGGTGCCTTGGTGGTCAGGGCAATGTCTGGGCTTTAATTTGGGTTGGTGCCAGTGTCCCTCCTTGTTTCATGTTGTCTTTATTTTCAGGGGTGTCTTGATGGGGTTGGTTTGTGTTGGGATCCTATCTGGGACTGGGGGTGTTTGTTAGGGTCAGAGTCAAGGCTATTTTATGGGTTGGTGTTGTGTCGCTGGTTTTGGTCTGCTGGGTGTTTTCCAAATGATTTTATCAGATAAAATTTAATTTTGATATAATCTAGGATTCTCAAATAATAAAAACAAAACTAGATTTTACTCAAATAAAGGCAATGGGTGGAGTTTCAAAGCTAGATTTTATCATTCGGGAGGACAATGTGATTTTATCACACCTCCATAAAAACTAGAATCGTAACATCATTTGGAAAACACCCCCTTATATTAGGTAGTCCCGAGTGTCTCATGGTCTTTGGTACGCACATTTTTTGTGTCTTGTCTTCAATCTGGATGTCAGGAATCAGGACTTGGTTCATGCATGTAATTAAGAGATTATACATGGCCCTGGTGATCGCATCCAGATGTGATCACCAAGGCTGATCACCAGCACTCCCGGGTCCGATTATACATGGCTCTTACGTCTGACTTGTCTACCTCTTAGAGATTATCAACATGTTGGTACTGCTGTTGCCATTTTTTTCTGAAGCCTATAATCTGTACTGTGATGTTGCTGTGAAAGTGAATAGTATTGATGGCTGTCTATAACTGCTGGTGGTGGTGTTTGAAGAATGATAATGAATAATCTGGTATTTCTTATGTTGAGGATGCTTTGTTCATAGCAGTAGTATGCCAATACCCGTTGACGCAATGTGGCGATGCTGTTTTTTAAGCCCAGATTGCTGAACTTTGGAGTATGAAAGGTGGTTTTGTGATGCTGTTTTTGAAGCTCAGATTGCTGAATTTTGGAGTATGAAAGCTGATGGTTTTTTCTGAGGTTGGTTTTGTTCTGGAATATACTCCAGTATTTCTGCTGCGTTTTTCGGCTGCTGCCATTTTGTGATGTTGGTGCTGATGCTTCTGGTACTGGGGCTAGTTTGGAGATGGAAGGACAACATTATCAGGAATGATTGATCTAGATTGCTGAATCTTGTTTTCCTTTACCTTTTCCTTTTCCTTTTTCTTTTCCTTTTTTCCTTTTAGTTCAGCACATCGCTGGAATTTTCTTTGCCTATACGTTACGCATGCTTGGCTGTGACTTTCTACCCTCGATGTACTCTGCCAAGTTTTTAATAAAATCTTTTTCTCTTGCTGAGTGTTTTGATCAGCCAAATCTGTAGGACTTTACAAGCATCTACAACAAATTTCTAGGGTTCACAAGTGGCATTATAAAACCCAAAAAAAAGAAGAAGATAAACAGAATTATCTTTGTTTGATTTCTTATTTCACTCTCACATGCCTACATGTCTTCACTTACCTCTCCTCTCTGAATCCACTTTCCTTCATTTGGGAATCCATTTCTACCTTCTTCTTCTTCTTCTTCTTCTTCTTCTTCTTCTTCCTTCTTCTTCTTCTTTGTATTTTTGTTTATACTTATGTCTTTCATATTTGATAGAGAATTTACTACCTTGTCCTTGCATGTGTAAGAAAATGAATTCATGAAAGAATCACATTATAAATTCACATTGATAACATGAAGAGCACAACTATGGGTACACCAATGTACACTGAATTGTGTGGGACCCATTTCAAAGTCCCGCACGATTGATAGATGCCGTTCAATTTTATAAAAATATGTTTTTAACAGATCCTATAAAAATCAACTCTTTCGGATATCAGTAAAAACTTCATCAATTTTCATTCCCGAATTAGCAACGACAAAAATTGAATGAATGGATTAAGACTTTACCGATATCCGAATGAGTTGATTTATGCGAGGGCCTACAGATCGAATATTGTTTTCAATAAATTGGACGGCTCCAATCATAGTTGGGCTCTTCATTTTATCCATGTGAATTTATAATGTATTTTGATTTATTTTCTCACACGTGAAAGGACAAGGTAGTAAATTCACATTTACAAGAACAAAAACAGAAGCATAAACAATAAAAGAAAGGAAGTGCGAAAATCAATTTCCACCATTTTTGCTACTTTCACCCATTAGGGTATACCTAATTTGGTGACATCTTTGCTAGATCTGTTGTACTTCATGTGGCTTTTAACAAGTTGGCCTGCTGCTAGGGCTGACATTAGGGATAGTTCCCCAGCAAGAACACTACCAGCCACAATGGTGGCTAATAACCTTGAGTTGGAACCAGGTGACTCTCTTTTTGCACCCTTTACTCCAAGTAGGTTCAGGCATGCCGATTGAGATGCCAGTTGGGTCCCACCTCCAACTGTACCCACCTGATTCACAATAATCATGCAAAATCTTAGAATTCATAATAATCATGCAGAATTTCAATCAATAAAAACATGATTTTGCATATATTCTAGAGAGAGATTTTTCATTAACCAACCCTTGTATTCACGAGTCTACTCGAGCTAAGAAAAACTGAGCCTGAATTTCAACTAAAAGTACCGTCTTCCCACCGTAGTCAAAAGTCAAAAGTGGGTGTTGTTTCCGCTAAATTATAGTACTTTTTTTTTTTTTGTACGCGAGGAGAATGACTTGTGGGAAAATACCGAAAATATCGTCAAAAATACCATAGTGGAAACTCAGCCTGAAGCTCGATTGATTACAGAACGAGCTAAAAAATTTGACCCAAACTCATTCGTCTAGCAAAACGACCCGAGCTTGAACCAGCGACTAACGAGCCGAGCAGGAATTGTTAATGAAAAAACTCGACACGTTTGTAGTCTAGAAAACTACATTTTCATAACAGGTAGGTATTAGATCTGATCTGATCTTGACTCGAGAGTGAGACATAAAACGAAACGAGTCATGGGTTGCCATGAGAGGAACACCTGTAGCTCTTCTAGAATGATTTCTGTTACTTCGTCAAAAGGAATTTCGTTACTCAATGGAACTACGGAACAGGTGGCATTGAATTCCACAGGCATGTTTTCGGCAATGCCTATTGAATTATGTCCCTTTCTTAAAAAAGTAGTAGTAATGAAGAATCCCAAATCTTTGTATGCTGATAAAATGCCGTTATGACCGGCCACCTGTTTCTATCCATGCATTGATTGAAGCAGAACGTGTGAACCTGAGCTGTCCTTTCTAACAAACAACCAAACTTTTCTCGGTATTCGGCCCGAAAAGTTGATGGAAAGATCAATTTCATCGTCAACTAGTTCGGCAAAGTCCATAGATAAGTCGACACAATTGTGCAATTGTGCAATTGAAAATTCTATTTTGCAGCTACTTATGATTGTTTGAAATTTATTAGAATATAAGGCACAAACTAGCATCAAAGATATGCCAAGAGTATCCTATATCTGAATCAAAAAATATTTTCTACTTAAAACGATTATCCTATATCTGGTTACGACAATTAATAAACGTGCTAGTGTTGGTGGATTATGAAATAAATGGAGTGGGTGGCGGTTGGCAAATACAGTTTTTCTGTTTTTTCCATCTTCAGTTGGTTGAAGACTTGAAGTAATATTTGATTTTTATAAGAATTCCTAAAGTTACATCTAATATATAAAGAGAATTGGATATTCGACGTATTCCGTGTCCATGCCTAAATGTTTGGAGAAATAATTGTATATGCGCGTCCATGCCGTATCCATGCTTCTTACCCACTAAACACTAGACACAAAAAAAAAAAAATTGTCCAAACAAACCAAAACAAGGTAAGAGTACCTCAATGGAAGGCATGGTGACAGAAATGTGAAGGTCCTTGCCGTCATTAACAGCTTCCATCATAGTAATGCACTGAGAGCTCTCCACATTCTGAGCTGGGTCCTGCCCAGTCGCTATATATACAGCTGATACAATATTGCTGGCATGGGCATTGAATCCACCAAGGGAGCCGGCCACGGCAGAGCCGGTGAGGTTCTTGAGCACGTTTAGCTCCACCAGCGCTGCCACCTCAGTTTTCAACACCTTCCTCACCACCTCTTGGGTTATGATTGCTTCGCATACTACTGATTTCCCCCGTCCATCTATCCAATTCACTGCCGCCGGCTTCTTGTCTGAGCAAAAGTTTCCTGTTTTCCAAAACATAGAATCAAATTGGTCATAACAAGTTTTGCTGTACAAACAAAGACCAACATTCGAATAAGAATATGTGGGTAAAACAAAGAACCCACTAAGAAAGTTCTAAATTCATAAAATGGAAAACTAACAACGTATATACGTACGTTTCTTTAATAGATTTATCAAATAAAACTGGTGCTTACTGTGTACAAAATGAAATAACCAATGAACTATATAGTGGTACGAGAAGTGCCTTCACACTATTAGTGTAGTGTAGATCCCACATATCAGTATGGAGCATCTCATCTGGTATCTTGTTTGAGTAGTGCTACCGACAAAGATTGGATGTGTCCAAATAGGTGTGGACTTCACACGATGCACTTGGAACCCTTATACATTGAAGGATTACGACCACATCTAAGTAGGATATATGTACAGAAAGCATTTTCCATTTCGTTTTTCTGATATTTTTAGTCAAGAACCAAAAACATTAGGAAAGTGAACCAAATACGACTTAAAAAGGTTGACTGACTAACAACAAATAACTTAAGGAAAAAAGGAGTTAAACGCACACATCATTCCAATACTTTTTATGTACTACTAAGCTTTTGTTAATAATTGTTACATGAAATGTTATTACCTGAGATGCCTATGACATCCATGTCGGGGAAATCGGTATGAAGGAAATCAAGAACGTTTTGGACGCCTTTGGAGACCATGTTCATCCCCATTGCATCTCCAGTGCTGCAGATAAACCTCACATACAGATTCTTCCCAGCTACTGCACATTTAATTCCTTGTAGCCTTGCAAATCTGCTAGATCTGTACATCAGCGGTCAGCCAACATAAACACATCCGGGGTAAGCGCCTAATACTAATCTAATAGAAGGAACTAGAAAGATTGTTAGAAGCAACTTCTTCTAGAGGGATTATATATAATGCGATTCAGACAAAAAGCTACCATAGGTGTTATAGGTAGAATTTATTTTTTTGTGGGTAATTTCGTTCACAAGGTATTGTGATATGTACAAGAAAATATGCAAAAGTATGATCAAACATCTACAACTCCTATAAAGTTCAGGAATCACGTTAAGGCACTAGTTGATGAATAAAACCGGTACTTCTAGTTCAAAGTAGTAGTAGATTCACATCTCACCACTTGAATTTATTCAAATCGGTTCTTTTGCATTGATTCTATTTGTGAATTCTGCTGTTGTTAACTAGCTTGATATATATTGTGAGATTCAATTCCTCTTATCTTAAACGTTCGGGACAATTGATAATTTAACAGACTTTCACGCAGAAGTTAATAGATTTGAAAAATAACAAAGAAGACGAAAATGGGTAACAGAGTACTGACTTGTTGAAAATGACAGAAACAATGTCAAAATTCATTGGGTCCTCCAAGAAAAACTTCAGCTCCGCCGCCCTCTTGGCGGTGGCAAACCGGACAACAGGGGCTCTAGTCATGCCGTCCCTCAACACAACGCTGGTGGCGCCGCCACACAGGTAGATGGCCTTGCATCCCCTGTTTGTGCTAGCTACTAGACACCCCTCTGTTGTTGCCATTGGAACAGAGTACTCCTTCCCGTCGAGTAACAGAGGTCCGGCGATCCCCACCGGAATCTGGATGTAACCCACTGGCATCTCACAACATTGACCAAGTATTGATTCATAGTCAAACCCATCCAAGGGTAGACCAGCAAGAGATTTACCTGTAATCAGAGGATCTATGATTATTTAGTGGGGCGAAAAATATATCTGAAATCATAAGCATATATGTGTCCAATTATTTCCACATATATGCTACTTTAACCACGGTTGCATATCGCATTTGGATACTTCTTGCGTCTCATAATTTTATTTCTATTATGAAAAGTCGTATCATTTCTCAAATAAGAATAAAGTAATTTGGTGCATTACTTTCCGTATCTTTTTGCACCATTTAGGTATGTTGTGCTTTATTTTTTTATTCAAAGAATGACAACCTTTAGCAATGGATTAAATTATGGGACAAATGACGTATTATCTGATGTGATATTGATAAAATAATTTGACAATCCCAAGGAATCCCAAACTATGGCTGGAAAGGGTAAAAGAAAGCTCTATTCCTTTCATGAATGTGATATGGAATTAAGAGAAAATATTTTTTACAAAATAATTAGTGAAGAAGCTTACGGGAATAAGCTTTGAACTCTTCAAAAACATTTTATTAAACGTTTAAAACAATATGTATTGAAAGAATTCAATTCTTTCAAGAGAATGGTTAACATGACTTTTGGGATAAGATGAGTGATCTTCTGAACGATTTGATGAATAACTTAGCCTCTCTTTTTTTTTTTTTGAAAAAAAAGCTTTTCACAAAATTTATATTGAACTTCGGCTAGGAAACCCGATGGAAAATTGTTATTTTCTTGAACAATTCGTATAGGGAATATCTAAGTAAATATTGACATCATACTAATAAAAAAAATTCTTGAAAGAGAATGTATGTATTGCCATGTGAAGATGACTTGAATAGAGAATAAGAAAGCTGTATGCCCATGCGACGTGGGGAGAGAGTGACTAAATAAATTTTTTATATACTTGATAGACCTATGTAAAATTCTAAGTGAAATCTCAATATTTTATTTCAGGTAATATATGACAGAAAGTAAAATAAACTTTGTCGCGTGTATTAAAAAAAAAAACCTGTTCTGTCTACTAATAATAGATTACCTGGCCTGAACTATCATGATTAGGAAACAAATTAAAATTCTTATGAACTGTAGTCAAGCTTAATACTTATTTTTCCATTGATTTTTAAATTTAATTTTCCTTTTCCAGATTTTTCCAGATTTTTGGATTCTGGATGGGTTTTTTGTTTTCCTTTTACTCACCTTTCCCTTTTCTAGAGAATTAAAGTGTCGAGGAACGGGAGGAAATGCTCCAGAACTATTTTATTTTCTAAAAATACACTGTTATATTATATAGATAAATAGATTTATTTGTTTGCAAAAAATACACTGATACACTAAATGGATAGAGATTTTATGCGTTACAGAATTTTTGTCACTATCTAAATTCCCACTTAGTTTGTTTGTTTCATATCGTCAAAAGATCACTTGAATAGAGAATCAATGCAAATTATCTTGTTTGCAAGTGTTGAAATAAAACTGTTGGTTAATTCTAGATATCTAGTATCTTTGGCCAAGTAAAAAGATGGGGATGCACAACCTGTATCACTTCTCCCGTGGGCGTTGGGGCCATTTGTAATCCACATAAAAAAATAGTTTGATCGAACATATTGTACAAAGAAAATGGGATGACAAAATAATAATTTGAAACTGCAATTTTTCCTTTGTAAAAATCAGTTTTGTTCATGTACCTACCATGTTCGATCAAGCTAATATTATACGTGGACGACTTACTCGACGCTCTACAAAATGAACAATTCCGATCATTAAAATGAGCCCGCTTCAGCAAAGGCCCAATATGGAATGATCAACTCTGATTGTCTGTCCCATTTTGGATCGTCATCATAATTCCTAGCGCCTAGGCGGGGACTAGTCGGTCTAGCCTCACGAATTTTTTAACACCGTGTCTTATACAAGAAATCAAAATATTATGAAAATAAAAGTTTTCAAGCTCAGGAGATGTGTTTTCAAAGGTGTGTGCAATGGAAATCACAAGTATCGGACGGTTACCTGTAATCCTCTGCAGTGCCTCCCGCCGTATCCCCGCCGCTCTCTTACAATCCCCAACCTTCGATTCAAGCAAGTACGACGCCGTTCTCCCTTCTACCACCGCCTTCACAATCTCTTCATCATCCCCCTCCAACTTCTCCACAACCGCTTCCTTGTAACGCGCAGGATCCTGCGGAACCACCGGAGGGCAGTCAGTCACGACGTCCACGTCATTGCCGGAGTCCCAATCAACAACGTCGGGATTTTTCCCGGTGAATATCGACTTGACGAATTCGATACCGAAGAATCTGATTAGGTAAACGATGGAAGCGAAGAGCGAGACGATGGCGGATAGCTCGGAGAAGGTGATGACGTGGAGGGGCATGGAGTTTCGGATCTTCTCTCTCCAACGGTGGAGTAGGAAGTAGGCGACGGAGAAGAAGAGAGAGAAGAATAGGCCGTTAGATATGTACATAGGCAGGAGGAGAGCGGCGTCCATTTTGGCGCCGTGGACGGCGGCGGTGGAGAGACCAAGAAGGATGTTGGCGTTAAATGTTGTGGAGCGGAGGTTACTGTGTGAAGTTTTCCTTTTTTATAGAGATTCGCGCGCTGGGGTATGGGGTCCACATGTGCCGCGTGGCACGCGGTTTAATTTTCTTCAATTTTTATTTATTTATTTATTTGGTGGCTTATTAGTTACTTATTTTAGTTGTGTTTCTCCATCTCCCCATTTTGACCATGTTGTTTTATGAACCGAAATGCTATATGCACAGAAAATTTTAACCAAAAATTTGCTTAGAATTTGAAATCAATGACTAAGATTTCCTTGGGAGTGCATCTAAGCCGTTGATTTCAAATTCTGGCTAAGTTTCTAGATAAATTAGGTACTTGGCATATTTGACAAATTATTCCTAAAAAAAAGTTGGTTGGGTATACAATGAACACATTTAGATGTTTAAACTGGATTTGATTTGGGGGAGATGCTATGCACTTGGGTGCTTTGCTGTTTAATCTACATCCGATCGTTTTGAGAAATGTAGATTATCTTATAATTTTAATTTAATTTTGATTTATTTTTACCAATAAAAATCAAAACACATCCGAACTATCCGCAACACAATTGCGAAAGCACCTAGGTGCACAAAGACCCACCCCTTGTCCGTTTAAACTACCATGATCGAGTGGAAGTAATATTCATCATAATGATAAACAGAATAACAATTTTTGTCATGGTAATGAGTGGAGATTATCTTATATATTAATGCATGACAATCTCTAACACTCTTCCGCAACGACTCATATAAAGTTAAACAAATGTTTTAACAAATACGACAAAATCAACCATCAACGACATATAAAGGGGAAACCAACCATCCAACCATCTAACGATATAGATTTTTGTCCAAAAACCTTTGAAATCCTAACTCTGATATCATGTTATCGCAAATTTCATTTTCCTCTTCATAGAAAAAACTTGAGCGTTTTTTAGATTACATTCAAGATGAACAACGACAAGAAAGTTCATAAAAGTGATAAAACCATGTAATAGTAGAATGATAGTTGGCTATTGGGGGAATCTCGTTTTTTAGATTACATTCAAGATGAACAACGACAAGAAAGTTCATAAAAGTGATAAAAATCATGTAATAGTAGAATGATAGTTGGCTATTAGATATTACGTGTTTGCATTGGATATTAGAACTTCTACCGGTGTACTTAGATATTACTGTGTACTTAGATATTACGTGTTTGCATTGGATGCTATCAAGGGGAAAATTTACAATACACAGTTCTCAAAGGTGTGTACCATATGCACATACGCTTCGTTTGTTTTGATATAAATTATTTTACGAAGGAAAATATTTTCTGGTAAAATGGTTTACCTGTAAAATAATTTTCCAACTTCTATTTTTGGTTGTTTGGTACATTCTTAAAATTACTTGTTTTGAACTTTTGATGGAAAAAAACCACAGGACAGCTTCAAAGAGAGAGAGAGGTGTAGTTGGGCGTAACTGTAGAGAGAGAGTTGGTTGAATTCGGCGCGAGATCCCCTGTCCCCAAACCATGTCCCCATCCTCTGTCCCCTCCCTCTTATTTTGACAAGTGTCCAAAATAATTTCAGCCCTGGATGAAATCCTCTCAACGTCGCTCTAACATTTCTCCGGCGAAAAGCGTCTTCACTCTTCACTTTCTGTACTTTGTCGGCGGCGAACTCACTGGACCTCGCCCTCTTTTGTTTTACACCCCAACAACCTTCTCTCCTTCTACAAACCTTCCCTCTACCCTAAACTTTTAGGTAGAGCACCCAAAAAAATTGCACACAGATTTAAGACATCTACCTACAAAGATGTGGTGACCACCGACCAAAAAAAAATGGCTCCGTTGGCCAAATTTAATGTTTGGTTTCTATGCTTACGATTCTTGAGAAATTGGTTTGAAAAAAGAAAAAAAGAGAGATCGAAAACCCACTTCAGGGGATTGAGTCGCAACTGAAGAAAAAAAAATGAAATTGGAACGCCGATCAATATAGTGTTTGCTTATACTTGGAATTATTGAAGAAAAATTGTGTATGGTTCGAATTGTGTCACTACATTTTGGTGCGTCTCGTAAATTTTTTCCTACATTTTGGTGCGTCTCGTAACTTTTTAGCAAAATACTGTAGTTCATTACATTTTCACTAGGAACATAACTTTTGCTTCTCATAACTCTTCAGCAATCAAATTCATAACATTTTCACTATAAATCATACTCCTTTTGTCCCAATTTACTTGCCCTTTTTTGGGAAGCCGGTTTTTATGGGGAGATGGATGAAACACCAGATAGATGAAGTCTAAATATTTAAGACATTTTTTTGGTCTTATTGGTCTTCTTTCCGTCGCTTTCTAATTTTAAAGAATGTGTTTTTAGATCGTGGTCATAATTATAATTATTTTTTGGATTCTCCTCGTTAAAACGAATACTTTATCTGCAAAAAATTTAGGGCGACTTGTTCAAAAGTCCTAGGCAAAGAATTTGTAACCCCATTAATCCACCAAACAAGTTTATAACCTATCCAGTCCTAACGCTAACACCTTTTTTTTTTTTTTTTTTTTTTACTAGAAAAAAGTTTGTACCTCTATGAAAGTGCCAAAAAAGTTTGTAACTTTGTACCATATGAAAGTGTCTAAAATCCTAGGGTTCCCTATGAAAGTGTCTAAAACCCTAGGGTACCCTATGAATGTGCCTAAACCACTAAAACCCTATAATAGGAAAGTGCACCCTAAAACCTAAACTCTAGGGTACCCTATGAAAGTGCCAAAAAAGTTTGTACCCTATGAAAGTGCCTAAAATCATAGGGTACCCTATGAAAGTGCCTAAACCACTAAAACCCTATAATGAGAAAGTGCACCCTAAAACCTAAACCCTAGGATACCATTTGAAAGTACCTAAATTTAAAATAAATAAAAAATTGTGGACCATAGACCTTGTAAAACTTTAACATGGACTAAATGACCCAATAAGTCCCTACTTCTGGACCCTGGAACAATTACCCCAAAATTTTATGCAAAACTGATAATAATCCAAAAAAGATACTCTTTTTGTCCCATATTGTTTCTTCGTCTTTTAAAATGTGTATTTTTCCGAAGAAAGATTCTATATAAAACAACGCGGTTTTTTTTATTAAAATGTATGTGCATCCAAAGAAACATCCACGGCCGTCCGATCATATTTTTATTTTTATGTTAAGTTGTAGCTATTAGATTATTTCTTTATATTTAAATACAGAGAATATTTTCCTAATTTATCTACCCCTCAACTCTTTTTTAGGCAATATAAGTATTTTGAAATGGTAACTGGCACTATATGTAGATCCCATTTTGTTGCGTAGAGCAACTAGGTAAAGCGTTTAGTTTATGAAAGTTGGGACTCTCAAAATTAATCGAGGTGTGCGTAAGCTGGCCTGAGCACCTGTTTACTAAACAAAAAAAAGTTAAGATTATACTACGTTCCGATGTGGCTTTAGACACGGGCATCCATTAATATATACTATCGCGGATATTTTTTGAAAATTATTTCCATTAATTAAACATCTGATTGAGCTGTTTTGATGGGTGCAATAAACTTTAAAAAATAAATTAGTCACAAAAAGTAGATTTCTTTTTGTCAAAGAAAATGAATGGTTTCTTAAAAAAGACAACCAAAAGCGGACGGAGGAACTAAAAAATACGACCATTTACTTAATACAAAATGGTCTCTTAGATATTTGGATGTCCTGTTCAAAAAAAAAAAAAAGATACTTTTTTTTTGGATGAAGAGATAAAAATTCTATTAAATCAAACCACCACAGTACACAGATCAAAACAAAAACAAAAACAAACCGCCGGTGCCATCGCCGCCGATGTCACGCAGTAGCCGCCGCTGCTTGTCGGTGTCTGAAAAAAGATACTTTGGAATAACATTTTACATCTACCGACGACAAAATTGTTTAATGCTTCATTAGGCAAATAACCCTAACATTGGCTAATGTTATTCCTACCGGATGATTTGTTTAAGTGAAAAGGTGTATGTACTTGCGGATCCTAGTAGTCATGATCCATTAAGAATCGACGCTGCGGTCACTTTGATTAGTCTCTTAAAAAAAATTATGATTAATGTTACTTTGATTCGTCCCTTTAAAAAAATTATGATTTGTAAGTAAGAGACGAGATAATCTCGCCATTAATCTTTATTTGAAATTAGCTAGCGTCGGCAAATAGGCCATAATGTGACACGCGATATTTGTTCCCGATCCCCTCAACGTCATATGTCTACACCGTCGTGGAGTCTACTACGATCTAGTTCCGTAAAATGGGAGAACTTCGGTGCCAGTTGGGTACCACGTCGCAGTGTCCGAGCGCCAATCTCGACCGTCCAAAATGTTCTAGACAGTCCGAATTTACGAGAGAGAAAGAGGAGGGAGGGAGAAATGTGAGCCGTCCAAAAATGTTTTAGACAATCGAGATTGGCGCTCAAATACCACGTGTACCCTACCTTATTTGCACCCAAAATTTTCTCGTAAACAGACATATACATTTTAAGACGTATCAAATGGAAAAGGAACTCTTCACAACCCCGCTATTGCAGTCCCTCCTTCCCCTCCCCCTCCATGGGTTGCACACCCTTTGGGCGGTGGGAGGGGAGGGACTAATCCCCTTTCTAGATCTGGTTTCCCCTTCCCCTTCTGCACCATATCCGTCTTCTGTTCGCCAATCGTTGGAACTTGGCGTTCCGCAGCCCTGTTGGGCGTTACGATTCGTCTGCTCCTCCTTTGCAACCTTACGGGTTCCGGCGGCTTCTTAGGCCTCCGGTAGAGGCGCGTGACCGGTTGGAGGTTTGGTTTAGAGATGGGCTGCTCAGCGACGAAGGGGAGTGTATCTTTTTTCTCGTTTCTTTTGTGTTTTGTCCGGCTTTAGGCCGGTTATGTCTGGCTTTAGGCCGGTTATGTCCGGCTTTAGGCCGGTTTTTGTCCGGTGTGTACCGTTGGTTTGGTCATACGCTTTCGTTGTTTTCAATGGGAGACTCATTGGTCAAAGGAGTGTCCGATCTGTGGACTCCCAATCTTTCCCCATGGGAATCTTTGATGAATACTATCTCTCAATTTTTGACAAAAAAAATGGAAAAGGGAGTATTCTTTTCAATTAAAAAACAAGATACTGTCGACAATTGTCGAATCCAGTCTACTGTTTCTTAATAAATAACATTGACCTCCCCCTATTGTTTCTGACAAATACACTAACCTCCCCTGAGGTTTTTGAAATTACACTGACCTACCTTATTTTTTAAACAATTATCAAAGATTCCTCCTTGCCGTTAAATTAGGCCAAACACCGTTAGCTTTGAGTACAAAATGTCCGAAATGCCGTTAATATATTCTAAAGTCTACACTAGTCAACAATATATGTTGTTGAAAAGAATAAAGAAAAAAACAAGTCAACATTGAGTGGAATAAATTACTATCATCCCATCCTATATGACTATCTTCTACGGTTAGGGGGGTGTTCTACTAACAAAAAATTGTTTTTTCAAACACCGAGACAAGTCATTCTCTCACAACACATCACATAAAAAATCGTGAAAAATCAATTTTCTTAAAAAAACTGAGTTAGTGGAACACCCCCTTAGTATACAAAGCTTCTTTACTTTTTCAATACTCATATAACATAACTAATAAAAAAATTTGTTTCTATTTTTTAATTTCACTCACTGAGAGCAATAAAAAAAAATCAACTATTTTGAAAAAACAAAAAATATAAAAATTCAAAATATTGGACTTCTTGATTTTTTTTTTTTATTGAAAAATTTAAAAAAAAATGATAAATGTTACATATACAATGTGTGGTAATATAGGACAAGAGGCGGCTAGTGAAATTACATTTCTTTTTATTGTTTAGATTGGGTTTATATTTGAGGGCATTTTTGACATTTTTGAACTCAAAACTAACGGTGGTAATCCTTATTTAACGGCAAGGGAGAATCTTGATAAAATTTTCACAAGGAAGGTTAGTGTAATTTAAAAACCTCAAGGGAGATCAGTGTATTGTCAGAAACCTCAAGAGAGGTCAGTGTAATTTACCCATCAATATTTGCTCATGAATCAAGTAATTACAATTATCGAATCGCATTTAAGTTCAGGTTTCATCTTATTCATGGAGATTTTCGTAACAAACTTATCAATTATGGCGGATAATTCAGCCAAGGTGGAACAGACGGTGTTACTAATAGCTCCAGTGTACAAATTTCGGAAATCGCCTTTAATTCAGTTTTATTCAAGTTGTGTAAAGAGAGAGACATAGCATCTGTCCTGAATACACAATTATGCCCAGCTTCTCGACCGGAAAACCTATGGGTACCGACCCATAGGTACAGAGAATGCACAGAACATGCTCGGGGATCCACTTTTGGGTCCCACACGAATGATCTGAACCGTTCATTCTTCTTAGAACATTTTTCCGAGTGGGCCCACAAATTCAGCTCAATCGGACGGTTGATAAAAAAAAATGTCTATGTATATGCATATATGTGTTCATTTTGTATGTATTAATGTGATACACTGAATTAGTCGAGAAGGGACATTGCTACATGTATAGATACAAGTGCACAGAAAATGCACAGATCGTGCTCGGGACCCACTTTTGGGTCCCACACGAAGTGATCCGAACCGTTCATTCTTCTTAGAACATTTTTCCGAGTGGGCTCGGAAAATTTCAGCTCAATCGGACAGTTAGAAGTGGTCGAAAAAGAAAAGAACAAACCTAACATCATAAGCCCCCGGAGCTCCTCCCCTCCCGCTGCCACATCAGGGTTGTGAAATCAAATCCCTAGGGGGGGAGGGTAAAGAAGAGGAAAAACTGAGAGAGAGAGAGAGAGAGAGAGAGAGAGAGAGAGAGAGAAAATACTCAACACTAACCCGTTAACTTCGTGTCGTGCACGTGTCGTGTTCTAGTGTCATAAATTATCACCCCTACCCACATAAGGGATGTGAAATCCCTAAGGGAGGAGAGAGAGAGAGAGAGTCACATTTAGTTCAGGAAAAGGCTAAAGACTACCCACCAGGGCTACCACTCCCACTAGGCCACTTCCCTCCATTTCAGGTTTTGCCAAGTGATTATTGCTATAGAAATGGAGGGATCCCCTCCCGCTGCCACATCAGGGTTGTCAAATCAAATCCCTAGGGGGGGGGGGTAAAGAAGAGGAAAAATTGTGAGAGAGAGAGAGAGAGAGAGAAATACTCAACACTAACCCGTTAACTTCGTGTCGTGCACGTGTCGTGTTCTAGTGTCATAAATTATCACCCCTACCCACATAAGGGATGTGAAATCCCTAGGGGGGAGAGAGAGAGAGAGAGAGAGAGAGAGAGAGAGTCACATTTAGTTCAGGAAAAGGCTAAAGACTACCCTCCAAGCCAGGGCTACCACTCCCACTAGGCCACTTCCCTCCATTTCAGGTTTTGCCAAGTGATTATTACTATAGAAATGGAGGGATCCCCTCCCGCTGCCACATCAGGGTTGTCAAATCAAATCCCTAGGGGGGGAGGGTAAAGAAGAGGAAAAACTGAGAGAGAGAGAGAGAGAGAAATACTCAACACTAACCCGTTAACTTCGTGTCGTGCACGTGTCGTGTTCTAGTGTCATAAATTATCACCCCTACCCACATAAGGGATGTGAAATCCCTAAGGGAGGAGAGAGAGAGAGAGAGTCACATTTAGTTCAGGAAAAGGCTAAAGACTACCCACCAGGGCTACCACTCCCACTAGGCCACTTCCCTCCATTTCAGGTTTTGCCAAGTGATTGTTGCTATAGAAATGGAGGGATATATAGCAATAATCACATAGGTCTTTTGACTGTAAACACATAGGTCATTTTTATGGTAAAGAAAAAGAATGGTTGTAGTGATTATTGCTATGGAAATGGAGGAGACGAAAGGGAATGCAAATAGTACTAGCAAGAAAGAACATCATAAAATATAACAGAATAGGGTTTGATCTTATTCATGGAGATTTGGTAACTAAATAATTATGGAAGAGACGGTGCTACTAACACCAATGTACAAATTTTGGAAATGGCCTTTAATCCAGCAACTGTCAAGTCGATACACATTTATGCAGTTATGCCTAGATTCTTGACTAATTCAGTGTAGCACATGAATACATACAGCAACATTCTTTTTTTCCAGCCAGCTTGCGCCTTGCGCGCACCCTCAGACTAATCCCTAGAACTTCTTCCACAACCCTTTCCATGCTTAAATGTGAGATGAGTAAGCCTCAAGAGTTATTGGCCACAAGAATCTAACCCGAGCCCTTAAGATGAGCAAACTCCTAAGTCTCAAGCCTAGACCACCAGACCAACCCATTGGGTTTAAATACAACATACGACATGTATGTATAGATGATTCCACACAATTGGGCCGGATGAATAGAATCAAGACTTGCTAAATTGGGTCTCCAGGCCCCTAGTCTTTCCATGCTTCTCCTAATTATCACTTTGTGGATCCTCCTCAGACTCAGTTTTGAACTTAAACAATCATTTTTCACAATAAAATACAATACGACCAAGTCCCTATTGGTCATGGGAGCGTGACAACAAAGAAATCAAAAGTTCGACTCCACTGCTATAAAAAATTCTGGAGGCTTACAGATATTTGATTGGTAGTTAAATTTAGCGTGTGGAATTAGTTGGGTGCACATAAACTGATCAGGATACCCGATTATCAACCAAAAAAGAGTTCCATCATTAACGTATTGGACATCGGCCCAATTAACTGCAAAATGACTGAATGTAATTTAAAGGCTTGGATCAAAGTAGAGGCCACACCCCAGGCTAAACCAATGTTTGGGGTACAAATAGGCCCACTTTAAATCCCGACTAAGGAAAAAAGTAAAAGAGTGAAGATGCCAAAGACCGTTAATACATCCAAGTTCTCCAATCATCCAATCAAGAATCACAAAAGTATAAATAAAATTCTCACAAAGTTGGCAATTTCGATCCATGCTACATTTGCATTCTGATCTACCAGTTCAATGTGTAAGACCAAGAATGCCAAATAATTATCAATGAAAAGTTATAATCAAACAGTTCTATGGAACCCAGAGGAGTACTTACCTTTCTTTTTTTTTTTAACTGAGAGGAGTACTTACTTCATAATATAACTTAGACACCGATGAACTACACATTCATGGGTTATCAGTCATTCTTTCCAATTTCTTGCAAGTAATGTTCTGCATCTAATGCTGCCATGCATCCTGCAGCAACATGAAACAAAAGTAACCAAAATTAAATCCAACGGGGACTACCAATAACTATTCGGACACATACTTCCTAGTCAACAGTTGGAAAAAACTACAGGACAAACATGAGCAATATGTTAGTAGACTAAATTAACCACATTTCAACAAACCGTCATGCTAAGGTACTGGATGGCGGGATTAATCCCCCAATTAGTCGGTTGATTGGACCAGATACAAAGTTATTTTAAAAAAGACAGACTTCCAAGATTTTCCCAAACTAAAGTTTTGCCAACAAGCTACTGGTCCTTCCAGTAAAAACAAGAGTCTTGTGTTTCTATGAAACCAAGACCTATATAAAAAACAAGAGGTACATTAGATGTGTTCAGAATTGGTTTAGTCTAGTCTCTCAGGCCATATTGATTTGACATGGTCTTCCTAAACTCCTATATATCAATGTCAAACACAATTATACATCAACATATGTAATACATGTAATACAATTACGTATCCCTCCTCTCGCAGGTTTCTCTCACCAGTCACAAGTGACCACAGATCCTATGGAAATCAGAGCTGCCTGTTCTCTCTCCCTAAACTCCCTCTCCTCCTCCAAATTGCCCTTGCCTTTGAACCTTCTGATGATACATGCTCGCACCTCTTCAAATTGGGTTCTCTACGGGACAACAATTTCAGAGCAAGGTCCCCCCCAGTTTTACCCTACTACTACAAGAATATAGAGACCTTCCATTTTCCAACCAATACAGCTTCTTTCTAAGAAACCATAAAGTGATCTGAGAAGGATATGTATTCTAAAAATAAGAAGCAATCAGAATAATACTAGCTCAATGCAACAAAACCTTAGATGAGTTAAAAATCCTGTCGTTCTATCAAATAAAAAAGTCATTCCTACATATCGCTATCCAAAAATAATCAAACAAGATATCATTGAGTGTGGTGAAGAACTTATGCATGACATATCAATTCGTCACAATATTGTGCTTAAGCAATTGCATCTTTTATTCCACAAGCCCTTTCTAAATGATGAAATACTGAAAGTTCCCAGTACACTATGCCTGGCACTTCGATTTCTCCAGGAAATATCAATTTCCCGAAATCTGATGACAGAGAGCAAACAGAACCCAGGATAACATATTCTGATGCCATCTCAATCAGCATAAAAGTATATATACTCCATAACAGAAAAGAAGAAAATGCTTCACATGAAGTACATGAAGGGATGGAGAGCAATAGCAATAGTCTCACTAACCAGTCCCAGCAGCAGTAACAGCTTGCCTGTACTTCTTATCCTGAACATCTCCTGCAGCAAAAACTCCATGCACACTAGTCTCCGTCGTACCAGGCTTCGTCACCACATATCCATCTGAATCAAGTTGTAGCTGCCCACCCAAGAACTTAGTAGCAGGCTCGTGCCCAATCGCGAAGAACAAACCAGAAACCTTCAAATCAGAGACCTCCCCGGTTACCACATTCTTCACCTTCAATCCCCCCAAAACATCCTTGCCCTGTTCTCCATACGCCTCCACCGCCGATGAATTCCATAAAACCTCAATCTTAGGGTTACTCAATGCCCTGTTCTGCATAATCTTTGATGCCCTAAACTCGTTCCTCCTGTGAATGATGTAAACCTTTGATCCAAACTTGGTCAGAAAATTTGCCTCCTCCATTGCAGAGTCACCGCCGCCAATTACTGCCAGCGGTTTGTTTCGGAAAATTGGGGCAGCACCATCGCATACTGCACATGCTGAAATTCCCTTGTTCCAGAACCCTCCTTTACCTTCGTCAGAGCCTAGTATTGAAGATACAAATAACAAAATCACTCCTAACAGATTAAGCTTTTCGTTTAATTGACAGTTTATTATTATCTCAAAGCAGTCAGTAAACGATTCAAATTACATGTATTGGCCGGCACTAAGGGCATCTCCAACCCTACATCAAATTCCAATTTGATGAATAAGAGCCAAAAAAAAATCCAGCTCCAACCCTTTTATAAAACTAAAACCCATAACAAATAATGGAGAAGCAAGAAATTTAAACCTAAACCAATGCCTTTGTCATGTACGAAATGCTCTATCTTAATCGAATTAGATGAAATGCTAACCAAAAACAATTGGAGATGGGTTCTTTTTATTATCATAATTAGTTGTGGGGATAGCTCTAGAATTCATAAAAAGAACTGATGACAAAGATGAGTGTTAATTATCAAAAGATTCAAAACAAGCTTTTAACAAAATTCAACTCAATCCAATAGGAGTTGAACCCATGCACAGAAACTACGAGTCGGGCTCTTTAGCCATTCCGCCATAGATGCTTAGCTCTTGGTCCTTTATCCATAATGTTCTAGCATTAAATGGTCCAGAATCAAGTGTAGCAATTCCCTCTGTTCCATTTTGTTCTGTCTATCCCATTTTGTTTGCTCGTAACAAAGACCATACCATTTTCAACTAAAAAACGTACTTTCGGCAAAAAATTTAAAACTTTTTGCACCTTTCAAAAGGTATCGTGAGTACTTCTCAAAGTAGAGTATCTTTTAGGCCAAAATGGCAAATACAAAGGTATATAGCAAACACGGCAGCAATCTTTAATTATGCTATAAACTATCCTTCTTTTCCAATCAAAACGGCACAACTTTCGTACGGAAACAATTACGAGATCGAGACGGTCTCAATCTGTCTGTATTTGAATGATGCTCCAAATCTCCACCGTAATTACATGGATCATGTAAAGTGTATTGAAGACATAAAGAACAAACTTATCCCCTCTCTCTAGACTTAACTAGCTAGGTTAAGAATCCAATACCTGGAAAACTCAGCTTCTTAGCCACCGCACCAGTGGCAACTATCACAGAATCCGCCAAAACCTCCTTCGAATCCGTAAAAACCTTAAACGGACGAGTCGTAAAATCGACCTTATTCACCGTTTCCGTAACGATCTCAGTACCAAACCGAACACTCTGGCTCTTACACCTCTCCATCAGATCCAACCCCATAATCCCTTCAGGAAACCCCGGGAAGTTCTCCACGTCCGTGGTGGTAGTTAACTGCCCGCCTGGAGCGATGCCGTTCGCCATCCACCCCTCGAAAAGTATCGGCTTCAGCTCGGCTCGGGCGGCGTACACGGCGGCGGTGTGGGCTGCTGGGCCGCTGCCGATTATGCAGAGGCGGAATTTGAGGGTCTGGAGCTCGTCCATGACTGCTGTGGAGGAGGAGGAGGAGGAGGCGATGGCGGCGGAGGCGGTGTTGGACGAGGAGAGCAAGTTGCGGACCTTTCTTAGGGCTTGTGTGGCGATGGTTTTGGGGGAACGGTGCATTGGTCTGCGTGCGTTTTTTGTGTCCTCAGGGTTTAGTAAGGATTGGAATTTCATTTTCGCGCGTGGGGACAGGGTTTGGGCGCGAAAACGCGGTTTGGGGATTTGCAGGATAGGGATTATTGGAATCGAGTATTTCCATGTCCAAACAGAAACGCAAGGTATGTGGGTTTGGGAGGGAAAGGACGAGTACACGTTTGGTATATTGTTTTTGTTTGGTTACTGGGGCTATCCTATTCCTAGGATCCAGGACTCCAAAGTGCCCCAAAGCACTACAGTATAAGATTTTAGTTTTCCAATCTGACCGTTCATCTAAGGCTTGGTTCTTGAATGGATTTTTGTGTGATAAAATTTGAGATTTTATCTCCATCCTCTACCAAAGGATAAAATGTGGGAATGATTTTATGTCCTTTTTTTAGAGGTAATTAAATAATCATCCTTTTTTTAGGCACCATGTAAGTTTTCATCCCTGTCACTTTGAATTATTATGTTTTCATCCATTTATCTTGTGAAATACCATGTCTACCCTTATTTAACATACTATTTAGTTGCCTAATTAAGTGGGACTCTATTTAGTTGTTGTTACCTTAAATTTAGGGATTTGACCCCTTCCATCAATTCCAAATTTCAAATATGAACGAAAAAAGAAATGAAAATTTTGAATTCTCAATTTTCAAATCTTTATAGGATATATTTTCAAATTTTTCACTTCTTAATTCTCAATTAAATTTTTATAAATTTATAATGATTTTTGCAATGCACTTATTTTTACCATGATTTCTATAATGCACTTGTTTTAACCATAATTTTTGAATGCATACAAATCGATCACAAGTCATGATAAATTTAGTGTTCTAAAGTTAAGTAGCTTTTTTACCATATTCGTTGGAAACAAAAAAAACCATCCGAATAGATTTTTATGGTAAACTTGAATACCATCTGAACTAATTTCATGGTAAACTTCAATACCATTCAATCATATTCCAGAATACATTTCATGATAAATTAGTGAACTACCATTTGAACTGTATAAGAATTATGGTAAAAAAAAAAAAAAAAAAAAACGTACAATCAACCCATGCCATCACTCTAATTAAGTAGCTTTTTCACCATAATCCTTGAAAACAAAAAACCATCCGAATAGATTTTTATGGTAAACTTGAATACCATCTGAACTAATTTCATGGTAAACTTCAATACCATAAATACCATTTAATCATATTCCAAAATACATTTCATGATAAATTAGTGAACTAACATTGAACTGTATAAGAATTATGGTAAAAAAAAATGACGTACAATCAACCCATGCCATCTCTGTAAGGATCTAAAAACGTAAATATTGAAAAAAAAAAAAATGCAACAAATACTCTCACTAAATGAATGGAATCTGACAGATTCTTAGATGGTACAAACGTTTTCAAGGCCATAGTATGTGCCGGCGTACAAGGTTGCGGCGGCGTCGGACGAGTTCATCCTCACATAGCAGCCTCACCCGTATTATCCCAACAGATCGAAGACAACATTTCTCCTGCCAATCAAAGGCCTTCACCAACGTTTTCATTGCCATCGTATGCGTCAGCGTTCTGGGCCTCTTGTACACGTTTTCAAGGGCGATGAACTACGGGATCGGTGGTGGGTAGTGGGCAACAGCGACAGGTTTGGGATGGGGGACGGGATGGGTGGGGATGAGTGAGGGTTTAGAATTTATTTCAAAACAGAATAGAGAAGGGAGATATTTTAGGGATTTCAAGAATTTTGATCTGCAAATTTTTGGATGAAGTTTGAGGATGAAGATTTGGGATTTCTGGGTGGGTGAGAAGGATGAAGTTTGAGAACGAAGATTTGGGATTTCGGGTTTGAGAAGGATGAAGTTTGAGAACGAGATATTAGGGATTGAGTTTTATCCCCAATCCCGTAATTGCAACGAGGACCTCATAATTTTGAAAATGGTCCACTACCTACCGCCCCATATATGCAACTTTTAATTTAGTCTTCAATCCCGTAATATGTTACAATTATATAATTATATATATGTAAAGGGCATTTTAGGATTTTTTTGAATCTCGAGATGGAAACATAACTCCTAAATAGGCTCAGGATGATTTTCTAATTTCAAGTGACTAAAAGGATGATTATTTAAGTTCCCCTTTTTTTAAAACCCATTGTGGTCCCCATCGTTAGTTAAAAGTCCCCGTATATATAGTTGAACTGAGCCGTTCGTGAACTATTCGAGGCTCGACTCGGTAAAGGCTCGTTCGAGTTCGATTCAGATACTAAATGAACTGAACCTGAACCTCAATTTTAGGCTCGTTTAATAAACGAGCCAAACTTGAACTTGACAATATTCGGCTCGATTAGGCTCGCGAACTTTGAATATATGTATATCTCATAAGAATTTCCTATATAACCTTGGATATGTATAAACTTTTATATATACATAATGAAAATTATATAACTTGTACATGTATAAACCAATAAAAGTATTATAAACTTAAATTTTACTAATATGTTTTTATAATTTTATACATGTATGAACTTATTTATGTACAAAATAGATTTTTTTTGAAGTTCTAGGCTTATATTAGAGCATAAATATATAATATTTTTTTCTCGTTAAGGCTCGTGAACAAGTTCGAGTTCGACTCAAACCTAGGCAAGTTCGGCTCGAGCTCGGCTCGTCAAAATTTCCATTGAGTTCGAGTTCGGCTCGAGTTCGTTTAAAAATTAAATGAACGAACTTGAACATTCTAAAGCTCGGCTTGATTCGACTCGTTTACAGCCCTAGTCCCCGTATGGCCCACCCACAAATGACATGTCAAATTACCATTTTAACCTTATCCTTTTAGATCTATGAAACAAAAAGGAGGGTAAATTGGAAAAAATGGCATTAATGGAGATTTTATC
The DNA here is from genome assembly GCA_016920895.1 of Vaccinium myrtillus. NCBI lineage: Eukaryota > Viridiplantae > Streptophyta > Magnoliopsida > Ericales > Ericaceae > Vaccinium > Vaccinium myrtillus. The sequence continues at coordinate 2,311,303 of CM029276.1, forward strand.
ACAACTAGATTTTATCTATTGGGAAAACAATATGATTTTATCACCCCTCCATAAAACACCAACTTAAATGAGATTTCCCATTTTATCTCATAAAATCTATTGGAGAACCATGCCTAAGTCATTAACAGTTCAAATATATTTGTTAACTCTTAGCGGTAAGACTTAAGAGTATATTCTTAGCGATAAAAGTACATCTGCGAATTTAAACCATCAATTGAGGAGATGAACGGTCGGATTTAAAGAAGTCAAGAGTCAATAATGAAATTCTCACATGCAGATGTGATGAGAGAGTGTATTTCTTTTATAGTGGTACAAAACACAAGATAAGCTACATCAGATAAATATAAAGGAAGATAAAAGAAAACTGTAGCTAACACATTACTATTGACGATGATAGACTTGATCCAATTCTTTATCATGCCCCCTCAAACTGGGCTTGGATGGGAGAAGATCCAGTTTGCTACATAAATTCCAAAACGAATCGCGAGGCAAAGGTTTAGTCAATATATCAGCTAGCTGATACGTTGAAGGAACAAACTTTGTAAGCAAGGCACCGAGAGCAACTTTTTCACGAACGTAATGGTAATCAAGCTCGATATGCTTGGTGAGAGCATGGAAAATGGGGATGACTGTCATATGCAAAGCACTCATACTATCAGAGAATAGAGTTGGCGTATGAGAGAGAGTAATGGAAAGGTCGTGAAGAAGGTAAGTCAACCACGTGAGTTTTGCAGTGGCAGATGCTAAAAAGCGATACTCAGCTTCGGTCCTAGAACGAGAAATAGTGTTTTGCTTCTTAGCACTCTATGATATACAGTTAGCCCCAATAAAAGTACAATAACCACTGGTGGACCGCCGTGTCAATGGACAACCAGCCCAATCTGAGCCTGAAAACCCATATAAATCAAGCATAAAGTTGGCTGAAAAAAACGGAGTTCGTGATCTAATGTGCTCGATAAATAACATAAAATACGCTTGACAACTTGATAATGTCCCATAGTCGGTGAATGCATGAATTGACATACAAAATTGACTCTAAAACACATTAGGCCTTGTAAAGGACAAATATTGCAATGCCCCAACAATCATGCGATATAAAGTAGGATTATGAAAAGGGGCGTTGGAAGAAATAGTTCGGGACTTAACAGTCATCGGGGTGCTAATAAAACTACAACCTTGCATTTGAGCTCGTTCCAATATTAGCGGCGCATACCGCTTCTAGAAAAGAAACAAGCCGCCAGGGTCACTTTTAACTTCCATAGCCAAGAAATAATGAAGAGGACCCATATCTTTCGTAGAGAATTCATGACTAAGCCGTGTTACGAAATCTTCAAGAAACGAACTATTACTACCAGTGAGGACGATATCGTCGACATACAAAAGCAAAACAAGGGTACCTCGATCTGAGTGATGAATGAACAAGATGAAAAAAAGAAAAAAAACCCAGATCAGAGAAGAAAAACTAATTGAATCTATGAAACCAAATCAGGGGGTTGCTCAATGAAGACAGGTTCTTGTAGATGACCATGTAAAAAGCATTCTTAACATAAAGTTGTTGTATGGCCCATCGTTTGATAGTGGCAATAGTAAGTACCCCAACCGAATAGTGCCATGCTTGACAATCGGTGAGAAAGTCTACAAAAAAAATACACACCGGCAACTTGATCATAGCCTTTAGCCATAAGATGTGCTTTAAGGCGTTCTAAACTACCATTAGTTTCAATTTGGTTTTGAAGACCCATTTTTAGCCAATGACATACATAGATGAATCAGGTGGAACCAATTCCCAAGTGTGGTTAGCATGAAGTGCATCCAACTCCTCTTTCATTGCACAAAACCAACCAGGATGTTTCATGGCAGAATGTATAATCTTTGGCTCTATTGGTAATAGGATCTGAAAATCTGTGTGAGCATATTTGGGATTGGGTTTCTGTATTCCGACTTTGCCTCTAGTAACCATGACATGATCATTAAAATTGTCAATGGCAACAAGTTAGGAAAGAATCAAATGCATGGATGAAATAGACGAGTCTGAAGCTTCCAACATCATTGCTGTGTGGGAACTCTAATTCACTATTAGAAGAGGAATTAGGAATCACCATAGTGGGGAAATAAGGTATTGGCAATGCATTATCATCTCGCCCTGCAGTAGCAGTGTGATTGGTACAATCATGATCATATGGTGATGGTGGAAAATAATTCGACGACGAGGACACTAAAGCTATTAGAACCGGTTGATCATCAACTCCTATCCACTCATGGAAGGCCGAGAAATCACTGTTACCAACTTTGTTATCATATAGTGAGCTAGGACTTGCAAAGAGAAAGTTGGTCTCATCAAAGACTACATGTCGTAAAATATTTACACATCCAGAGGGAGGATGAAGACAATGATATCCATTATGCTTGTTAGAGTGCCAAAGGAAGACACACGACAATGATCTAGGGTCAAATTTATTTTTGTATGTCAATTCATGCAATCACCGACTATGGGACATTATGAAGTTGTCAAGCATATTTTAAGAAATATTGTCCCACATTGATTGTGGAAGGAATGTGCGATCACTTAATATAATATCGATTTTACTCATTAACCAATTGGGTTTAACGGAAAAATTTGAGACAACCGATCCGAAAATGGTTGCCTATAATATGATCTTGTTTGGGAGTCTTACTTTAAAAAAATGGGAAATTTGAAAATATATCGGTTCGGTTTCCCGCCTAATCAAAATGATTAGTCTCTACTTGAACCGAATTATGGAATTTTAAAAAGATTTAAAGATTTGGACAATTACCCCGAAAGGGAACAAGGAAGATTAAAGCAAATTCCCTACGGGAACTAGAAGAGTTTACCATGACCCCAAAAAGCCCTATCTCGATTTCCTAAAAGAAATTGACCCCGATTAAAAATAAAAATAGGCGAAGATCTCAATTTTTAACGATCAACCAAAAAAACCGAAAAACTTAAAAAAATCGAAAAAAGCCGAATAGGGTAAATTGAACCCGAAACCGCCGATTTTCACCTAATGCTTTTGAAACTTGGATTAAAGTTTCAACATGATTATGGGACTACAATCCAAAGCACTAATACTTTTGGCTATTTTAGCATGGTAAATTGTTTGATGCAAGATACATTAGTATAATTTTGGTTAGGGTTCGAGAAACACTAGTCGAGATGAGTTTTAAAAGAATTCGCTAGAACAAGGTTTTCTAGAACTAGTATTTCTAGAGATTTTGGCTTGTTTATATAGCTAATTAATAACTTGGAAAATAATTGAAGAATTTATCACAAATAAAATAATCACTATTTTATAAGTAGAAAAAACTTATTAATCTCTGAATTAATAGTATACAAAGATTTAAGGAACTAAGAATTTCAAAGGAATCAAAAGGGGCAAAATATGATTTTACCTTTTTTTTTTTCTGAGTCCCTATACTTAACTAAAGGATGAAAGTTTTTAAGAAATTAACGTGACAAGTCTATATAATTCCCAACCATAAATTTTCTCTTGAAATCTATATAATAATTGTCCTATAGCTTCAATGTCATTGTCTATGGATGTGGGAAGTTGTTAGCAACATTTACAAAGCCAACTATTTTTTCATTTTCCACTTGATGCAAGTCTTTTGTTTTTGGTGTTTGTGTTTATTTTGTAGGCTTAAAGGGTTAAAAAAAAATAAATGACATTAAGGCATCGGGCATGTGGGGCATAAATAAAATAAAATTCAAGGACGACCAAACAATCATTGGGGATGCAATTTCAATTTAGAAATTCAAAGATAATCAAAATCAAATTGGTGTCGAAATTTTAAGAAATTGTCCCAATTTTGATTGATTGATCGATACCCGTGTCCTCCTTGATTGGTATAATATCGTTGAGCCATCTCCACTCAATCGATGCCAATTGGGTTTAATTGCCCGTTTGACTTGCCACGTGTGTTGAAATTGGGGAGGATAAATACCTCTTTTTTTTGCTCCGAAAATTAGGTTCGGACATTGTTTTAGTTTCTCTTCCGTTTTGAAGAGGTTTTCCCTTTTGGAAAAAACTTTTCCTGAAAAAACTTTTGGATTGAAGTTTAGTTGGTTTTGTTTCCGATTCTTCGACATCACTTTGGTAATTCTCTTTTTCTTTAAATCATTCCGATTTACCGTTTTACCCTAAAATAACGAGACCAAAAACCACCCCTATCTCTTATGTTTAATTCATATTTCAATAACAAATCCCATCGTTCATGTGTTTTTAAGAAAAACTATGTTATTTGTTCGTTTCAATATGAGTGAGTAGATTCTTAAGTGATGGTTTTTTTCCCGGTCGACGGTGATTAACACCCCGAACTGTGGGCTTTTTGGGATGGATTTGTTCTTGCTTGGTTTTGATTCTTACAATCAATAATGGAAAAAAAGCAATTTTAGGTTATTAAAGAGCTTCCAAAGCACTTGGATCCCCACTTTCGAGCTATCCTTAGCCCATGGTAAAGTCATGTTTGACCAAATACATTGTCCTTTTGGGCAATGGTTGAAGCGATGATTCGCAGTTTTAAAGCATTAACCTTTTCTCTCTAAAATCAAACGTTTTCTTGGAAACAACGAATGGAGCATTGAAATAAAATCCCACGTCGAGTCCAAAATAATTGAACCCTCTTATTACAACAATAAATTTAAGTAAAATCAATTTCTATTAGTTTAGAAAATTTCACCAATCAAATCACAATAGTGATACTAAGATTTAAGGGACTGAATTTAAACTTAATCAACCCGAGTACTTAGTAAGCACTTTCCACCATTTTCTGTGGATTCGAAAATATATACTTAACTAAAGGATGAAAGCTTTTTAAAATCTCCGCCCCCTACGCTTGGGGCAACCCATTAAATTAGGTATAAATTTTTCTTCTTCTATATAATAATCATATTTTTAAAACCTTGTAGTGACGACCGCCGCTACTTGTCCCCACTAACTCCATGTCTCCATCCTTGCAAGGAGTATTCATGCTGGATACATATATCTAACAAGGCGAACATTCATGTTGTGGATGGCAGACAAGCCCAGCCTTGTGTGACTCATCAAGCCACCTTGGGCAAGCCCAGCCTTGTGTGACTCATCAAGCCACCTTGGGCAAGAAGTCCAAGTACACAAAATTAAAGAAACCCAACCACCAAACTTTGCACATGTTTGAACGTTGAAATGATTGTCTACAAACTAAGACTCAAAAGATTGGTTTCAACTTAACCAGCCCACATTAAGCCAGTTTGCCTAGCGATTGTGTAATAATATTTGTGAGGTTGCGGGTTTAAATTCTATGGAAAAGAATTTAATATTAATTTTGATTGGTTGGGGGTGGGGTTAAGATAAAATGGGTTATTTTAAAACATCTCCAAACTAAAAAGTTGAATAATCAGTTTCAACTCAAATGATAGACAAAAAAGAGAGTCAAAATGAACATTTTGACTTAATTTAGGGCGACAAATGAGCAATTTCATATTGAGCTAATAATATATAAAAACACTTATACTTACAAATCTGATGGGTTAATTGACCCACTGCCATCCACACGGTTTCTTCTATTGATAGCCCACTAACTGATAATAATGCGAGATTCCACTTTTCTATACATATTTACATATTTCTATACACTTTTTACATGTTTCAATATATTTTTAAAATTTTAACGACAGTTCAGTGGGTTGACCTTAAAATTTTCCAAGGCAAAACTCTTTTGTATTAGGATGTAAGAGTTCTTTTGTGAATTATCTAATCTCAGAGTAGATAAATTGCCTTTGACAAAGGAATTGAGAAATTATCTAATCTCAGCATAAATAACTTGTCTTTAATCGAAAAAATTGAGAAAATAAGCAAAATGCCCGCAAGCAATTCAAATACTACCCTAATCCACAATAAAGTAAAATAAGATACTCCATCCGTCCCGAATTTCTTGTCCGTTTACGGGTGTACGTGTCATTTTTCAATTGTTTATATCTTTTGATCTGTAATATTTTTTTACAATTTTGAAAACTTTGTTTAATAGTACTCATCAAGAACTATCAAACAAAATCCATATTGAATATATACTATAACATTATACATTGAAAATATAACCAACTTTTTGAGATGAAATAAATAGTGAAAGTGGACAACAAATATGGGACGTATGGAGTAAAAGAAATTGACATGTAGTTAGGGGGTGTTCCACCTAGGGGTGTACAAGAAAACCGATATAACCGCCAAACCGATCCGATCCGGACCGAACCGGTCAATTTGGTTAGGTTCTATGGTTCATTGGTCTGGTTATGGTTCTAAAAATCTAAGAACTGGTAATTATGGATCGGTTAGTGGTTCTCAATTTAAGAACCACGGTTAGAACCGAACCGGACCGTATGATATTAATATGTGTGTGTGTGTGTGCGCGCGCGTGCGTGTGCGCATTATACATGTACAAAGTTATGAATCTTATAAAATCCTATAATTATTTATTTATTTTATAAGTTGTTTTGGTGCTCTAAATTTTAAATAATCTTTTGAACTCATGTGTTGTGATAAAGTTCTCCTTAATCGGATAGAACCGGAACCGAACCAAAATGGGTCCGGTCTTGCGGTTTGGATCTGGACAGGTTCTTCATGTGTATTGGTTAGGTTTTGGTTCTTAATTTTCTAGGACCGGTCGGAATGGTCCGGTTACTGGATTTGTAGAGAACCGGTCCAATCCGGACTGTGTGCACCTCTAGTTCCACCGACAAAAAACAATTTTTTTCTAAAATCGAGACATATTATTCTCTTATAATACATTACTCCCTCCGTCCCAATTTCTTGGCCCCTTTTGGGGAATTTTGGGGAAATGAGTTTTTAAGGGGTGTGAAAACTTTGTATTGACTTTTCTATTTTGCCCCTAAATCCAGTCAATATTACTGTGACCAAATTTGTGAGGCTAATTTATTATATGAAAGTCAAAACATATTCAATATGGATCTTGTTTGATAGATATCAATTAGTTTTATTATACAAAATTTTCAAAATCATAAAAACCGTTATAAAATAAAAGATAATAGACTAGCCAATTAAGATGAGAAAAGTACTTTTTAAGGGTAAAATTGGAAAGTAACCTAATTTTGATGGATATTTTTAGAAGTGGGTCAAATATTTTGGGGGACATCCCAAAATAGAAAGAAGGACCAAGAAATTGGAACGGAGGGAGTACATAAAAAAATTGTGAAAAATTAATTTATTTTAAACCCCGTAGCGGAACACCCTAATGGGTGGTTTATGACAGCCAAACAATAATCACGCAACCAGATTTTCAATAATTGCAGGGTTACCCAGGAAAAAAAAAGAAAACGAACCCACTTTCCCAAGAAAAGCTTTCTCCTCCCTGTACTCCCCATATTCCTTCCAATCCCTCTTCAACAAAACGTTCTTCATACTTCACAACGTTCAAACCCTTTTCTTCACTCCATTACAGGGTCTTGGACGAACAACTTTAGGGAAAATTTTGGAATAGAATACAATTCTATACGAATTATGTTCTCCCAATCAGATTCAAGAAACACTGATTCTACTACAACCGCTGTAACAGCTGCTGTTGATGATGCCAATTCGAATCCTCCACCACCTTCTTCCTCCGATGAGGATTTCTTCTCCTCTATCTCCGTTGCATCTTCATCCTCATCCGAGGATAACCAACCCCAGACCCAAACACCCCCTCAAATCCCCATCTCATGGCCCTCTGATTCTGTCATAACCCAAAGTTGGGTGATTTCACTCATGGAGGCTTTCGATTGGGGATCTCGAAATCTGGCTCCTTCGGAGTTTCCCACACTTTTTCCTGTACAAGTGTTTGATAGCTTGGTACTTTCTGCGTCCAAAATCCTTCACAAGGAACCCAATTGTGTTCAAATTGGTGGGTTCAAGGCCGATTCGAGCGTTGTGGTTGTTGGGGATGTTCATGGGCAGTTACATGACGTGATTTTTCTGTTAAGGGATGCAGGTTTTCCGGCGGATAATAGAGTGTTTGTGTTTAATGGAGATTATGTGGACAGAGGGGCTTGGGGTCTTGAGACTTTTCTTCTCTTATTGGCCTGGAAGGTATTTAAGATTCACTTTTGTGCATATCTTTGGTTTCAAATTGAAAAGAAAAATCAGAACTTTTTTGGGTGGCATTTTTGGTTGTCTGAAAAGTCCTGTGTTTAATGAACTTGAAGGAGCTATTTTGTTAGTAGCTCGGGTGTTTGTAACCCTTCTTTGATCACTAGTTCATATGATTGATCTTTTTGATATAGGGCCCTTTTGTTTTCGGCTTCTTTTTGTGTGTGGGCGGCCTTCCTTCATAATTCCTTGGTCTATGAAATTTGGTTCTTTTGGAAAAGCAATCAAAGATATGGAAGTTTCTTTATTCAGTAAGCTTTGATCTATGGAGGTTTGAAGGCTTCTCTTGCTGCAATGGATGTATGCATATTTACTATAATTACAGGAGGAGTTATGCCAACTCTTTGGCTGCAATTTCGGTATCTCCTGTGAGATACTAATTCACTGGATGGGTTAATAACTCAGAGTATTGCTCCGCTTATCGTATTGTATTACGTACTTTTGTTGTTTAATGTTTAACACTACTGATACTCGATGAATGGGAATTTGGAAAACGGGCATGAAATGCAAATGATAAAGATTGTCATGAACTCAATTCCTTGCAATTTGATTGCAACCCCAGCATTTGGATTTCCTATAGATTATCGGTGCTAAACAGGTTATATTTGCAACACCTACAATTGATTGAGGTTTGGTCATTTAGACTCCGTTACGTTCTGAAACGATCATCCTGAGAATGGCTATAGGTCTCCTGTGAGAGTTGGTAGTGTCCCAGGGATATATATTTTGTTGACAAAGGTTTTCTTTTTGAGAGGACTAAAAGATAAATCACACTCAGTCTAGTCAAAGAAAGAAAGAAAGTAGGGCCAGAAGTTTTCTTGCTTGGTCTTGTCCCCCAAGTTGGTTGTTTGGCTCAGGAACATGAAATTTGAGAACAGAAGTGTATTGTTGTTGAACCTTTCCATTTTCAGAAAACCATCTATAAAATTTTGTACTAGTTTTAGTAAGTCAGCTTTGTAAGAAGTAGAAACAACTCGAGCACAAGTATGCTTGTCAATTGTTTAAACTGAATGAAAGAAGAATAAAAGCAGAAATGAGACTAATGAATAATGTACCATCCCTTTGGTGATTTCACACTATCCTAGCAGTGTGTGTATCTAGTTTGATACTTGTCATAAATGCCTTTACGGTGGAAGGATTTCATCAAAAAATTTCAGTTGATTTGACATTTTGCGTGAACTTTTTTCTTTTTTTTCTTTTTAATGTATTTCCTACTTAAGAGTTTTATTGATAATGTCGCTTGTAGCGCTACAGGTCATATGATTTTGTTGCTCATTATAACTAAAGCTTTCCATACATTTTGTTTAAGCACTTGTTCAAGCTTTCTTTCTAGACTCGCCCTTGATTGTGTTATTTTGGTGGAAGAGAATTTCTATTCCAACTGTTGCATGGAATTATGTTAACAAAAAGGAGAGTAATACACATTAGTTTGGATGATGCACATTTTTTTATAGGTCTCTATGCCAAATAAGGTATATCTACTTCGTGGAAATCATGAATCAAAATATTGCACTTCCGTTTATGGGTTTGAGAAAGAAGTCTTGACCAAGTACGGAGATAAAGGAAAGCATGTCTACCGGAAATGTTTAGGATGTTTCGAAGGACTTCCTCTGGCTTCCATGATAGCCGGACGTGTTTACACTGCACATGGAGGGCTTTTTCGGTGTCTACCCAGTACCCCCTCAAAAAGATCTAAAGGAAAGAAGACTCGCAAAGTAATACTCAACCAGGAAGCAAGTTCTCTAGCTCTTGGTTCTTTGGATGAGCTATCTAAAGCTAGGAGAACTGTCCTTGATCCTCCATGGGAAGGTCCAAACTTGATTCCAGGTGATGTTCTATGGTCAGACCCATCAATGAACCCTGGCCTTTCTCCAAATAAAGAGCGAGGAATTGGTCTTTTGTGGGGCCCTGACTGCACTGAAGAGTTTTTAAAGAAGTACAATCTAAAGGTGATTAAATCAATTTTCTTTCTAAATTCTCATAAATATTTGTAATGACATACCGTTTTTACAGTTGGCTTATTGCTTTGATGAGTTGCTTCACATGATGTGGCTTTCTATTATGAAATTTAAGAAAGAATGACTATAAGTAGAAAATTCAATCCTAAGCAAGATGCATGATTCCAAGATTTTGTATTTTTTTTGGACGGCGAATTTGTAGACATGATAAACCATCTCACTTCTTTGGTTGGTCACGTATTGTCCCAAATAATTAAGCTGTAATGAAATGGGCTCAACAATGCATATCATGCTATTCCACACCGTCCTCATGTGCGAACTCCGTGCCACATGTTGGGATGAAAACCTTTATCCAGACTCACAAAGGAAGAAATGAATGCAAACAGGAAAATAAGGCAAATGGAGAGAATTGAACTCAAAGCCTCCCATAAAACAAAGATTTAATAACATGGAGAATTGAACCCAAAACCTTCCATAAACCAAAGTTTTGATACTCTGTTAAGGGACCAATTTTTCCCAAAGCTTAAGTTGGGAAATAATATCAATTTTCTACATGCAGCATATCCAAAAAGGATGACAAGATGTATAAAGATGCTTGGACATTAGTCATAGTTTTTGCGATTTTGGACTTTGGATACTTGTCTAAAATAATTTAGTTGACAATTCTAGACCATATTTGAGCCACATGTATCAATGTAAGATGAAAATTAACATTTCTGAGCTTACATTCCTTTTAACGCCGAAGGATGGGGGGTCTGTAGTGAACTAAGTGCAGATGGTTTATCAATACGTATTGGTTAATCTTATGTACTTCTTGCTTCAGGGGTTAAGCTCTCTCAATGGCTTGCAACCCTGTAAAAGAATAAAATTAAGAAAAGGAAAGTGAATAAAGAAAATCACCTATGTCTTGCAATTTTAATCTGTGTTTACTTGTACATTTGTTGTGTTGTGAAGGACTAGATAATTGAATACAGTGCTCCATTTGGCGTTGTTGTTTACGCAGTTAATTATCAGATCACATGAAGGTCCTGATGCAAGGGAAAAGCGGTCTGGTCTTGGAGGAATGGATGAAGGGTACACAATAGATCATGTCGTTGAGTCTGGGAAACTGATTACTCTGTTCAGTGCTCCTGACTATCCACAGTTCCAGGTATTTTCTTTTGTAAAGCGTGGTCTTTCCTGAAGCTGCTCACGTTGCATCTGCACTTTAGTATTGGCTCTTATATTGTGATTTTATCTTGATATCTCCTTCCAATATCTGGGAGAAAGTTGTTATCTGCTCGTTCTATAAATTTGCAGTTTGACATGCACATCTCATCACCACCATCTGAGGTGGATTCATTCTTATTTCCAATTTTGTTTGGGCTATATAATGGAATAGCATTTTGCCTGCTCTTTTCAGATTATGTATGTATTTTGCATTCTTACTTACTCTATTTATTATATTGTTGGAAATGGTCTTCTTTTGTCTCTTCAGTTGTTATAGATCATGAGGATATCGATGTAAAATTGCCTCTTAAAGAAGAGAATCTTCCACGTAAAAGGAAACTTCACAGAAGTTGCTTAGTTAGGAGGGTGTCTTGATGATACATGGAGGCGTGCTGCCCTTTTTAAACTCCTTCCAAGTCGTAGGAGATTCTTTCAGATGTTTCAAGGAAAGAGATTTCTCATAATCTTCAACATATACCTTTTCAGAGGCGGCTCTACCCTTATCAAAGGGTGGTCACTTGAACACCCTCAAGAATTTTTTTTGTTTAGAAATACATGTAACAATTTTAGTTTTAGTTTAGTATAGCCATTGTTGAACACTCTACTCACATATATTCGAACACCCTATTCAAAAATATTTGAACACCTAGCTCAACAAATCAGCCCACAAATCAATTTTATGTAAACAACCAGTCTTCCCGTAGATGATCAATGCACACTCTAAAGCCTTTTATATTTTATAGTACATGTTAAATTTATATCGGATTTTGTTTGAACATTTATATTATGAACACTCACCAATCCTGGTAATTCACAATGGAATCCTTAATACACCGGTTCAAAATAATAAAGTGCACACTCTTTACGACAAAAATTAGAAAAATCAAGGGAAAAAAAGTATCTAGCTATTGTATTGGTATCGTCCTATGACTTCTCTCTGAGCAACAATCAACTCTCTATATAAAAAAATAAATATCTGTGCGTACCTATTTGGCACACAAATTTTTACAATAAATATTATTGTATTTATCCCCCGATTTAATTTTACTTGACCCAATAACATAGAGTTCACCAAGAAAATTTGTGACAGCTTTTGTATTTTCATATCATTTTGCCTCATTATTCACACTAATATATGAAAAATTTGTATGTATATGCTAGTTAGTAGAGCTAGTAGAGTTAAGGTAAATGTTGAACAGCCTGTCCAAAATTTCTGGAGCCGCCACAGACTCTTTTTCCTTGTTCAAGACGAGGGTCCGTTGTAAAATGGTAGTAGTCAAAACTTCTCACGAAAACTCTTCTCGTCCTTTCTGCTTTTATGTTGCACATTTCATCATCAGAGAGGCTTGCATGAAGAAAGCTATGGAAGATCCGAAATGTGACAACTGATGGAAATAAACATGCCCCCAAAAAAGGCATCAAAGAGAGAACTATTATTTGACATATTACTTTGGGTGATTGTTTGTTTGTATGATTGTCAAAGACAATAGATATTCCCCTTCGGAAAGAGCTACTAATTGCAACCTCCCTACGAGATATTACTAACAGAACATGGTGATTTTGTTCATTTTCATTTTCTTGTATGAAAACTGAACTGACCTTAATCTGCTGTTTGCTTGAAATCGGTGTCAATTAGCATGTCCAATGTTGATATGGTGTTAGATGGAAGATCTTTTTTCCTTCATCCTTTCCTTGTCCTCATAAATTGGTATAGTCAATGCCTTAAAGTATTTGTACGGATTTTATGAGTTATGACACAGAGAGGACCTACATCAAGAAGGCTTCTAATTTGAAAGCATATACATATTTTCTCTTACTTTATGCGTTTCCTTTTCCCTTAATGCTGCTTCAGAAGGCCAAAAGTTTCTTTCTTGAAGACTTCAACTGTGACAAGAAGGAATTATAGTTCCTTGTTTGGTTCTTTGATTCATTAAGCTGATCATGTCCTTCAATGGACCTGTGATTTGCAGTTACCCAAACAAGTTTGGACCTGACTTTTGAGTAGTGACTTGTTAATGTAACCTCTTAAGCATGCTCGTGCTTTTTGTTTTGAAGCTCTTACGGTCCAGTGCACTGGGTTTGGTTAGGACTGAGGCCCCGCTTAATCTTTTTTGTCCTGTTCTTTGGGATACTGCTGTGTCGTCCAAACAACAAAATTCTTTTCTAGACAATTGGAGTTCATCAGAGCTCCCAAGTTTATCTCTATCCCCCAATTGACCATTTCCGAGAGGTTTTAGGCCGTTGTGTGATAGTATACTGAAAGAAGCAATATAAGCAATTCACCAACATAGATTCAAGAGAGTAAAGAGTGGACAGAAAGGCCCATTCTTCAATATACTACCTTATCGCAACTGGAAAGATTCCAGATGAGTGCCATAAAGGTTGACGGCTGCCTCTCATCTCTCTCGTAAGACAGTATCAGGAAAAAGCAAAGGACTCCATTTAATGGGGAAATGTCATGTTCCTCTTTGTTAATTGCTACAGTTAATGCAACCAGGGTAGTAAGGTTAGTTGAATTCAAGTTCTCTTTGAGAAAATAAGCTACTTATCAGAAAAAGAACTGAGATGTACTTCTTAATATGCTGGCTGATTCTTGTTGAGCAGAACAATAATCCAGCGTATCTTCAATACCAGATCTCACTGTGGGATGATCTGCACAGTATGAGACATCAGTATCTTCGGTTTGTGAGGTCTGGACCTATGTAGTATAGACATGGACACACCGACATGCAAATTTCAAAAAAATGGAAGACACGACATGTTGGCAGGACACGCTAATGTTTATTTTATATATGCATATTCGTTCATTCGTTGTATAACAGATGTTTCAATAGGAATAATCAATAAAGCACAAAAATGAAGGAAAAAAAAAAAATTGTTAAGAAAATACATAAGTAGAATCTTATCTTCATTAAAATATTTGTTTTCCTAGGAATAGTGATAAACATACCCAAAGAATGGATAAAAAGATAAAGAATCTCCTTGAAAAAATGTGTCTATAACCGAGTTTTTACTTCCAAAGTGTCTGAAAGTGTCCTGTGTGTGTCCACAGAAGCATACAAAAAGTGTCTTCTGTTTGTCCTTGGGGTGTCCGAGAGTGTCACAGGAGTGTCCAGCTGAAAATATTGCAAAAAAATCCGGACACTTCGAAATCAAGTTGCGGACATGTGCCCGTAGTATCTGTTTCTAGAGATTGTCCAACGCCAATAGGTTGCTTCCGGCGAAATGTGGGTGCTACATGGGTTTGGACAATAGATTGATGCATTTACTGATTGTATGCATTGGTTATTGAACATATCCAAATTAACTTTGTTGATCTGTTGAAAGCTACTATTTTGGTAAGTGGAATGGAAACTAATATTTGCATGTTATTTGTACGTCTTCGTTGCAGGCAACAGAAGAACGGTACAAGAATAAAGGCGCTTACATTGTTCTAGAGCCCCCTCGTTTTGATTCTCCCGTATTTCACAGTTTTGAAGCAATTACTCCTAGACCTAAGGTATTGGCTCTGGATCCTGCTAATATCTATACTGGAGAATAGTCGCAAGTAGATCAAATGAACATAGCTGAGGCATTGCCAGTCTAACATGTACGACGAGAATATGGCTGTTTAAATCATGAATTTCTGGACCGAATTTGTGGATTGAAAAGTAAAGGTGAAGGAAAATATAAGATTATAATGAATCAATGAAACTAAATTTACTTCTGTGGATGTTGACTATCGATAGGCTAACTTGGGTTTTATGGGTTCAAATATGATGTCCTGTTTTATGGGTATTTCGGTATGTAATGAAAATGTCATAATCTGCATGGCAGGCGAATCCTTTTTATGATTTCGAGGATGTGCTTGACTCTGATGAAGAACTGGACTTAGCGTCAATGGTGTCATGATTGTCCTCAAAGAGTTCATCACCGCCTGATATTGAAGTTGGAAGCTATATCTATTTTGAGTTCTCCACCTGAATATTTATGTCCAGGGGCAATCTACATCCCCTTCTATATCCTTCTACCAAACAAGACGTAAGTAAGTTAACCTTTTGTTACAAGCCGGTTAGCCTCGTCAAATGTAGAATTATGTGTTAATCTTTCACCCCAGAATTGTATGCTTAATAGGGAAATTTATTTTATTTCATCTGTATGATTTACTTGCTTTTGCTGTCAGTACTTTTGAAATTTGTGTAATAGAAAGAAGGAAAGAAACACTGAATCTACAGTTTTGAGAAATTACCATGGCTGTAAGTTTTCTTCTGATTTTGGGCAATAGAAGTGCTAATTTGGGGTTTCATCTCTTTTTTCCGCCGTTCAAATGAAATGGAAATATCATAAAGGGTGTCAAGTTCCATTGAGGGCTGTTATTCATTACCTTCAATCCAGGGCGGACACCGGCACTGCTACAACCACACATATCATACACAAACAATCCATACACGCTAGAATCATGTATGAGGACCACAGAATGTTGGTGCAGTGTGTGTGGCCCCACAAATGGTTGTATGTGTTAAGCAATAAGTCAGAACCACACTAAATTTCCATACGCGTTTTTGTGGTGGCCCCCCCACCCCGACCCGGGAGCTCTGCTATCTATCTTGGCAATCAACGGTTCAGATTCGCAGATATTGCTGATAAAAATTAACTTTGACCGGTAAGAATTCATCTATGAACTCTTCTCTCTCTCTCTAAAAGTCCTCTCCCTCTCTCTCTCCATGAACAAGCCATCGCTGAGGGGTTTTTTGGGCGGGGGAGGCGCCGCCGGGCTCCTCTCCCCCCTCTCCAAACTTTGGTATTTTCCTTTTCCCTCTCCCTCTCCTCTCTCTCTTACCATCCCTCATCTAAATTGTTCATTTTACAGTTTTCCCCCTTTAAATCTTTTCTCCTCTCTATATACAAAAATTTGCATTGAGACACAATTTCTGCATGGGATATCGTGGTGGTTGGTGGCATGGTTGGACCATTGCAATGAAACGTTCATCTCCGAGGTTATGGATCTCGACTTCCCGTGTCCCAATAGGTCGCTTATGGGCTCCGATTTGGCAAGCTTGGCCATTGAGACCATGGTTGGTTTATGGGTCTCGTGTTGGCGGCGAATTGGCGGATTTTCTCGTATGGGTATCATCTTCCTCATCCTCTTCTCTCTTCTCTCCCCAGAGCAGGCCCTGGTTACATATTTGGGTGTTGCTTGGTCAGATGTTTCGGTTTGCCCCATCCCGCTCTACCGCCCTTTTGCCCATCGCCGGTCTTACCAACCCGGGTTTTATCCTCCATTCTTGGCCTAACGGCTAGATGGCCCGCTCTTGGGTTTTGGGCGGGATCCAATCAGATCTCCCGCCGGTTGCATTGATGGATGCATCGGTTATCGCCTAACGGCTAAGTGAGATCCCGCGGCCGATTTGTGGGTGGTGTTTATGCTTCTCGGTGGTTATGTTTGTGAGTGGTGGTTCGGTAGATTATGAAGAGTTTTATGGTGGCTTCATGACATTAATTAGGAGTTTGTGATTAGGGTTCTCCATGTTATCTGAGCTTCAGCGCTGTATTTGGTTTGCCCATGTGTATTAGGCTTTGTTGCTGTATTTTTATTGGGGCTAGGCCATTAGGGTTGTTGGGGCTTTGCCCTCTAAGGTGTTTTTGGGCTGTGTCCCATGTGGTGTTTTAATTCCTTCAACCTCGGTTGGAGTACTCTCTTCTCTCCCCCAACTTGATGTACCCTTGTCAAGCTTTCTAATAAATTTTATTGCCGATCAAAAAAAAAAAATCCCCAATCCTATCCAATTCATCTATGAATTTGAATCCGTTTTATGGTATCATCTTTGGATCGTTCCCTAAAATTGTCCATGAGGGATAGCAAAGCCCCCCAGTTCTCCCCTCCACCTCCCGTGTAAATTGAGTGTGGTTTTAGCATGGTAGTCGTGTAAAATTGTGTGTTATGGAATTTTTGGGCGGGCATAGCGGATGAGAGCCTCCCCAAACTTTGGTATTTTTTTCTTTTTGCCCTTGCATAGAAGAGGCTTCAATCATTTTAAATAAATTGTTCATTTTACAGTTGTACCTTCCAAATTTAAATGATTTTATAGTAATGTTCAAAATACTAAAATAAATTTGCATTGAGACACAATTTCTGCATGTGGATATCGTGGACATCAATTTGGTGGCATGGTTGGACCATTGCAATGAAACGTTTATGATATTTTGCTTACAAGAGTGTCTTCAAAATGCAAAACGAGACCATGGTTGGTTTAATAGGTAAATGGTAGGATTTTCTCGCTTAATACTTACTTGGTTCAACTTCCACAGTCGGTTGGTGGGACAAAATCTACTCTATAGAGCCCAGAGCAGGCAAAGGGCAGAGCCAGAATTTCGATTCGGGGTTAGAGGAAGAGCTAAATATTATTGGAAGAATTCATTGTTTTAGTATTGTATGCATTTTTGTGTTCTAGTATTACACACTAAATATTTACCTAATTTTGGTCCAATGAATCAATAAGTATGAGAGTTCAGTAAACTTTTTCTTCTGTAACTAAAACACACATGTGCATACTCTTTTTTTTTTTTTTAATAACCAAGGAACAGTCCTACAGCAGACTACTAATTGGATTCACTACACAACCCAAACATCGGAGGAAAAATGCATGTTCGGTTACAAAAACCCACATCAGACCCCACAACTTTTACTTTTTAAATAGTTTCCTCACCATGCGAGGTTTCTTGTCTTGTCCCAAACTTATTATAGGAAAATAAAATTTTATTTTCCTTTGCTTCACCCTAGATCTGTTATGTACATACTTCTTCTCTATGATAATAATATTTGATTGGTTTCTAGAGTAGCATAGATATCTCTTGAACCAAAATAGTGTAAATATACTGGCGGATCCTCTGTCCCATATATACTGGCGGATCCTCTGTCCCATATATCCTGTCCTACCCTCCCATCCCACCCCCAGCTCATGTCCAGTCGCCTAAATTTCCTCCACCTTCCAGCCCATCTAACACTGTTAATGCCCACTATTAACTTCAACCGATTGATGCCTTTAACCCCATTTTTACATTGTTGGCTTGTTGAGTTGCTTTGCAATAACTTTCGGATCAAAAAATAAAATACTTCCGTGCATAATTTAAAAAAAAAAATTTTGCACCATTTTTTTGGTAGTTTAATTTGGTGCAAAAAAATTTAAAAAATTATGCGCGGAAGTATTTTATGTTTTGATTCAACGGATATTGCAAAACAACTCAACAAGCTAATAATGTAAAAGTGGGGTTAGAGGCAGGTGGAGGAAATTTGAGCGAGGTGGCAGGATATGGGGGGTGGGACAGGAGAGTAGGACCTAGGGGACATAGGTCTTCGTTCACCCAAGAAAGGAAAAAAGAGTACTTTGTGTTCACATAAATTATCTTTGGCCAATGTTTTCTAGTTAGATGTCACCTATATATAATTGCCACATGCCCTGTAAATTAGTACCTTTTGGCTTTTATCTAGTAGACTGGATTTTGTGTGTAGGTACAGTTATGCATTGTACTGTTTTTGGTAGGTGGGAGATCTCATAGGGATGGAGAGTGAGGTCATGAAAGTAGTTAGAAACATGATTCACAGGAATAGCAACATGCAAATAGCATTTCCAGAGGTAACAAATACCAAAAATCAAAAGATTAGGTGAGGTTTGGCTAAAAAAGTCAATTTAACTTTTTGTTTTGTCTTTATTTGATTTTTAGGCCAGCTAACTTTTTAGGCCGAGACGAAAAATAAGCTGATTTTTTGGCTTAAAGGTTCAGTGCTATTTTATGGACTATAGCGGAGGTGTTAGGGTGAATTTTGATTACGGTATTCTTGGTACCAAGTTGTAATCAAATGTGGGTGTAGTTTCTGATAAAAATATCATGCATGGTATTTTTTGATGTATGTGTGTGAGGAGAATCACTTTCGTTGGAATGCATGAAAAGTATTAAAAATACAAAAAATATCAGAAATACTGAAATATTGCAGTGGAAACTTACCCTGAAGATAGACTCAATCTACAAATTTCTAACCGGTAGCAACCTTCAAATGTTTAAAAATACATTTTACTTCTTTTCCCTGCACGTTCTGTTTATCCCTTTTTTTTGTTTTACACTGTTGCTCACAGCTGGCCGTTGCTTTAGGCCTCCAAATGGCCATCGAAAGTATTAGTCTACTTTCTAATCCAAGTGGTTTGAACCCAATATAATTTGTACATCAAAATCTATGACCATTTTACCATCAGAAGGTCCGGAAAACAAGTCGTTTTGGTAAAATGTGCATATCTCCCTCATATCAAAACGGATTGAGACATATTATATATCAATAAAGAGGGTTTTGAATGTATTAGAAGGTGGTGTAGGCTTGAGTTTGTTTTGAAGAGGTTTTAGAGGGGTTTCCAAGCAATCAATCAAGTTTCGCGTGCTCTTATCATGCCATTTTCATCATCGGGGATGCCAAAGACTTTCATGGGTTCAAATTGGGGTGTCTACAGCGTTCCACAGAGAGAGAGAGAGGGCGGCTGCCTTCATGGAGGTGGGGTAGGCCTTCATGGTGAACGATTGGGCAGTAGTTTTGCCCAATATTGAGGCATGTTTTAGTATAGTTGGTAATTCTGGTTTGTTTTCTATGCTCAATATAGTTGAATATCTCGATCAAGGTTCATATTGAGGCCTTCATGGTGAACGATTGGCCTATTTCAACTGGGTCAGTAGTTTTTAAGAGCTGTACGAATCAGAGATGTTTAGCTGGAGTCCGTACATGGGTTATTTGATGGTTCATTTCCTATCACTAATCGACACTGATGCTGAATTTTTGGACAACGCAGGAAAACACAACGCAGAAACCCAACTCATGAACTCACCCAAATTCACCCACCTAAAACCCAACCCAACCTACCCATATTGTAATATAGGTTGGGATGGGTTGAACCCATATCAACCCATATTTACATAGGTTGGATTGGGTTGAAAATGGGTTCAAAATGGGTCAGACCCCAAAATTCAAAAAGTCAGATTGTAAGTGAGAAAACCCCTCCTCCTCCCGTGAAAACTCTCTGCCGAGCGGACGGATGAAGGGATCTACTACATTTAGATGATTTGAGTGAACCACTTATCTAGTTTACTCAGCCCAGACTTTAATTAACAAGATTGAATTTCATTTCTCTTGATTAATGCGTGTTCTAAAGTTTGGAATTAGAATTCTTGCTTGATTTTGAATTGGGTTTCTTGAGAGTACTATGAATATTAGGTGTGCAAAATCTGTTTTCTCCTTTATCCGAAATCCCAATTTCTGAATCTAATTTGGGATTTTTTTTTTCTTTCAAAATTCCTCCTAAGCTGTTGGCGACCGTGATCCATTCCTTAACATTCCATTAATTTTAGAGAGAGTGAGCTCATAAATTGGAATTCACTGTCAGTGTTTTCTCTCTCTACTTGCATTTTTTCTTTCAAAGAGGACCGCATTATTGACGTCAAGAGAGGGAGGAGAGAGAGAAATAGAGATATATACAGAGAATTGAGTTTAACTTTTTATAATTGAATTCTCACTCGTTTTTTTTCTGTGTCTAGGATCATATGGGAAATCAATTTCTAAATACCAGTGATGGAAGTTACGGGTGGATTTGGACATTTGAGGGGAAAAAAAAATGAAAAACAGGTTGAGTTGGGTTGGTTGGGTTGGGTTTGGCTAGACCCATTTCGACTAACCCATATTCAACCTATCTACACTTGACCCATATTCAATCCACTCATATTCAACCCATAACCTATGTCAACCCACTCAAACCCAACCCAACCCAACCCACCACACCCATCCATTTGCCACCTCTAGTTTGTACCATTGAATTATTTAAAATTAAATGTCTTTGAGGTGTCCCATCCTTCTCATTATCTCAACGACCATAATACATGAATAAATCCTCTCAGGTAAGTACCCAATCATTGCCCTAAAACCCCAAAATTCAAATTTCCCCTTTCTTCTTCCCAATTCTGCACCTCTTGTGAATCTAAACCCTACACTCGAAAACCCTAGTTTTAAACCTCGCAACAAACCAAAGTTCAACATTTTCGTCGAACCCTCATTGTTATTCATCTCTCTCTGCTATTTTCGTTGGATGTAAGGTAAGTTTTTCTAGCCTCTCTCCTTGACGTAACGTTAGCGGAAGAATACTAGATATTGTTCCAATAGACGAATTGGTTAGATAGCTCTTGAATTCACAAGAGAAGTGATAAACATTTTGCGCACAAGAAAAATAGAGATAACTCTAGAATTTTATTGATTATTGAATTGAATGAAAAATACAGGCCTAGAGTTACACACTTATTAGTAGGCCTAGCTAATAATGTAATGCTAAACAATAGGAAACAAAATAAGGAAATAAAAAACTCTAGAAAACTAAACAATAGGAAACTAGAACCGTGCTAAACATGCATCACTAAATAAGATCTTCTACTATTATATATTATGCCATAATAAAAGTTTTCAAAACAAGCGACATAAAATAAAAAGAAAAAATCTAGAATACAAAATGTTTCTATAAAGAAAAACCTCCTAGCCAAAGTTGTCATACCGAAAGATCTTATCAATAATTCTTTCTTGATATCATGATTTGTGCTTGTCAAATCTTTCTATAAAATCTGTGGCAATTTGTTCCATATCACTCCTGGTTTATGCATGGGTTTTATGTGGATTGATATAAAGCAATCCGCACATCGTGATTACACTCCTAAATATTCACTCGAACCAAAATAGTAAATGACTGTTTGGTGTTGATAATAATATTTGATGGGTTTGTAGAAATAGTGTTCCATATACAGGACCGGCCCTGAGATTTTGGGGGCACTAAGCCAAATTTAATAATGGGGCCTCTAATTTGTCTTTATATATATATTAGTTGTTCATCATATATCACAAGTGACTTTGACAGCTCGGTGATTTCTTTAGTTTTACGTAGGAAATGCACCTGAAGGTCGCGAGTTCAAGCCTTCTGGGTGTCACCTTCAGCCATTTTTTTGTAAAACTTGAAAAAAAAGGTGCTCGCATAAAATGCTATTGGCAGGAATTGAACCTGCGACGTTAGCTACATGGAACATGGTTCTAACCACTGTTGCTAGCTAATGCATTTGCCTTATACCATTTTTAACAGTTGCTAAATAATCTTGGTTTTGTTTTTCTTACATTTTTTTTTTATTTATCTTTTCAGTCTGTTTGTTTCTTTAAATACATTTGTCAAAGTTTCAAAGAAAGGTCACTTGGTGTTCAAATTTAAAAGGACAGCGGTGGCAGTGGCACATATTTCTAGCTAGGGCCACACGCCCTCTAAATCACCTTTTATCTACTAGCATGCACCTCCACCATAAGTACCAAATACTCAAAAAAAAAAAAAAAAATTCAAGAGATTTAAAGGTTCAATAATGTTTTACGGATTTCAGCAGAGGTAATAAAAACTAAATCAAATTTACAAATTTCTTACGGGTAGCAACCTTCAAATCAAATGTTTAAAAATATATTTTGTATTCTTTTCCCATTGTCTGTTTGTCCTTTTTTTTTTCTTACCGTTGCTCACAGCTGGCCGTTGGTTCAAGCCTCCAAAGCTACCGTTTTTAACAGTCCAAATGCTACCGTTCTTTTCAATTGGTTTTGTTTTTCATACATTTTTTAGTTTGTCTTTATTCGAAAAAAATTCGCATTTGTATTAGTGTACGTACACGTAGTTGAGCTCAAGTCTCCACCACAAATACACTGATCTGCCTCCCCATGAATCACATGCACAAAGGGCAAGGCTGACCCTACATAATGAACTAGTATTTGCCTCCCCATGAATAAGGAAGCACATGCACAAAGGGTAAGGCTGACCCTACATAATGAACTAATTTTCTTTCACCAAACAGACTATGAGCACCAAATGTTTGACTTTTTGTACGAAAATTAATCATCATGCACAACAACATATATTAAATGCTGATATTAGCATTTGTCATAATCATGTCATTAGCATTTGTCATTCGCTTCGTTGGCGTTCCGAGACTCCCCAGGACGGACGATCCTCTGTATTCCGGCATTGGCAACCAGCCAACCACACCCGATTTTTTTACCAGGGGGAGCCAGATTGAGAACCTCTCGATTTGGGCTTTCTACATCGGCGGCGGCAGGCGACGATGGGAGACAGCGGCGGCGCATGCACTGGTGATTTTACCATTTTCTGTACTTTTTTGGTGGTTTTTCTTTTCTATCTTTTTCTTGTTTTCTTGGGTAGTTTTTTGTTGTTTTTTTTTTTTTTTGGTTTATTTGTAATATTTTGGTTTAATTAAGGAAACTATTAATGCCACGGGAGATTTTGGTAGTGCCACAGGAATTGATTCCACAAAGTGTTAAAATGACTCAATTGCTCTCGTTAGTAATAAAGATTGATTTGACTTCTTTGCTGTTTAGCTTTTATTTTTGTTTCCTAAACCATTTATTTTCCGTATAATATATGCACAATCCACCTTCCAATCTTTTATATTTCTAATCTCTCTTTAAAAAAAATAAAACGACAAAGAACTTCTCAAATCACCATTAGCATTAATGCACAACCAGAAACATTAGAAACTAAAATTAACGTTCTCGTCCAAATTTAAAAATGCATTCCAGGAAGCATCAGAAATACATAATGAAAAAAATGCACTATCTGAAGTCTAAAAAGAAAAAGACCAAAAAAAAGAAAAAAAAGAAACATGCAGTTGCAATGCATCCATCACTTATCCCTCGACAATCTTTATTGACGAGAAATATGTCTTCTATAGCCCGCGAAAATAAGAAAATTGTTAATAACATAAAACCTTTCAAAGTATGAAAGACTGAGTAGATCAAATTGTAAGTATCTTCCAGTTCAAAAAATATTGTAAGTATTTTCAATCAAATAAAGAGAAAAATAAAATTAAGCAAGATAGAGTTTCATAATTGAAATTAAAGGATTTTGGTTGGGTCTCAAGATAGTGGAGTATTAATAAATTAGGCCCTGAAGTGGATTCTTAAGTTTTTTAGTTTTTTAGTTTTTTACGTTTTACGAGACATATCATTCTAAGGAGGGCAATTGAATCATTTTAACACTTTGTATAATCAATTCTTGTGGCACTAACAAACTATCCTGTGGCATTAACAGCCTCCTTAATTAATGCACTTTCTTCCTATTTCACAAATTTTTTTTTTTTGAAAGAATACCAAGTTAAAAATGCTACTCCTAGCTAGTAGATCTATTTTATGGTTGAAGATATTTGAGTTAACTTTTATTAATTAGGTGTACCTATAGTTATTTTAGGGACTAATCATATCGTGTCCATTAACTGAGGGAAAATGCTACAATACACACCCCTTATTCATGCTACATGTACAACCATTTCGATTCCAACCATTTACAACCCTCTCACATACATGTGGGACCCACACACAATTATATGTGTAGACCCCACGTGTATGTGAGGGGGTTGTAAATGGTTGAACCCGAAATAGTTGTAATTTTTGCCTTATTTGGGTGTATACGATACACACCCCAATAAAAGTTACGAATTTTTTGTACAAGTTACGAATTTCTATGTAAAAGTTACGAATTTTTTGTAAAAGTTACGATTTTTTTTTATAAAAGGTACTAGACATACTAAAATGTTACGAATCATATAAAATGTTATAAATCCTATTGCTGAAATGTTACGAAAAACTAAAAAAAATGTAACGATTGCCGATGAGGTGGCACAATCTGGACCATATAATAGGTGCTTATGGTACACCCAATAAGGGGTGTGTATTGTAGCCATTTCCTTAAATGAGACTTGGACCGGGTAAAGTTCTGTGTGGACTTGGATCAGCCCTACAAAGGTTGATAGGGCACAAGGTTTCAAACTTGACACCTAAGAGATAACAACTCTTAAGTATGAGGCCTTAACTATCAGACCACGTCCATTTTTTTGTTATCTCTTGTGATGCGAATTTACAATGTTGTCCTTCCAAGTGTAAAAGAGTATACAAATAAGGAAAATGCTAATCATCGGCCTTAGATCGAAGGATAAAATATAAAAAAGTATATCGATATTCGAGAAAAATGTATTGATATCCGTGAAAATATATTAATATCCGTAAAATATATATTGATGTCCGACTTGTTTGTCATTACATGTATATTATTCTTCGCCTAATGAGCAAAAGGCATTAGAGAAGACATGCCTACATACCCAAATCAATTTATGTGCTCATTATCATGTGTTAGGATCGTATCACACACGCACACGATATACGAGTATAAACAGTAAAAGAATTGACACAGAGATATACGTGGTTCCCCAAAACCGGGTACGTCCACGGGAGCAGAGTGAGTAGTCGTATATTGATGATCACAGTACTTAGGGTTTTACAATAGAAAGTATATATATGGCTGCTACTTCTATTCCAACCCTAATCCGCATTATAGCCTGAATACCCATGCTTGACCGAAATCCTATACCTAAATTAATGGGTTGCCCCAAGCGTAGGGCGGAGACCGGTGTAGCATAATACCCGGTAAGACCGGAATCGAATCCATAGAGAAGGTGGAAAGTGCTGACTAAAAACTCGGGTTGCTAATGTTTAACAAGGCTCTTAGGTAGCCACCCTTGTGATTTGATTGGTGAATTAATTAAACTAAGAGGAAAACTGACTTTGATTAAATTAATAAAACATGAAGTACGGTCGTGGGGTTCATAACACAGTGACCAGGTCCGGATATTTACTTGCTCCATTCGTTTGTTCCAAAACGGTTGACTTTAGAGAGAGAAAGATACCCCGAAGGATGCGAATCCTTGTGGTCGCCGTTTACCCATATACAGCGAAGAACGGGTTTTGGTCCCCCGTACCTCGCGTTACATGGGCTCCGACAATGCCCGGATTCGTCCAACGAATGTTCTTTAATAACCTAAAATTGCTTTTACTCTTTTTGATTATGAAATTGAGCAAGAGCGTATCCATCCTCGGCCGCGGTGTGTTAATCACCCCGACCATACCGAAAAATCTACTCACTCATATCAACTAGAACGAATAACGAAATTAAATTTTATAAACATGCTTTTAAGCTCGAATAATGATTAAACCAAAGTTTGTCTCGGATCACGGACAAACCCCGCCGAGATTAAAGTAAAGAAATAGAAATGTTACCGTAGCAAAGCGAGAATCCGCGAATAAAACTGTAAAACTTTGATGCCAAAAGTCTCCGGAAAGTAATTGCTTCCAAAGGAAAAACGGCTACGAAAAGGAAAGAAAACTAGAATAAAATCGGAACCCTAATTCGGCCTCAAAACGAGGTATTTATAACCCTCGAAGTCAAAACACGTGGAAAAGTCAAACGGCCCATTTAAGGCCCTCGGTATCGATACAGGAGAAGTCCTGTATCGATACCCAGACGTTCTGTTCCCAAATTGGCACACGGGTATCGATACAGGAGAAGTCCTGTATCGATACCAAGACTTCTAAAATGAAATTTCAGCTGTTTGGTCGTCCTTGCTTGGGTCCCACTGGTTCCCAACATGCCCGATGTCCTATTGCCACTTTCCCGTGCTCCTCCGGCCTGTTTCCTGCAAAGCACACACAAATACCAAAAACACGAGACAACACCGCATCAAGTGGAAAATGAAATAAATCGCGCCTCTAATGCGCTAATTCGCCCTACTTAGGCGCTTATATCTTGAGATATTGCGCGCCTATCAACCCATAATGCCCTTATAACACCGTACCGTACCGCGGGGGGCGCGCACCCCCCAAATCTTCGGTCCTACGGCCCAACCCGAACAGCTGAATCTACGATGGGCGAGTGCCTCGCTCCGCTCCACTTTGCTCGGCCCTGGCCTTTTACGAGAACTTCTCAGTACCTCTCATACACACCATATGAGCCACAAGTTCCAACATCATGCTTACTTCATTCATGGTCCAGAACTCACTTTTTCTATGATCTCTTGTGATGCAAATTTACAATGTTGTTCTTCCAAGTGTAAAAGAGTATACGAATAATTAAGGAAAATGCTAATCATTGCCCTTAGATCGAAGGATAAAGTATAAAAAGTATATTGATATTTGAAAAAAATGCATTGATATCCGTGAATGTATATTAATATGCATAAAATATATATTTATGTCCGACTTGTTTGTCATTACATGTATATTATTCTTCGCCTAATGAGCAAAATGCATCATAGAAGGCATGCATAGAGACCCAAATTAATTTCTGTGCTCATTATCGTGCTTACTTCATGCATGGTCCGGAGCATACTTTTTTCTGTTATCTCTTGTGATGCGAATTTACAATGTTGTCCTTCCAATTGTAAAAGAGTATAGAAATAATTAAGGAAAATGCTAATCATCGCCCTTAGGTTGAAGGATAAAGAATAAAAAGTATATTGATATTCTAGAAAAATGCATTGATATACGATAAAATGTATATTGATATCCGACTTGTTTGTCAATACATATAGATTATTCTACGCCTAATGAGCAAAAGTTGGCAAGACCCTTCAAAAGATAAAGGTAACTGATTTTCACATTCTTATTTTTTTATAACCACTCTCTTTTTTGCCCTCTATGTGAATTTTTAAAATTAACATTTTTGAAAAACGGCACTTAACATGACGGGTCTTGCTAAGGCTTCCGTTAAGCACAAAAAAAAAAAAACAATACACTTTTTACACTTTCAAATGCACTTTCATTAACTTTTATACATTTTTCATACATTTCAATACAGTTTTTAAACTTTAACACAAGCCCACTGGGCTTCTTTTAGCATTTTCCTAACACTAATGCCAACTCCATAATCATAGGCCATAGCTGCTATATTGTGGCATGTTGATTCTTCAGTAAGCAAGAGATGGTACATGTTCTATAAAATCAAAAACATTTGTGAGTTGTCTGAAGAGAAGTGGTGAACATTTATGATGGGTTTTTTGTGTGGACATAGGTGGTCTCTAATAGTGGGAGTGTGGGATAATTATTGGAACTTCTTTTGAGTAACCTGTGGACTCGGATGCTTCCTTCTACCATAATTATTGGAACTTCTTTTCAGTAACCTGTGGACTCAAATGCTTCCTTCTACCATAATATTGCCATTACATGGAAACCAGTGAGTCGTTGAGAGAGCAAGTTTGGATTCAAGGGGTGAACCTACTGGAAATTTTAATGTTTTATAAGACAAGTTTTTAGCGTCATTTAAGGTGTTTGTTCCCTCCAACTTTTGTTTGTATATTTAGCCCTCCTTTGTTTGGTGAGATTTGGGGGTGAGATGAAGTGGGACTCAAAATCTCATGTTTGTTACCCTTATTGTGGATGAGATTTGAAATCCCATGGTAATTTTTATCCCAAACCGTACAAGATATAAAATCTCATGTTTGTTACCCTTATTGGTCATGTGATATAACAAAAAAGTGCTTTTTCGGATATGGTTTTCTCCATCCATTGATATCCTGAGCAAATATCCCAAGAATTTCATATCCCATCCATTTATCTCCAGTCAAACAAACGATGCCATAGTTAGTCGATTTCGCTCGTCGTGATGAACGATGGGATGCAAAAATTTGACCTGAATCTAATAAGTAAAAACAACTAAAAACACAGTAAAAAAAAAATGGTAAGTAAAATGTTAGCAAGGGAAACCGAATTCTAAACACTTTAAAGAAGAAAAGAAAAGTGAGAGCACCCCCAAACTAAACACGTGTGAGATGTGGCTTATACCTCATTTGGTTGTACTCCTTAAGGGGAGGTATGAGATTTGAGTTTATGGAGAGACATGAAACCCACGTTGGTTGTTTAACCCACTAATTAATTTACCTACTAACCCCGCTTGTGTATATCGGATGAAAAAAAAAAAAACCCTAAACATGTGTCTCCCATTAGAGAAAACAAAAGTACAGGTGCATGTGCAAGAGAGAGAGAGAGAGAGAAAAGAGAGAGAGAATGGGGAAAATCTCAGTACCGAGCAGAAAACCTAAGGGTACAGAACCCTTATGCACATATCGTTTTGAATGAAATGAATGAGTTTTGGATGAAGCACTTACACATGTCGGATTGAGGTAATTTCTTGCCGAACCCCTTGAAAAAATTATTCTGAGATGAATCAACGGTTCGGATTTTTCGTGTGAAACCCAAAAATGAGTCCTGAACAGATCTGTGCAAATTCTGTGCATCCTTGTCTGTACCCCTAACACTGACCGTACCGAGGGTCCGAGGTTTCTATCAATGTGTACCCCACGTCCAGCTAACAGCCAACATGGCACCCAATTGTCAACGACTACTGAATACACACCTTTTAATGCATGGATCTTCACACTACCCTAGAATTAAGACAAGATTAGTAGAGTGGAGCCCGCGAGTTAGTCCTTCATTGATGAGTGTGTTTTTTTGTACAATTGATTAGAGTTTAATTCTTAGGGTTTAACTCGTGAGAGAGTAGTTATTACATGAATCTCTTAGTCTTAAAGTGAATGATCTGTCTTTGATCAGACTGAGAAAAAGATAGTTGAGTGTGACTTTGTTGATCCATTTGTTTCGATATAAAACATTTTTGGTTGGAAAATATTTTTCATATAAAATGATTTTGTGTAAAATGTACTCCTTCTTTTAATTTGGTTTTCCGGGGTTTGGTTGCACTTGTAAAAATTTACGAGAACAAAATTGTTTTCAATTGTAGAGCATTTTGGTTTTCCGGGGTTCGGTTGCACTTGTAAAAATTTACGAGAACAAAATTGTTTTCAATTGTAGAGCATTTTCCTTTCCTTTTCTAAATTTCCTTAATTGTTTCTTTTATAACTTCAGAACCACCTCATGGCAGCGCCACATTAGACCCAATCATGCAATACAAACATGCGGGGAACTAGCGCAGCAACCTACTGTCACGATTGACCTCCCAATTAAATTCTGAATGCCTCCAAGGGGGATCCAACCCTACCATGACATTGCAGGTGCAAATCTGCCCTTATCACTGGACAACCTATGGGTGGATTAGGTTCTTGTAAGTGATTAGTTCTCCACTCCTTTGGATGGAGAATTAATTATTGGACTCATGAAACATGTTGCAGATCGGAGAAAATTAATTATGGAGAATTAATTATTGAACTCATGAAACATGTTACAGATCGGAGAGAATTAATAATGCATGTGAAGAGAATTGAGATTGGAAGAAAAAGGGCTAAGGAATGGAGATTAGTTAACCTGACCAAGGGTATTATGGCAAGTACAGATGTGTGTGGGGTCCACTTTAGGGTTTCATAGAAATGATCGGAGTCATTTATTAATTTCAAAATAAGTTTTCTAGTTGTCTCCTAGGAGAATAGTTTAATCGGATAATTGTAACTACTTGATCCAGTTTTCTAAAATTTCATTCAAAATTCATAGTTTTGAAGGCATTTTGAAGAAATACTAGATAAATGCGTCAAGCACTTAATGACTTAGCTAATTTTTTTAATATGCAGGGAATCACGCAGCGAAGACCCTGCGGGGCCCAGTACGGATGCTGAATGACTAATCCGAGCCGCTCAAGAATTTTAGAAACACATTTCGAGTGGGCCCGCTAAAAACCAGCTCCATCCGATATGTGTAAATGCTCGATCCAAACTTTCATTTTTTCTTTTTTCATCCGAGCCATTCAAAAATGAAAGTTTGGATCAAACATCCACACATATCGGATGAAGCTGGTTTCTCGCATGCCCATTCCAAATGTGTTTGTAAAAATTTTTAGCGGCTCAGATCAGCCGTTCGGGCTCCATACTGGGCTCCACAGGGCCTTCCCTGCATATCTTCCTTGTACATATTATTTTTGTTTTTTTTAAAGCAACTCAAAAAATTATTTTAAAATTAATGAACACCTCGGATCATTTGTGTAGGACTTTGGAAATGGGTTTACACACACATCGACACACTATCAGTACCCTTGCCATTAGTACCTATAATATTTGTTGGGATTGATGTAGCGAAATTGTTTGTTTGATTGGAAATAGAGATTTTGCATGTGGGGAATGTTAATCAATCACATTTTTTTTGGGTTAAGTAAAATAGAATTTGTCGCTTTCAAATGAAACTTTCCTTGTGAGGCCAGAGCTTAAATTTAAGGTTCGAAATTTCTCCAGTGTTATTTGGTTGTGCCTTAGTTTCATCGAGTGCCACTGGCGGCCGATGAAATTAATTTCTTGAAAATTAGTCGAAGTGCGTGTATAGTGATCCGATCCTATGAGTTACAAAAAATTAGTTAACTACCTAATATATAAGGTAGCACAGGGCTGAAATAAGAAAATGACAAACTTGAGTGGAATGGCAGTTGAATGGAGAAGGTACTGAAACCAAATCAGAGTCACACATGTTAATCAATACTCAATTGGGGTTAAATAGAAATCAATGTTACTCACAAATATCGTTTTCGAATGGTCCCATATTAAAACATTCAAATCAATCTATTAATTCTAAGTGTTTGATACAATACGATCTGTAAGCGATCTGTATGCATAGCAATCCTATATCTATAACCATGTAGCATGGTGGCCGTCCTCAAAAGGAGAGTATAGTCCCGGGCAAAAAAATGTGATCTTAACTGTTCACTATGTAGAGTTTGACACGTAGAAAAAATTTGTGAAAAATCAAGTAAATTGAATATCGTTAACATAGTGAACAAACTATATTTATCAACAATATAATTTTTTTGGACATTTATAACCAATTAAAAATATTGTTTGTTCACTGAGTTACTGATATTCGATCAACCTAACTCTTTACACATTTATTTTACATGTCAAACTCTATGTAGTGAACGATTTAGATTACATTTTTTGACTTGGGACGCAGCCCGTTTTATCGATAGTGTGTGTGTGTGTGTATATTAAAGCTAAAAAAAAATCTAAATGCGAAATTTGATTATGCTGGTGTTGTGAGTTTGGCCTAATTTTTCGAGCTTTTTTCATGGCTTTTTTGGGGTAATTTCTCTTAATTTTTAGAAGATTTGGGTCATAATTTTATTTCATACTATTCGTTCCAATGAGAGGAATCAGAAAAATACAAAAATATCGACCAAAATTAAAAAAAAGCTCATATAAGATGACAAAAATACCCTAAAAAAAAAGATTTTTGGATCTTTTTGTCATCTCATATAAACTTTTTTCAAATTTGATAGACATTTATACTTTTTCGTTTCCTCCCGGCGAGCCAAATTTATTAGAAATTATACTCAAATTTATAAAAAAAAGTCTTAAGAGAAAACAGCCCAAAATGCAACGTTTAACAAACTCCTCCCTTAAGAGTGGTAGTTTCCTTCTATTTTCTCTGTTTCTCTGCACATCTTCTATTCCGGGGGGAATCAGATTCTTCTTCATCTCAGTGAGTACCAAATCAGTACAAATATTTTCCACGAAAAAAAGTATACATATTGATTTTTTTTGTTCTTCTTTAGCTTTTCTTCTTCTTTATAATTTTGAGCTTCAAATTCAGGGTACTCTGTTCTCTCTCTCTCTGTCTCTCTCTGATACCTGGTCTCTCTCTCTTTTTCTCTGATACCTGGTCTCTCTCTCTCTGATACCTGGTTCATCTCTGATATCAAAAACATTTGGAAACGACATTTTCCATTCATTCGATTTTTTTTTTTCCTTTTTTGCTAAGCGTTTATTTTGATGAATTTTTCATATGTATTCTCTTTTAGATTATGGAAAATACGGTTGGAATTTTTTTTTAACGAATTTCAATCAGTTACCGAATGAAGTTTCAGTTTTTCTTTTGTTTCCTCTATCCTTATACCAAGGCAATCTTTCACATATTGCAGCTTCTTGTTGGGTTTTGAATATTGATTCGGTTTGGTTTGCGCTTCTCTGACTATTCGGGATTCGACCTTAAGTTATATACATTTGTTATACGCAATAGCTTATGTAAGTACTACTAATATTTATTCATTTAACACATCGTGGAAACTAGCGGAAAACCACATAAAATTTGTCTTTTCTGGCGTTCTTTACTTGATTGTTCTTCGTGCAATGTGTATGTTGTGGTCTCTTTTGCTAGTATGAACCACATTGGTGGAATCTGATTTCTTCATAGTTTTTTTCTGCAGTGATGGTAAAGAGAAACAAGTTATAGGAACTTTGCATTGATTTCCTCAGGTAAGTCAAACGTTTGACACTCAGTTTTTCTGTTCTTTTGTGTAAACTGTAAAAAGTTGTTTTCCCTTGGTATTCATCTGTCATTGTCATTGGTGATGTGTTTGCTTTCAAGGGAATTCAATTTGCTTTACCCGATGGTGGAATTGGTTTTAATGCGACGCGCGTAAACTGGTCTAAACACTTTGAATTATCACGAAAAAGTGTTTTCTTAGAAAATGGTGTTAGGAAATGTATAAATAAACTTAGAAACTACTTATCAAAAAAAAAAAAAAAAAAAGCAAAAACACAGAGAAACCAAAGCAGCAATATATAAAGCCTATTGGTCTTTGCATATATCTAGGACTGAATAGAAAAATTAAGTAAGAGATAATCTGAGCTGTGATTAGAGATGCACGATTTGTTTGGTCCTAAAACTATTATTGCCACCCCACACAAGGTTATCGATATTCAATTAGCAACTCGGAAATACAACCAAAATCACGGCCAAGTCTTCACAATGTTCACGTCCAACTATAGTAAATTATCTATAATCGAAGTTTCCTAGTATGGAAAAATATAGATAGAAAAATCCGGACCGAAAGAGGACATAGACTATGTATTTGTTCAAAATGTAGAATAAGATCAAAATGTCTTTTTTCCAAAGTAGAGGCAAAGCTCCGTCCGGACTTACCCAACACAAGAACTAATAGCATGCAGGTGGAAGTCGAATGGCTTTTCCTTAGTATTCATCTGACATTCAATGGAATTCAAATCATGTAGTTTGAATCAACTACTGTTCGATGTGTGTTACATATGGCACTTCAAAAGTGCATATGAACTCTTATTGTTCCTGTTTCTATGTTAGGGGTGGGAAACATATTTCTTGGAGGTTGAAACGAAAGTTTCAAAATGGAATTCCTTGATCTGTTTATTGTGGCATTGATGCCAATTTTGAAGACATTGATAGTTACCGCCATTGGATTATTCCTTGCGATAGAGAGAGTGAATCTTTTGGGCCCCGTCACAAGGCACCACTTGAACAATGTAAGTTAGACGACATTACGATTTCTAGAGTCAGTTTTGAAGAATACTCATCAGAAACCTATTTTTGGAAAACAAACGACTCATCACTGTTTTTTCACTTTTAAGCGGAATGATTTGCAAGAATAAGAGAACACCTTTTCGAAGTTTTCTGCGAAATGGGTTGTTTTCCAGAGTGTTGTTACTTGAAAACTAGTTTTGAAAATCATCAAATGTTATTTTTGAAAAATGAAGAATAGAAAACAGAATTTGACAAATATAGCTCACTTTTCTGCTCTGAACAGCTGGTGTTTTATGTGTTCACGCCTGCACTTGTTGCTAGCAATCTGGCTGATACAATTACATCAAGCAATGTGGTTTCTTTGTGAGTAAATTCTCTCTTTACTTGCTTTTTTCCCAATTTTTTTTTTTTTAACTTTAACTGAATATTTGTGATTTCTCTTTGTTTTGATGTCTAATATTTGGTTTTGTATTGTGTAGGTGGTTTATGCCAGTGAATATTCTTCTCACATTTATAATTGGCTCAGCACTTGGATGGATACTTGTAAAAATCACCAGAACACCTAAACATTTTCATGGCCTTGTAATCGGGTGTTGCTCTGCAGGTAAATCTGATACTGTGTGATTATTGTTTCTTTTTTATTTGGCCTTTCCTTTCAATATTCTTACAAAAAAAAAAGAAAAAAAAAAAGAAAGTACTTAGACGTTGTTCTATTCTTAGCAAAAAAAAAAAAAACTAAAAAGTTGCATGCAACTTGTTACAGTGGGCAGTCAGTGTATAAAATGTTGCTCAAGTCCAAATGTTCATTGTCAAAGTTCTTTACTTTTTGAGCTTGCTACCCAATATGACAATGGTGGACCATCTCTTAATATGTTTTTTTTGGCAACTAATTTTTTCATGATTTCTGGTGTGGCAGATTTGACAAAACCACCACCTTTGAGACTTTTCCTTTTTCTCACCGGTGAAATAAATTTACTTTAAAAAATCTGCCATAGTGGCTTTGAATCTATGACAATGGATGGACCATCTCTTATTGTTATTTTTGGCAACACAAATCATATGATTTTCTGTCTTTGGTTCTCAAGAATGGCATGATTCTGCAAAATTCATCCTCATCACAAATCATATATTTCCTGTCTTTCGGTTCTCAAGAATGGCATGATTCTGCATTTCCCATTACATCATCAAACACTTTTTCGAACATGCTAAATCGCTTGATCTTATTTTTCAATATCTAAGTCCTCATTTTTTTCTTACCATCCAATAAACTAGTTTAAGAAGGCAAATAGTTGTCGATCACAATTTATTTGAAGGATTTTTAATCTTTGCAGGAAATTTGGGAAACTTGCTCCTCATTATCATCCCGGCTGTTTGCGATGAATCAAATAGTCCATTTGGAGATTCTAGTACATGCACTACTAATGGAAATGCATATGCCTCCCTCTCTATGGCTGTAATGTCTCTGGTTTTGATTTTGTAACTGTAAAATTTATATGAACTCCAACTGTTTGTTAAATCTCTCTAGACAATGTTACTGCTGTTAATATGGCTCAGACTTGTTTGAGTAAGGGCCACTGCTTCATAACTCGTGAATTTGAATTTATTTTCTTTATTAAGTCAGACAATGATAGGGTGGAATTTAAGTTACTTTCCTTTTCTTGTTTCTATAATTCAGATAGGAGCTGTTTACATTTGGACTTATGTATACAACATCATACGGGCATCTGGAGGAAAGAGGAATGACTCCATCACTCCTGGAGAAACCTCCGAGAGCTTGACAGAAGTCACAGAACCATTGGTTCCAAAGGATAGCCAAATGCCCGAGGACTACGAAGCTCAGTCTGAATCACCGCCCACTGGATCCGAGGATAAAGTAAGAGTTTCTTCCCTTTTCCCTACTCCGATGTTTGATAATGGGATTTGTTGAGGAAAGAGAAAAGAAAAGTAAAAGCAGTAATACTCCATATGTTGGTTTAATTTTTTGATTGGTGATCAAACCAATAATAAATTTCAAGTTCACCTCTTCACTTTTTCTCATTTCCTTAGTTTTAGAGCTTATTAAAATGTTGAAAGGCCTAAACATGGTTCACAATGAATTTTGGTAGGTGTTAGCTATATATCAGTCATACAAGTATACATCCCAAGTATATGCATCTGTTAGAAACTTCTGTAACCATTAAATTGTTTCAACTTTGGAAATAAGAATGAAGGAAGAACTGGATCAATTCATGTATCACGTCTACACGATTTGGTCTCTAATTACTTATTGAGCTACTGTAAACCTTTTATAAAATATATCTGATAGGTGCCAGTTTTAAAGAAGATTCAGCAGCATATGAAGGATTTTGCAGAAAAGATCAACTTGAAGATGTTGTTTGCACCTTCAACAATTGCAACAGTAAGATCACTTTGGTGTTTATTTGACTGGGGTCATATCAATTTTTGGCTTATTGAGTAGGGTGTCCGGTTTCTTTCTTCTTTTGCTAACCTTCTAGGAGTTCCGTTTTACACAAAGTAGCTAATCCTAGACTCTGAAATTCCGTCTGATTTCTTGTAGCAATAGGGCAATTCCGATGTAATTCTGCCATGTCTTGATCTATACTGAAAAAGCTAAAGAGATCGTGAATGTAGTCCTGATTCGGGTTAACTACACTGATCTAGCAGTCTAGTGTGATTGTGCTTTTTGTTTTCCCGATTTCTATCCCTTGCAATTCTATACCCCAGGTCCTGCATTAGGTTTCTACAAATTCAATTGTAAAACTTAATGGGTGACAGAGACATTTCAAGAAAGCAAAGTCCTTTTGTTTTGCTTTTCGTATAATTTTTTGAGTCTTGATTGCATCATCCACGTCACTGCCACATCCATACTAGGGACTGGGTGGTGGTAATGTGCATACTGATAATGATTGGCTGTTCTTTAGGTTGATGGTGTTGTTTTCATTGATAGATTGTTGGGCTTTTGATTGGAGTAATCACCCCAGTAAGGAAGCTTATGATTGGTGACAGTGCCCCGCTTCGTGTGATTGAGAGTTCTGCAGCTTTGGTGGGGTAAGAACCTTGGTTATAGACTCCACTTTTTTTTTTTTTTTGGCTTTTGGAATTACTGGAAAGGCATGAGGCCGAATCGTTGCATCACCATTGTAATATCTGAAAAACTACTTGTTTTTAGCTTTTAGATTGAAGGCCAAGTTTTTAAAGTCCCTACTTTAGTTAAGTAAGAAATGAGCTCAACGGACCCCCTCAAGTGTAACCTGTCTTGCACGAGGAGATGAAAACATCAGTGCATATAGAGGAGAAGCAACATGCAAAAGCAGAAGAGCAAATGCAAATAGGGAACAATAGTAAACGAAGACTTGAAAGTTGAACCTAAGATTTCCTAAAAACCATCCATAGCTCTGGTACCATGTTAGGTTAACGATTGTCCAAAAAGTTGAAGTTGTTCGTAAAAGGCTTAGTACATAGGTCAAGTTCTCCAACCGTTTGAAATGAAATATTAAGCAAACTGAAATTCTATAATATACGAAGGTTTTGTGACTGTCACACTAATCTTCTAAAACCACACAATGCTTCATTTCTCATTGGTAACTATAAAGGTAGGAAGAACAATGGAAGGGTAGTTTGATTGTTTCTCCCTCCAATTTACTGAAACCCCTTTGCAATTTCTATGTCCAATTAAGTGCAGTTTTCTGTGTTGCTATCGTTTCCATTTTAAGTAAACTCAATGTCTCATTTTCTTTATGTGTTTCAATTGGTTTTGAAATCATTCGTTTGGCCCTACCTATTCTGCCATAGGGAGGCAACAATTCCATCTATGACACTGATAGTAGGAGCCAATCTTCTCAAGGGTAAATATTTATACACCATTTTGAGTTCTTCCATTCTTTCCTTTGATTGACCATTGGCTTTAATCTTTTAAATATTTTTTCGGTTAATTTTCAGGTTTAAAAAGATCAGGAATAGGCTTATGGGTTATTATAGGGGTCAATGTTGTACGGTACATTGCATTGCCCCTATGCGGTATTCTTATTGTTAAAGGTGCAAAACACTTCGGCTTGGTCGGATCAGATGCATTGTATCAGTTTGTTCTTTTGCTTCAGTATGCACTTCCTTCTGCAATGACTATAGGTATGATCAGTTTATCTTCAATTTTGACCTTTTTTTAGAACTCACTTGCTTTCACGTCTCCAATCTTAATCCTCACGTAACCTTTTTTTAATTTAATACTCCAAAATAATCTTATGATCAAATGGTTGAAACTGATTTCATAGACTTGGTATATGTTCTTTCTAGGGAGCTCTATTTCGTTTAGTAAGGCTCTTTTTCGTAACATTGTCAGCTTTCTGTTTACAAGAACAACAAAAAGGGTTTTGTTTTTTCTTTCATAACAATAACAAAATAGGATACAAACTTATTTTGAGAACAAGTGAAGGAGTCGTCAGAGGTTGGGGTAGTCGTGGGGGGTAAGAATTGTTGGAGGTGGTGGATGGACGAGGGAGAGGTTACCGGAAGCCATTGTTTATTTATTTATTTATTTTAAATTTTTTTTTAATTTTATATATATTTATTTTGGTACTTAGAAGCCATTGTTGTTTCCGTAGGGAAGATATAATGAAAACTTGTTCCAGAAATAAGTGAAACCATTCTTTTTCGCACAAGCTTTAGGAATTGTTCCATTCTATAGACAAAACAGTCATCAAACATGTTTATGTTTCTGGTTTCAATTTTTGGTAATGTTTCTAGATTCCTTATTTTCTTGCCAAAAATTGAAACCAGAAACAAAGCTTATATGAAACATGGCTTGTACTCTCAAATATAAGAGGGAACATATGTGTTCGGCAGTGTTCTAAAAATCACTAGGCACTGTTCGGGTGGGAGAGGGGCGCCTGGTGCCTAGAGGCCAACTAATCGGCTCCTAGGCCAATTTCAATCTAGGTGTTGGACCCCCACCTAGAGCTTAGGTACCGACTGGTCGACCGCCTAGACCGACTTTTAGAAAATTGGTGTTCGCTGGTTTTTTTTATCTAATTTATTGTTTCTTCTGTTTCCAATGTTACTCCTTTGGGCTTGGCAGGTACAATCACTCAGTTGTTTGAGGTTGGAGAGAGCGAATGTTCTGTTATTATGCTATGGAATTATGCTGT
The DNA here is from genome assembly GCA_016920895.1 of Vaccinium myrtillus. Lineage (NCBI taxonomy): Eukaryota > Viridiplantae > Streptophyta > Magnoliopsida > Ericales > Ericaceae > Vaccinium > Vaccinium myrtillus. The sequence continues at coordinate 2,350,871 of CM029276.1, forward strand.
GGCTTCTCTCTTCCTTACACTATGGTCAGCCTACTATATGTGGCTTGTTTCTTGAACTTTCTTCTTCTTCTTCTTATTTTTTTCTACAATTTCTGGCAATAGAGAGATGATTTTACGTGAATCTCCATCAAAATATCGATAAATATCGTGGATATTGATAAATTTATTCATACCTCATTTCTTTTGTATTTTGTACTTATTGTTTGGCAAGTGTGGCAAATGAACATTCAAGCTTGTAATGAGGATACAACACAATTCATTTGGTTTGTTCTATACTTTTGTTTATAGATGGTGAGAGCTAGATTGCTCCTTTTCCTCCAATGGAGATGAGTTTTGGATGTGGTGGAGAAGTTAAAAAAGAGAGAATTCTAAATACAAAATTTCTAAAATCACACACACTAACATGAGTAGCAGGCTCCACTGTGTGAACATGTTACGTGTTAGATTTGAATATTTGAAGTCTTCCTAAAATTGTTCCAAATATGTGGGATGTGTATCAAGTATTATGAAGTCAATGAAAAAAGAACTATTGTTGTACTATTAAACGTACTTCTCACTGACTCACTAATTTGAATTTTGAAGTTCCTTCAAGTATTTGTGATAATAGGATAGATTTTTCTTGTAGTTTGGAACCCCACGAACAATAACTTAATTTGTTCCTTATTGGCCTCGAACACTGGAATTGTTAAGATCCTCGCATGTTCAAAATACTTAAAAACGTAATTTCGATTACGGAAGTATCTAATATCAATGCCTAAATAAAGAGCAATTTAAGTAACCTCGAAGAAAAACTCAACAAGATGACGATTGAGGAGCCCAATCTCCCTCCAAAAACACAACTGAATTTCATCTTTACATGTCATTGACTCTATAATTCTGTTGATAATGCAAGGGGACAAAGAAAATAATTGTGGTGTAGGTGGCTCTGGTTTGACCTTGTGGTTTGGTGTCCTTGCGACTTTATAATTTTGAAGTCAATGGAAAAGACCCAAAAATGTTGTGGTGACCTAGGCCTGCTTAACGGTTAGAGAACTGGCATGGCTACTGTATCAGGTTCAATTAGTCAAAAACTTTTGTTACCCATCCTGTAATGTTGGACACATCGACTGATGCCCTACAAGAACATTAGGCATTTGGTACTTTGTTATTGTGGTTCCTTCACTTGTTTCCTAAGTTATTGTCGTCTCCTTATTATATGCCAGTTCTTTCTTGATCAGTTGGTATTATATATGTTTTGATACTCTTGTTTAATTAGCCATCTTCTTTGGTTGGTGTATCTCTCTTTCTCGATTATATTGTTTACCCATCTACTATGGATCAAAACTATTTCCTTGGTGTCCTTTGATAACTATTTACACCACGTTGAGGGTGTACGTTGAGGTTGTGGAGAGTGTCTTTTCTTTTGAGCTTGTAAGAGAGCTCCTGCATAAATGGTCATTATTGATGAATTGCCCTTTAGGTTTGTTGAGGAGATTGGGTGTAAAAGATTTTGTAATATCATGCAACAGAAGTTCAATAAGGTCTCTTCTCGCACATCTATAGCTAGAGAGGTTGTTGTGATTTTTAACGAGAAGGGACAATTGAAGAAATTATTGAAGGGTTGTAGAATTTACCCCACTATAGATACAAGAACATCAATAAAATATATTAACTAAATGTGTCTTACAACAAATATACTTCATAAATGACGATTGGAATTTGCCAAGAAAAAAAATTAAAAATTATGTGAGTTGAAAATCACAAGGGAGGGACCATTGGCAAGAAAATTAAGTCGTTACTTGAGTGGAACGTTGATGGTGTTTTTACATTGACGGTAGATAATACTAGTTTCAACAACACGGCCTTTAGGTTCTTCAAAAGGAAATGGTTAAATTCCTAAAACACCCCCTCATCTTTTCCAATTTTCCTAAAACACCCCCTAACCTTTAAAAACATCCACAAACACCCCCTCATCTATTACCGTTAGTCATCTTCACCCCTTCTGTTAAAGATCCGTTTGAATTTGAAAAAAAAAAAAAAATTAAGACGACATTGCCCTTTAACAGGGCTATATATGCATACAACCTGTATATATCTTCTCCTCCATTTCTACTCCATTACAGGTACGATCGATCTCGATCTCCTCTCTCTCTCTCTCTCTCACGAGTACTCTCTTTCTCTCTCTCTCTCTCTCTCTCTCTCTCTCAAGAAGCCATGGCAGCTAACAGTAGCTTCAACAGCTCCAACTCGTACCCAACCCAGAACTGGGTTGATGCGGACTGTGGTTGTGGGCTAAGAGCTCCTGTGAGGACTTCACATTCGTATGCCAACCCAGGAAGGAGATTGCAGGGGTGTGTGAACTACCAAGTAATTAAAATAATACACTGTTCGTAGGAGTGTTGGTCATGATTTATAAGCCCTAATTTGTAGCATTTTCTGGTGTTTATGTAGGATCCAATGGGTTGCAAATTTTTCAAGTGGGTTGATCCTCAAACATGCCCTAGAGGACTAGTCTATGGTAGACATTTGCTCAACAAAATTGGCCAGATGGAGAAGAGGGATGAAGATTTCAAGAGCTTGCTTGAAGTTGCAGAAATGGATAAGGAAAAGCTGATGAAGAAGATAGACAAGCTGTCTAGGATGAATGAGGCTTTGAGGAAGAAGAATGAAGCCCTTGAGAAGAACAATGAAGTGCTTAAGAAATGCATGCTTGTGTTGGTTATAGTTATAGGTATCTATGTCTCACTGTGTTTGTGCAACAGGAAACCCATGAGTGGGAGTGGGATGAATTTGTACCTACCATGAAATGTAATGGAAGTGTTATGTACACCTAATGCAATGCCAATATTTCTGACCTAATGCAATCCACATGTACCTAATGGCAGAATTTGATTATGTTTTATACATGTACCAACTAATGGTAGCAGTCCATATGATATCAATACATATGCATCCAAAATGTCACCCAAATACATCACAACTACATAAACCATACCCAACTGCAACCATCACAAGTACATAAACTAATACATGAAGTAAGCCATACACAATGGCATTCAAAATGTACAAAAGCCATACACAATGGCATTCAAAAGCTACAAAAGCCATAAAGGTTGTAGTAAAAAGCCACACACAATGGCCAGTACAAACTACAAGTCACTGGTCAAAAGCCATAGACAATGGCATTCAAAGTACTAGTGGAGAATTAAGACTACAAGTTACTTCCCTGGATCATTTGAGGCTTGAGATGACTTCACAAAAGACTTTGTACTAACAGCTCTTCCATTCCTGATGAGGGGACCACTTGGATTGAGTTTAGATGGTGGGTTATGAGCTTGAATGGTTGTGGAGTGCTGACTGGAATTCCATCCTTCACCAACCTTTTTCAACCTTTTTAAAGCCTGCCATATTTTACAAGTTTTCATAAAAATTAAGTTATCAACTTTAAATCAAGTCAACTGACTTTTACAAGTAAATTAAGCACATTTGTTACCCTTTGTGGTTGTGGTGGATCAACTGTCTCGGCTTTACCCCTTGATGTAGATGTTGTCCCAGCACCTCTGGTCCCACCTCCCCTGGTCCCCACTCCAGTGCTCCCACCTCCTCTGCTAGCACCTCCTCTGGTCCCACCTCCCCTTGTCCCACCACCTCTAGTCCCACCTCTTCTGGTACCACTGGATTGACCGGAATACTTGGTTTTCTGTTTCCCATAATAGGTATTCTTAACCCAAGGGATCTGCAGTCAGAATATAGATTGTACACTGGGTTATATTGTATCTCAGGAGGCAATTCTTGCACACTAAATTAGAACTACCGTTGTCCCATATTTACGGTTAAGCATTCCATTTTAAATTGAACCCATGCTTGATCCACTAATGAAATCAATGGACATTTGATAAAATTGGAACAATTCATCATTTGAAAACCTTATAGAAGTAGCAAGATGCAAGAGGGGCTTATCCATGCACTGCCTCTCTTACACATTCCGTCAAACATGTGAAATGCGAGCATAAATGGGAGAAGATGGATATTTACAGAAGAAGTTTTGGAAAGGTGATATAGTTACCGAATTTTGCAAGGAAACTCGGTGCGGCGCTTAGGAGACCAATTTTCCTACTGCGATTTTGTTACAAAATGCTTTACCAAATCCCCAATTTCTCTTCTCATCGTCAAATTTCTCGTAAGTGCAGAAGCCCATTATCTAGAACAGGAGAGAAGCGAATACAAATCCCAATCAAGTTATCGTGAGTAGCAATACACCATTTCAGTATCGACGAAACCCCCAACGAAAAATTAAAACCTCGAACCTAGAGTGAAAATCATAAAAACTCAGAATTAAAGCACGGAGACGTTAAAACCCCATAACTATTCCAGATTGAAAGTAGCATTACATTTTCACGAGTACCATTACTGCCATTATATTATATACTAATACTAATACATAGTAGATTGAAAAAAATTGCAATACTACCATCCAGACATTACTAGATTACTATCACTACATACCATTACAATAGCATTTCTCCCATCCATATGTATGAGTATATAATATTGAAAATTAATATTACAGTTAACACTTTTGAGATTTATTTATATCGCCTTCAGCCATTCAGGTTGAAAATTAAAAATAACTTAGAAATTAGAATAATATGTTAAATTATGATTATTTACTTACTATTACACACACACATATTATTTTTTATTCATAAATTTATTACGGTTTGGTTTGGTTTATCTACGGTTTTTTAATGAAAACCTGTGGACCGACCCGCGAGTTACGATTTTTTAATTTTTCAATCCGTGTCCAACCCATTAATCCACGGATCCAATCTAAAACTTACAGTCTGCATCGGATTCACCGTCACGGGTTTTTTTTTGACAGCCTAATTGAAAGCATCCAAAGACCCAAAAACACAAAAGGAAAGAATCCGGTCTACAATGAAACCGAAAGTATATGCATAAAACACACACAGGTCCGCGATCTTGGTGACTCTAAAACAACGAAGAATTTTTTTAAAATCAATTCAGCGAACTGTCGTTAAGGTTTAAAAAGTGTATTGAACTATGTAAAAAATATATATAAATATTTAAATAAGATATGTTAAAAAAGTGTAAAAACTACATTGGAGTTTGTGGTTTTTTTTTTGTCTTCTTATTTGCTTATTGTCAACGCACTAGAAGGACCCAAAAAGAAAATGTCTTTTTTCTTTCGGGTCTTGTTATTGTAAGCCAATTAAAAAGACAAAAAAACACACCCCCCATTGCACATTTTACACTCTTCAATACATGTTCAACCACTTTTGTGCACTTTTCACACATTTTATTAATTTTAATACACTTTTTACAGATTAACATGTGCCAACCGGGCTTTCTTTAGCATTTTCCTTTTCTTTTTAATTTTTTTGTTTCTTTTATGACGTAGTAAATACCCCATGGCAGGGCCACATTGGACCCAATCAGGCAATGCAAACCTACGGGGAACTAGCGCAGCAACCCACTATCACGACCTCCCACTTAAATCCTAATTAGTGCCTCCTAGGGGAATCGAATCATGCCATGACATTGGGCGCAAAATCCCTTACCACTGGGGCAAAACCAGGGCGGGTCATTTAATTTTATTTTTTTTTGGTGTTTTAATGTTCTTTTAAGTGATTTGTTCTCCACTCCTTTGGCTGGAGAATTAATTATTACACGCCTGAAACATGTGGGGAGTGTCACTGCAGATTGAAGAAAATTAATAATGGAAAGAGGATTGAGATTGGAAGAAAAAATAGGTAAGTAAGGGGATCAGTCAACTTGACCTTGGGTTTGATGGCAAGTACCGATGTGTGTGGGGTTCACTCTGAAGTTTCATAGAAGTTATCTGAGCCGTTTATTAATTTTGAAATAATTTTTCTAGTCGTCTCCTAGGAAAATAGTTTAATTGAATAATTTTGAAGAAATACTAGACAATTGGGTCAAGCAGTTAGGCCTTATTTCCCATTTGATAAAATTGTTAATCTGATAAAATTGTTAATCGCATAAAAGTTGAGTTTCAAGGAGAGTTGATAAAATCACTTTGTGTTTTCATCAGATAAAATCACTTGAGTGTGTGCATGAAAGCTTTAAGGAAGGTTGATAAACCACTGGTGTGGATTTTAACAAATGTGAAAAGGTTTTGATAAAGTCAATGATTTGATCAAATGGGAAACAAGGCCTAAGGCTATTTTAAGGTGATAAAATAAGGCCTTGTTTCCCATAAGATTTTGTGCAAATTTCTCATAAAATCAAAGTGCTAAAATAAGAAATTCCATAAAATCAAGTAGTTGATTTTGTGGAATTTCCATAAAATCTTATGGGAAATAGGGCCTTAATGACTTAGCTTATTTTTTTAAGTGACTCAAAAGATTATTTTATAATTAATAAACACCTCGGATCACACACTATCAGTGCCCTTTTCCCTTAGTACCTATAGTATTTGTTGGGATTAATTTAGAGAAGTTGTTTGTTTGATTGGAAATAGAGATTTTGCATGTGGGGAATGTATTAATCACATTTATTTTGGCCAAGTAAAATAGGATTTGTTGCTTTCAAATGAAACTTTCCTTGTGATTCCAAAACTTATTGACTCCTGATAGAAGACTGTTAAAAATTTTATTGGCACAAAAAATTTTATTGGCACAAAGTAAGTAAACTCAAAGGGGCTGACGTAGGTGGTTAAGGCTTGAAATTTAAAGGAATTTGTTCTCTTCTAAAATTTTAGGTTCGAAATTTCTCTGATGTTACCTGCTTTTGCCTCAATTTAATTGAGTGCCACTAGCGGCCTATGAAATTAATTCCCCGAAAATTAGTTGAGGTGCGTGTACATAAATCCGATCCTATGAGGTATCAAAAATTATGAACCAGGGGAGGTGCTGCGCAGCCCCGTGCTGCGCAGCGTACTGTGCAGCCCATTTTGGCCTCACGCCGACACCTTTCCGATGATCGGAGACGTCCACCGCGTAGAGCTTGTCGAGTACTATAAGTGTACCAAAAATCAACTCGATCAGATATCGTTAAGTGCCTCATCGGAACACAAAAAAGTTGAAAAAAATAGGAACACATGTCTTGAAACACTGGATGAAAATTATTGAACCCATTTTTTTCAACTTATTTGTGTTCCGATGAGACACTTAACAATATTCGATTGAGTTGATTTTTGGTACACTTATAGTACTCAACGAGCTCTACGCGGTGGATGTCTCCGATCGTCTGAACATGCCGGTGCGGCGCCGAAATGGGCCCGGATAGCACGCTGCGCAGCATCCCCGGTTTCCCAAAACTTAACACTTTTCTAGAGAGACAGAGAGTCCTACTTCCTTCTACCCCTTTTCTTCCAGATCTGATTCTCCCTTGGGGGGAGGCTCGCCTCCTCTCCGCCTCCCCTCTTACTCCCCTTTCTCTCATACCCCTCAACCTCTCCTCGTTAGTGTGTGCACGCTGCCCATCTCGGGTCACTTTTGCGGCTCCGATTTTGGTACCGGTAGTCCGGTCCTCTTGTCGTCCTCCATCGACAGTGTTGATCCGGCAAGCTTGGTGCAGTTCCGGCGCGGCTGTAGACGTCTTGGGGTGGCCTGGCCTGGCGGCTAGCGGTAGAGTAATAAGGAGGGGTTAGAGCAAAGTGGGTTTTTAGCTTGTGGTTCAAGTCGGATTTTTGTACCAGTCTTGTTCTCACCAGATCTGGTGGGTTTGGTGGTGGGAAATAAGCTACTCGTTTTTCTTGGGTGACTTGGCTTGACTCGGTTTCGACTCAGTGTTGCAGCTGAGTTGGTGTTATGGGTTACAATCCTATTTTCTGGGTTTTGATTAGTTGTTTTTTTTTTTTTTCTGTTTATGTCAGTTTTGTTTCCGGACTGGTTTTACCAGTTTTCTTGTAGTTTTTGAAGATTTCACCCAGTTTATTTGTTAATGGATTGGGCTGGGCTTCCCCTAGGATGCTTCACTGCTGCATATTTGACGGACTCTACGCCGACACATAGTGTTGGTCTGCCTTGTGCAGTACGATTCTCCAAAGCTTGTATGCCCCTTTGTGGTTTGTGCTCGTGTCTTGTATTCGGTTGTTTTGGTTCAGCCCTATAATTTGTTTGAAATCTTCCATATATGTACGCGGACTTCTTTGATAAAAAAAAGGTAGCAGCTGGGCTGAAATAAGAAAATGACAAACCCGTAAGTGGAACGGCAGTTTACTGAAAACTAAACAGAGTCACATGGAAATCAATACGCAATTGGGGTCAAATGGAGAAAATTTTGGGTGCAAATAGGGTAGGGTACATGTGGTGCCTACCAACTTTAGCCGTTCAAAAGTGTTTTGAACGCTCCAGATTTCTCCCTCCCTCTCTCTTTTTATCTCTTAAATCCGGACCGTCCAAAACATTTTTAAATAGCCAAAATGTGTGCTGAGTACCGCCACGTGGTATCTGAGTCGGTACCCAAGTTTTTCTTGGTCAAATGGAAATCATTACTCAAAAAATAAATTTTCTAATGGCCCCGTACTAAAAAAACAACTCAATCGAATAATTCTATGTGTTTGATCCAATATGATTTGTTCGCGATGTGCATGCATAGCACTCCTATACATATAATTATGAAAAAAAAAAAAAAGTTATCTTAACCGTTCACATGTAGAATTTGACACGAAAAACAAATTTGTAAAAAATCAAGTAAATAGAATATCGGTAACTTAGTGAAGAAACTACATTTACCAACAATATAATTTATTTGGACATTTATAATTGACTAAGAATATTGTTGTTCACTCAGTTACCGATATTCGATCAACTTAACTTTTTAGACTAGGTAGCCAAAAAAATCTTATTGGGAAATTTGATTATGTTGGTGTTGTGAGCTTGGCCCAACTTTTTTCGAGTTTTTTTCATGCTTCTTTTTAGTAATTTTCTCTTAACTTTACAAGATTTGGGTCAAATTTTATATCTTACTGTTTGTCTCGACAAAAAAGAATTAGAAAAGTATGAAAATATCGACCAAAGTTTAAAAAAAGATCATATAAGATGACAAAAATACTAAAAAGCCAAAAAAAAATTGGATCTTTTTGTCATCTCATACAAACTTTTTTCAAATTTGAATTAAAACTGCCATGAGTTAAGACAAGATTAGTAGGGTGGAGCCGTGGGTTAGTTTGGTGATTGGTGAGTTTGTTACTCATACAATTGATCAGAGTTTGATTCTTAAGATCAAGTTACGAGCTAGAGAGTATTTATTACCATGAATCTCTTAGTTTTGGAGTGAATGATCTGTTTTTGATTGGACTGAAAAAAAAATTAGTTAAGTGTGACCGTGTGAGAAAAAAATTAGTTGGATGAGGTTGGCCTCATTGGAAGCATCCAAAGACCCCAAAACAAAGGAAAGAATCCGGTCTACAATGAAAGCGAAAGTATAAGCATGAAAACACACGCAGATCCGGGATACTGGGAACTCTAAAAAAAGAGAAAAAATCTAAATCAACTCAGTGGGTTATCGATAAAGTTAAAAAATTGTATTGAAATGTATAAAATGTATATCAAAATATGTGATGATATGTGTAGACACCCCAATTTTAATTATCCGTGAATTCTAAATAAGAGTCCGGATGTGTTTTCAATGATGAAAAATTATTGAAGACGTCGTGAATCTTATTTTATTTGGTTAATGCTTTGATGAGCTTGGATTCACCCCGATCAAAATCCAAATAAACCCTTTACAAACCCAATAAACATTTCCAAGATCCATATTTTGAGGCCCAACTATCAAGTCCAATAGAAGGTCCAATTCTTAGCCCATAAAACCCAACAAACAAGCCCATGAATCTGACCAATTCTTAGCCCGTAAAACCCAACAAACAAGCCCATGAATCTGACCTAGAAAATACCTTGCAACTGCAACATAAGAGATCCACCGACATTACAGCTGCAAATGTATGAGCCTCCATACCTTGCTGAAAGAAAGTCAAACCTTGCAGCCGCAACATTTTACCTTGCAGCATCAACAATTTTTGTTGCATCCGCAATGTTTGGTTTTCTTGACAGATTCTACACCTTTGGCATGGCTGCCCATGCCAAATTCACTCACCTCCCATCCGAATTCTGGTGGGAAATAACTCTTAGAAGGTTCCTCTAAGCCTATAAATAGGATTTAAGCCTCTCATTTAACACACAACAAGAATTCCTAAGAAATCTTTGCTAGAAAAACCCTTATTTTCTATTGTCTTGCTCTTGCAAAACCCTTTCCTAAATCCAAAATTCCCCTTTGAAAATCAGCCACAAAAATCCCCAAAACATTAGTCTTTAGCCTACCTTCCAAAATTACCCAAAACATAGCCTTTAATCCAAGTTTTTCGAAGCATTAGTTAAATAAAGTGCTTTTTGCGATGAACGAAGTTATACATTTTGAGGGGAGCATCCGACGCTGATCAAAAGAAGTTTAGTCTTCGCTCTTTTATTAATTTTGGTAATATTTCATTTCTCTAAATCTAGCTTCATGCATCATTAATTTTATTTATTTTTCCTTGTTCCCTTTCCCGTAATTGTCTAAATCACTTTAAAATCTCTTTTAAAATCCCATAAGTATGAGTAGAGACTAATCATTTTGATTAGGTGGGATGGGTGCATTTTTTTAATAAAACCTTCCCATCTCGTAACTTAGCTCCCGAACCAAGATCATTCTGGTTACGACGGATCAGTAGTCTCGAATTTTGTAAGTTGAATTCGGTTGCTTGGTTAACCTTAAAATCAAGTGGCGACTCTAACAAATGCATGTTCTAGTACTTTCAAGGTTTCTCGCGGAGTCACGGGTGCCCACATATGTTAAAAATATAAGTACACTGGAATTTGTGTTTTCTTGTCTTATTATTTGTTTATTGTCAGCTCACTCGAAGGACAAAAAAATGTCTTTTTTTCTTTCGGGTCTTGTGTTATTGGAATCCACTTATCTTACAATAAATACAGAGAAGACAAAAAAAAAAAAAAAAATACACACCCCGTTGCACATTTTAAACTTTTAAATACATTTTCAACTACTTTTATAACTTTTTACACATATCAATACACTTTTTAATTCTTAACATGTGCCCATTGGATTTTCTTTAGCATTTTTCCTTTCTTTTTTTTTTTGTAATTTTTTTGTTCTTTTATGATGTAGTAACCACCTCATGGCAGGGCCACATTGGATCCAATCATGCAATGCAAACTTGCGGGGTAACTGTGTAGCAACCCACCATCACGACCTCCCACTTAAATCCTGAGTGCCTCCAAATGGAATTGAACCCTGCCATGACATCGCATGTACAGATTCGCTCTTACTACTAGGGCAACCAAGGGTGGGTTATTTATTTATTTATTTTTGTTGGGGTCTTAAATTCTGGAAAGTGATTTGTTCTCCACTTCTTTGGCTGGAGAATTAATTATTGGACTTGTGAAACATGTTACTGATCCGAGAAAATTAATAATGGAAAGTGGATTGAGATTGGAAGGAAAAATGTATTGGGAATGGGGATTAGTCAACTTGACCATGGGTATGATGGCAAGTACCGATGTGTTTTTTTTTCCCCGGAAAAAGAGATATTTATTAAATAACTGCACGGTCCGAAGACCTAACATCAACCATGGCAAAATTGGCAAGCCATTGGGGGACAGGACCCCCCCAAAATTCCAATTTTCCACTCAATAGGGATTGCTTAGCCAAAGAATGGGCTACCCTATTACAAGAACGTTTAACATGAATAAACTTGCAAGAAGAAAAAAGAGGAAGTAACTCCAAACAATCAGAGAGAATGGAATTACAATCAGAAAAGAGATTCCCTGCTTGCGTGAGAGCTTGGACAACTTGGGCACAATCACCTTCCACAATAATATTTGATAGCCCTTTGTTAGCCACCATAACTAAGGCTTCCCGAAAACTCATAGCTTCAACGGAACGATGAGAAAAGAAGCCATTGAAAGGGATGGATGACGCTCCCATGATCTGACCCATGTGGTCACGAGTTACAAGTCCCACACCAACAACACCTTCTTTCTTATTAGTCGCGCCATCAACATTAATCTTGATCACATTTGGAGGAGGGGGGCACCATACAAGAATCTATTCAGGGGGTTGAGTGGTAGGAGGAACAGGTTTAGTAACATTGACTTCCTTAAACTCAGAGCATGAAGCAATAGCTTTATCCTATACATTTGCACAACTCCAATCCCGGCCATCAAATAACACTCTGTTCCGTGCTTTCCATATAAACCAACAAAGAGATGCAAGCAGAGCACTCATGTCATCCGCGTTACCATGGATTGGCGGAGTTCGAGAGATGGACAGTCACCAATCCATAAAACAAAGTGAATTCCATGAAGTCGAGACAACAGAGAAAAAAGGGGACATAAGCCACAAGTCTTAAGAACATTTGCATTGAAAAATCATATGCTCCAAAGTTTCATTATGAGAATGGCATCTTGGACAGCATGGTGATATGTCTCAAGTACCGATGTGTGAAATAGTAATCGATTACAACATGCATGAAATAGTAATCTAGTTTTAGAAAAACCATTTCACTTCACTTCAGTTTCCAATGTGTTTTGGCGTTAATTAACATTCAAAAAACTATTCTAGTGCAGTTAGGGAAAAAACACTACAAGTGTTCGAAATATCTCCTGTGTTATCCGGTTTTGCCTCAATTTAACTGAGTACGACTAGCAGCTGATGAAATTAATCCCCTGAAAATTATTTATAGTGATCCGATCCTCTGAGTTATCAAAAATTAATTAACTAAGGTAGCAGCTGGGCTGAAATAAGGTAATGAAACCCGTAGAATGGCAGTTGAATAAAGAGGGCACTGAAAACTAATCAGTGTCACATGCAAATCAATACTCAATTGGGGTCAAATGGAGAAAATTTTGGATGCAAGTAGGGTAGGGTACATGTAGTGTCCGAATGTCCAATCTCGGCTGTTTAAAAGTATTTAGGACGACCCAGATTTCTCTCTCCCTCACTCCTCTTTCTATCTCTCAAATCTGGCGTCAAAATATTTTTAGACTGGCGAGATCAACTCAATCGAATAGATGCGCGCGCAGACACATAGCAATATTGACACGTGGTACCTAACCTGCACCCAGGTTTTTCTCGGTCAAACAGAAATCATTACTCAAAAAATACATTTTCTAATGGCCCTGTAATAAAAGAAAATCAACTCAATTGAATAATTTTAAGTGTTTGATTCAATACGATCTGTGCGCGATGTGTACGCATAGCAATCCTATACAGCAATCCTTTACATATTATAATACAGCCGAAAAAACCATACCCAAAAGGCAAAAAGTCACCTAAACTAAACGTTTAGCCAAACTCCTCAAAGCATCCTTATGTGAATGAACAAATTAATTTTTTAACAAAAATAGAGAGCCAAAACCCAAAATAAGGCCAAAATCAGGCTCACCAAATGGTTGATCAAATTTATTAAGTTTCTGACTTTGCTATAGTACCGCACCAAATTTGATGCGGCACTATTCACGTCTGTTTTTATTTTTCACGTACTATTCACTTTTTTTTTTTAAAATTACTTTTGGGGAGTAGGAGTAGAAAGAAATAATAGTTTAATATAATAAAGTTAGAATAGAGAGTCTGATTTTGTGAGTTTTTGGAAAAGTGACTTGCTAAATTTGTAAAAAGTGTTTTTGAAGTTAAATTTTGTGTTTTTTTTTTTTGCCCCTGATAAGGATGCCCTTAGACATACAAACAGGAGTATAGTTTTCTTGTATTTTCTCTGTTTCTCTGCACATCTTCTAGTCCGGGGGGAATCAGATTCTTCTTCTTCTCAGTGAGTACCATATCAGTATACATATTGATTTTCTGTTCACCTTTAGCTTTTCTTCTTCTTCTTGTTTTTTTTTTTTTTTTTATTTTTATCTTGTTTTGAAACCATGAATTTGAAGCATCTGTTGCACTCAGGGACGGAGCCAGGATTTTACCTTTGTGGTGGCGAAAAAATGTACTTAAAAAATAAAAAATAAAATGCATTATGAGGATGAAAGATAAAATAATTTAGTGGTGGCGAGTCTACATAATTTAAGGATAAAAATTTATTTTCTACATAATAATTACATTTTTTGAAAACCTTGTAGTGGCGGTTGCCACCACTTGTCCCCCTTGGCTCCATCCTTGGTTGCACTGCTCCATCCTTGTTTGCACTGCTGCTGTGTTCTTTTTTCTTCCCTCCACAATAAGTCTATAACTTGGTTTTAAAATGACCAAAAAGATTAATTTGCTCATTTTTCTTTTTTAGTTTTGAGCTTCAAAATTGGCTTTTTTTTTTTCAGCCTTGTGTTTGATTTTTTGAACAGCTTAAAATGTAAGTATTCTCTCTCTCTCTCTCTCTCTCTCTCTCTCTCTGGTCAATTAACATCTGGGTTAGTGTCATTCTTTCTTAAATGGAAGAGAGAAGACTATCTTAAATGGAAGAGAGAAGACTATCTGTGCTATCAGCTGAATTCATGGAACTCTGTTCTGGTCACTCTGCTCTCTCTCTCTCTCTCTCTCTCGGATACCTTTCTCATCTCCGATATCCAAAACATTCGGAAAATGAAGCTTTTGTAAACGGTATTGAAATTTTTGATAAAAATAACCACATTTTCCGTGTATTGGATTTTTTTTTTCCTTTTTTGCTAAGCGTTTATTTTGCTGAATTTTTCATATGTATTCTCTTTTAGATTGTGGAAATGGGGAAATATATGGTTGGAATTTTTTACACGCCCCTTCAAATTTCAATCAGTTACCGAATGAAGTTTCAGTTTTTCTTTTGCTTCTTCTATCCTTATACCAAGGCAATCTTTTACATATTGCAGCTTCTTGTTGGGTTTGTGAATATAGATTCAGTTTGGTTTGCGCTTCGCTGACTTTTCGTGGTTCGACCTTAAGTTATATATATTGGTTACACAATAGCTGATGTAATTTGTAGTATTTAAATTGTCTTTTCTGTTTGTTCTTCGCGGAATGCGTAACTGCGTAAGTTGTGAATACTGATTCGGTTTGGTTTGCGCAACGCTAATTTCATGGTTTGACCTGTGTTATATATACTTGCTATACGCAATAGCCAATGTAATATGTACTATTTCTTTGTTCGATACATAATGAAAACAAGAGTGAGGAGTGGATGTATTTAACTACCCTATTGGAGAACCTCATAAAATTTGTCTTTTCTGTTGGCGGTCTTTACTTGATTGTTCTTCGCGCAATGCGTATGTAGTGATCTCTTTTGCTAGTATGGACCACATTGTTGGAATCTGATTTCTTCATAGTTTTTTCTGCAGTGATGGTAAAGAGAAACTAGTTATAGAAACTTTGCATTGATTTCCTCAGGTAACTCAAATGTTTGACTCTCAGTATTTCTGTTCTTTTGTGTACAAAGTGTTGTTTTCCATTTGTATTCATCCGTCATTCTCATTGGTGATGTTTTGCTTTCAAGGGAATTCAATTTCTATTGTTTGATTCCGCGACCGTTCAATGTGTTTTACCGGGCAATGGGATTGGTTCTAATGGATTAGTTGAGATGCGCGTAAACTGGTTGAAACATTTTGTATTATCAAAAAAAAGTTTTTCTAGAAAATGAATGGGGGTTAGGGAAGGACTAAATAGATATAGAAACCATAGCTGCAGTAGATAATATCTATGCATATATCTAGGATTCAATAGAAAAATTAAGTAGTAAGAGATAACTGGGCTGTGAATAGAGATGCACGATTCGATTGGTCCTAAAACTGTTATTCCCTCCCTACTCAAGATTATCGACAATAAATTAGCAACTCCTAAATTCAACCAAAATCACGGCCAAATATTCACAATGTTCGCGTCCAACTATAGTAAATCGTCTATAATTGAAGTTTCCCAGTATAGGAAAATATAAGATAGCAAAATCCATACAGAGAGAGGACCGAAACTATGTACGTATTTGTTTAAAATGTAGAGTAGGATTAAAACCATGGCCTCATATAGGAAAAGATAGTGTCTTTTCGAAAGTAGAGGCAAAAAACTGTATGGAGGGACCAAACACAAGAACTAATAGCATGTGGGTGGAAATCGAATGGTTTTTCCTTGGCATTAATTAGACATTCTCATGACTTCAAATCCTGTATTTTGAATAAATGGTTCAGTGTGTTTTACCTCCTTAGAATATGGCACTTTAAAAGTGCATATTCATATTGTTCCTGTTTTTTTTTTTTTTTTTTTTCACAATAATTTTAACGGGCTTCACTCTTTTTTGCTTGGAAACTTATTTTTTTGGTGAATGAATCATTTTATACCCAACCAATCAAAACAAACAAAACGGTGTACTACACCCACAATACAAATTGCTGTACAGAGGAAAAAGAAATCCTACTACAATCTACCTCAACCACTGTAAACTTTACTAAATATATCAGTCCACAAAATTGTACTTGATATGTACGTGGAATAACTTGATTAAGCATGTTTCTATGTTAGGGGTGGAAAACATATTTCTTGGAGGTTGAAAAGAAAGTTTCAAAATGGGATTCCTTGATCTTTTTATTGTGGCATTGATGCCAATTTTGAAGACATTGATAATTACCGCCATTGGATTATTCCTTGCGATGGAGAGAGTGAATATTTTGGGGCCCGTCACAAGGCACCATTTGAACAATGTAAGTTAGACGACATTACGATTTCTAGAGTCAGTTTCGAAGAATACTTATCATAACCCTATTTTTGAAAACAAACGGCTCATCACTGTTTTTTCACATTTAAGATGAATGATTTTCAAGAATAAAAGAACACCTTTTCAAAGTTTTCTGCGAAATGATTGTTTTCCAAAAGTGTTGTTACTTGAAAACTAGTTTTGAAAATTATCAAATGTTATTTTTGAAAAATGAAGAATAGAAAACAGAATTTGACAAGCATAACTCACTTTTTGCTCTGAACAGCTGGTGTTTTATGTGTTCACGCCTGCACTTGTTGCTAGCAATCTGGCTGATACAATTACATCAAGCAATGTGGTTTCTTTGTGAGTAAATTCTCTCTTTACTTGCTTTTTCCCCAACTTTTTGTTTTAACTTTTAAGTGAATATTTGTGATTTCTCTTTGTTTTGATGTCTAATATTTGGTTTTGTATTGTGTAGGTGGTTCATGCCTGTGAATATTCTTCTCACATTTATAATTGGCTCAGCACTTGGATGGATACTTGTAAAAATCACCAGAATACCTAAACATTTGCATGGCCTTGTAATCAGTTGTTGCTCTGCAGGTAAATCTGATTTATTGTTTCTTTTTCATTTGGCCTTTCCTTTCAAATTAATTTGTATGTTTCACATAGGCATATAAAAAATGTGCTCCAATATTCTTACAAAAAAAAAAGTACGTTGTTCTAGTAGAACCCTATGTGAAAACTAAGAAAAGGTTCTAAAAAACTAGTTTAAATCCTGGTTATCATTCCGGATTTAAATATCTTTTTTTTTCAATATCTAAATCCTGCTTTTTTTCCTTACCATCCAATAAACTAGTTTAAGAAGGCAAATAGTTGTCAATCACAATTTATTTGGAGGATTTTTTAATCTTTGCAGGAAATTTGGGAAACTTGCTCCTCATTATGATTCCGGCTGTTTGCGTTGCATCAAATAGTCCATTTGGAGATTCTAGTACATGCATTACTAATGGAGATGCATATGCCTCCCTCTCTATGGCTGTAATGTCTCTGGTTTTGATTTTGTTACTGTAAAATTTATATGAACTCCAACTGTTTGTTGAATCTCTCTAGTTGATGTTACTGCTGTTAATATGGCTCAGACTTGTTTGAATAAGGGCCACTGATTCAGAACTCGTGAATTTGAATTTATTTTCTTTATTAAGTCAGATAATGATAGGGTGGAATTTAAGTTACTTTCCTTTTCTTGTTTCTATAATTCAGATAGTAGCTGTTTACATTTGGACTTATGTATACAACATCATACGGGCATCTGGAAGCAAGAAGAATGACTCCATCACTCCTGGAGAAACCTCCGAGAGCTTGACAGATGTCACAGAACCATTGGTTTCAAAGGATAGCCAAAGGCCCGAGGACTACGAAGCTCAAGCTGAATCACCTCCCACTGCATCCGAGGATAAAGTGAGAGTTTCTTCCCTTTTCCCTACTCCGATGTTTGGTAATGGGAATTGTTGAGGAAAGGAAAATAAAAATGGAAAAGTAATAATACTCCATATGTTGTTTTAATTTTATGATGGGTGATCAAACCAATAATAAACTTCTGCAACCATGGTTCACAATGCTAGCTATATATCAGTCATACAAGTATACAACCAAAGTATGTATCCGGTAGAAACTTCTGCAACCATTTTCTTGAATTAATAGCATCCAATCAAGTTGTGTCAACATTGGAAACAAGAATGAAGGAAGAATTGTATCATGTATCACGTCTACACTTACTTGTTGGGCTACAGTAAACCTTTTATAAAATCTATCTGACAGGTGCCGGTTTTAAAGAAGATTCTGCAGCATATGAAGGATTTTGCAGAAAAGATCAACTTGAAGATGTTGTTTGCACCTTCAACAATTGCAACAGTAAGGTCACTTTGGTGTTTATTTGGCTAGGGTCATATCATTGTTGGCTTATTGAGTAGGGTGTCCGTTTCTTTCTTCTATTGCTAACCTTCTAGGAGTTCCGTTTTACACTTTGGTAGCTAATCCTATACTCTGAAATTCCGTCTGATTTCTTGTAGCAATAGGGCAATTCCGATGTAATTCTGCCATGTCTAGATCTATACTGAAACAGCTAAAGAGATCGTGAATGTAGTCCTGACTCGGGTTAACTACACTAATCTAGCAGTCTAGCTGTGAATGTGCTTTTCGTTTTCCGTTTTCTATCCCTTGCAATTCTATACCCCAGCTCCTGCATTAGGCTTCTGCAAATTCAATTGTAAAACATAATAGGTGACAGAGACATTTGAAGAAAGCAAAGTCCTTTTGTTTTGCTTTTCGCATGACTTTTTGAGTCTTGATTGCATTTGATAATGATTGGCTATTCTTTAGGTTGATGGTGTTGTTTTAATTGATAGCTTGTTGGGCTTTTGGTTGGAGTAATCACCCCAGTAAGAAAGCTTATGATTGGTGACAGTGCCCCGCTTCGTGTGCTTGAGAGTTCAGCAACTTTGGCGGGGTAAGAACCTTGGCTATAGACTCCAATTATTTTTTTTCTCCTTTTGCATCCCCGTCATAATATCTGAAAAACTACTTGCTTTTAGCTTTTAGAGTGAAGGCCAAGTCACTAATTTAGTTAAGTAAGAAATGAGCTCAACGCACCCCGTCAAGTGTAACCAGTCTTGCATAAGGAAATGAAATCATCTGTGCATATAGAGGAGAAGCAATAAGCGAAAACAGAAGAGCAAATGTAAATTGGAAACAATAGTAAATGAAGACTCGAAAGTTGAACCTAAGATTTCCTAAAAACCATGCATAGCTCTCATACCTTGTAAGGTTAACGATTATCCAAAAAGTTGAAGTTGTTTGTAAAAGGCTTAGTATCATTTGTCAACCGTTTAAAATGAAATATTAAGCAAACTGAAATCCTATAAAATTCGAAGGTTTTGTGACTGTTAAACTAATCTTCAAAAAACACGCAATGCTTCATTTTGAATATAGGTAGGAAAAACAATGGAAGGGTAGTTTGATTGTTTCTACCTCCAAGGCTCCAATTTACTGAAACCCCTTTGCAATTTCTATGTCCAATTAAGTGTAGTTTTCTTTGTTGCTATCTTTTCCATATTTAGTAAACTCAATGTCTCATTTTCTTTATGTGTTTCAATTGGTTTTGAAATCATTCGCTTGGTCCTGCCATAGTAGGAGCCAACCTTCTCAAGGGTAAATATCTATACACCATTTGATTTCTTTCGTTCTTTCCTTTGACTGAGCATTTGGCTTTGATTTTACCCGCTCCAGGCTTCAATCTTTCAAAATTTTCCGGTTAATTTTCAGGTTTAAAAAAATCAGAAATAGGCTTATGGGTTCTTATAGGGGTCAATGTAGTCAGGTACATTGCATTGCCCCTATGCGGTATTCTTGTTGTTAAAGGTGCAAACTACTTCGGCTTGGTCGGATCAGATGCATTGTATCAGTTTGTTCTTTTGCTTCAGTATGCACTTCCTTCTGCAATGGCTATAGGTATGATCAGTTTTAAGTTTATCTTCAATTTTGACCTTTTTTTAGAACTCACCTGCTTTCACTTGTCCAATCTTAATCCTCACGTGACCTTTTTTAAAATTTAATATCCCAAAACAATCTTATGATCAAATGGTTGAAACTGATTTCGTAGACTTGGTATATGTTCTTTCTAGGGAGCTCTTTTTCATTTAGTAAGGCTCTATTTCGTAAATTGTCAGGTTTCTATTTACAAGAACAATAAAAAGGGTTTCGTTTTTTCTTTGATAACAATAACAAAAAAGGTTACAAACTTATTTTGAGAACAAGTGAAGGAGTCACCGGAGGTTGGGGTAGTCGTGTGGGGTAAGGATTGTTGGAGGTGGTGGATGGAGGAGGGGAGGTTGCCGGAAGCCATTGATGTTGCCGTAGGGAGGATATAATAAAAACTTGTTCCAGAAACAAGTGAAACCATTCTTGTTCGTTCAATCTTTGGGAATTTTTTTGAAAACTGTTTCCATTCTATAGACAAAATAGTCATCAAACATGTTTATGTTTCTAGATTCCATATTTTCTGACAAAAAACCAAAACCAGAAACAAAGCTTTTATGAAACATGGCTTGTACTCTCAAATATAGGAGGAAACATATGTGTTCGGCAGTGTTCTAGATTCGCTAGGCACTATTCGGGCTAAAGAGGGGCATCTAGTGCCCAGTGGCCGGCTAATCGGCTCCTAGGCCAATTTCAATCTAATTGTTGGACCTCCACCTAGCGCTTAGGCACCGTCTGGTCGACCACCTAGACCGACTTTTAGAACATTGGTGTTCATTGGTTTCTTATCTAATTAATTGTTTCTTCTGTTTCCTATGTTATTCCTCTGGGCTTGGCAGGTACAATCACTCAGTTGTTTGAGGTTGGAGAGAGTGAATGTTCTGTTATTATGCTATGGAATTATGTTGTGGCTTCTCTCTTCGTTACACTATGGACAGCCTACTACATGTGGCTTGTTTCTTGAACTTTCTTCTTATTCTTTTTATTTTCTTCTGCAATTTCTGGCAACAGATAAATGATGTTACATGAATATCCATCAATACATCGATAAATATCATGGAGGTCGAGAAATTTATTCATACCTCTTTTCTTCTGTGTTTTGTTCTTATTGTTTGGCTAGTGTGACAAATGAACATTCAAGCTTGTAATGAGGATACAACGCAATTCATTTGATTTGTTCTATACTTTTGTTTATAGATGGTGAGAGCTAGATTGCTCCTTTTTCCTCCAATGAATATGAGTTTTGGATGAGGTGGAGAAGTTAAAAAAAAGGGTATTCTAAATACAAAAATTCTAAAATCACACACACTAACATGAGTAACCGGCTCCACTGCGTCAACGTCTTGCGTGTTAGATTTTAACATGTGAAATCTTCGTAAAATTGCTCCAAATAAGTGGGATGTGGAGCAAGTAGCGTGAAGTCAATTGAAAAAGCTGTTGTTGTATTAAACGTGCTTCTCACTAACTCGTTGATTTGAATTTTGAAGTTCCTTCAAGTATATGTGATAATAGGATAATTTTTTCTTGTAGTTTGCTACCCCACAAACAAAAACTTAATTCGTTCCCCATTGGCCTCGAACACTGGAATTGTTAAGATCCTCACATGTTCAAAATACTTAAAAATATAATTTTGACTATGGAAGTATCTAATATCAATGCCTAAATAAAGAGCAATTTAAGTAACCTCTCGAACGAAAAACTCAACAAGATGATGATTGATGAGCCCCATCTCCCTCCAAAAAATACAAGTGGGTAGCATATAGTTTGATTTAGTTTTAGACCATTATGGGCTCATATCTAATTCAACAAAAATAATAACCACCCTTCGTAAGTGCTACACTCAATTCGTCTGAGTGATTCTTGAACTATCGTAAACAATCCCCAGTGGTCTAAATGTTCATTCTAGTAATTCATTAATCTTATGGTAAGTGTAACACAATAAGAAAAGTAAGCGATAACGATATCTCATCAAGCAAAGCGAATTGATAGCGATAATTCAAGGGTACACCATGTTCGCATAAGTTACAAATTGATTCATATGATTCCATAGCGTTTACATATAATATTACTAAATTATAACTAGTTGATAGGTATTTATTGAAAAAGGTTTAAATCTAAAAAAGCTTGGGGTTGAATAGGTAATATATAGGCAAATTGATATAAGGTCGATTGCATAACTTATAATTTTTTGGTAAAAATACTTAGGGTTATTTTGGTAACTATGCCCTATTTGAAGAATATTTAGGTAATTTTGTTATTTAATGAGATTATTATATAATTTTTATAAGTAAAAGTGCATTATTAAATATTAAAACCTTCTAAGGGTAAAATGGTAATTTTATAACACAGAGGGCATTTTTGTAATATTGAATACTATATTACATGATAACATAAAATTCTTTAATACATAATTACCTTTTTTTAAATAATCTCACTTAGTGTAATTTATTTGATTATATACTATTTTTCTTTTTATTAACTAAGTTATATAATAATAAAATATTTTTATACTTAATTAATAATTCATAAAAATACATTATAAACGCAATTTCAAATTTATAAACTAATTTAACTAAATGATCAAAATCAAGGTCAAATACGCGATAAAAACTTGATTTAGCGTGAAACTCGTAGAAACTAGCAAGTCTAGGGGGCAAAATGTAATTATAGCATTAAAGTCTTGAACATGGCCCAACCAGGTCCGATAGTCCATACCAAGGGATCTCTCGTCCGGATGAGAGGTCCCACGAACAGAGTAATGTTGAGTTTTGATTCGAGAATCGTAATTCCTTAATTAGCATGGGACCAATTTCTTGGAATGGGGGGCCTTGTAGTGAGCTGCTCACTACCTAGTGTAGTGAGTAATATGGATTGTTGATCTCTATAATTGATGGCTCAGATGTGATTTACACTATTACCGATAATAGTACACTTTGATCGATAAGAGTGTATAGCGAATCTGAACCATCGATTGTGGAGATCAACGGTCCTCATTACTCATTACACCCTGTAGTGAGAAATGGTCACTATAGGCCCCCCACTTCCCTATTCCTTTGGCCTATACATTACTTTTAGGACCCTTTAACACATATATATTTAGTATTAGAGGCAAGCGGTTTCTGCCTTGGTTCTTCGGGATGTTTGAACTTAAATGGGTTTTGGCGTAAAATGGGTGGTAGTGGCCCTTCGCTTGAAATTTGCTTGGTTGCTTGTTGGTTTTGGGATCCTTAGGAGTGTGTTAATTATTGTGTACCTTGGACTTGAAAGTGGTGATGATTTGTTTGTAACATACTTGGAATATCTTATTTTCTCTCTCTAGACCTCCATGGTTGGACCTTGGAGCTTCTCTCATTCCTTTCTCTTGAATTTCCTGTATTATGGAGAGAGATGAGTGGTGTGAAGAAGTGATAGACAGGGGCGTTTATAGGTGGAAAGAAGGAGTTTTGGAGGGGGACAAAGCCATGTGGAGGGATAAGGTGATGGGATGTTTTTTGGGTGAGGTAGGGTGGAAGAGGATGATATAGGTGGTAGATATATGGTTTCCATGGCTGGATTTTATAGGATAAGGGTGTAAGGATTAATGAAGATGATGTGTAGGTGATGGAAAGTGGTGATTTAATAGGTTTATGGTGAGATAGGATGGAAGAAATAATGTAGGGAGGGAGTAGGGTTGATGGTGGAAGATATGGTGGTATGATGGAATGGAATATTGGAAGAGATAGGATGAGGTTGTAAGGTGATGATAATGTTGGTTGTTTTAATGGAGGATAAGGTGATTTGATGGTTGAGAGAGAGAGAGAGAGAGAGAGAGAGATGAGGTGGTGATGAAGTGGGGAGAAGGGAGAGAGAGGGTGTCTGATAGATTTTCAAACAATTAGGGAATAAAGTATAGGTTTAGGATAATTGGAGGGTTCTAATTATAACTAAGGAAGTAATAATTGCAAAATTAAAATAAAACATTTCCTAATTAAAATATTTGATTAAAAAAAGGGCGAAAATTTGGACCGTTACAAGTCACCCAAGCAGAAACATTGAAAACTATTGATTAACTCGGTATTGGAAAGCATGCACACAAATACCCAATAGATTGAAAGCATAAAAATCATTACATTCATATGTAATAGAAAGGGTTCTAGTTAATCAATCTATTCGAATCGATAACCTAAAACCTATACATAAACATAGTTACTTGGATCGGGGCTTCATCTTCCCCCTAGAAGGTGTTTGGATGATGAACTTGAAGAACCTATGAATTGCCTGTGTTTCTTTCTCTAGGTTTGCCTCTCATAAAGCTCATAACCCAGAAAACGTACATAGAGGTCCCTATTTATACTGTAAGACCTAAAAAAATAGAAAAATGCTTGTCTTATGATCTGTCTCGGGTTCGATCGTCCAGATGGATTTGATAATTGTCCAGAAGGATTTTATAGATTACAACACCAACTTCGCGGACTTGCCCCGACTTCGCCCGAACTCAAAATGATACTCCATCCGTCCCAATTTAAGTGTCCTCTATGGGAAATCGAGCTTTTTTAAAAAGTTAAAATTTGTCCTATAAATTTCCAAAAGTAACCTTAAAAACTATGAAGTCAATTAAATGTATTTAAATTGCTTATATCTTTTATTATTGATCTAAAAAAATATGTAATATGGATCTTGTTTGATAGATTTCAATTAATTCTATTATACAAAGTTTTCAAAATCATGCAAAATATTATATGCTGAAAGATATTGTCAATTTAAGAATGATATGAATATTAAAAACTGTCAAAAATCAATTAGGAATGAAAAGAGTACTTTTTAGGGGTATGTTTTGATGGTTATTTATAGAAAGTGAACACTTATTTTGGATATCCCAAAATAGAAAGTTGGACATTTAAAATGGGACAGAGGGAGTATGATTTTTGAACCGTTGAAAATCTCTATGAGTCTACTTTCAAACCTATCTAATCTCATACTCATAGCCTCTGTATGCCGAGAGAAATAACCCTTTTACCATTAGCGTGTCAGATTTGTGCACCATCAGTAAAATGCTCATAACTCCTTCGATATAACTCAAAACATGACCTATTTTATATCGTTGAAGAGGTATTTCAAAACACTTCAAGATGAAGGAAACTAATATGAAAAATCATTGAGTCTTTGCTGTGAAATAATGATTGGAAGTGGACCCTCCATAGAAACCATTCACTCTTTTGCCAATCTTTCATAGAAACCATTCACTCTTTTGCCAATCTTTCATATTTTCATATTGTTTGACATTTGGCTTTGCTCAAATCACTCCCGAATCAGTTCTCAACATCTCCACATACATGGAAACCTTTCGAATGCATTATTTATGGTCTTGTTTCACGTCTAGTGATCCACAAAGCCTGCAAACACATTAAGAACATTAATTCATACCAAGTAAAAAGTTAAACGAACACACAATCTCCTCCTCCTATCTTTTTCCCTTGATTGTGAGGGGTTGAGACCTTAGATCTCCCTCTTAACCCATCATTTTTGGACTTTGGTAACTCAGATCTAGTTTCTCTATATCTGGGTTGTAATACCCCAGGTTTAGGGGTAGATGGTGTTTAGTCCCACATTGGTTGTTTACATGAGTGATCTTGGGTATATAACAAACCATGTAAGAGACTACTAGTACCTTACGCTTAAGCATTTTGGGTCATGTGGTATGGCTGTGGATCAATTCAAGGTATTGGGCTAGTGATCTACATGGGGCGTTACAAATGGTATCAGAGCCCCGCCCTGGTCCAAGTGGTGGGTAGGATGCGCTCTGCCACCACGGACACCAGGGGAGGTTGCTGAGACTATGCAACGAGGACATTAAATCCCTAAGGGGGGAAGATTGTAATACTCCAGGTTTGGGGGTAGATGGTATTTAGTCCCACATTGGTTGTTTACATGAGTGATTTTGGGTATATAACAAACCATGTAATAGACTATAGCACCTTGGACTTAAGCATTTTGGGTCATGTGGTATGGCTGTGGATCAAATCAAGGTATTGGGCTAGTGGTCTACATGGGGCGCTACATGGGTTTCTTGGCTCTTAGATCGTTATTTTGTCCACAGAGGGGTTAACGTCGGGTAGCGACGTTTGCGCCGCGGAGAGACGAAGGGACTATAAGCCCTAAATGCGGATTCAAATCCTCCAACTTCCTCTAGCTGCCTCCACAAGGGATCGATGGTTCTAACACTTGTGGACACCGAGGAAAATTTGAAAAAGTGTTGTGAGTCGCCACCTGGGTTTGAAGATTGCACCCAAGAAACTGGTTTGAAGAATGACTCTTTTGCCCTTATTTTGACAAAGGTTTTTTACCGGATCGTCATCACCATGATATCTTAGGTTCGGGAGCCAAGTTACGAGAAGGGAAGCATTTTAAGGCACCCCCCTCGCCAGGTATGAAGACCGGTCTCTACTAAGTGTTTAAAAGATTTTACGACGTTTGATTTCTAAACTCTATCCACATAAAGGGATGGGGAACAAATATCAAGAGTTAAAACGGTAAACACATATTGATGGAGGCTTGGGCAATGTTTACAATGTGTAATATGATGATAATGAACAAAATAAACAATAATTATAAACAGTTAGAAACAATTATGAAAGAGAAAACAAGATTTTAGAGCATTTTTAGACGAAAATCAGTTTGACCCTCCTTTTATCCTTTAGGGGCTTTTGGTGCTTGAAGCAGATGCTTTGGGCGCCAAACCAAACTCCTTTTGAACCTCTGTTTTGCTTCTGGTTTTGTAGAGAATGGCTAAGGAGCTACTGTTTTGCAAAAATTCACTTTAAAACTCTGGTTTAAGGGATTGATTGGGCTTTTAAACACTTTTTTAAACTTATTTGAAAGATGAATAGAGGATATTCAAATTGTTTTTTAGCAGAAAAATGATGATTAAAGGAGTTTGTGACTAAAATACACTGATATGGAACAAAATAAAAAAAAATGGGTGAGACTGCTTTAGGCGCTCAAAGAGGGCTCTGTTGGTGTCAAGTTGAAATTCTTCTATGACACTTCTAAACCTAGGTAGCTATGACACTTCTAAACCTAGGTAGACTGAATATTGGTATGGGAAACCAATGTGTGCCCACTGGGTTCCCTTCAATGGGGACTAAACTACATGAATCAGAGGTTTTTATACATCTTTGAAGCTCGAAATGGTGCTTTAATGGAGGTTTGAAGTGGGTTTCAGGTGTTGGATGATTTTGGAGAGGATTTGTATGATGAATCAATTGAGATGGAGGTGTATTGAAGATAGAGTGACAGAATTTGGGTTTTTGAGCTTGAATGCTTAGTATCTCAAAATGGAGCATGGAGGGGGTATTTATAGGAATTCAAGGTTGATTTAGGGTGTTTAGGGGTTTAATTTAGGGGTTGATTTAGGGTGTTTAGGGGTTGATTAATGTAGGGGTCGATTTAGGGGTGCTCAAGTGGATTCTCAGGCATTCTGATGATTCCCTGCCAAAAACGACTGAGAATCGAATCTCAATTATCACCTGCCGAAGATTCTGTCCTGGAACTCGTATTCTGCAGGTTTGCTTTGGGCGCTCAAAAGGGACTTTGGGCGCCCAAAGGAATGCTTTGGGCGCCTAAAGGGCCTTTGATGTTTTTCTTGGTTTTTAGTTTTCGGGTTTGTTTTGGTAGGTTTCGAACACTTATTCGAACCCCAATGTGTTTTATTGGTCCATTTTCATCATGGGGAAGGGCAAAGATTTTCATGGGTGCAAATTGGGGTGTCTACAACACTGCAAATATTTCATCCAGCTTTTATTTCTTTTGTTTTTGTTTTTAGTGTCTTTAACTTCTTCGTATTTTTGTTCGGACTTTTGGTGTCCTTTGGTACTTTGTTTTTTCTTTCAATATTATCTGCCATGTTGTTCAAAAAAAAAAAAAGGAAAGAAAATTGAGTTGGGATGGCCATTTCGTCTGACCCGTTCGTATTTGATCCGATCCGATCCGCACCCCGAACGGATCAACGATTTGGAGATCCGTTTGGGGATTGGATAGGATATGAAGATTTTTTTTGAAAATTTTCAAGGATCGGGTAAGAGGCGGGGACAGGCATATCCCCGTCCCAAATCCGTTCCCTGATCCATCCCCGCCCCGTCTCCGTATCCCCAATACCTAGGGTCTATTCATGACTTGTGAAACTCAGGGGTCTCACTAAATTCTCTCCAAACATCTAGGGGTCTCACTGTAGTTGTATTAGGATTATCTTAATTACTTAGTATCATTTGATTCATTTCTCATTTCTCATTCCCATAATTAAAATTCCAGTGCCTCACAAAACAAAGTAATCTCAAACCCTCTCTTCTTCTTCTTCTTCTTCTTCTTCTTCTTCTTCTTCTTCTCTCTCTCTCTCCAGCTCTCCAGTGCCGCACGCGATCTCTTTATTAATTGGAACAACCGAACTATAAAAGTATGTTTTTTTTTACTTTTGCTTGGAAATGGCTACAATACACACCCCTTATTTGGGTGTACCATATGCACCTATTGTGTGGTCCAGATTGTGCCACCTCATCAGCAATCGTAACATTTTTTAGTTTTTCGTAACTTTTCAGCAATATGATTCGTAACATTTTGGTGTGTCTCGTAACTTTTATAAAAAAATTCGTAACTTTTACAAAAAAATCGTTTTTTTAACTTTTACAAAAAAACTTGAAAAATCGCTTTGGTAACTTTTGTATGTAATATGTATTGTAGCATTTCCCCTTTTGCTTTGGTACTATGAAATTATGTTGTGATCTTTACTATTTTGTGAAGTATGTAACTAGGTGTAGAGTTGCATAGCTTTTCTTGACAAGTGTTGAGGTTGAAAAATATTTGGTGGCCTTCAGGTATGTAGGATTCTCATGACATTGTTTACTCTGAAATTATATATTATAAGTGTTAGTTCGTGCTTAAAATTGGTACTTTGATGTTTATACAATTACAGTGCATTGCTTTCAGATATTTGTGATTGCTGTAACAATCTGTTTTTTTAATTTGAATCTTCGAATCCGCACGGGATCTGCACTTTTCATTTGGAGTGGGGATGAAGGATGAAAGCAAAACCTCATTGAAAATCGGGGAGGGGACGGAGATGGGAAAGGAATTCGAAGATCGGGGACGAAGATAGTAGGGAAAGGAATTCGAAGATCGGGGACGAAGATAGTACCATCCGGCTTCGATCTTCCTCCATGCCCATCCCTAAAATTGAGGAACCAATTAAACTAAACATGTGTTCCCAATATTAGAGAAAACAAAACTACACGTGCATGTGCGAGAGAGAGGGGAAAACGGTGGGAAATCTCAATCTCAGTACCAAGTTTCATATCAAGGTACCCTCGTGCACCGAATTGTCAAACGACTACTAATTACACATTTTTTAATGAATGCATGTCCACCCCGCCATGGGAGACAAGATTAATTACTAGGGTGGAGCCGTTAGTTCAGTTGATTAGTGAGTTTAATTTCTATACAAATAATCAAGATTCAATTTTAATTACTAGGGTAGAGCCCATGGATAAGTCGATTGATTAGTGGGTTTATTCCTACAAAAATGACTAAGATTCAATTCTTAGAGTTCAACTGGGAGAGAGTAATGAATGTGTTTGGTTAGATAGTTTAGTTTAGTTTTGATGATGTGAGCAGGTGTAATAAATGGAGAGAGATAGAGAGAGAAATGAGAGAAATGATAATGTCATCAAAACTAAAACTAAAACTAAAACTAAAAAAAAACAGAAACGAATATATTTTGAATCACCTAATTCTGGAGTCCAAACCGAGGAAGATTAGTCAAGTGCGATTGTGCGAGTAAAAAATTAGTAAAGAATCTGGTCTACAACGAAAGCGAAAGTAAATTTACGGCAGATCCGGGGTCTAAGGAACTCTTTAAAAAAAAAAATTTCTTTTTTGTCTTTTTGTAGTTGGGGTCTTAAATGCTTGAACGTGATTAGTACTCCACTCCTCTGGAGAATTAATTATTGGACTCCTGAAACATACGGAGTGTGGGAGGGAACTGGGAAGGTAATTAAAGGCCTCATGAGGTGTGTTATAGATAAGGGTTGAATTTTCAACAAAGTATTTTTCGAAGGAGGTGAGGCTGCTGTGCAGGAAGTAGGGGTGTCCACGGATCGGTTCGGTTCGGTTTTCGATCCGATCCGTTCGTGACGGATTGTCATTTTTTAGATCAGCAACCGTTCGTGGGTGACATACGGATGGATCGGTTCTTGACCGGATCGGACGGATTTGGCGGATCAAAGAAGGATTATTAGGCGGATTGGGCGGATCGAACCCGAACCGAACCGTATCTGTCAAAATAAAAATATTAAGATCCGTATCCATCCGTAACGTACCTCGGGTGAGTAAACGGACGTATCGATTTGGGCGGATCAAACGGATCGGACGATCCGCTAAACATCCCTATCAGGAAGTGCACAGCAGCTGCTGCACAGGGAAAAACGGCACCGTTTTGCAAGGAACTCAAGCGGTTTGTCAAATGCAATCTTGTGGGACCCATTTTCGGGTTCCACACAAACGATCTGAACTGTTAAATAATTTTAAAATAATTATTCGAGTGGTCATGAAAAAAATCAGGCTCATTGAATATTTTTACGCAATTGATTTAATTCGTTTGATTTTCATTTAGAATTCAGGACCCTGTAGTTTGAAAGAATCTTCTAAAAAAGTTATACAATTATGCGTTCGGTAATCCATTGATCTGAACAATAGGTGTAGGAGGGCTCGTTGAGAGGAGCATCCAGTAAAAAAATTATCCTGATCAGACATCGATAGGTATAAAAAAAACTCATATTTTTATGTTTTTGATACCTATCGATGTCCGAACAGGATAATTTTTTTAATTGATGTTCTTCTCAACGAGCCCTGCAACACTTATGGTTCAGATCAATGGATTACCGAGCGCACAATTGTATAACTTTTCTAGAAGATTCTTTCAAACTACAGGGTCCTCAATTATGGAAAAAAAAATCAAACGAATTAGATCAATTACGTAAAAATAGCCAATGGGCCTAATTTTTTTCATAACCACTTGAATAATTATTTTAAATTTATTTAACGATTCGGATCGTTTGCATGGGACCCGAAAATGGGTCCCACAAGATCGCATTTGGCAAACCGCTTGAGTTCCCTACAAAACGGTGTCGTTTTTCCCCATGCAGCTGTTGTGCACTTCTTGCACAACAGCCTCCCCTTCCTTCGTATTTTTCGTATATTTGGTATTCTCCTAGAAGTCATTCTCTTCATATATACCAATTATTTTGACAATGTATAATTCAAAAACATAAAAAATACTATAGTAGAAACTCACCTTGGGGAGAATTGATAATGAGAAGAGGATTGAGATCGGAGGAAAAATGGGTAAGGAATAGGGATTAATCAACTCGACCATGGGTATGATGACAAGGGTAAGGGTTTGCTCCCACTAAGAAGGTTCGATTCTCCTTAGAGCACACTCTTGGGTCATTGGGGGTTATGCCGGGGATTCAGGGGGGGTCCTGTCGTCCTCGCAACGTCCCCCCGAGGGGACGAGAGTCCGCAGTGGTCCCACCTAATCGCTACGAACGCCGGGGGAGGCTTCCCCCGGCGAGACCAGGTTCGGCCAGACTCACGCCTCGGGAAACCGCGCCGGGAGTGTCCTTAGGTGCCTTCGTGGTACTGTTCCCGAGGGTACCCCGGACTGAGTCGATTGACCTCGGTGCCGGGGCGGGTCGCGTCAGGTGGCAGGGGGGCTCGATCGAGGCACCTCCTGACAGTCTGAGTGGCACATTGATGAGCTCAACCACTCCACGTGCACTGCATCATGGCAATCCACCAACCCTGCGGACCTACGCCTGCAGGGGGGGTGGATGATTTGACTGATAGGGACATCAAGGGCACGTGATGCCTCTGGGAGCACAGCGGCCGAGGCGCCACTTGAGGGGCATACGTCGATCCATGCATTCAATGCAATGTCAGGGACGGGGCGCGTGAGGCCCCCGAAGGGCGTGCCGAACACGCGCTCCCTCGCCTATAAATATGGCTCTCACCCCCTCCATACACGGATCGAAAACAGACAACTCTTTCTCCCTATATTTAGCTCTAAACAGCTCTCTCTCTCTCTCTCTAGTTCTCCACTATACTTCTCCCTCAGTCGCTGACTTAGCCATCGGAGTGCCTTCCCGGACCACCACCGTCCGGGCTAGGTACTAACGTAGTTGCTCTCTTGTGCAGGTCCTACTCCGGCGTACCCTAGCAGCCCTGGTACCCCTCTCCGACGAGTCCCTAGGGACCAAGTGAGGTTCAGCCCAGCTCCTCCCCCCTCAGTGCAATTCCAAAAGGGCAAAGAGGCCAGTCCGGTGAAGAGCTCCCCCATACGCGCTCCCCCATACGCGAACAATTTGTTTGTTTGCGCGAACAATTTGTTTAAAATGCGGACCATTGATTCTTGAAATGGACGATCGGGATGTGCTGGTGTGCATTTGGGGTGCGCGTAGTAGCGTTCAATTGACTACTAAATAATATTACAAGACTGTCAAGTCCATCGGTATAAAGTATGTATAAACTGGAAAGGGGCTGACGTAGGTGGTGAAAGGCTTGGAAGTTAGGAATTTGCTTCCTCCTAAAATTCTAATACTGAAATCTCTCCGGTGCTATTTGGTTTCATATTTTTACGTACAAGACCACCAGAGTCGGTCCTAAGATTTGGGGTGGAACTGCCAGTAAATCACCTTCCCAAGGTGTACCGGCCCGTACTTTGCTCATCTGGTTTTATCTCAGTTTAATTGAGCCCCGCTAGCTGCTGATGAAATTAATTCCATAAAGATTTGTAATTGAGGTTCGTTTATAGTTGTGATCAGAACTCTCGGAGTTGTATAAAAATTAGGTGAAGGTGGCAGCTGGGCTGCAATAAGAGAAATTGACCAACCCATAAGTGGAATGGTAGTTGAGGGTACTGAAAGCTAATCAGAGTCACATTTACAGATCAAATCATGGCTAGGATTATCGAACCTCTCCTATTTCAGTACTCCTCGTAATAATCCAACAAAAAAATGCCGACATCTTTAATTATCGGTTTACACCTTGAAAAGGCAAAGCCAACCCTGTCAAATTACCCCGAGGAAAAATTTAGCCAACAAAAAATGTAATCTTAACTGTTAGCTATGTGGAATTCGGCACGTAGAGCAAATTTGTAAACAATCAAGTAAAACAAATATCAGTAACTTACTAAACAAACCACATTTATTCATAGTATAATTTTTCGAACGTTTATAACTGACTAAAAAATATTGTTGTTCACTCATTTACCGATAACCGATCAACTTAACTTTTTACACATATGTTTCACGCGTCAAACTCTACAAAGTCAACGGTTCAGATTATATTTTTTTTACAAGGGAAGATGCCCGTTTTATGGGCACATGCTGGCCCCCGGCCATATTGTGCGTGGGTGGGGTTTTTTTTTTTTTTTTTTGATAACCGAGAAACTTCCTACAGCAGGCCACCGATTGGATCCACAAAAAAACCCAAACTTCGGAAGGAGCTAGCGTAACTCACATCAGTCACGGCTCCCACTTAGCACAAGTACTCATCCTACGGGGAATCAAACTCCTAACCGCTCAGGCAACCCGGGTGTGTATTGGTTTGCGTCTTTGTAACACAAGAGTGGGGACTGGGAAATACGGAGAGAGCGGGAGGGGGCGTTGAAACGAGGAAGCCGAAAAAATTTACATCATCCACATGCAGCTGTATTTAGGCATACACATAAGACTAGTAGTTTCCTTCTATTTTCTCTGTTTCTCTGCACATCTTCTACTCCGGCGGGAATCAGATTCTTCTTCTTTACGGTGAGTGCCAAATCAGTACAAATACTCCTTATCAGATTCTTCTTCTTCTTGTTTTTTTTGAACTCCATTCTTCTTCTTCTTGTTGGGTTTGTGAAAATTGATTCGGTTTGGTTTTGTTGGGTTTGTGAATACTGATTTGGTTTGATTTGCGCTTTGTTGACTATTCGTGGTTCGACCTTAAGTTATATATACTTGTTATATGCAATAGCTAATGTAATTTGTGTTGGGTGATGGTATCTTCTCATACCACACCACATGTTAGCACAAGCGGAAGCGTCACATACACACGTACACATACACAAGCAATTTTACATGGTTTCCAAAAATCGGGTACGTTCACGGGAGGTGGCATATCACTATATGGGGTAGGGAAGATACACATACAATGGAGGAGGAGACATCACTCAACTCAACTCACACTGAACCTCAAATCACTCCACCCATGATTTGTTTTCTTGTACACATATATAGCTAGAGTACAAAATGAGTGTGAACACTTCTGGGTGAAATTTGGCGGCTGTCTTCAATGCCAAATTAAACTCTCTCTTCCAAAGTCTTCACAAAAATCTTCCAGTACATATCCAATCCTTACTTCCAACAATTTGTAGGATTTAGTCATTCGACACATTTTGGGAACCATGCCTAAAAATTATCTTTTTCTGTTTGTTCTTCCGGAATGCGTACGTTGTGATCTCTTTTGCTTGTATGGACAACATTGGTGGATTCTGATTTCTTCATAGTTTTTTCTGCAGTGATGGTAAAGAGAAACAAGTTATAAAACCTTTGCATTGATTTCCTCAGGTAACTCAAATGTGACTCAGTATTTCTGTTCTTTTGTTTATAAAGTTGTCTTCCCTTTGGACTCGTTTGTTTGACCGGAGATAAAATGATGAGATATTAAATTTCTTGGAATATGGTTTGGATATGAAATCCTTAAGATATTATTCAGGATATCAATGGATGGAGAAAATCTATATCCAGTGTTCGTGTTCACCGGGATATAGCCATTAGGAAACATTGCTCCAAGCATATGTTTTTTTCCATTTTGTATTTAACCCAATGGATGGGATTCCAAATCTTGGGATATGGAGTGGGTTAGGAAATGAAATCCGACCCAAATCCCACCCCCCTCATGGCACCAAATAATGGATTCTTGGTCCCAGTCCATCTCACCCTCAAATCGCACGTAACAAACAGGGCCTTAGTATTCATCTGTCATGCGCATTGTTATTGGTGATGTCTTTGCTTTCTAGGGAACTAAAATCCTATTGTTTGAATCGACGACTATTCAATGTGTTTTACCTGACGGTGGGATCGGTTCAATGGATTACTTGAATAAAAAATAAAATAAAAAACACAGAGAAAACCAAAGCAGCAATATATAAATCCTATCGGTCTATGCATAAATCTAGGATTGAATAAAAAATTTATGTAAGAGATAATCTGGGTTGTGATTAGATATGCACGATTTGTTTGGTCCTAAAACTATTATTGCTTGTTGAGTTTGGACACCCCAAACTATACACTTGTATTGAATATTCTCACTTCTATTCAATACAAAATTACACATGTACACTTACTTGTACACAAGACACCACTAAAGACACTTCACTTTGACACTTACTCACACTTGAGTATCACTCACATACACACACTTTGTGCTTCTCACAACACTTGGTGTATCACTCACACACCTCACAAATGAGCTCCCACCTCCTATTTATAGACTACATTAGAACATTCTAGACTAGGACTCTTAGAGATAATACAAGAAGATTCTAGACAAATGTGGAGAATGAGGAATGATGGTGAAGAATCTAGAAGCTTCAAGTACCGGAACTTTCCGGTAGAATCCGGATGTATCCGGCGTAATCCGGAGGCTTCCATTGTAATCCGGAAAGTTCCAGAGGAACCCGGAACTTTCTAGTGGAGTCCGGAACATTCCGGCGAGATCCGAAACATTCCGGAAAAACCCAGAGATTTCCGAAATCATCCGGAGAGGCGGTGATGACTTCAACACTTCTCACACAAGGTTATCGACAATAAATTAGCAACTTCAAAATAGAACCCAAATGACGGCCAAGTCTTCACAATGCTTGCATCCAACTATAGTAAATCGTCTATAATCGAAGTTTCCTAGTATAGAAAAATGTAAGATAGAAAAATCCAGACAGAAAGAGGACATAGTCTATTTATTTGTATAAATACAGAATAAGATAAAAAATCATGCCCGGCACAAATAGTGTCTTTTTTTTGAAAGTAAGGCAAAGCTCCGTCCAGACCGACCCAACACAAAAATCAGGCTCTCTATTTTGCCTCATCAAATTATTTTTGCTCATTTTGCCTCATCAAATTATTTTTGCTACAGTACCGCACCAAATTTGGTGCGGTACTGTTCACGCACCAGTTAGTTTTTTTTAGTTGTCTTTCAGAAAATTAGTTTGATCGGATAATTTTAACTACTTGATCCAATCTTCTAAGTTTTCATTTAGGATTCAGAGTTGTGAATGTATTTTGAAGAAATTCTAGACAATTGGGTCAAGACTTAGCTGATTTTTTTAAAGCATTTCAAAAGATTATGTTAAAATTAATGAACACCTCGGATCTAGAACTCCGGTGTGGGTTACGAACTCCGGTGTGGGTTACTATCAGTACCCTTGACTTTGGTACCTATAGACTATAATATCTGTTGGGATTAATTTAGGGAAGTTTGTTTGATTGAAAATACTAGAGATTTTGCGTGTGGGAATTGTTAATCACGTTTATTTTGGTTTGGTCGCTTTCAAATGTAACTTCCCATGTGAATGCCAAAAGCTTAATTGACTAGTAATACAAAACTATTAAAATTGCATCGGCATAAAGTAAGTAAACTCAAAAGAGGCTGCCATATATAGGTGGTGAAAGGCTTGAAAGTTAGGAATTTATTGATTCCCTCCTAAAATTCTAATATCGAAATCTCTCCAGTTCTATATCTGGTTTCAGATTTTTACCTCTAAGTCTAGAAAAGAGGTATTTAATTATCATTAAGGTAAGTCATTCTTTTTTAATTACCATTAAGATAAGTCACTCTTTTTTAGAGTTTAGACACTTAAGGTATCATACGGTTTTAGAAGTGTAGGCACTTTCATATGGTTTTGAGAGTTTAGACACTTTCATTAGGGTACAATGGGGTTTGGTTTAGGCACTTTCATAGGGTACCCTAGGCTTTAGGTTTAGCGTACGTGCACTTTCCTATTATATGGTTTTAATGGTTTAGGCACTTTCATAGGGTATCCTAGGCGTTTAAGTTTAGGTGCACTTTCCTATTATAGGGTTTTAGTGGTTTAGATACTTTCATAAGGTACCCTAGGATTGTAGGCATTTTCATAGGGTACCCTACAATTTAGATTTAGGCATTTCCATAGGGTACCCTAGGGTTGTAGACATTTTCATAGGGTACCCTAGGGTTGTAGACATTTTCATAGGGTACCCTAGGGTTGTAGACATTTTCATAGGGTACCCTACAATTTAGATTTAGAGACTTTCCTGATTTAGAACTTTCCTGCGGTACCCTAGGATTTATGCACTTTCATATGGTTTGGGGAGTTGAGGAGAGAGAGATTGTACTCATGTGGGGTGGGTAGAGACGGATCCGGGGTGGGTGTTGTGTGGTAGGTGTTGTGCGCCGTGTTGTACGGTAAAACGACATAGTTTTTGGCACACCTCTGAAGCTTCCAAAGACCTTGTTTGGAAGAAGGAAAAAGCCACTACAAAGTCCCTAAACCCTAAACCCAAAGTGTCTAAATCCAAGTGCATAAAACTACTATATCCTATCCCAAATAGTCTAAATCCCCTAAAATTGAACCCTAAAATTAAACCTCAAAATTAACTCCCCAAACAGGGCCTATTGAAGTGTACCAAGAAAATGTATAAAACTACGTCGTTTTGCCGCACAACACGGCGCACAACATGTACTGTACAACACCTCTCCCGAATTCGGTAGAGAGAGAGAGACGGAGCAAATCCCGTTGGGATGGAGTTTTCCGTGCTTTTTGAAATTTGGGGTGGAGCTGCCAGTAAATCACCTTCCCAAGGTGTACCGGCACGTACTTTTTTTTTTTTTGAACAGTAGAAAAAAAAATTAGTCATTAGCGGCACGTACTTTACTCATCTAGTTTTGCCTAAGTTTAATTGAGCATTTGAGCCCCGTTAGCGGCTGATGAATTTAATTTCCTAAAGATTAGTCGAGATTCGTGTGTAGCAGTGAATAGTGATCAGAACTTTCTGAGTTATATATCAAAAATTAGGTGAAGGTAGCAGGCTAGCAGCTGGGCTGCAATAAGAAATTGACCAACTCATAAGTGGAATGGCAGTTGAGGGTACCGAAAACTAATCAGCGTCACACATTTACAAAAGAAAACAAATCCCGGCTAGGATTATCCCAATTCAAATGGTGACCACTGTTTTTTAATGCACTGTAACCTGTTCCTTCATAAATCCATAAATATTAAAATTTCTGCCATTGACTCAACGGTATTAGGCACTTAAAAATTTATAGTCAATTTTAGAGTCCTCTCCTACTTCGGTACTCCTCATAATAATCCAACAAAAATGCCCACATCTTTAATTATTGGTTTACACCTCGAAAAGTCAAAGTCAACCCTGTCAAATTACTACGAGGAAAAATTTAGACAAAAAAATGTGATCTTAATTGTTTTAGCTATGTGGAGTTTGACACAGAGAACAAATTTGTAAACAATCAAGTAAATCGAATCGGATATCAGTATCTTAGTGTACAAACCATATTTATTCACTAATTGGACCCATTACACAATTCAAACTTCGGAGGGAGCTGACGCAACTTACACCAGTCTCGGCCTCTCACTTAGCACAAGTACTCACCCTACGGAGAATTCGAACTCCTAACCGCTGGAGCAAACCCTGGGTGTGTATTGGTTTGCATGTTGGTACCACTAGAATAAGGAATACGGAGAGAGCAGGAGGGGGTGTTGAAACTAGGAAGCCGAAAAAATGTAAACAATCAGGTAAATCGAATATAAGTAACAAATTTGTAAACAATCAGGTAAATCGAATATAAGTAACTCAGTGAACAAACCATATTTATTCACTAATTGGACCCACTATACAACCCAAACCTCGGAGGGAGCTAGCGCAATCAACATCACCCCGAGGAATCGAACTCCTAACCGCTGTGGCAACCCGGGTGTGTATTGGTTTGCGCGTTGGTAACACAAGAGGGGGAAATACGGAGAGAGCTGGAGTTTCCTGTATTTTCTCTGTTTCTCTGCACATCTTCTAGTCCGGCTGGAATTTCAGTTTCTCTGCACATCTTCTAGTCCGGCGGGAATCAGATTCTTCTTCTTCTCAGTGAGTACCAAGATCAGTGCAATTATTTTCCACAAAAAAAAGTACACGTATTGATTTTTTGTTCTTCTTTAGCTTTTCTTCTTCTTTATAATTTTGAGCTTCAAATTCAGGGTACTCTGTTTTGGTTACTCTGTTCTTCTCTCTCTCTCTCTCTCTCTCTCTCTCTCTCTCTCTCTCTCTCTCTCTCTCTCAGGATACCTTTTTCATCTATGATATCCAAAACATTTGGAAAATGAAGCTTTTGCACATGATATTGAAATTTGTGATAAAATAACGACATTTTCCATTAAATGGAATTTTTTTTTCTTTTTGCTAAGCGTTTTTTCTGATGAATATTTCATATATATTCTCTTTTAGATTATGGACCTTTTTTTAACATGCCCCTCCAAATTTCAATCAGTTACCGGATGGAGTTTCCGTTTTTCTTTTGTTTCCTCTATCATTATACCAGGGCAATCTTTTACATATTGCAGCTTCTTGTTGGGTTTGTGAATATTGATTCGGTTTGATTTGCGCTTCGCTGACTATCCGTGGTTCGACCTTTTAAGTTATATATACTTGTTATACATAATAGCTAATGTAATTTGTGTCGGGTGATGGTATCTTCTCATACGTACACATACACAAGTAATTTTACGTGATTCCCCAAAATCGGGTACGTCCACGGGACGAGGCATTTCACTATATGGGATAGGTAAGATACACATTTAATGGAGGAGGAGACATCACACAACTCACACTCAACCTCAAATCACTCCGTATTCAATTCCAAATTGAACTTTTTCTCTTCAAAGTTAATTCCAAATTGAACTCTTTCTCTTCCCACGTGGGAAATACAAAAGTCAAGCTTACTTCCAACAGTTTGTAGGATTTATTCATTCGACACATTGGTGGAATCTGATATCTTCATAGTTTTTTCTGCAGTGATGGTAAAGAGAAACAAGTTATAGAAACTTTGCATTGATTTCCTCAGGTAACTCAATTTTTTTGACTCTCTGAGTATTTCTGTTCTTTTGTTTGTAAAGTTGTTTTCCGTTAGGCCTGGTTTGATTCGCGGACTAAAATTGGTAGGATTAATAGTCCTGACACCAATAGTCCTGGACTAATTTAGTCTTGAATCCTATATAATCCCCTGTTTGATTCGTGCAGGATTAATATAAGGATATCCCTGGTTAGGCCTATCCCATGTTTGGTTTTGTCATTAAAATCTGAGATAATCTGACGGCCAATTCTTCACAATGTTTGCATCCAACTATAGTAAATCGTCTGTAATCGAAGTTTCCTAGTATAGAAAAATATAAGATAGAAAAATTCAGACAGAAAGAGACATAGTTTATTTATTTGTTCAAATACAGAATAAGATTAAAATCATGCCCTCATATAGGCACAAATAGTGTCATTTTGAAAGTAAAAGCAAAGCTCCATCCAGGCTGACCCAACACAAAAACTAATAGCATGCAGGTGGAAGTCAAATGCTTTTTCCTTTGTATTGATCATCAGACATTCTCCTTACAATATGGTACTTCAAAAGTGCATATGAACGGATTTAACTCTTTTTGTTTGGAATCACTTGTTTAAGCATGTTTCTATGTTAGGGGTGGAAAACATATTTCTTGGAGGTTGAAAAGAAAGTTTCAAAAATGGAATTCCTTGATCTGTTTATTGTGGCATTGATGCCAATTTTGAAGATATTGATAGTCACAGCCATTGGATTATTCCTCGCAATAGAGAGAGTGAATCTTTTGGGTCCTGTCGCAAGGCACCATTTGAACAATGTAAGGTACACGACGTTATGGTTTCTGGAGTCAGTTTTGAAGTATATTTATCAGAAATTTATTTTTGAAAACAAACGGCTCATCACTGTTTTTTCACATTTAAGCGGAATGATTTTCAAGAATAAGAGAACACCTTTTCAGAGTTTTCAATGAAATGGGTTGTTTTTCCAAAGTGTTGTTACTTGAAAACTAGCTTTGAAAATCATCAAATAAACAATTGTTATTTTTTTAAAAATGAAGAACATAAAACAGAATTTGACAAGCATAGCTCACTTTTCTGCACTCTAAACAGCTGGTGTTTTATGTGTTCTCGCCTGCACTTGTTGTTAGCAATCTAGCAGATACAATCACATCAAGCAATGTGGTTTCTTTGTGAGTAAATTCTTTCTTTAGTTGCTTTTTTTCCCAACTTTTTTTAACTTTCAAGTGAATATTTGTGATTTCTCTTTGTTTTGATGTCTAATATTCGGTTTTGTATGTGTAGGTGGTTCATGCCAGTGAACATTCTTCTCACATTTATAATTGGGTCAGCACTTGGATGGATACTTGTAAAAATCACCGGAACACCTAAACATTTGCATGGGCTCGTAATCGGTTGTTGCTCTGCAGGTAAATCTGATACTGTTTGATTATTGTTTCTAGAATCATTTCTTCAAAACACTTTTTCGTTTAATTTGGCCTTTCCTTTCAAATTTATTTGTATGTTGCACATAAGCATATAAAAAAATGTACTCCAATATTCTTACGAATGAAAAAAATGTACTCAGATGTTGGTTCTAGTAGCCCTCACATAAACTAAGAAAAGGGTTCTAAAACTTTGGCAACTATAAAAGTTGCTCAAGTCCAAATGTTCAGTGTCCAAATGTCTTTTACTTTTTTAGCTTGCTCAAGCTGGAAAATAAGTGCACCAGTTTCGTGCCATTTTTGCAAAATCTCAAATTCAGACGATTGGATTCAACTAATCTCATTTTGCAATGTAGATTTGGCAAAACTAGTTTACGAAGGCAAATAGTTGTCAATCACAATTTATTTGTAGGATTTTTTTGAACAGGTTTGCTACAAATTAACACTAACACTTAGTGTACAAACTCTCTCACATTGGATATGTGGGACCTTCCACTCATATGTGCGTCCTAAATATCTCATGTGAGAGAGTTGGCGCAATTGTTGGTACAAGTATTAGTGTCTCTATCTTTTCTCTTTTTTTTAATCTTTGCAGGAAATTTGGGAAACTTGCTCCTCATTATCGTCCCGGCTGTTTGCGATGAATCAAATAGTCCATTTGGAGATTCAAGCACATGCACTACTAATGGAGATGCATATGCATCCCTCTCTATGGCTGTAATGTCTCCGATTTTGATTTTGCTACTGTAAAATTCATTCACGCTTAACATGAACTCCGAATGTTTGCTCAAGACAATGTTACTGTTGTTAATATGGCTCTGAATTGTTTGAATTTATGGGCTACTCCTTCATATTAAGTCAGATTATGACAGGTTGGAATTTAGGTTACTCTACTTTTCTTGTTTTCTATAATTCAGATAGGAGCTGTTTGCATTTGGACTTATGCATACAACATCATACGGATATCTACAAGCAAGAGGAATGACTCCATATCTCCTGGAGAAACCTCTGAGAGCTTGACAGAAACCATTGGTTTCAAAGGATAGCCAAAGGCCCGAGGACTATGAAGCTCAAGCTGAATCACCTCCCACTAGATCCGAGGATAAAGTGAGACCTGTATCAACTCATATATAATTTTCTTGGGAAAAATAGCATCCAATCAAATTCTCACCTTTGGAAACAAGAATGAAGGAAGAACTGTATCAACTCATGTATAATTTCCTTGGGAAAAATAGAATCCAATCAAATTCTCACATTTGGAAACAAGAATGAAGGAAGAACTGTATCAACTCATAATCTGCTTATTGAGCTATTGTAAACCTTTTCTAAAATCTATCTAACAGGTGCCAGTTTTAAAGAAGATTCAACAGCATATGAAGGATTTTGCAGAAAAGATCAACTTGAAGAGGTTGTTTGCACCTTCAGTAATTGCAGCAGTAAGATCACGTTGGTGTTTATTTGGCTGAGATCATATCATTTTTGGCTTATTTATTAGGGTATCCGATTCTTTCTTCTATTGCTAACCTTCTAGCAGTTCCGTTTTACAGAAAGTAGCTAATCCTAGCCATTGAAATTCAATCTGATTTCGTGACAGTACTAATACAAAAACAAGTGTACAGTTTATATTTTTATTGGGCTTTTATATAT
Organism: Vaccinium myrtillus; assembly: GCA_016920895.1. Taxonomy (NCBI): domain Eukaryota; kingdom Viridiplantae; phylum Streptophyta; class Magnoliopsida; order Ericales; family Ericaceae; genus Vaccinium; species Vaccinium myrtillus. The sequence continues at coordinate 2,394,280 of CM029276.1, forward strand.
GTAGTGATAGGGCGATTCCAATGTAATTCTGCCAGGTCTTGATCAATATCGAAATAGTTAAAGCTATCGTGAATGTAGTCCTGACTCGGGTGAAGTACACAAATCTAGCAGTCTAGTGTGATTGTGCTTTTCATTTTTCATTTTCCATTTTCCATCTTCCATCCCTTTCGACTCTATACCCCAGTTCCTGCATTAGGTTTCTACAAATTCAAAACAATGTAAAACTTAATGGGTGACAGAGACATTTCAAGAAAGCAAAGTCCTTTTGTTATGCTTTTCGTATCAAATTTTGAGACTTGATTGCATCATCCATGTCACTGCAACATCCATACAAGGGACAGAGTGGTTGGTAATGTGCATATTGATACTGACTCAATGTTCTTTGTGTTGATGGTGTTGTTTTCATTGATAGATTGTGGGGCTTTCGGTTGGAGTAATCACCCCAGTAAGGAAGCTTATAATTGGTGACAGTGCCCCGCTTCGTGTGCTTGAGAGTTCTGCAACTTTGGTGGGGTAAGAACCTTGGCTGTAGACCCCACTTTTTTTTTTCCTAATTTTGGGAAAGGCACGAGGCCTAATCATTGCATCTCTGACTTAATATCTGACATTGAACTACCTCTGGGTACAATAAGAGTCGCAAAAAGGGAGAGAAAGGTCTCCTTGGGGAGGAAAAAGGCTCCACTTTAGCACCTGAAAATTGGTCCATATCGAGAAAAACTGCTTGCTTTTAGCTTTTAGAGTGAAGGCCAAGTTTTAAAGTCACAATTTAGTTAAGTAAGAAATGTGCTCAACAAACTCCCTCAAGTGTAACTTGTCTGTGCATACAGAGGAGATAAAAACATCTGTGCATACAGAGGAGAAGCAGAAAGCAAAAATAGAAGAGCGAATGCAAATGGGGAACAATAGTAAATGAAGACCCTTGAAAGCTGAACCAAAGATTTCTTAAAAATCATGCATAGCTCTGGTACTATGTTAGGTTAACGATTGTCCGAAAAGTAGAAGTTGTTTGTAAAAGGCTTAGTATCATATTTCAAGTTCTCCAACTATTTGAAATGAAATATTAAACAAACTGAAATTCTATAAAATTCGAAGGTTTTGCGACTGTCAACCTAATCTTCTCAAAACACGCAATGCTTCATTGTTTTTACCTCCATTTTACTAAAACCCCTTTGCACTTTCTCCTAAAAAAACCCCTGGCAGAAGCAAAATATTCCTTTCTATTTTCAATTAACTGCAGTTTTCTGTGTTGCTATCTTTTCCATTTTAAGTAAACTCAATGTCTCATTTTCTTTATGTGTATTCAATTGGTTTTGAAATCATTCGCATGGCCCTGCCAATTCTGAAATCATTGACTTGGCCTGCCTATTCTGCCACAGAGAGGCAGCAATTCCATCTATTACACTGATACTAGGAGCCAACCTTCTCAAAGGTAAATATCTATACATCATTCTGATTTCTTCCGTTCTTTGTGTATCAATTGGTTTTAATCTTTCAAATACATTTTTTGGTTAATTTTCAGGTTTAAAAAGATCAGAAATAGGCTTATGGGTTCTTATAGGGATCAATGTAGTCCGGTATATCGCATTGCCCCTATGCGGAATTCTTGTTGTTAAAGGTGCCAATCACTTCGGCTTGGTCGGAACAGATGCATTGTATCAATTTGTTCTTTTGCTTCAGTATGCACTACCTTCTGCAATGAATATAGGTATGATCAGTTTAAGTTTATCTTCAATATTCGACCTCTTTTAGAACTCACCTGCTTTCACTTCTCCAATCTTAATCCTCACGTAACCTATTTTTAATTTACTCCTTTGGGCTTGGCAGGTACAATCACTCAGTTGTTTGAGGTTGGAGAGAGTGAATGTTCTGTTATTATGCTATGGAATTATGCTGTGGCTTCTCTCTTCCTTACATTATGGACAGCCTACTTCATGTGGCTTGTTTCTTGAAATTTCTTTTTATTCTTTTCTTTTTCTTCTGCCATTTTTCTGGCAGCTAGAGATGATTTTATGTGAATCTCCATCAAAAAATCGATAAATATCGTGGAGCTAGATTGAAAATTTTCATACCTCTTTTCTTCTGTGTTTTGTTCTTATTGTTTGTTAAGGATACAACATAATTCATTTTGTTTGTTCTACACTTTTCTTTATAGATGGTGAGGGCTTGATTGCTCCTTTACGTCCAATGGCTATGAGTTTTGTATGAGGTGGAGAAGTTAAAAATGAGAGAATTCTAAATACAAAAATTCTAAAATCACACCTACTAACATGAGTAGCGGGCTACACTGTGTGAACGTGTTGCATGTAGATTTGTATATGTGTGAGTCGTGCTAAAATGGTTCCAAATAAGTGGGAAATGGAGCATGTATTGCGAAGTCAATAAAAAAACCTATTATTGTATTAAGTTTGCATCTTGTTGATTTGAATTTTGAAGTTCCTTCAAGTATTGTGTGATAATATGAAAATGTTTTTATTGTAGTTTGGTACCCTACAAAGTACAAACAATAACTTAATTCATTCCATATTGACCTCGAACACTTTAGGATCGTTAAGATCTCTGCATGTTCAAAGTACTTAAAAATGTAATTTTGATCCACGTTACTATTCCAGCTCAATTTGAAAGTTGTCTATAGTTTTCAATCTATAATACAGAAAATATGCAATATGGATTTTATTTGATAGAAATCGATGATTTCTAAAATACAATGTTTTCAAAAGTATATAATACATTATAGATTGAAAGTTATAGACAATTTAAAAATAAAGTCAAAAAGTGAAAGTGGTCACTTAAAATGGGACGGAGGGAGTATCTAATATCAATGCCTAAATAAAGAGCAATTTAAGTGACCTCTCAAAGGAAAACTCAACAAGATGATTGATGAACCCCAACCCCCTCGAAAACCATAACAGCTCCTTTTGATGGTGAGAAAGGGAGAGAAGAGAAAGGAGAATGGCCAATCTGAACATTTCATTTTTGTAATTTTCTCTTCAATTTTCACCAAAATACTCAATCCAAATGAGTGATTTAGCTAGAAACCATACCCATTTATTTTCTTTTCTCTTGAAATCTCTTCAACATCCAGTTTGATTTAGTTTTAGACCATTATGGGCTCACATATAATTCAACAAAAATAATAACAGCAATTCGTGAGTGTTGCACTCATAATTAGGTATTTGAAAAATTCAAAATTAAAAATAGTATTAACAAGTCAATTTTTTCTTATACAACTTTGATAATCAAGGTTAGTTATTGAGTTTGTTCCACAATCAATTCACCATGGTTGATTCTCAGCGTCAGGCTGTAAGAGAGTAGTTTCTTGTGAATTCTCTAGTCTTGATATAGATGCACTGCTTTTGGCTCCAATCGAGATACACGGAAGCTGATTAGATACTTTGACCATAAGAAAAAACAAATTAAATTCATAGTAGCCATCTAAAATGCAAAATGCAAGTGGTGGCTAGCTTATGCGGTAGAGCTCTTAAATGCCCCACACTACATTTCGGAATTGAGTCTCATTTCCCCCTCCTCATGTAATAGATTAGGAATTAGGAATGACGAATAACCAAAAAAAATGCAATCAATAATTAGGCTCACAAACGGGCCGTAGTCTACTATAGTAGCCATCAAAAGATCTAACAGCCAATTAAGAATGACGAATGACAAAAAAAAATATGCAATCAATAATTAGGCTCACAAACGGGCCGTAGTCTAGTATAGTAGCCATCAAATGACAAAAAAAAAAATGCAATCAATAATTAGGCTCACAAACGGGCCTTAGTCTACTATAGTAGCCATCAAAAAAAGATCCAACGGCATACCACACGAATACATCCTCTCATGTAAGTACCCAATCATTGCCCTAAACCCCCAAAATTCCCCCTTTCCTCCTCTTCCTCCGTCTCCTTCCCAATTCTGCACCTCCTGTGAATCCAAACCCTACACTCGAAAACCCTAGTTTCAAACCTCGCAACGAAACCCAAAGTTCAATCTTTTCGGCGAATCCTAATTGTAATTCATCTCTCTCTCTCTCTCTCTGCTATTTCGATGGATGTGCGGTCAGTTTTTTATCCTCTCTCCTGGTTTATACATGGGTTTTATGTAGATTGATATATAACAATCCGCACATCATGATTACACTCCTAAATATTCACTCGAACCGATAGTAGAAATATTGTTCCATTTTCACTATTGTTTCTTTGTTTTTTGGTTGAAATTGAAGAAAGTGATTGATAAGAAATGGAGTTTGAACCATTAGTTACATAGTGGACATAGGGTTCTGGTTCGTATTCCGGTTATTATAGTTGCAATTGGCTTGGTTGGTTCGGATTGGTTGCTTTGTCTTTATTAATATAACTGTTTAGTTCGAAACGGAATTATCGGTCGTGATTGGATTTGGAAATGGAGTTCGAACAACTGGGTATGGGGAATGATGTTATTGAATTTGACATGATGGGGCTGGGTGATGATACTGTTGACATTGAGCACCAACTTGACGATGACGATAGTCGCCTTATTGAAAATTCGTATGGAAGCGGTGGCGGCGGCGGGACCATTGGAGAGATTTATATTCCTGAAGGAGACACCAACCTTGAACCATACGATGGTATGGAGTTTGAGTCGGAGGAGGCTGCCAAGGCCTTCTACAACTCGTATGCCAGGCGGGTTGGGTTTGGTACCCGAGTCAGCATGTCACGTAGGTCTAGACGCGACGGTGCCATTATTCAGAGATCGTTTGTGTGTGCCAAAGAGGGGTTTCGTGTCGAGAAGGAGAAAATTGGGCGTGATGATGGTTCTAGGATTAAACGCCCCCGTGCTGAAACTAGGGTCGGTTGTAAGGCAATATTGGTAGTTAAGATGCAGGATTCCGGTAGGTGGGTTGTTTCCGGATTTGTCAAAGAGCACAACCATGAGCTGGTCCCACCCGATAAGGTCCATTGCCTTCGGTCCCACCGCCACGTCTCTGGCTCAGCAAAGTCTTTGATTGATACCTTGCAGGGGGCAGGAATTGGCCCTAGCGGCATTATGTCTGCACTGATTAAGGAATATGGTGGAATTACCAATATTGGGTTCACTGAACGTGACTGTAGGAATTACATGAGGAGTAGTAGGCAGAGGACGCTTGGTGGGGACACTCAGATCTTGGTAGACTACTTGAGGCAGAAGCAGTCTGAGAATCCTGCATTCTTTTATGCTGTGCAGGGAGATGAGGACCAGTTCATGAGTAATATCTTTTGGGCCGATGCCAAAGCAAGGGCTAATTATACCTATTTTGGTGATACTGTCACGTTTGATACCACATATAGGTCTAATAGGTATCGGCTGCCTTTTGCGCCCTTCACTGGAGTAAACCATCACGGACAGCCTGTATTGTTTGGCTGTGCCCTTTTGATAAATGAATCTGAGGCATCGTTTGTCTGGCTCTTTAGAACATGGCTTGAGGCGATGGCCAACCGGCCTCCAGTCTCAATAACCACTGATCATGATCGGGTGATTCGATTGGCCGTTACAGAGATTTTTCCTGGGACCCGTCACCGTTTTTGCAAATGGCACATCTTCAAAGAAAGCCAAGAGAAGTTGTCTCGTGTGCTTTCTGAACATTTGAATTTTGAAGCTGAGCTTCATAAATGTGTGAACCTGTCTGAATCCACAGAAGAGTTTGAATCTTGTTGGCTGTCCCTTATTGATAGATACAATCTTCGGGAACATGAGTGGCTTCAAACTATTTATGCCGATCGCCTACAATGGGTCCCAGTATACTTGAGGGACACATTCTTTGCGGAAATGTCTATAACACAACGAAGTGACAGCATGAATTCATATTTCGATGGGTATGTCAATGCATCAACAACTCTTCAACTTTTCATTAAGCAATACGAGAAGGCCTTGGAGAGTCGCTATGAGAAAGAAGTTAAGGCGGATTATGATACGTTGAACTCTGCACCAATATTGAAAACCCCATCTCCAATGGAGAAACAAGCAGCTGCGGCTTACACAAGGAAACTGTTTATGAAGTTTCAGGAGGAGTTAGTTGAGACGCTTACTTTCTTGGCAACCAAAGTTGAGGATGAGGATATACTCTCAACTTATCAGGTTGCTAAATTCGAGGAGAATCATAAGGCTTACTTTGTCACATTAGACTCCTCACAGATGAAGGTAACTTGTAGTTGTCAGATGTTTGAGTTCTCTGGACTTCTATGCAGACATGTATTGACAGTCTTTCGGGTGACAAACGTTCTTACTTTGCCATCTCATTATATCTTAAAACGGTGGACAAGAAATGCTAAGAGTGGTGTGATGTTGGAGGAACGTCCGAGTGATTCTATGAATTGTTCGAAAGAATCTCAAACAGCCAGATACAATACTCTTCGCCGTGAGGCCCTTAAGTTTGTAGATGAAGGTGTGAATACTGCTGAAATTTACAATGTGGCGATGGGTGCTCTAAGGGAAGCTGCAAGTAAAGTTGCTGTTGTGAAAAGCAAAGGTGGGAGGATGACCTCAGAAAAAGAAACTGGCAGAAAAGACCATCTCAGTCCTAAAACTCATGCTGATGTTACTACTGGGCTTCCTCAATTGGGTTCAGAGGGACCTCAGTCTGAGGTGAGTTGCTTTTATCTTTTGGTTTACTTAGTTTCTTGCTTAGTTCCTTGTTTTGCTGATTGATCAATCTTGATTTTGCTCCCTTTAGTTTGTTTCAATTACACCCGACATGCCTTGGGATTTTTTATGTTTTCTTTAAAGTTACTGTATTGAAGTTATAAATACTTGAGCAGATGAAGGACCCTAGGATCCTATAATGCACATGTAAGAACATGAATAACAATATCTGAACTTCGGAAAAAGAAATTCCATACTTTGACACCAAGCGAGAAGCCGAGAAATACTAGGACCGTCAGAAGAATTGCCATTTGTTGTAAAGATAAGTAAGGTTTTTGAAGTCCAGTCCTTCAATAGTCTTCCTCATTATGGACATCTAAATGAGAAAAGTTGTTTCAGAATATCTTTCCGTGGACTCTTTTGTCTTTCTCTGTACTTTCATAGTAGAAACACTTCCGAAATTGACGTTCTAAGGAGGGGTGCTAAAGAGAACTAAAAGATTTGAAAACCACCAAGGTGTCACCCATTGTTTCTCCTTGAAATTATTTTGTTGTTAGTCTGAAGTGGCTACTTGTGTGGGATTGCTTTGGGGGGATGTCAGAACTTTAATTAACTTTTAGCTTGAACGTACATGAAAGCGATTGTGACACTATCACACTCCTTGCTGGGTGAATCTTTTGATGGAAAACTATCATCTAAAAGTCCTGCTTCGATTTGGATATAATGCACTGCAATTCTAAGATTGGCTAATCGGGTCATTATTGGCACTTACTGGACTTGTAATCGCAGCATTGTCTCATCGTCACAAAATAAAATTTATGAAATTTTCCTTATGGTGAATTTTCACTGGAGTATCAACCCTGAGTTATGGCTTGTTTATCCTGACTGCGTACATAATAGTTCTTCATGTTCAACATTATGCACATGGTCATAGGCAGTGCTATCCAACTTTGTCATGCGAATGTATAGTCAGAAACACTCTGTCATCTCCCAGCCATTATCCCAATGCAGCCCGCAAAATTTACCCTAACACACTTTGAGTTACTATCTTGTGTACTTTGAGTTTTGAGCTTTTGATCCCAGACAGACACCATATGTAGGAGTGAAACAATAACTGAGTAAACCGAACTGACCAAAATTTTCGGGGATCGGCCAGTCTAAGTTAGGTCCCAATCGGTTTTGGGTTTTTAAGGGAAAAAATTCAATTTTCGGTTCAGTCTTGGTTACTGGGATATATACTGGAACCGAACAGCACCGAAATATCCTTAATAGGGAAACCGATTAGACTGGTGGGGAGTTTTATAAACTTGGACCACTCTGGACCTTTGATCTCAAACCCTATGCTATTTGTAAACAAAACAAATCCCTCAGCCCACTCAAACAGTAGCCCCCTCAGCAGCACCTCACCACTATACAGTTCTCTCATTCTCTCCTCTCCCCCACTGGCTCTTTCTCCACTGGCTTTCTCGCACCACAATACTACCTCTCTCTCTCTCTCTCTCTCTCTCTCTCTCTCTCTCTCTCTCTCTCTCTCTCTCTATGCTCAAAGCAGAAGCACAAAGGGTCCATTCACGATTTATAGGGTTTTACATTATCGATAAATTTTATGATATATCGGTCGATTCATTCAAAGCATGAAGGCTAGTGCTCGTCTGTGATTCAGAGCATGAAGGCTCGATTAATCAGTCAATTTTTTTTGAAGCCCAACCCAAAATAACTGAAAACCCCGGCTCGACTGAATCACCCCGAACCGATTTCGGTCTCTTTAATACTTTGGTCGGAATCAGTTAGCAAGAATTCTAGACCGAACCGATTGGTTCTGTCCGCCATACCCAAGAACCCTGACTGACCAGAACCGATTTCACCCCTAACTATATGGAACTCCTAGATGGGTGGTTACCTTTCGAACTCATCCTCCTGTTTTGACAGTTTCATTTTATATGGTTCTTATGGTTATGGATTCGTAGTTGTGGAAATGTTAATGGCAAATTGATGTTAGACTGTTGGCTGTTACTTCTGATTCTTTGTTGGTATCGCTTATTATTGGGTTTGTACGGAGGTTTTTTTTTTTTTTTTTTGATTTTGGCTAAACTACTTTACTGAACTTTTTTCGTAGGACGAGCAGGAGAAGAAGATACAAAAACTAACCCACCAGCTCGAGCGTTCGCAACGAAAATGTGAAGTATACAGGGCCAACTTACTTGCACTTTTGAAAGATATTGAGCAGCAGAAACTAGAGTTGACAGTTAAAGTCCAAAGTATTAAGTTAGGCATGAAAGACTAGTGAGTTTTGAATAGAAAATGGCTTTTTGATATGGAATTCGACGCCTACCTGCTGCTTATTAATTTTTGGGCCAAGTCAAACAAAAACTTTGCTTGAATTGGGCTCCGTCAGTAGTCGACGGTGAAATTGATTTTCCAGATTAGTCGGTCTATAGGGCCGAATATTGAGCTGTCAAAAAGTGAAGGGAAGGAAATGAAGTAAGCAAGTTTACTTGTGAAGTGTGCAAGTAATCTCCGTCTTCCTTCCGTTCTCTCTTCTCAAGATCCAGACATAGCGTTTTAGAAATCGGCTATGCTGAAATCAGGACAGGAGAATGGTGTTCAGGAGTCGAATTTTGCCCTGAATGTCACTGCGATCACATTTGAGCTCGATCGACCTAATAAAAGAATCCCCCAATGACGGACACCACGAAATAATTTGTTGTGAAATTGGAAGGCTGTATCCAGCTTCTTGTCTTTCCAACGTATGATTTGGTAAAATCAACAAAAATACTAGCCGCAAAAACAGGCTCACTACCTGAGTCCATCAGGTCCCTGCTGGGCCTACATTCTTGAAAAAATGGCTATCCGGCCACAGCCCAAGGGCTGCCCAAGTCTGCAGTTGCTTCTATTTGCCCAGCAATACCAGCATTTGGGCTCAGCTACGGCCCTTGGTTTTTCAGGCTATGGGCCTCCAATATGGACGTATGAATTGAGAATCGTAATACGTCTTCCTCGAGCTGTACTATGCTCCGTTTAATGGAGAGGTCCTGAGTTTAAGTCCCGTTAACCGCTAACTATTAACCCCTCAATCCTAATGTCTGTCAAAAGAAAGGAAAAAAAAAGTTGGACTCTCTCTCTCTCTCTCTCTCACACACACAGAACAGATTTTTCAGAAGGAACTTCAATTATTTGGGATCTATATTCAGATAATAAAGCCTCTAAAAGCTTCAGCACCTGAAGTGTTGCACTATTACATACCACCCGATCTATCACGGTGGTCAGGTAAGTCAATTAACTGAATGAAGCATGTCCAACACATAATATACATATGGTGTAACGGAGGAAGTATCACGGGTATGCAAAGCCAATTGGAACTTTGATCAAAGAATTCTCAATTGAAGATCCGGATAGCCAACCCTCGCTTTGTGCCTCTCAAAGAGCTCGTGAAGTGCTTCAACAAACTGGCTGTGTACTTCATTGACCTTCAAAATGAGATGAAGATAAAGGGCAGTTAACACAGTGAAGTAAAATGAAATGAGGGACTTTCAAAAGGTTGTGGGCTTGCAAACCTATCGACAATAACCTCCATTGCAATCCACGAAATATTCATTTTAGAAAAGCAAAAGAATATTCTCGAGTAAAGTAAAACGATCGAGGTGGCTTGTAGGATTTAGTACTACATCCATATGTGATTCTTTGGGTAGATATGGGCAAGTTCACGAGTCAAAACCAAAAAGGAAAAATGAGAATGTGTAGTTTTGACTTCTCCCTTGTAGCGTTGCAAAGCCTCATGAGTTCTTATGTAGACTAAGGTCGTAACTTAAGCTCTAGTCCAAAGGCAGACAAAATTTGTCAAAAGAAAAATGCAGGTAAATGCCTGGTTGAGTGTGTAAGAGTAGATTTCCCAGCATTCAAGCAATTTCTGCAAGCATCTGGTCCAATTAATGAGAATATAATACAAATGAAGTAAAAAAAGTGTTAAAGTCGGGTTTTCAGTCCCCAAACTGCCATTGGACTTGCAAAGTTCAGCAGAACAAGTGTCTGAGACACCAATTATGAACAAGAGTGAGTGCACAGGACCGATAAACGCTAAAGTATGGTTGAGCAGTATAAATGGACAAACAGAACATATACTCTATTTTAAGAGGCTGTAATTAGGATCAATACCTCTTCCATGGTGGGATTTGGAATTTTCTTGACTTCAATTGGTCTACCAACCACAACATCCATTGGATGTCTATAAGGTAAGGGAGACCTGCAAGAGAATATAATGATGTGACGGAGTTCAATCAGCTCCATAGGCCATTAGGCATGCAAGAAAACAGAGAAGGTGTAGAAGTATAGAACTATGAAAAGGTACAAAAGCAGAAATAGTCTCTTAGAACTGCATGTTGCAGCCAACCGCTGGATCAGACCACAAAAAATGGATTATAATTCCAGCCTCAATTGTTGAATAAAATGCTGGAAATCTTTTTATCCCAACATCCAAATGATCGGTTGTAATCACTGAAGTGGGAGTTAGGATGTACACACTAATCTACGTCTAAAACACAACTGAGAAAAAAAAAATACAAATTCCAAATATCAATGTAGTTCATACTGAACAAAATGCCAATTGACATCGTCGCAGTTGTCACATGCAAACAATTCTGGGAGGGGTGTTTAAAGAAGTTTATCGGGTGCATTTGGCAGCAGCCTGGTCGGCAGGATGAGGGCAAGGGACCTTTCCAAATCCGCAATGGTAGCTCCAAAAATTTGGATTGCAGTCCAAAAACATTGTCATGACCCCATGTTTGCAGTGATACAAGGGGGGGAGTTTTCACGTATAGATGTGGATTGTCTGAAAAGTATTACTTGACATACTACAGCGTTCCACAACTATTACCAAGAGATATAGATCAAAATATGGCCTAGAACATTGATCATCAAAGAAAGTAGATGTAGTTAAAAAAAAATGCTTAATGAAATTGCTTCCTCATGACAACGGTCACACAGAAAATACAGTCAGAACTTACCCAAAGATACCCCAGAAGATAATTGGGGTGAATTTAATAGCTCTAGAAAATTGCGTGTACAGTTTCCCACTGGGCTTCCACCACTTAAAGGCATACGACTGCAGTAGAAGTTAGGAGTTACAGAGAGATGTCATGTTTGTTCGAAGGAGAGTTAAGATAGTACTAATAATAACAAACAAAGTTTACTTGGAAAGAAAAAGTTATATCACAGAAGATTCAAATAACTAAATAAGAAATACTAATGAGAAAGGAAGATACAAATTACAAAGTAGGAAGGGTGGCAGCTTTTGAGAGCAGGTTCAGGGGTTCAAAATCGTTAGCCTAAACAAAACAAAGTAATCCTACCTCTAGCACAATCACAGACGTGCTAGAGGTATGCGCAAGCATGTTATAATGAGAATCTATTACATTTACTGATACCCAAATTACTAAGGGGCAGAGGCAAACGAGAACAAATGAAAGGAATCAGTACCTGACCAAAACTAAAAACTGGAACCAAGGGCCGGCCCTGCTCCATAGCAATACGTACAAATCCTCTTCTTGGCTTGAGGAATGCAACCTATAAAGAGAGGGGAGCAGAGGAGGAAGTGAGTAAAGACACAACTTGGTAGTTGAGCGAATATCTTTTTTTTTTCTGAAGAAAAAAGATCAAACCGGATAGCTTGACTGCCTATACTAACTGATCTCATATGGCAGAGATGACTTATGACATGATCTGTAGCAGTAAGACCGTAAGAGTCATTTGGAATAGGGAGAATATCTCCGTACCCACAGTAGGAGCCCCAAATTCATTCACATACACACCATAAAATGATCACAGCAGAGGATCGAAGATTTTTAAGACATGAGAGGGCATCCAAAGAGAAGATTAAGAGCCGACTAGAAATGAAGTTGGTGTCTATTGTTAGAGCTTGTCCCACTTTTGGTTAATTTAATCTCCAAAACTAGTATGTGAGCCTGGATGGCCACTCCACTCATTGCCAATTGGTTTTGAGTTGGATCCTTTCACATGGCATCAGAGCTAGGCTTTCGAAGACTTTTGGACAAGACTTTGTTAGTTGGTTGCCCAGTTGTTTGAGCCTTAAGTGCACCTTGTTTCGTTGTTTGTTGTGATCTCCATGCTATGAATCCATTGTTTCTCTCCACGTGGGTCAGGGGTCGCACGTGCGGGGGAGTGTTAAAGAGTTTGTCCTACATAGGTTAATTACAACCTTCAACACTAGTATATGAGCATGGGCGGCCTCTCCACTGATTGCCAATTGGTTTGCATTGGATGCTTTAACATATATCATTAACCTTCAGTCCAAATATTGATATGGCTTAATGACAAGTAAAAGAAAATCCCTAAGACTATTTACCCAAAAAAAAAAAAAAAAAAGCTCTTATGATTATGGGTGAGTTAAACCTCAGAGTCTCGTTCCATGTGAATTATCTCCCGCACTCCACCTGGAATTATGATGCAGCTATAACCAGCTGCCAATAACGAGACAAAATTTTTCTTTGATGCAGGTGCAAGTCCCAACCATGTCCATATATGCCTGAGGAATGGTGTGTGGAATACCTGTTTTTGTGGGTTTCACTAGTTAATATACACTGAAAGCTAAGGATGGCTTCATCAACTTTACAAGTGTTCAAGCAGAAGGGTGGTATTCTTACAGCAGTGCTCGCAAGGACCTTAATTTTTGGAAGAGGCATAAAACCTGTTAGGTCGGCTAGTGCAACAACACCAATGGGCAAGACTGAATGCGGCTCATAGCCAAAAACTGCACCAACCAAAGGCTTATTCATTATTTGAGAGAAAGTAAGAACAAATAAACTGGAGTACATAGTAAGGTAAGAGTTTCTTAAAGATTGAAGCGGAGTAAAATTAGCACAGCTCATCTGACTAGTTCTTTAATTCGTCAAAGAACCAGACATAAAACATGAAGAGGACTAATGCAAGATAAAATGTAGAAGTTTACACATACGTCACAAAGCAACTAATGAAAGTCCATCCTTTATAGTGACTATCTTTTATATGCAAATGTTAACCACATGATAATTGATGTCCATTTGGCGGAAGCAAAACCACTTCTCTTCGTTCAATAATATACCTAGCTTGCTAGATTGAAAATACTTAGCCAAGTTGAGTTGAGGACATGCCTAGGGCAACACCTAAATTATAACGTATGAACTCATCAACCACCCAGTATCCTCAGGGTGTGTTTCTTGTAGCTTTTTGTCTTTTAAGTTGTAGACAAAAGTAATGTTGTTTCTCTTATTGTGTCTTTCGGAGCTTTTGGGACATTTTTGTGAGGAGAAACTTTTGGGACTTTTTGAGAAAAAAGTTGATAAGAGGAACGGGGCCTCAAGAAAGCAAGCGAAATCATAGAAATTCATCCCATGAGAGAACTACCAAAAAACATCATAGGACTTGAGGCGAATTGCCATGGAGAATAGACAATGGACTTACAGATAGAAGCCCCTTTCTAGCAAAGGCCCCACGTCATTCTTAAACGTGTCCTTGCTTGCACATTTCACTGTATTGAGGATAACTTTGATCCATACCCAAGAGCATATTTAGTTTGCGGAGTAAAAATATTGCATAGGGCTGCCAATCTTGAAACTGTTCTCATAAAGCAACAATAACCAGTCCTATGTAGTGCAAGGTTCAACAATGATGATTTGATGATTAATCAAAAGAAGCCGTAATGACTGAGACAGTGTCGATACGTTAATCTAGTAAAGAGTATACTGAAAAAGAAAAGAAGAAGGGTAAAGAAATTTGCCATAGGCCTGGTTTGGATCAAAGGCTTTGATATCCTCCACATGTAAGGTCACTGGGAAATAGCTACAAGCATGCTTGCAGATATACCTGAAATACATTTAGTTGTCAGTATTGTTCTCTAACCACCACTCTACAGTTGAATCTACTAAGATATAAATCCAATTCATGCCATGAAGAAAAGATTATTTTTTGAAACCTGCAGAAGTCAAAATCGCTGACCTCGCTAATTTCCTGCCCCCTTTGCTTTTATCGTCCATCGGAATCACCATAAAAATCACAAGCAAACCCAGTACCCTGTATGATTCGCCAAAAAAAAATTTAAAAAAATGGTTGAAACTCACAAAAAAAAAAAAAAAAAAAAAAGGGTACTATGGCAATCCCCAATCCATACTCTCACTTTGTTCTCATCAATTATGAATGCATTCGTGGTTGTTCATCAAATAGTTGACCAAATACTTGAATTACCCGCGAAGTCATTCTAACCAATTTTCTAACAAAATTGAAGCTCCAATCCTTGGACTTTTGATCTTCCTTCAAAAAAATCCCTAACACTTAATTTTCCAAACTTAGTCAAAAAGTTGTTTCTTCCTTGATTTGATGAAAACAATCGGGTCTTAGTTTGATACTCCACTCTGCTGAAAGAATTGGAGTCTCACCTTTTGCCCTTTTTTTCATCAAACTCAGATTTGATGAAATAAATGTTGAATTCTTAGACATGCTCTTAAACAGCTTTACCTAACTAAAGAAGCAAAAACAAGTTTATTTTAGACCATACCCAATCCTTACTCTATCTAGTACACATTTGGTAAGAACCCTTTTTCTTTGCTCGGCAATTACGAACTTATTTCGGCATGTACAACTCCAATGGCTCATTTGACAAAACCTCTCAACTTTGCAAAAAAGAACTCTTTTGACCCTTTCTTTCTTTCTTTGTTTGTTTTTGATGAAAATTGAATGCTCCAATCCAAACTCTATTAAACATTTCATGGCAAATTAGGTCCCCAAAGCTTTACTTAATATCATATATCACTTTTGTAAAACGATTAGAGCTCGATTTGATGAAATAATTGGTGAATCCTTCAACATGCTCTTGCAAATTAAACATGCCAATAAATATCAATCCACACACATATGCATGTATGGAGAGAGAGAGAGAGAGAGAGAGAGAGAGAGAGAGAGAGAGAGAGAGAGAAATTACGCGAAGAACTTAGGAAGGGGAAGGAAGAGGAAGGAAGCAACGACGATAGCAACATTGAAGTGGATAGCACCAAGCCAAATAATCATGGCAAGAATTGTGTGAATTACTGATCCTTCTGACGCCCTGAACTCCGTCGGCGTCGCGGCTGACGGCGGCGGTGGCCGGATTCCGTTAGCCGTCTCGGTCGCCATCGAGAGAAATCGAAATCTCGAGCCGAAAAGTCGCGGCACTTTTCTTCTAACTGCAAAGTGTGTATCGAAAGTGTGCCTGATACGTGTACGTTTATATAGATAATTGTTTAATCCAAAATATGGAAATGATTTTTGCTCTTTTTCTTATCCATTTTTTTTCTTCTCTCTCTTTCTGTTTTTCACACCTATTCTTTTTTGGGAAAAATTACCGAATGGATATCACCTGTCCATGCCGAGCAAGATCTCAGCCGTCCAAAAGTTTTTTGGACAGACCAAATTGATTCTCTCTCTCCCCTCTCACCCGACCACTCTCTTTCCTCTTTTTCTCTATCCTCTTCCAGATCGTCAAATTGCGCTTTGGACGGTTGAGATTGCCGAGTAGGTACCACGTTGGCAATACAAACCCGGCACTAAAAAATTTCTCTTTTTTTGAATCTTCTACTTCTTTTTTTATTGCTTTTTTTTGTTTTATGTAGTTGTTTGTTTACAATTTTGTTTAAATCTCTAAAAGTTTGTCATTCTTGAAGATTGGCGCAGTAATATCTTACTTCGAAGTTATAATCGGAAATTTAATCAAATCTCGTTAGCTACCAGTTTCTTTTTGCTTTGATTTAATCGCATATCTTCTCCATTTGAAAAAATCAACTATTCGATTTTATCAAATGTAGATTTCATCTTTTGAGAAACTTGGCCTTATGGTAGTGCAATCGGGACCATCTTTAGATACGGAGTATTAAAGATCACGAATACACTTGAATTGATTTTGTTTTATTACTCATCACGTGGTACTTGCACGTGCAATCTGGGCCGTCCATTTTGGTTTTGGACGGTCCAGATTATGGAGAAAGAAACATGAGAGAGAAAGAGAAGAGAAAGGAGGAGAGAGAGGGTTTCGATCTCAGCTGTCCAATATACTTTTGGTCGGTCCGGATGCAATATTCGGATACCACGTAGGCTCGGCCACGTGATACCCATTCAGTACCCAAATTTTTTTCCATCGGTAGAATTCATGTAGTCGGTAGCCATAATATTTTTGCTACAGAAAATACCGCTGCTTGCAATAAAAAATTCATTTGTAATTATAAAATTATTTGAACTTTCTTCTAAATGATTTTTTACTTTCACGTGAATAATAAAAAAATTGCAAAAGAACAAAGAAAGGGTAGGAAAATGGTTTTCCCAACTGTTTTCTGTGTCTTGGGACAAGCACGTTCGAGTGACTTCGAATGCGACGTCGTCTTCTCCCAACCACGCACGAGGTTGTTTATGACATGTGGTCCCCATCATTTCATCTGTTTCTGAGTATTACTGTATATTAAAATGGATGTGAGATTCTAGAAGACTTTAATAAATTGAGGAAAATTCAAAAAAACCCCTGAACTTTCTGACAATTAGTGATTTAATACCCGGACTTTAACTATTAACAAAATCACACCCGAACATTATATTCCGTCAACAAAAAAGCCCCTGTCGTCCAATTCCGTCACGTTTTTAACTGAGGAGGCCTAACGGATGGACTTAACAGCGGTTTTGTCCGTTAAATGCCCAAAACGACGTCGTTTTGGGCATAACTCAAAAAAAAGAAAAAGTTCAGGGGTTTTTTTGTTGACGGACACTTACAAGATTAAGATCTTATAATCTTAATGAAACCTTAAATGATTGGATCGGACACTTACATATATCCTATTGAGTCGAATTTTTCAGGGCTAACTCAAAAAAGTAGTTTCAAAATAATCAACGGTTTGGATCGTTCGTGTGGGATCCCGGAATGGGACCCACACACACACACACACACACACACACATATATATATATATATATATATATATATATATATATATATATCCTGGTCCGAGATGGGAAGCTTTGATTGCAACCCTCCTCGTGACGAATCTCCACTGATCTGTTGTTTCAGTATGATGACGAAGAACATACGACTGGATGATAATCCTCCTAGTGCACCGAAAGTAGTAATTTCCTTGGTATTGGGCATCAACAACAAGGTTTATTGCATGATTTCTAAATCATCAGGCTGTGCTTGAGTATTGGTAATCCTAAACTGATTGTTCTGACTTTCTAAATTGGGTGCGAGGTAGAAGAAGAAGAAGAAGTCGACGTAGAAGACGATGGCGAGTGAGATTGGTCCACAGATAGCGTATTCTTCTTCTTACTGTTCTTTGTTTTGCAGGAGCTGGATTTTTTAGTGTCCATGGCGGCTTTTGATAACGGTGGGATGGAGGTCATTTGAGTGGAATCAACGGCGGCAGGTGGAATCGTTTTGGGACGGTGGGGAGCGGAGGACGGAGACCCCTTTTTCTCCTCCCTTAAAAAAAAACACTTATATAATTTCGCATCTAATACTAATATGGTCGTAGCATGAGTGGGTCCCATTCCGGAATCGTTTTGGGACGGTGGGGAGCGGAGGACGGAGACCCCTTTTTCTCCTCCCTTAAAAAAAAAACTTATATAATTTCGCATCTAATACTAATATGGTCGTAGCATGTGTGGGTCCCATTCCGCGACCGTTTTGGGACGTGGGGAGTGGAGGACGGAGACCCCTTTTTCTCCTCCCTTAAAAAAAACTTATATAATTTCGCATCTAATACTAATATGGTCGTAGCATGTGTGGGTCCCATTCCGGGATCCCACACGAACGATCCAAACTGTTGATTATTTTGAAAATACTTTTTTGAGTTAGCCCTGAAAAATTCAACTCAATAGGATATATGTAAGTGTCCGATCCAATCGTTTAAGGTTTCATTAAGATTATAGGATCTTAATCTTGTAAGTGCCCGTCAACAAAAAAGCCCCTGAAATTTTATTTATTTATTTTAGTTATGCCCAAAACGATGTCGTTTTGGGCACTTAACGGACAAAACCACTGTTAAGTCCATCCGTTAGGCCTTCTCAGTTAAAAACGTGACGGAATTGGACGACAGGGGCTTTTTTGTTGACGGAATATAAAGTTCGGATGTGGTTTTGTTAATAGTTAAAGTCCGGGTGTTAAATCGCTAATTGTCAGAAAGTTCAGGGGTTTTTTTGAATTTTCCTCTAATAAATTATGGAAAATGCTAAAATAGGCCTAGTGAGCTCATGTTAAAATTTAAAAAGTACATTAAAATGTGTGAAAAGTATATAGAAATAGATGTAAATGTATTGAAAAATGTAAAAGGTGCACTGGAATGCGTATTTTTTTTTGTGCGTATTGTGTGACCGGTAGGCACATTTTAGCAAGACCCTTAAATTATTTCAACCGCTGATGGAAACAAAAAATTTCTCTAAATCGATTGTATTGGCGCAATGCAATCGATTTAGAGAAATTTTTTGTTTCTATCGGCTATAGAAATAACTTAATCTCATTCTAGAAAAGGAAATTCTAGTGTGCTAGTGTTAATTTTCTATGTAAAAAATTGAGAACTCTTGCGTGGAAGAGTGCCTTATAAAATTAGTCCAAATTTGGAATCCTTATCCTAGGTGAATTTCTATGGCTATTGACCAATTTCTTTTATTTCTTCAACTAGTCTCAATGAGAAACATAACATATCATAGTATTCAATTTAAGTTTTAATAAATATACTAAAAAGCTCTTTCAACTTATAAAGAATGATTTCGTCCACCTTAGGGGATTTTATCTACCAAATATTAAAAAAATGTTAAATATGTTGATTTCTCCTTCTTAAGAGATTTTTCAACTTTCTATCAAAAGTTCCAATTTTTTGGGGGATTATCTTGATAATAAGTGATCATACAACAAAAATAAAAACTAAATTTAATTATGAAAAAGTAAACTAAATTTTGGCCCTTTTTGTCTTTTAGGCAACTACGGTTTGGTCTTTGAAACTTTTTGTTAGATTTCTGTTTTGTATAGGCTAGTGATAGGCGCGCAATGTCATAGATATAAGCGCCTAAGTAGGGCGAATTAGCGCATTAGAGGCGCGATTTATTTCATTTTCCACTTGATTCGGTGTTGTCTCTTGTTTTTGGTGTTTGTGTGTGTTTTGCAGGAAACTGGCCGGAGGAGCACGGGAAAGTGGCAATAGGACATCGGGCATGTTGGGAACCGGTGGGACCCAAGCAAGGACGACCAAACAGCTGGAATTTCATTTTAGCAGTCTCGGTATCGATACAGGACTTCTCCTGTATCGATACCCGTGTGCCAATTTGGAAACAGAACGTCTGGGTATCGATACAGGACTTCTCCTGTATCGATACCGAGAGCATTAAATCTGCCGTTTTGACCTTGCCACGTGTGTTGACTTCAAGGGATATAAATACCTCGTTTTAGGGCCGAATTAGGGTTGGAAACTTTGTTTAATTTTCTTCGAATTTCGCAGCCGTTTTTCCTCTGAAGATTCTACTTTCCGGGTTACTTTTCCATTGAAGTTTTGCAGTTTCGTTCGCAGTTTCAAGTATTGCTTCGGTAATTTCTGTTTTATTTACATTAATCTCAGTTCGCGGGAGTTTGTCCGTGTTCTGAGATTCGAATCTTTGTTTTAACTCTTATTCAAGTTTAATAGCATGTTTTATTCCAGAATTTTCTTATCTGTTCTGTTCAATATGAGTGAGTAGATTCATAAGTATGGTCGCGGGGTGATTAACACGCCGTGGCCAGGGTTGGATTTATTTTTGCTCCTATTCTCAAATCAATAATGAAAAGCAATTTTAGGTTATTAAAGAGCTTCCGTTGGACGAATCCGAGCTTCGTTGGAGCCCATGTAAAGCGGGGAACGGGGGACCAAAACCTGTTCTTCGCTGTACATGGGTAATGGCGACCGCGAGGATTCGCATCTTTCGGGGTAACCTTTTCTCTCTAAAATCAACTGTTTTCTTGGAAACAACGAATGGAGCAGGAAATATCCGGACCTGGTCACCGTGTTATGAACCCTACGACCGTACTTTCTTTTAAATAGTTTAATCAAAATCAGTTTTTTCTTAGTTAGTTAATTCACCAATCAAATCACAAGGGTGACTACCTAAGAGCCGTGTTAAACATTAGCAACCCGAGTTTTTAGTAAGCACTTTCCACCTTCTCTGTGGATTCGATTCCGGTCTTACCGGGTATTGTGCTACAGCGGTCTCCGCCCTACGCTTGGGGCAACCCATTAAATTAGGTATAGGATTTCGGTCAAGCAGCTAGAGGAATAAAAACAGGTAAATGTTTAGACTAACTACAAATAATGCCCCAAAAATACGAAGTCGAAAAAAATTTAAATTCTTGTATTTTTTCAATTTCTTATATTATATAGAGAGTTTGAAGATTAATATAATCTTCTTTTAGTTATGTAAGTTAACACCTTTAGGACTATTTTAACGGCAAAGGAGGTCTCCATATATTACTTGGTAAAGTAAGAGAGGTGACTGCAATTTTTCAAACCAGATGGGAAGTCAATGTATTTATTAGAAACTCGAGGGAAGTCCGTGTAATTTACCTAACTGTTTTGATCAGTAGGATAATCCATGGGGCAGTGATTTTCCACCCCTTATCATCATTCATAGTTCACTTTCTTTGTTGTCATTTTATAACCGGATCAGTTTACGTATCTCGATTAACCACTTTTATGTTCGACTAACGGCGACCCCACTTAGTAAAGGAGATGATAGCAATTGAGAGATTTCGGACCTGACATCGTAGGAGGTTTTCAATTTTTCGGAGGTAACAGGTACTGAAGTTACATGGATGTGGATAGGGATGACAATGGATCGGTTTGGTCCGGATTTTGTGATTATCATACCCAAACCCAAAGTATTTATCTATATCCAAATCCAAACCGATATCCGATGGGGATAATTTTTAGTGCACCATAACCAAACCGTATGGATTTGGATTTTATCCGAACCACACCAAACCAGCATTAATATTCATTCCATTAATGAACATATGAAGGAAAAATATTATATATTAAAACAAAAAAGTAACATCAATGCCTCCATTGTTTTGGGATGAAGTTGACTACGATGAGGAGTCACCAATCTATTACTAGTGCTAAATGTCGACTCAGAAGCAATAGAAGACATGAGGATATATAGCTAACATATCCTATAAGTAATATTATATGGATCAGTTTAGATTTGGTTTTGGTTTGGGTTTGGGTTTGGCCGAATACTTGCTAAGACCAAACCCATTGGATATCATGTTTCGAAAACCAAACCCGCCCCATGGGTAGGAAAAAAATTAAAAAAACCTGCCTGATAGGTTCGGTTTGGTTCGGGTATCCATCGATTTTGGGTGAAATTGACATCCTTAGATGTGGATGAAAAATAAGGTCAATGACTCAACGGTGACCACATTTTAGAATATTTTAGACTAATTTTGACGAGGAGAGTCCTAGAACAAAACGTGGCACCATTTTATACTTTCATTGTATACCGATAGTGATTGAAATAAAGTTGTTTTCAACCAATAACTCATATATACTCTTATTTGTCTCCATACAGGCAAGAATATTAAAAAATTTGTCCTCCATAACCAATGAGAAAATTTCAACGCAACGGTTATTCGTAATTTTGTAATGTCTATCCACTACTATAAAAAATCATAAATATCACGCTTTTTAAGCATGATGTTTCACTTTCTATGTCACTCACAAAGGCGTGATGGATCCGGGTGACATGGTAAATCACTTTTTTCCATATCGAAAGATAAAAACGATCACGGTAAAAAAGCGTGATGATTTCTTGTAAAACCGACATGAAAAACTAAATCCGCGCGTTTTTCCCCGGTTTTCTATCTCGGTTTTTATCTAAAGCCGTGATTAAATATAGAAAACAATCACATGGGGTGGCACCAACATATACATGAAATTCATATCATATGAGACGGCGTTACAAATAACAATCGTATCTAAAAATCAAGGGGTATGTTATTTTTCAAAAAATAACTCACATACTTATTTGTTTCCATACAGGCAAGAAAAACACCTATTAAAAAATTCCCTGCATAACCAATGAGAAAATTTCAACACAACGGTTATTTGTAATTCTTTTTTGCACGGCCGGTTATTTGTAATTCTGTAATGTCTATCTCATACGGGAATATGGGATAGCACCCGCACATACATAGAATCCACATTCTATGAGATGGCGTTACAAATAACAGCTGTTTCCAAAAATTTCCGTAATCAAGGGTGTATGTTTTAAAAATTAATCTATACATTTGTGTCCTTTTCATATTTTCATGTAGGTAAGCACAACACCTATTTCAAAGTAAGCACATCTACGCTATGCCTATGGATCCAAGAGAAAAATCTTCCGTAGATCCGGCCGGAAGATCACGTGGTATACGTGGCCAAATTTTCTAAAATCAACTACTGCATCTAGTAATGCAAAAAATTATTCAGTGATCTTGGGACACTGCAACATGACGAATCTCATAATCTCCCAAAAAGGTTACATATCAAATATATGGAAAAAAGCCAAAACTTTTCACACTACGACTGGGAGGTGCAAAATGTCTCATATCGTGGTTTCAAGTTCGACCTCACTTGAGTTGCTATCGATAAGCTCGATAGAATTGGAAAACAAGGGGTAGGGGTTTCAACGATTATATGGCCATTTCAATGTAGCAAAATCTTGAGACAGAATTGAAAAGGAAGGGGTTTCAACGAAGTCTAAAATCGATATTTTAGACATCTGGCTTAAGCGTGAAGTCGGCAATACCAAATAATTTTCTGACCATCTGATATATTTTTTTTGTACATAAGAATGACAAGCGTATAAAGCATCCTTATCTTAGGGCATCTCTAGTGCACTACCCGAAATCACTACCTAAAAATGGATCTAAGAAAAATCAAAAATGGATCTAATGCAAAAATCGGTCCCTAAAATCTTGGAAGAAAAGGTTATATAAATATATGGAAAAAAAGGAGAGAGACAAAACTTTTCACACTACGACTAGATTTTTCATATCGTGGTTTCTCCAAGATTTCGACCTCAAATTGAGTTATTCGATAAAAACTCGAAAACAGAATTGAAAAACAAGAAGGGAATACAGGGCACTGCGTTTCTATCGAATTAAGTGTGTGACATTCAAGTCCCACCATCCCCCTTCCCCTTCCCAACTAGCTTCTAACCACTAACCCCTACGCCCTGCTTGGATGGAGGAGAAGCAACCCAGAAACCCCCTCATAATGGTGGGTCCTTTGATGCCTCAAAATGCTCCCGGAGAAAACTTATCCGAAAATAACTTTTGGGAGGGGTTTCAAGTCTAAAATCGATTTGGGCCATTTCTATCCCCCTCCCCTCCATCTTGAGTTTCAACTTGAAACCGAAATGGGTCGCTCTTGGTTTCTCAAACAAACCAAATCACATTCCGAGAGGGGAGGGAAAGAGAGAGAGAGAGAGAGAGATAGAGGAGCGGTACCTATTTATTGCAAAAACCGGAGTGCTAATGCTTGGAGGATCCGAGTTTTTGGTAATGAAACCGAAACTGGGTTTCGTGGGAGGAAAAAGAACAGACAAAAGGGAAATGGGGAAGAAGGGAAAGTAGCACATGGGTTTTGTTTTGGTTTTCCGTGAAAGTAGCAAATGGTTTTGTTTTTCACCAATTTCAACTTTCGATTGACTAGTACTTTAGCAATGAAGTTTTAGTAATATCAGTATGGCATTTATTTCTATCAATAATCAAATTTAATTGTAATGGGTGTGACATTTGGCAAGTCCCATTTCATCCCCCCTTCCCCTTCCCAACTAGCTTCTAACCACTAACCCCTAGCTATTACCTTTAATTAACACTAACTTGTAACCATTAACCCCTGTTAACTTTGGGTGCGTTATTCTCCTACCATATGACAAAGGGAAAAAAAAGAAAGAAAAAGAAAGAACAATGGGCCCTACTGTCTCTTAAGGGACAACATGCATGCTGACCCATCCAAACCGTCCGTGCTCGGCGATCAACGACCCAAATCAATTCGGTAATGAATGGTGCAAATCTGGGCCGTTGATTGCCGAATACGGACGACTCGAATGGAGTCAGCAAGGGATAACAGCCCCGGATCCGAAGGGAAGCTAGTACACAAGAAGACAACAACATATGTCGTTGTACCCATGCATGGCTTAAGTTCATAGGTACTAATAATTACTATGTAACACTCTTTATTTAGGATACATAGCCTTACAAAAACATTAAGTTGATCGGACCACAAAAGCCAAAAATCAAATGGAATTTTCTTGAAAATGGATTGGTCTGACGTGGTTTGGCTTCTTTATGATTTTGTGACTACATGTTCCACTAAGAAAAAATTAGTTTTGTTTTAACTAAAAAACTATTCCATTCCACTAAAAAAAACCCACAAAAAACCAACAAAAAAATCACTTAATTCCACTAACCTAAAAAAAACCAACCACTTTAATCATGTAAAATTACGAATCTGCCCCCCTTCAAACCCCTTATCCTTTGGGTACAAGGATAGCTTGGTAATTTGGTAACACAACTCAAAAAACCAAAAAGCTAAAAAAACTAGTTAGTGGAACTAGTTGGTTTTTTTGTAAAACTAAAGATAAAAACAAACCAAAAAACCAAAAAACAAGTTAGTGGAACATGTTAAGACTCAGAGTTTCCAACTAAGGTATTTTCGGTATTCTCTCACAATTCATTCTCCTTCTCACATACATCAAATGATTTGACTACTTATAGTCTGAAAATACCGAAACTCACCCAAATTCTAATTAGGCTATGGTCATTTCGAAGACTTCCATCCTTTTAATTACGGAAGTAACCCCACTGATTTTATTTTATTTTTTTATTTTTCTAAAATTGAAGCGAGTTCACTATTTATTGTGAATTTGGGATCCACAGGGGTATATAGGTAGAAATAGAATCTGGTGTTTGTTCTGCTCAAGTGGAGTTGAGTTTGAGGGGAAATGCTTGTTTCTTGTTAGAAAGGGTTAAGGTTTGCTTGTTGAAAATGCTTGTTGCTTATTAGAAAGGGTAAGGTTGCTTGTTGAACAGATTGCTTCTAAATATTTGACAAAGAAGTTAAGGAAATAAAATGAAGTGAACAAGTTTGTTTCTCTTATTCTATATCATATAAAAAAAAAATGGAGTTGTAATTTTCATCGTCTTCTGCGAAATTCAAAATAATATAAGTTTGACTAACACTTATTAAATTCCTACATCGTGAAGAAAAAAAAAGTATAAAAACACATAAAACTTAATTGAATTAATGAAACAATCCGGACCCGCAATGTAAACTAGTGAGAATATCCTTCTATATTAAAAGGAAATCCTACCATTTTTTCTTTCGCTTCAAACCCGTGATTAGTATTCACGTTTTCCACCCTTGAATGTAGATTCTATGTGTGCAATTATTCAATGTAGATTCTATGTATGCAATTATTCAAAGTAGATTCCATGCATGTAGTCAAGATTTTAAAAATTTTAAAATTATATATCATTTAACAAATTTTAATATGATGTAGTCATTATTAGATTCTATGAATGCAATTATTCAATGTAGATTCTATGTATGCACTTATTCAATGTATGCATTTATATCTAGGTTCATCTCCTCCATTGTGGAGTATTAAATTAGAGAGAGAGAAAGACATGCATATCTTATTCAATGTAGTCATTATTAGATTCTATGTATGCTTGTCTTTTAAAAGAAACTGGGATTGCCCGTGAAAATGATACCGAGATGCCATAATCCTTTTGGTCATATCTCGTATGTAGGATAGCTTTTGTTTCACTTTTTAGTTCTCAAAGTAATCAGTAATACATAAGAAGAGGTTGATGAAGAGGCTGAGAAGTATATAATTTCAAAGTTCTCAAACCTAAGAACTTTGAGAAAGGTCAAAGAGTTTATCACCCAAATTTTGCAAGGCAATACTATGGCTTCGTGTTGTTCAAAAATTTTAGAATCCATAGTAGTTTATATCAAATGAAGTGTGAGAAATGACATATGACAATACAAAAATCATGGAGAAAAACAATGATTGGATGCATGAACTCATTAAAAAAAAAAAAAAAATTCAGGGAGAAAAGGAAGAAGTATCCTTTATTTGAATAAATTTTGTATATTGTTGTTGCAAGTAATTGATTTAATCTATATTTGAGTACATTTCGGAATGTCCGGTATCTAAGCATCTAGCATTGCTCAATTTTGGTATTCAAAACTGGCAGTCGGAGGCAGCACTTATACAATCCGATGCTAATGTTTTTAGTTGTACACTTCCTTGAAGTATAAATAGGGTAAAAATGAGAACAATTTTTTTTTTTTTGTTTTTTTGGGCAAGATGTTGGTGACCGAAAAAAATAAAAACAAAGTACAAAAGCACGAGCACGAGACTCCATGCGTGCATGGAGCCTTCAACTAGTACATATAAGCAGTAGTTTATAATGTTTTATATACATTAGATGGATCATATTTAACAGATCTCACTCAATTTTATTAAAAAAAATTAAAATCATAACAAGTATTATAAGTAAATTGTAAAATATATATATCATTTTTCAAAAGATATGATTAGTAATTTTCGACAAGGGAAAAATTTGTTCACCCTCGCCAAAAGAGAGTGAACACAACCCTCATCCGATTGGTTGGGGTGGGGTCCACCAAAAATATGTCATCACAAAGTGATGATTTCAAAAAGTGTATTGATTATGTGGATCTTCATTTAATTAAAGGTTTTTCATGCATTAAGTTGAACAAATTTTTTTTCATTTTTTTTTAGGCGGAATGAGTATCACCTAAAGAGTTAGAGGTAAGCGGAATCTACGACGTACATAAAAAAATAGGAGTACAAGTAATAGACTCCATAAAATGATTTTCAAAAACTAATAATAATTAATCTTATGATCACTGTAAACCAATGGAATGAATTTGAAAATTCGAGATTGGAATCCCGATATGACATCTTTTCAGGAGTGAAATCATTTCTATGCCCATTTTGATGTATTGAAAATTTTCAGAGGTGACCGACGATGTTCAGTTGCTCAACGAAATGTGGCAAAAATTACGCTTATTGTCTTTTGACATTGTCGGTGGCCATTAAAGGTGGATCTCAACGATAATTTAAAAATTATTTTTCATTTTTCAAGGTTGTGTGGGCAATGGGTATGATTTCTGGCAGTATTTATTCATTTTTCCTTTTGTCCTGTGTGTGTACAAACTGTACATGCATGAAGTGAGAGTGTTGTGCTTCTAGACAGGTATCACGTTTTGGGGGTTGGTACACACACTCCACTTGAGCAATTTTCCATTCTGAGCGGGTACCACGTAGTACTCGCGCGCGTGATCTGAGCCGTCCATTTCGGTGTTGGACAGTCCAGATTATGGTGATTGGAGAGAGAAACATGAGAGAGAAAAGGGGGAGAGAGAGGAGGAAAGAGATGGTTTTGATCTGAGCCGTCCAATATACTTTTGAACGGTCCGGATACAATGTTTGGGTATCACGTAGGCTCGGCCTGTAGTACCTATTCGGTACCCAAAAGTTATTCCACTACATGGAGGCGGAATAGGGAAATCCAGAACAGGTGATCTGAGACCCTGAAGTTGTAGCCTTGGAGACTTGGTCCACTTGGAGTAAATGCCTTATTCCTAAGTGACTAGGGTGGTCAAAGGTCCATAGTTCGAGTCGTGCAAACGAGTGAACGACGCTCGCGAATCTTGACCTACTAGCTCTTCGAAGATGAAAAATAGGGGTGATTGATTCTTCACAGTACCTGTCGTGAATCTAGAATCCTTATGGTCACGCACATGAGAGGCTGCCATGGCCGGTCGCTCCTCGTTCACCCCTTTGCTTCGGGAAAAAAAGGAATGAAAAAGAAGGGCTCTAGCTGAGCCCAAAGTTGGTACTTGCGGGGCCAGAGTAACCCGCAGAAGCAACTGGGGATTTCAAAATTTCATCCAATGTACTAACATCAATATGCACACGAGCACTCGCGCGCACACAGACAAACAGAACTAACAGAAGGAACTTCAATTACTTATAGGAACTATATTTAGATACTGCACCTGAGCTGATATACTATTACATACCACCCCATTTATCGAGTTGTCGGATAACTTAACGGATTGAAGCATGAATATCTGAGATGAACAACACAGATTAGTTTGGATGAACAGTGGGAGTATCGTTGGTATGTAAAGCCAAATGGAATCTCTGATCAAAGAATTCTCAATTGAAGATCGGCGTAGCCAACTCTTGTTTTGTGCATCTCAAAGAGGTCGCGAAGCGCTTCAACAAATTGCCTCTGTACTTCATTGACCTTCAAAATGGGATGGAGAAATAGGGAGCAAAAAAAAAAAAAAAAAAACAAAAGGTTAACACAGTGAAGTAAAATAAACTGTTTAGCAAATGGAAGAGGCTGTAATGAGCATCAATACCTCTTCCATGGTGGGATTTGGATTTTTCTTGACTTCAATTGGTCTGCCAACCACAACGTGCATTGGATGTCGATAAGGTATTGGAGACCTGCAAGAGAAGAATTATGCGATGGAGTTCAATCAGCTCCATAGGCAATTAGGCACTCGAGAAAACAGAAAATGTACAGAACTAAGGAACTATCAAAAGTACAAAAGCAGAAATCTCTTAGAACTGCATGCGGCAGCTCATGCACACAAGCCTGAGTCGCACACGATCATATAAGGCCAATGACGGCCATCAAAGTTTTCTCCACAGAATCTTTTGTGAAGGACAATGAAACAGTTTCGCCAGGTGCATTTCGCAGCAGCCTGGTGGACAGGATGAGGGCGAGGGGCCTGTCCAAATGCACAATGGTAGCTACACATGATTGGATCACAAACCGGAACATTGCCATGACACATAATTGTCGTGATCCAAACAGGGGAGTTTTCACGAGCGGATGTGGATCGACTGACAATGTATTCATCGACATACTACAACGTTTCAGAAAGTTCATCTGGTTTAAAACACGCTTAACAAAAAATGCTTCCTCATGACAATGAACACACAAAAATATATAGTCAAAACGTACCCGAATATACCCCAGAAGATAAATGGGGGAAATCTAATAGCTCTACAAAATTGCATGTACAGTTTCCCGGTAGGTTTCCACCAGTTATAGACGTACGACTGCAGTAGAAGTGAGAGACAAAGAGATGTTAAAGTTTGTTCAACGCACAGTTAAGAATCGTAGTAATAGTAATAACCAACAAATTACGTGGAAAGAAACAAGTACAAGGCATATTGACAGCCATAACAGGCATTCAAAATTGTTAGCCTACACAAAAAAAAAGTAATTCTAAGACTAGCACAGTCACAACAATGAGAATCTATTACAATAAGTCACGCCTGGATTACTAATTAGGGGAAAACGAGAACAAATCAACGGAATCGTTACCTGACCAAAACAGAAAACTGGAACCAAGGGCCGGCCTAGCTCCATAGCTATGCGTACAAATCCTTTTCTTGACCTGAGGAATGCAACCTCAGAGCCTCGTTCCATGTGAATTATCTCCCGCATTCCACCGGGCACTATGACACAGCTATAACCAGCTTCCAACAACGAGAGAAATTTTTCCTTGAAGCAGGTGCATGTCCCAACCATGTCCATATATGCCTGAGGAATGGTGTGCGGAATACCTATTTTCGTGGGAATCATTAGTTAATACACACAGAACGCCAAGAATGGGTTCATCAACTTTACAAATGTTCAAGCAGAATGGTGGTATTCTTACAGCAGGACCCGCAAGGACCTTAACTTTTGGAAGAGGCATAAAGCGTGTGAGATCGGCAAATGCAATGAGGCCATTGGTCAAAACTGAATGCGGCTCATAGCCAAAAACTGCACAAAATTATTTTTGAGTGAAAGAAGAACAAATAAAGAGAACTTATCCAAGATAAGATACAGAAGTATACTGAAAAAGAACATGAAGAAGGGGGGGTAAAGAAGTTTGCCATAGGCCTGGTTTGGATCAAAGGCTTTGATATCTTCCACA
The DNA here is from genome assembly GCA_016920895.1 of Vaccinium myrtillus. Classification (NCBI taxonomy): domain Eukaryota; kingdom Viridiplantae; phylum Streptophyta; class Magnoliopsida; order Ericales; family Ericaceae; genus Vaccinium; species Vaccinium myrtillus. The sequence continues at coordinate 2,424,930 of CM029276.1, forward strand.
TGTAAAGTCACCGGGAAATAGCCAAAACCATGCTTGCAGATGAACCTGAAATTCGTCCAGTTATCAGTATTGTTATCTAACCAAGGCTCTACTGTCGGTTTCAATTCATGTCATTTAGAAACGATTATTTGTTGAAGTGAAATCGCTGACCTTGCTAATTTATGCCCCACTTTGCTTTTTTCGTCAATTGGTATCACCGTAAAAATGACAAGCAAGCCCAGTACCCTGAATCATAAAACAAGAGTAATGAACTTATAAACCATACTTAGGCAATCGGTATCACCGTAAAAATGACAAGCAAACCCAGTACCCTGAATCATAAAACAAGAGTAATGAACTTATAAACCATACTCTCACTTTTTTCTCATCAATTGTTGATGTATCCTTGGTTCTTATCAAATATTTGAACTAATACTCAACTTTAATAATTGAAGCTCATCTTTTGCCCCAAATTTTCTATCCAAATTGAATGCTCAATCCCATCCATAACACTGCTTTATCTAAATTTGGTCAAGTAGTTTCTTCCTTAACTCAAACACCACTTTGGTAAAATACTTGGAGCTCATCTTTTGCCCCCTTTTTTTTTTATCAAACTCAAATTTGATGAAATAATAGTTGAATACTTTTTTTTTTTTTTTTTTTATCGAAATAGTTGAATACTTAGACATGCCCTTACATGGAAAAGGCTATTTTAGACCATCCACAATCCTTAGTCTCCCTTTCATCCTCATCAATTTTAGGTATAAATTTCGTAAGAACTTAACATGATAGAACAAATTCCAATGGTTCTTTTGGTAAAAACTTCTCAAGCTTAAGAACTTAATTTGATAGAACTTATAATTCCCTTTTTTTTTTCATCAAAAACTAGCTTGAACCATTTATAAGTATTAGTTTGCAGAAATTTACTCACTTTTTACTTTTGAAGTCAAAGACCGACAAGTATTTTAGGACATCTCAAAATAAAAATACTTACTCTGTCCCATTTTCACAGTCCCTTTCGGAGATTCTAATTTTCAAGGAAGGATAATGATTGCTCCTAAAAAATATTTTACTTCCCAAATATGCTTTCTAATCTGAAATATGCCCTCCGATCTTAAATTTGGTTGATGAAAATAAATTAGTTTTAATTTAAACACAATGGACAATAATGGTATTTTATCGAGTTTCTATCAATATTTTTTTTGATATTGTTAAAAGGTGAACATTCATCTTATGAAAATGGGACGGAGGGAGTTTTCTACAAGTAATACGAGACGGAATCCAAGCCTACTTTGAACATACGCCAAGGATGAGACCGCATTGCCCCAAATTTTGACTAATTTTGGGCCCAGATATTTTTTATCCTTATATATAGGTATATATTTAAAATATTCATTAAACTTTAATTAGAGCCTAATTTATATGGTGTCTAAACTCGATTCTAAGAGCTTAATTATTATTTTTGTGCAAAAAATGTGAGAAGAGTAATGTTCAAGTAATATATTTCGGATTAACATATACTCCTATAATGATTATCAAGTTTTGTGTTATTATTGCAGTTTTTTTTTATATTATATAATGAGCCTCAAAAATAAAATTCGCATTCGGCCTCATGTAGTAACTGACGGAATTATTACTTTGTGAGAATTTACTTTAACTTTACGTAGATACATTCCAAAATAGAACACATATACACACATGTCCATGTATATGCAAGATATATAAAAATGTAGAGAGAGAGAGAGAGAGAGAGAGAGAGAGAGAGAGAGAGAGTTACGCGAAGAAGTTGGAGAGGGGAAGGAAGAGGAAGGACGCAATGAGGAGGAAAACGATGAAGTGGATAGCCCCAAGCCAAATGAACAGGGCCAGAATAGCGTGAATTACAGATCCTTCTGACCCCCTGAACTCCGCCGGTGTCGGCTCCGACGGCGGCTGTAGCCGGGTTCCGTCAGCCGTGTCGGCGGCCATTGAGAAATCGAAATCTCAATCAGAAAAAAGGTTGCAGCCCTTCAACTGTAAAAAGTGTGAACTGAAAGCGCGCACACACGGGGCTGAGTGTCTAGTACCACTATCATTATAGTATGTGGTCCTATCATTTCATCTGCTTGAGTATTAAATTGGACGTTAGATTTAAGAACAATGATACATACACACCCACTCGGACACACTCTGTCACACCCCTCTCACATGTGAGGGGACCCACCCGGGAGGGACCCACCCCACATGTGAGAGGGGGTGTGGCAGAGTGTGTCTGAGTGGGTGTCAGTATCATTTTTGTAGATTTAAGAAAAATTACTCCCTCTGTCGCAATTTGATTGTCCAACTTTGACATAATTGTTATTTCAAAAATTGTTTATATCTCACAGTCTAAGATGTTTTGTATAGTTTTGAAAACTTTATTTAATAAAATTAATTAAATCAAAAATCTAGAAAATTAGCCTTAAGGATTTGAAGTCTTTTGCGGGCTCAATACATTGCTATAGTATGTGTGCACGTTTGTTGTCCCCTTTTCTTTTGCCTTCATTGCCCTTTGGTTTGGAGGGAAAATAGTGGAAGAAGAGGATGTGGGAGTAGGTGGGGGACTAGACTATGCATACAAAACGTAATACATAGAAAATGCACAGATCGAACACACGAACAATCCGAACCGTTCATTCATCTTAGAACGAAATTCCGAAGGGTCGCTTAAGAAATTAGCTCAATTTGACGTCTTTAGGTGCTTGATCTAAGAGCCCCTCGTTTCAGTCAATTTTTTTTTTGGAATGAAACGGGGACGTTTTAGATCAAGCACCTAAAGACGTCCGATTGTGTTGATTTTTCATGGAACCCTTCGGAATTTCATTCTATGATGAATGAAGGTTGAGATTATTGGCGTGGGACCCAAAAGTGGGTCCTGTAGCTCGATCTGTTCATTTTCTGTGTGTGTGGGTCGGTACTCGGTACCCATATAATGTTCGGAAGGAGTAGGGTAGGTATCCATAGTGTGCTGCGGTTTTGAAAGGGACCTGGGGAGGGGTAACACGTTTTTGGTAAGTAGGGGTAACACGTTACATAGAACGTGGGATTGCTTTGATAGCAGATTGGGAGTGTTCTTTTTCTTTTTTTTTTTTCTTTTTTTTTTCCCTGTTGGTTCATGTATTCGGTTATTGACATGTGGCAGGTTTCAAGGATTTTTTTATTTTTTAAAAAGTAAAAAATCTAGAAAATTAGCGTTTGGAATTTGGAGGCGTCTGCCAAACACACACGATCAAACGATTAGTCAGAAGTTTTTGTGAACAGTTTTTTTTTTTTAATCAAGTTCGACTTGCACGCGCATCCCGAAGTTCACAATTTATGGATAAAAACTTGGGTGCAAATAGGGTATAGGTCACGTGGTACCTGTGCAGTACATCTGGACAGTCAAAAAATGCAATAGACGGTCTGGATTGAAACACACCTTCTTTTTTCTATCCTTTTCTTTTTAAAAAAAATTCGCTCGGCATTTCAATCCGGACCGTCGGTTACATTTTTAGACTGTGCATGAGCATTCCTCTACTGATTTTTGAAGACAAGAGTCACTGTTTCAGCTACCAGGAGTAATTCCTTGGGCTCCTTTGCATTAGCCTCGTCTGTTGTCTGGCATTGGAATTGAATGAGTTCACCAAAAAAAAAAACAAGCCTCTCTCTGAAAGAGAGATCAGTGAGGATAAGCAATAAGGCCATGTTCCATAACTCAGTTTTTTGGGTTTTTTTTTTTTGAATTTTTAGTTTTGCAAAAAAACTAACTTGTTCCACTAACTAGTTTTTTGGTTTTTGGTTTTGCAAAAAAAACTAATTTTTGCCACTAACTTGTTCCACTAACTAGTTTTTTGGTTTTTGGTTTTTTGGTTTTTTTTTAGGTTAGTGGAATTAAGTGGTTTTTTTGTTGGTTTTTTGTGAATTTTTTGTTAGCGGAATGGAGTAGTTTTTGAGTTAAAACAAAACTGTTTTTTTTTAGCGGAACACCCCCTAAATCATAGAGAAGAGACAGTGTTGTGAGTTTGAGAGAAATTCACTTGCAAAGCTTGTTCATAGTGTAATAACTCCAATTTCTCTGTGGAGATGCCCGATTTTGGGAACCACGTAAAATATATATTCTGTGTTTAGTGTGTGTTTCATGTATGTTTGGTTTTAATCCTTGGGGCACAACAGTCCGGTCAAAGCCCAGGGTCTGAGTCCATCGGGTCTAAGCCAGAGTTGGTCCGCTTGTAGCCCACGTTTTGACCACACGGACACCATTATTTCTGTTGGAAAAGGGAAAAATTGGACACCCCTGCTGGCCCCATCTAAGCCCAAATCAGCCCATTTATCAACGTGACCTGCTAGTGACGGAGCCATGATATAACCTCGAAGCGGCATCCAAAAAATAGAAATCTATTGGCCGGTCCTATTATTTGGAATTTTGGCCCACCGGGTCCTGGGCTAAAATTTATTGCTGGAGAGGTTTTGCGGCACAAAAATGGTTGGAGATTTTACTTTTTTGCCCATCCTTCTCGTCGTTACTCTTTGTTTATACTAACCGTTTAGACACTTTCATAGGGTACTCTACGATTTTAAGCACTTTCATAGGGTACCTTACAGTTTAGGGTACCCTACAGTTTAGAATGTATATTTTAGAATTTAGACCGTACATTTTAAAATTTAGACCGTATATTTAGAATTTAGACCGTACATTTTAGAATTTAGATTGTATATTTAGAATGTACATTTTAGAATTTAGACCGTATATTTAGAATTTAGAATGTACATTTTAACACTCAAAATGTACATTCTAATTTTCAAAATGTACATTCTAATTTTCAAAATGTACATTCTAATTTTCAGAATGGGGGTAATTTCGGAAGAAAAAGTGAAACTTATATCCAGGACCTAGTGAACTATGCGCATTATTTGTTCCGGACCTTATAAGCTATAACACATGTTTATAGGACCGGCCCACAAAACTCTATAAAAAAAAAAAACAATGTATACCCAAAAATGAAATAAGGATTCTAAGGTTAACCATCCATAATTGATAATACCTCTAAAAGTATCGATTAATCATCCCTTAATATATTTGATTACTAAAATCAAGTACACGTGTCTTGTTGAAAAACGATGTGTTGTTCTGCGATCCAGAACAATTTTTGTTTTCCGTTTTTGTACTTGGGGGTGGCCCCACTAAACGACTCCGCTACAGTTGGTAAAATAATCAACTGAATGAAGCATGACAACAGAATGAATAACACGAACATTAAGTATACAATTGAAGAACTCTAATCATCAAAGAATTCGCAATTGAAGATCCGGATAGCCAACCCTCGCTTTGTGCCTCTCAAAGAGCTCGTGAAGCGCTTCGATAAACTGACCTTGTACTTCATTAACCTTCAAAATGAGATCAAGAAAAAGGGCAAAAGAAAAGGTTAACACAGTCCAGTGAAATAATCTAAGCCTTCATAAGGTTGTGTGGCATGCAAGCCTACTCATGACCATATCCATTGCAAACCAAGAATCTGTCAATTCACAAAGCAGATGCCACTGTTTTTTTGATCGGCAAAAGAAAATGCAGATGCTCTGAGATACCAACTATGAACAAGATATGAACACACAACGTCTGTTTATTTGACGAGACTAATAGAGAAGGGACATATATAATCCCACCGGATTAATAGTACCACACCCTCAACAGCATTATATGTTTCTCATTTTGTTGGGCTTATATATTCGAGGCATGTTTAATCAGGATAGTAAATATTTTTACCAAACACCAGATATTTTGGTCACCTTGGGCCATAATGTGCATTTGAGTAAGTATGAATGGACAAGCACAAAATGTATCTATTTAAAGAGACTAAGGTGGATCAATACCTCTTCCTTGGTGGGATGTGGATTTTTCTTGACTTCAATTGGTCTACCAACCACAACATGCATTGGATGGGCATAGGGTACTGGAGACCTGCAAGAAAAAGAATCGTGCAATGGAACTAAATCAGCTCTGCAGACAATCTCCAAGTTTTACAACATAAATGCAGAAAATTTATTCGAAGAACTGCATATGAAGGCCAAAAGGCTCGAGGGCCAGACTTTTCCAAGGCACTGAGAGTCTTCTCGTCCAGTTATTTGAACAGATATATGGCACAAAATTTTGGGGCGTAGCGTCAATAGTGTGTGGAAATCACTGAATAAACTACTGTCCCCAATGGATCGATTTACTTATCGATTTAGTTGCCATATGGAACAAGAAGCCTCTAGCTATTGGTCCAGTTGGGGCATGCAAATAATACCTGGAGACAAGGTTCAATGTCTCACACAAGGGAATTGATGGCCACCAGTGTTGGTTGGCAGGGCGCTGCCAAAACACCACAAAGATAGTTTTCTCTGCAAGGATTATGGACTGGAATCATGCCAAAGTGGAAAAACACCTTTGGGCCATGGAGTTTATATCTCTACATCATCAAGAATCAATGCCTTTGGTCAATGAACATTCCCTGTTCTTGCTCATGGACATGGAGAAAGTTACTTCAGATCAGGCCTAAAGTGAGATTCCCTTAGTAGATACATCATTTGGTGATGGATATTCCACTTGTTTTTGGCATGATAAATGGCATCCAGCTGGGCATCTTCTTGATTACTTTGGCCATCACTTTCGGCTGGTTTCTGCCTTTCTGGTACACCTATGGCGGCTAAAGTAGTCTGCATTATATATGACGATATCTGGACTTGGCCTTTTCGTTCTCTTCCTTGTCCTGATCCTGAGCCTCATCCCAAAATTTACGACTCAGTTATTTGGGCTGGTTCTCACTGTCCTCTAGTCTCTTGGTTGTTTGGTACAAAAAAAAAAAAAAAAAATCCGCAGGCATAGTTTCATTATCTGGAGAGAGTGAGCTTAAGAACCAAAGAAAAACTTCACAGTTTGCAATCGATTTCCTGAAACTTTGGATGACCTTCTCTTTGAGTGTTCCTTCTCCAGTCAAACGGGGGCTGCTTGCTGATCCTGCTGCATTCCTCAAGGTCCCGCCCCTTGGCCTCTAAAAATTTGCCTAGTTCTGCACTAATTTCAAAGGGAAAGGTTTCCCTAATCTTATAACCTTTGCTACTACAGTCCATTTTGTTTGGCAAGAGAGGAATAGTTGAATTTTTAGATGCATTCATAAGCCTCCTTCAGCTGTTATTGGGCAGATCAGATTTGAAGTCAGGATAAAAGTCTCTCAAAGCAAAAATATGAAGCCTACTTCTTTATCCTCTCAGCTCCGAGACAACTGGCATATTTCTCTCTAGTTGTTTTCTCTTGGATAGGCTTTACTGTCATCAGCTGTGGTACATCTCTTGTATAAGCTTGTGCCTTGTCGATTCTTCCCTTTGGTTTCTAATAAATAGTTAATTACCGAAAAAAAAAAAGTTGTGAAGGAAAGTTACTATTTCACCGAGGGAGGTGGGTGTCGGAAAAAAAGGCAGTGCATTTGGCAGAAGCCTGGTTGGCACGACGACGGCAAGAGGCAACGGACCTTTCCAAATCCGCAATCGTAGCTAGATAGATGTTTGGATCACAAACCCCAAAACCTCGCGATAACCCCATTACTTGTTGTGAACCACTAATAAGAGTTTTTCACATAGAGATTATTTGTCTATTGTGCAGATAATCCCATAATTATCTGAAGATTTTGAACCTGGACACGATCAACTGATTCAAACCTTTTTGGAGATATACAAAGATCAAAATAAAGTCTAGAACCGTGGGCATGGAAGAAAGTACTTTAGGTGAAACTAAATTGAAAAATTGCTGAACAAAAAATAGTCTAAACATACCCCCAGACTCCCCAGAAGATCATTGGGGTGAATTTAATAGCTCTGCAAAGTTGCTCGTACAGTTTCCCACTAGGCTTCCACCACTTAAAGACATGAGACTGCAGTAGAATTGAGAAAGAGGGAGAAAGTTATGAAACAACCAAACAAGTTTGTGGAATGAAAAATGTACATGGAAAAATACTTGTCTATTAACAATACCTATGAGATAGGAAGATACAAAGGACATTTTGCGGACCATAACATTGTGGACACTCTTATCCAATAAGTTAGACATTGATTAAATAAGTTGTTTTCTAAAAGTTGGCCCATTTCAAAATAATGAATACTTGAATGAGTCTAATGACAGTTGATTTGTATCCTCATAATGTAGCAATATTTTGATATTTTTGCACTTTTGTTTGATAGAATAGTATTTCCAAGTTTTGGAGAAGTAACGTGTCTGCGTTTCTTGTGCTCCATATGATCCATTCGGAATCCAATCAGCTTTGATGAAGCCCGAATCAGAAAGGGGAAAACAAAGAAAAGGTAACATAAAAAATCAGTACCTGACCAAAACAAAAAACTGGAACCAACGGTTTGCCCTTCTCCATGGCTATGCGTATGAATCCTCGTCTTGACTTGAGGAAGGCAACCTAAAGAGACAGAGTGAGTTCAGGTTCACAACAATACGCATACTGCTATTAAAGAAATTTAAGCCAAAGAGAAAGAGAAGATAAAGAAGCCCACAGTAAATGAAATTACCGTTTATACTCAAACCCAAAATCTAGATATGGTTATGGAACAACGGAAAATACAGAAACTTAATGACAATGAGAGTTGAGTTATGGTAGGAGTTAGACCTCAGAACCTCGTTCAATGTGGTTTATCTCCTGCACTCCACCGGGGACTATGATGCAGCTATGACCGGCTTCCAAGAGAGACAAGAAATTCTCCCTCGACGCAGGTGTAAGTCCCATCCACGTCCATATATGCCTAACGAAGGGCGTTTGGAATGCCTTTTGTGGGAATTCAAGTTGTTAATAAGCACAAAAAGATATGAATGGATCCATGAACTTTACAAGTTTTCAAGCACTAAAGTGGTTTACTTACAGCGTTACTTGCAAGGGTCTTAACGTTTGGAAGGGACATGAAACCCGTGGGCTCGTTGAGTGCAATTGAACCAATGGGCAAAACTGAATGCGGCTCATAGCCAAAAACTGCACAAACCAAAGACTTATTCACTACTTTGAATGAAACAAGAATGAATAAACTGGAATCATCAGCACATAAAGCTATAGCTTCTTGGGGATCACAGTGGTGAAAACCACCAGTTCAGGTCAGGTTGCCAAAATTGATACGTCCTCACCAGACTCGTGAAAGAACCAAAGACAAAATGTAAAGGGACCTTATGTAAGTTGTTGAACTAAATCATACAAATCAAACATTTGTGATACTGGTACAACATTTAGAATGGTTTTATCCAGCAGTGGGGCAAAGCAGCACATGAAAAGTGCATCACTTGTGTGTCGATAAACCACATGTGAATGCATCCTTATCCGGGGAAAACCAAAACTATGTAAAATACTAGTCCTTCATTTTATAATCTAATTAGCTTGCTAGATTGGTAGTACTCCATAGCAAAGAGGACCATTCCAAGGGCAATAGCCTAAAGCACAACATAAGAACTTGTCACTCACCAAGTATCACTCTCAGAAAGCAAGAAAAAGCTAAAATTCAATGCTTTGGTCAAACCATGATCGAATCACAGTAGAGTTTCATACCATGAGACAACTGCCCATAAATAAGGGTGGGCATCGTGTCGTGTCATCTCGTGTTTGGGTCAGAATTCTCTCAACCCTAAAACTTGACTTGTTTAGCTTTTTGTGTTATCGTGTCATATTCGTGTTCTGTGTCAGAAATAGCCGATCCTAACCCGCTAACTTCGTGTCGGGTTCTTGTGTCGCGTCAGAAATTCCCACCCCTACACATTGGGCTAGTAACACATGGGAATTGGCGAATTTGCTAGACAATGGACAGTGAACACTTGGACGTAGAAGGCCCTTTCTATCCAAGGTCCTATATCCTTTCGTTTTTAGACAACACAGGATGTCCGGACTATCTTACGCATACCTCGACAAATTCTTGGGGACCAATCCCACTGTCCACTACTGGCAGGGGTTTGATTACAAAGGCGGTCAAAGCCCCATATAGAGTGGCCCCACATGGCACATGGCATGGCAAGGGCCCATATCATTCTTAAACTGTTTTTGCTTGCACCGTTTGCACTATATGAAAGGATAACTTCAAGCCATTCTGAATTTTGTATTGTTTTATAGAGTAACAGATTAATTTCAGGGCCTGAACATTTCTGTCAAAGCTCATACACAGAATTCCAACTTTATTAAAATCCAGAAACTGGCATCATAAAATGATACTTACCATAGGCCTTGCTTGGATCAAAGGCTTTAATATCCTCCACATGTAAAGTCACCGGAAAATAAGCACAAGCACGCTTGCAAATGTACCTGAAAGTCTTCTAGTAATCAGCATCGTTCTATATAACCAACACCCTAGTGTTTGAGCCACTGAGAAAAAAATTACTGACCTCGCTAATTTCTGGCCAAAATTGCTATTGTCGTCTATTGGAATCAGTGTAAATATCACAAGCAACCCCAATACCCTGCATGATGAACAAACACACTGAGGCGATCTCCAATCCTCAACTTCCTATTTTTTCCAAATCAGTTTTGACCATATAATTGATTCTACATCAACAAAACTTATCGAAGAACTCGTTCAAACCAATAACCATTACTATCAAAAGTGAATGCTCCAATTCTGAGACTATTGAACTTTTGTTTTCGAAATTTCCAAGCTTATCCCCGAAAGTTCTCTCAACTCTCTGATACATTGGCTCACACATCCAGATTTTACCCGGGATATCCCAGCTCCTGTGGTTCTTCTAGACCTGGATCTGGACTGTTTAGTAAACTGGCTCAGTCATCTATATTCTGTCCTGGATCTCTCCCATCCCAGCTTTCATGGCTCTTCCCCACACCGATCTCACCGACCATGTAGCACTGACTCAATAGCTCCACCATCACCGCAGTTTTCTCTACTTCTTTTTGAAAACTTAATAAGTGGGTTTCTTACCCCTTCAGTCCAATGGGGATATCAGAATTTCATATTTCCTTTTTAGTATAGTTGCTTGATAGTCTAGAATCTCCTTCCTTATTTGGTCATGTCGGAGCCGGGAGCCTCATTGAGATTCTATGGACAACAAATTGCACGAGCCGGAAAAATGAACGATTCAAATTATATTAGCGAGTGCTGACCGATCGTTACTTTCAGGGCCCGGAATTAGTCGAAGTTACGCAAGCTGACCCGAACATTCGGTTATAAAAAATAAAAAAACAGAGCACAACTCACAGCAGGCCTTCTAATTGTGTATGTTTGAGTCTATGACTGTTTTTCCAATGCATGTTTTACGGGTATAACGAGCTGACAGTGATGCCCACTTTTTCAATAGCACACCAACTTTTTATTTTTAAGAACTATACGCAGTAATAATTTATTGATGTAAAATACTTTACGTCGACACAAACGGAAGCCTAACACACTCACAATTGTAGGTGGTGTCTTTTTCAAAGCGAAACAAAAAGTACGCGGGGTCCACTTCTATTGCACAGTTGTTCACTACGTAATGTTTCGAATCAAAAAATAAAGTAAAACCATATACGCATACGTGGGAGGAGCTTCGTTCATTGTACATAAGTATTTCCTTCATCCCATATGTGATTTTTAAAATTTTATTTAATAGAACTAATCGATATCTTTCCATCCATATTACTTACAAAAAAAAAGCATCGCAAATTAAAAGATATAGATTGTTTTTATAAGACTGAAATAGTGAAAGCGTATAACTTTTTAGTACGGAAGGAGGAGGGAGTATTTGTAAGGGACAGAAGTTGAGCTTACACGAAGAACTGAGGAAGGGGAAGGAAGAGGAAGGAAGCAACGACGACGGCAATGTTGAAGTGGATACCCCCAAGCCAAATAAACGCCGCCAGAATCCCGTGAACTACTGATCCTTTTGATTCCCTGAACTCCGCCGGCGTTGGCCCGGCTGACGAAGGAGGTCGCCGCTTTCCGTCCACCGTCCCCGCCACCATTTTACCGTCGAATCCAATCAGCACTTTCCTTCCAAGTGCAACGTGAGTGAATCAATCACAAGCATACCTACTGATACGTACTTATATATATATAATACAAATTGAACTTTTTATCTGTCTTGCCGATAAAAAATAATAGAAAAGCTATTTTTTTAAATTTCTTTTGGAATAGGAAAGCACGTTGGAGTTGACAAGGAATCCGACGTGGATTCCACCGCCGCCCAACCACCCCCAACAACCATCCCCTACGACGACTGTTGAATTTCGAATCCACCTCCCCCACGCGGACCCAAAGGTTATTGGTTAAAAAATTTGGACTTTTTAGATAAGCAGCCGGCATAATTATTTTTGGTTTTATTTTATCAGAAGAATATGTATTTTTTTGGTACTAGTTGAATCTGGAAAGCAATGAGATTTCATTCACACAAGCCAAATGGAAATAGAACATTGCATAAACACGAGGAATTTTTTTTAGTTTTGATAATCGGATGTCCAGGCCAGTTCACGCGTACCTTGACTAATTTCGGAGCCACTTTGAATTGAAAATAACTCCAGTTGCCCTAAGAGTTTGCTGGCAAGTGAATCGAATCTAAGGCCTTAGGTGAGACCGTGAGAGCAAACCCTAAGTCTCATGGCAAGACCATTTTGTCAATCCCTTGCGGTACAATGTTAGTCGAGGAACAGTGTTTCACACACCGATAAGCCAAAAAAAAAAACCAAATGGCAATTATACTTCATAAATCCATCTGAAAGACGAAGACACCAAATTAGGAAACAATAGTGCGATTTTGTTCACTCTCACTTGTGAACGTTATCCTTGCTCTAATTGATGAAAAAAGTGCAGGGTAGAGCTTATTTATAATAATAATAAAAAAAACATGTCAATCAGATATCCATTACTTAGTGATCGAGTTCTTGTTAAAATGAAAAGGAAAGTTAAAATTTGAAATTTTACTTCATAATAAATTGTATTCAATCATGAAGTTTCCATTTTCCGATCAACTTGAATTTGTTAGTACTCGTCAAGTTTTACATTATGAAAGGTTCAGGTCCAATTTTTTGTTCAGTGGATAAATTGTTCATATTTAAGGAAGAAGAAGAAGATGATGGCGTATTGGACTTTTAGTCATTTCTGTTAACGGTGCAAACATTAATTTCATAAATTGGGTGTGTTTGCACAAATTTACAAACTGCAGTGAGTACAGATGCAACAAAGTGAACCAGAAGGCATGTAACTGCACGTGGCTCAAACCACAGGGGTATAAGTGAAGTTTGTGCTTATTTCTTTTGTTTTATTATGGGTGTATATGAGTCGGATTGTGATGTTTCTAAAAAATCTTGAACGGCCCGAATTGCTGCGACTTGTATAAATCAGTAGCAAAGTTAGTATTTTTAATGCTGATTGGAAAAAATATTTCTTCTCTGAACTGTTCCAAGGAATTAAGAACCAAAATATGTACTAAAATACGAGTAATATTTTCAACAAAAAGATGAATAAAACAAGAATTTATTTTAATAATTCTATTTATCTAAACATATTCTTATTATTTTGTGTTTATTAGTGTGAATTACAAGATTAATCTCTTCATGTAAATCAATGTATGAGGAATAATTTTATAACTAGCACTAATAAGGACCAAAAAAATAGTAGTGTATTTGAATAAAAGAGGAGTGCTAAAATGTATTCCGAAATACTAATATTTGGATGTGACCATAGCGGCTCTCGGCTCGCTGTGGAATGCCCAGTTTGAGCCATAGCTACCTTCTAAAAGGACATGCTGTTATCACAAGCACCACCTAGGTACAAGATATATAGTATTTGGCAACAACTCCAAAAAGACATGCCCATGGCGAGAATCGAAACCGAGTCATGTCTGTAATACGCACCACTGTCGGTGGTCTTCATTATTAGTTCAAGATAGTAACTTTTGTTCTATGAAATAGTTGTCATTTTACTAGTAGTCCAACTAAGAAAGAGGAGCTAAGATTATTGGTCACCAGTCTTGAAATAAATATACATTTTGTATAAAATTAGGTACAGTGGGAAAAGAGTAAACGCGTTGGTATGGGGAAATCATTAGGATAATCATTGAATTAAGCAGTAGTAATAAAATAGTACTCGAGTAGTGTTCTTTTGGTCAATAATAAACACCTGCAGATCGGCCTTGACAAATTCATTGGTGAGACAGAAGTCCTTGTCCATTCTTAAATTTAATGAACTTTCACCTATGCGATAATCTTGTTTTGTAATGAATTGGGTCAAAATCCAATATGTTTTCCATGTGATGGAAGGTGGGGGTAGGTGGGGGCAACAAACTCTGCCAAACTAACGAAAAAATTTTGGGTGCTGAGTGGATATTGCTAATTGGTACTTAAGCATGATCCGAGCCGTCCAAATGTGTTTTGGACGGTCCGGATTGATTCACTCTCTCCTCTCACCCAAACACTTTTTCTTTTCATTTTCTCTCTCTAAAATCCGGACCGTTGGTTCGTGTTATGGACGGTTGAGATTGTCGAGCGAGTACCACATGGGCAATACCCACTCAGCACTAAAAAATTTCTCCAAACTAAGAGGTGTGACTAGATTTAAACCACAACTTCGAATCCCGGGATCGAGTCTCTTGAATGCCCCACACTGCATCCCGGGATCGAGTCTCATTCCCCATGTAATAGATTTGTTGGAAATAATTGTTAGGATTTCTGTAAACTTATATTATTGGAGATAACGACGCAACAAATAAATAATATGACAATACTATAAATATGAAATAAGAGAGATTAGGAAAACTTATATTAATCGAGGCACGCGTAAAACGCTCTCCTAAGAGAAGATATGTTCCTGCTTGCACCGAGTTGTGTGACATTTCACTCCCAAGATACAACGGTCATCCAACGGAAGCTTTGTGTGCAGCTAAAGCTTTCCACACGAATCAAGAATCGTCTGTATGCTCAAAAGTAATAAGATAATATATATATATATATATCTCCATTTTCTCCATATATAATCTCACAATGTATATAAAGAATTCGTAATACTTTTGAGAGCATGATCAACTAATCTACTACTCTTACTAGGATACCTTTCCAGCTGTGAGTCTCCCATTTTAAGGAGTAAGAATAACTAATACCAAATTAATGCTTTCAAAACCTTTGACTATCGGTTAGTACAAATTTTAGGACTACCCACATTGAATTCCCTTAATTGTATTTATGGTGTCATGTAATAAGGTTGGGGGATGGTGCAGTGCACAAATGCACTGCACCGTGTAGTGCACCATCCGACCGTCCATTTCGACAATGGACGGCTCGGATTTAATCCGAGCAGTGAATTGAATCCGATCGTTGATTGTTTGGATTAAATCCGAGCCGTCCATTGTCGAAATGGATGGTCGGATGGTGCGCACTGCACCGTGTAGTGCATTTTGTGCACTACAGGGACCCCTTGGCCATATAATAACTGGCATGATAAAACTAATAATTAAATCAATCAAAAAAATGAAGGTTAATAATTTTAAATCACAAAATATCTAACAAGATTAAGAATGATGAATGACAAAAAAAAAAAAAAAAAACGTCTTCTTTGTTCACAAACTAATAAATGATAATGACATAGCCAATACTCATCAATAATCAAAAGAGGAGTTACTCGATCACATTTTCTCCCTTGGCGAGAACCACGATTAAAAAAACTAAAAATTAATTGACAAAGTTCGGAATTAGGACACAAAAGGCCAAAATTAGATAAAGAAAACAGAAAAACACTATAAGGGGCGGACACAAGATTGGAATGTGAATTGACCGAACACTACAACAAAAATTAAATGGGCCGGTAAACTTATATAGTTGTAAAAATTTTAAAAAATTATTACGATATTTATTAAAAAAAATTTAAACTTGGACGCTGAGCAAACTCGCCGCGGAAGTCAAACTCTCTTCCTATTTAGGAAATAATTCCCAATCTCTTGATGAGGAAGTCAAACTCTCTTCCTGACCCTATTTAGGAAATTTCAATTTTCAAAGGCAAGCCGCGCTTACGTGGATTTAACAAAACGCAATAGAAAACCTAAACATATCCAATCTAAATCTTGAGATGATATCATGAAACACAAGTATGGAAAATCAATACCTTACGACCTAGACATGAGCCTCATGCTCTATTAACACATATTTCGAGAACAAAGAAGAGCGCGGTCTTGTTCCTATGTGTATTTTTAACACAGATGGAGAAACAATTTACACAGATATAGATCAGTTTTCTTATCAATCGATATTAAAGTTTTCGTTTGCACATCAAATTAGGGAATATTGTAACGTTCGTATTCTGTTCCGCAAAATTGATTTATTTTTAAAACTGAACTTTATTACGTTTTACGAGAGAGATCATGCTCTCAAACCCAATTTCACTTAATAAGGCAATTTCACTGACTTATTGCCAATAAGTCAATTTGTGGAAACCACGAATACTATAAGTCTTGTGAATCAGAATTCACAGCTTCTTAATTATTTTGTGCAACCTTCTATGTGAAGTTTGTCCACAAATTTAGAACTTATCCGAATCAACTTATGAATAAAAAAAAGGGTACGTAAAATTTGGATTTCTAGATTTGGATCTTAAGAGAGTAGGTATCAATTATTCAAGAAGTGTAACAACTTCCAATTAAATTTGTCATTTTTAGGTTCACCTTTGAAGATTGATGGATACAAAAAAGGTTTTGTCTGTAGTTGGTGGAGATTCTTTCATAGAAGTTACCCCATTTGTACTTTGAATATTGGGAAAAGCCATCTTTACCTCTAATAGTAAACCTTCATTCCAACGTCCTGATTCCAACGTCCTGATTTGGCTATATTGAAAAAACTGATTTTTTATATTTTTTTTCGTTTTGTTCTTATTAAAAAAAAATTACATTTGTTAGTTTTCGGTCGATTTTTTGTGGTTTCTTTACTTGTCTCGACGAGAGGAATCTAAAAAATATAAAATTGTTAACCAAACTTAAAGTTTTTTCAATAAAGACAAAAATAATCCAAAAAACTCAGTTTATTTTCCAATTACTTTTGACCATAATTTTATACTCTTTGGATCTCGACGAGATAAATCTAGAAACCACAAAACCTTGACGCAAAACTAATAAATGCAAAAAAAATTTGAATAAGGACAAAACGAAAAACAAAAAAACCAATTTTTTCAATTTAGCCATAAAATTACCCAGAAAATGCATCCAATGGTGCATATGCATTTTCTGAGTGATTTTATGGGATTCTTTTCGGCTACTGTACCAAACCGCATTTTATAAAGTTCAACCTGAATTCCTTTCATTTCAAATCAACTTATCCAAACAGAACTTTAGTACTATTACCACAGAGACCGAAAAAAAGTGATGATTTCCAGTGTTTCTGAAAATCAAACATAACAAGAAAATGGACTGAAACTGAACTGGTAGAACAAAAGTTCATTAGATCATAACTACGGATGATACTTGTATTTTATCATGTCAACATTCAACCCGAAAGCAGCGATTCCATTTTCTACTCGGTGTTGTCTTCTGTTTTCTGCTGTTGTTGCGATTCTTCGAGGTTGTTGCAGGGGCTTGTGCATAGACTTTATCCTCCTGCAAGACGGGTATGGCATGTTAAGCTCACTGGAGCAGATTTTGGCCTACAAAGAAGTGGCAATAATCTTGCTGTAATAAGAAAACAGAAACAAATTAATGACAAAACAAATAACTTTGAGGAGAGATGAAACACTTTCTTTAAGACGCGCGATATTGGACAGTATCGATAAGAATCTGGTAATGTGTTCTGTATAAATTTCCCGGGTACAACAATTTAGGCCTCATTTGATTCCGGGATTAGGCGCCTATATTACTTGGGTAGGTGTACTGCTTCATCCAAATCTGTGGCTTGTTTGTCGCTTCTTTGATGTTGTGCTGGCACTAGGAATCATGTTCTTACCCTTACTTAATCTCTCTTTGTTTTTGGTAAATATATGACCAACAGCATAAGGATCAACTTACATGAGCTAGGAGAGGATCTGTCCTCCCTTCAAGAGTACTGCTAGTTACATCTTGATCATCCTTCGTAACCGATGACAAACCTGAGCTGTTGCCAAATTTCTCAGAAACCGCAACTGTTGAAGACGTACTTGACTTTGAAGTGTTCTGTTCATCTATTTCTAGGCTCAACTGCATATTAAAACAAGTCGGAAAAATCATGAATGCACCAGATTCCATCAGAAACTTTACAAGTGAAGCGTACTTCGACGAGGGTACTATGAGAATCGTCAACAAACATATATCTAATCTGTAAAATCACTAATACACCCATTAGAAACTTTACAAGTGAAGCGTACTTGGACGAGAGTATTACCAGAATCGGTTAACATAGATCTAATTGGTAGAACCACTGAGACACTGGATTCCATCAGAAACTTTACTGGTTCCACCATAATTGGTATAGCATGGATCTGACATGAAATAGGTTTTTTTAACCGAAAACAAAAGATTTTCCATTTTCATTTGTTAAAAGATCAGTGTCACAGACGCAGATTTGGACACATATGTATCTGAAGTCATTCGATGCACGTGGGATCTACACATATCGTACGGCTCTGGATCCTAATTGAAAATACCTGTAACACCCGCTTTTCGAGCATTTCAAGTCTTTCCATCAGCGTGCCTTTGTGATGAACTTCGTCGAGCGCATTGGAAAGAGTTCTACAAGTCTTATCTTCTTGTTCTTCTTCTGCTTCCATGTCTCCGATTAGTACCGGCTCGGGAATATGTTTTTCTGAAAGGGCATTATGCTTCTCTTCCAGAAGCTGAAGCTGAATCATCATCAGGAATTTTCACATTCAAATGAGCAAGATGTCAAATATGTTTAAAGAGTTAGGATCAATGAAGTCTTTATCAATTCTGAATTCTTGTCATGTATGCCTTCTGATTCTGTGTTCTGTTTTCTTTGTCAGGGATTCTCTGCTCAAACTTCTTGTCCTTCATACATAATTATGCACTTACAGGTTTTTGACATGAAACGGTAACGGTCTCCGTGAAGCAATATTAGAGCTTCAAATGATACTTATCAAGAATCATGAGTCGTAAAAGTGATTTTTTCAACAATTGATTTCCAACAGAAAAGAAAGTTAAAAGAAGAAGTTGTAGAGCAGCTGAAATTTACTTAAAACTAGAAATCTTGAGACACACGAATTTCGTACCACAAGTCATGTGACTAAAAGTAAATAAAAACATAAGCAAATATTTTAGCAAGAGAGTATCCCTTGACATCATTGTTTATTTGACCGGATATGAACATCAGATTCAATAATATATCAAAGGATAACCCGATGTTATCATGTTATTAGCCGGTGTTTAGTTGAAATTTTTTATGGATTGAATTAACTATAACACATCTAAATGTGATATTATTAATTTCATTAGTATTAGTCCCATAAAACTCCATATTTATGAGATCACATACGCCTTCCCTATTAGTCACGTCAAACAAAACCGTCAATGTTATAAATCTCGCGGTAGAGAGAGAGAGAGAGAGAGAGAGAGAGAGAGAGAGAGAGAGAGAGAGAGAGAGAGAGAGAATTGCACTACCAAGCGATCAAGGCGATCCAATCTGGGAAGAACTGGCAAGGGTGAGGTAAATTCCTGCTTTTCATCAATCTCCATGGTGTTTATCGAATCAAGTCCTGCTTTTCTTCTGTTTTTTCAACCTTCTACCCGTCTAAACGCATAATATGCATACCATCATTTTTTGACACATTTGACACTGAAATTTTAATGCAACAGCATTCTGTTTCTTGCTTATTAGAGAGAGAGAGAGAGAGAGAGAGAGAGAGAAGATGTGGACACTTGGTCCAATCCAAGCTTCCAAGATGTGGAAGAAACGGTTGTAGAGATAATGATTATAATGGGCAGAAGAAGCCAGTGAAAGAGGGCATTAAAGGACCACCACCCTTGCCATACTCTCTTATCACTATCCATGTAATTTTCTTTCTATTGTATACTTTTTGTTTTTTCGATAGTCAGGGGAGTCTGGGCCAACTTACATGCACCTCGACTAGTCCTCTTCCTAATTTGGATCAAAAGCAACGCCTGGATGAGGGAATTCATAAGAAATTACTCCACTTTCTTACGGCCTAATTCCAAAAATTGAACCCTGGTCAACTGGACAAACCCTTGAAGCTTATATTGTTTACTTTAGACTATATGATCCTGTCTTATCTGCTGTTATGAAAATCTTGAATTATGACATGGGTGGATGACTTGATCACATGCCACCTATGTTATATGGACTCGGGCACGTTTATGTGTGATTTAATAACGTGTACGTGTTTAAATGTCACATCGAGGTCTAGACTTGTCAGTAGTTGTATTTTCACAATTACTTTTGTCTATTTCTATGATAAGTTGTGTTTATAAGGTGTCATTCACCATCCCATCCACATCGTAAGTCATTTTTGGAAAATTGTGTCATTGTCGGATTAAAAGTTGAAATACTGTCGTATTTATTTCTCTATACAAAAGTAGCATAGCTTTTGAAAAGACTAACAACGTGAGACGGAGGGATTACTAGTTATTTTTCTAAGTGAATGTCTAACTGAATCTCGAGACACACATCTGATATCTAGCCCTTGCAGAGTACACTTTGTATATTGCAACCTTCTATGATAAGCCAAAAACCAAGTGTTTTTATATAACACTGGTAACAATATGGATCCCATGTACGAATGATTGTATTAAAAATTGGCAGAGATCTCAACTATATCAGCAAGTTCCAAGTTCAAGATCTATATTAAAGGATCTAGTTCAATATTCCTAACTACTTTCGTACATTTGTTATACATTTTGAATGCAGAATTTATATTACAAGGGAGAGCGGTTATATTACAAGGGAGAGCGGTTTTGCAAAACGTCTCTATCACAACGGTTCCTTGTGGCATGTGGGAGGGCTGTGATTGGAAGGTTATTGTTAATCTTCATTCAATGTAACAAATTCTTTTCTATACAAATTAGGACTTATAACCTTGATATTTATTGTATAGATGTAGGCCTAATGTATTCCGGTTTTTTCTTTATCTTTTCATCATCTACGTCGTAATATGAAACAAATGCAGCGGCCATACCTCGCCATAGGTCCATCTCATGAATCCGGCGTTTTTGTGTTTTTGTGCCTTCGATTTCTTGATTTTCTGAATTCATAGGCCATGAACAGTAGGGTTCTGCAAATTCCTCGGAGGGCAACATTTGACATCCAAAAAATAAGGAAGATGGAAAACCAAGTTATCCAACATAAATTCCCCAAGTCTCTACTTGGACTTAGGCAACTTGTGCATCCTAAAAATTTTCATAGAGAGCACACATTCGTTAATTCGTAATGAGTTTGATTGAAGCTAATGCTCTACAATCCAGGCTAGCAAGTGAAAAACCATTCATCAATCGCGATATACAGACGAGAAAATAAGAAGAAGAAGAAGAAGAATTTGGATTCCTATTGCTTGTATGTAGGTACTTTTTTGAACAAACTACTGTGCTTTCATTGGTAGCAAGCTCAAAGAAAACAAGTTCTAAAAACTGTTAAATGACTCTTGATGATGACCTTCCTTCACAGCAACATCGCTCAAAATCACTACCCAAATATACAAATCCTTATCCTCAAAGTCTTTTCGCATAGGGTTTCCACTGATGGCTTGAGTGAGGGATGTTCAAGACTGGCATGGTTCTATAGTTCTGCATAATTCCCGGTAAATTCACAAGTCTCGAAAGAACACCTCCTCGGGATGGAATTCATGAAACGGCGAGTGGCGTCTTTGACATTAATCCACTTGTTACCACCTACTTCCCCTCCGCACAGTGGGCACGAAGTCGAGGCAGGTGATTGGAGAAATTTGTTGAGACAGTTCGAGTAGCTGGTGTCGCACATGTAAGGGCGGCATCCTTTTTCGGCATTAGAGCATTGTAAGATGACTCCATTGTGAGGAGTTTCCATGCAGATTGAGCATTTTTCTTCCGTGACTTTCTTATAAACTGATTTCGCATGCGATTTTGACATAATCCTCTTGATCTTCTTGGTTTTGGTGGTGGAAGGATATGGAGATGCTTTGACATGAGTTGATTCTCTTGTTTCCTTGGGCATTCTGGGGGTTGATACTCTTCTCTAACACAAGGAAAACAAACACAATGGCATGAGTTGCCGTTGCAGACCCCACATTAAAGCAGACGGTCTTTCTGAAGACATATATATACAACGGAATTTATCTGGATCCGGAGACATGTAGCGCCCCAAAGCTACAGGGGTTTGTACAGCGCATCACAGCCGTCCAACTTGACAATCAATCGTCTGGATTCGCATACGCTGGCGTCTACAAATCGAGCCATTTAAAATACTTTTGGACGGCTGTGATTGGGGCATTACAGGATCCCCGAATCCAATTTACCTACAGTAACTCAGGAGAAAATCAACTCGATAACGTGATTAACAACTCAAGAAACAGATATATCAACCGGTGAAATGCAAGCAAACTCGAGCCGTGGGGGCAGGGACAGTCGTATGATTCAAGTGTGAGTTGGGCAAAACTACAACAAAGGGCTGGCGAACTTATATACTTGTAAAAGAACTTTGAAATTCTTTTTGCAAACATGGGATAAGATAGAAACCAGAAAAAATATTTTGTCTAATAAACTCTACTCTTGTTTCCAGAGAAATGCAGCAATTCAAAAGAAAGTGATAAGAAAAATGCATAAGGCATGATAGGAAAAACCTTTTTATAGATATCTAATCAGCCCATGTGGGTAATGTTTCTCAAGTAATGGGAGAACTTTCCTTGTTTGGGATCAACCCAGTTGCTCAAAACATAGAGATGGAAGATGCTAAAGTATGATAGCCAAAGCCTTTCGTGTTTCTACTCAATCCATAGCAGCAGCACAAACACTCAATTACAGGGGTTTTCAAATAGGGGGTCAGCAAATCATATCATTAGATCACCACAAGAACTCCAATTTATGGTTTGTCAAATGGGGGATTTTTCGATTACTGGTTATTAGGTGTTTTTTTTTCTTCTTTTTGCAAAACGGCAGAGAGAGAGAGAGAGAGAGAGAGAGAGAGAGAGAGAGAAGTGTTCGATCAATCGACAGAGATACCTTCGTGGTGGGATATGGCGTCACCCGGGAGGTCTTTTGCCGAGGTGGTTGGTGGTCGCCGGTGGTATCTCGTGGTGGTGGTCACCGGTGGCGTCTCGTGGTGGTGGTCGCCCCTCTCACGCTCTCTCTCTGTATCGACTATCGAGTACGAAGAAGGGGAAGCAGAATAAGGGTTTTGAGGTTTTTTTTTTTTTCAACAAGAAAAATGACGTCGTTTTGCATTGGTCCCTTGTTTATAATTGGTTGTGTAGCGAAGGTCAGGTTAGGGGTAGGTTCTGCTGGTCTTCCGATTTTGGGCTTTTGCTTTCAGATTTCATTGGGCCAAAAGGTGCAAATGGACGAGTTGGGTAGGCTTTGAAAGGGGTAATACGGTTCGTGAGTTGGACATAGCCCAATTGGTCCAATTATATAAACGGGTGGGCCGGGTTGGGTTAATATTGGACGGATATGGACCGGTAATTGGGTTTGGATTTTGTTTGCCACCTCTAATTTGACCTTAAATTTTATTGGAATTGTTCCTCCTAATTTCATGTAAGTGCATAATATGAGAGCACAAAAATATTGGGGGCCCCAAAAGAAGATAAAATTTAGGTGTTTTATGCGGCTGAATAGATTTTAACAATATATCGAATTGTAGTTTCCTTTAATGTATAATCTTCAAAACATAAATTCTACTATAATTTTATGCTTATATCCTATAATTTCCCCTCATTATAGTAAGTTTTCTTATAAATGTAGTAGTAATCAAAACAACAAAGAACAAGAAGAAGCAAATCATCCTACCAAAAATAACAAAGGATAAAAGAATTTACACAGGGATGGCTCTAGAATCTGCCGGGTTTTGTATGTATCTTTGTATCTTCTTCATCATAATTAAACAAATTCAGTGGCCATACTTCATGTAGGGTGAATTGTGCATAATCAAGCGATTCTTGTGTATTTGCGCGTTCGATTTCTTGATATTTCGTAGGCCATGAATAATAGGGTTCTACAAATTCCTCGATTTCTTGATATTTCGTAGGCCATGAATAATAGGGTTCTACAAATTCCTCGACGGGCAATATATCATCCAAATGAAGGAAAACCAATTTGTGCAACATAAAATGCAAAAGTTTGAAGCAAAACTAAAAATACAAAAAAAAAATTGAAAAAGATAAATGAAAAAAGAAATAGTAAATTCTCAACAGACTTTTAGGTTCTGTTTTGAGCAAACTTGTGCTTTCAGGCCAAACTTCACTTCTTATTGGTGTTGTGAAAACAATACGGTGGCAGAGATTTATATAGGTTTTATCACCGACATTAAGTACAGTCTTCCGATATTGGGCTTTTGCTTTCAGGCTTTCAGCTTCCATTGGGCCCAAAGGTGGCAAATGAACAGGTTGGGTAGGGTTTAAAATGAGGATAAATTACCATTAAGGTAAGAAAACAAATATTTATTTCCATTCCTGTGTAGTTTCCGCACTTGGGGGTGTTGGGTATGCCAGTGGAGTTATTGGTGCCTTTTGAATTTTTTGCCAGAGTGCGTAGGAAACGGCACACCAAAAAAGGACCGGCCCATACTTTACCTGTCCAACCCACTTGGTCTAATTATGTACACGGGTAGGCTGGGTTGGGTTAATATTGGGCAGAGATGGGCGGGTAATTGGGTTTGGGTTTAATTTGTTTGCCACCTCTAATTAGACCATAAATTTTATAGGAATTATCCCTTCTGGTTTAATTTGTTGCATCCGCATTTGTGGCTAAAAATATCATGTTGTTATAAATGACATGTGTATAATGGATGACCATTCTTCAAAGGAGTGGTTGTCTTGAATAGGTTAGTTGTACGTCTTAAACAGGATAGTTGAAATGGCAGTAGCCTTTTGGCTATATAAAGGAATCGGCCAGAAAGGAATTGTACACACAGTAAGAGAGAAAGAAAAGTAAAAAGCAAAATACCACTCTGAATAATATTTGAGGGGTCCAGAAGGCTTTTAGCCTCGTACAGGTTTCGAGCACCCTTTCCCCTCGGTTCGCATGGACGAAGTGTAGAACTGATGCCAACAAGGTGAAACACTCAACAAATATAGAGCACACATTTGCTAAGACAAACTTTGATTGAAGCTAATGCTCTACAATCCTGTCTACAAGGTCAGATGATTCGCACAAAATCAGCAAGTAAATAGCCATTCATCAATCGCGATATAAAGAAGGAGAAAGAAAAAGAAGAAGAATTTGGTTTCCTAATGCTTGTATGTAGGTTCTTGTATGAACAAACTACTGTGCTTTCATTGCTAGCAAGTTCAAAGAAACAGTTTTAAAAACTGTTAATGACTAGATGATGACCTTCATTGCTCGAGATGCGGAAATTAATGAGCTTCTAGTATCGATAAACGTACTCTAAAATCTCCTACCGTAACTTCTTCCGATTCAGCTCCGTTATCTGAGAAGCCCCAAGGTAGAATGTGTGGAGCGAACGACCAATGGAGTGGTGACATGCGAGTTCCTACTTCTCCATGTCAAGTACCCGAAACCATAGCCCTCTGATGGAGCTTCTATCTTAAAACTCACAGTGAAATCGATCTTCTGTCCATAACTACTGAAGACTAATCGTCTTGGCACAACTGTAACATTAATTCCCACAGGGGATGAGATAACTGCTTTGTACGTACTATTAGGCTCCCCGACATTGGTAACTGTTCGCGTTACTGAGAAGTAGTCCTTGAGATTCGGTACTGTGATGGACGGGTAGTTGAGTCCAGTTGCTGTTGTGAATGTTTGATCACAAGTGCTGTTGTCTCTTGTTATCAAATGAAGCGATTTCTCGTTGTAACCAATTGAACAAAGGAAGGCTTTGTAATCTGTGGTTTGTGTATCGTAGATGAGACCGGGATTAAGGACTCTTGTTGGGTTCACGAAACCAGCTCCATAATCGAATGCGTTTGCCCTCTTTCCTTCTGGATCGACAGTGAGAGGTTTGCGATTCTTGTTCATCATTGTAGCTGCATTTCGCAATCACAATTTTTTTAGAAAATTCCAACACTCATTTGGCAATATCAGGAAGAGGGGCAATTCGTGTGATTCATCACATCGTGTCTCAGATAATCTGTTCGATTTATTGAAAAAATCTTCAAAGCGAAAAATTGCAGTAAACACAAACATTCACAAGATTCGTAAGAAATCGTTTCTTTAGTTGGCCAAAGAACTCAACCTCATTAATAAAAAAACATATGTTTCAAGAACATGATCTTGATTAGTACCAAGGACTTTACCAGTTGTCATGATTGCAGATTTGATTGCGGAAGGAGACCAAGATGGATACACAGCTTTGATCAAGGCCACGATTCCCGTCACATGAGGGCAAGCCATGGAAGTGCCTGAGAGAATGTTAGAATGCATTTTTCTGTTTGCTGGAGACCAAGCTGCTAGGATATTCAATCCGGGAGCCACGACATCAGGCTGCAACGAAAGAGGAATTATGCAAACTGAAAACAAAATAATTACCGGTGATTCAGATATCGTGAGCTTCCAAGTACGAAATTCACCTTCAGGATTTCTGGAGTCAAGGAATTCGGACCTTTCGAAGAAAAAGCTGCTATTCGGGGAGCAGGTTGAGATCCTAAGACAGTCTTCGCAGAGAAAATCATAGATGTGGCCTTTCTGTTCATGAATCATGATGAGAGAATTGCTTAAAATCCAGAGAGGAAAAACAACCAAGGCTGTGTTTGGATCATGGGATTTTGTGTTTCTGCTTTTAGGCCAAAAATAACTTCAAAAGCTACTTATAAACTAGTTCTCAGGCCCTTGAATTATGATTTTAGCAAGTAGATTTTACTTATCTAAAATGTTTTACAAACACCCTCTTTAGTTTGTTTGTCGATTTTCCATTTTCTTGGCACATATCCGTCCCGAAGTCCATGAACCAAGCCCAGCCTAAGAAAACCTCCGCACACAGAATATCTTTCAAAGAATCAAAGTTAAGAACAAACCGCGTACGATTAATGTAACTCAGGATCTTATTTCCAGTCCGTTTCCCAACGACAGCGGCCGGGATCACGAAAGGAATAGCAACATCTTTATCTGCTTCATCTACAAGAATCATCCCAACTCCACCGGCTGCTTGGACAACCTTGCTCTTCACCAGCTTCGACTCGGTTGAACTTTCAGCATGCTGGCATACCAGAATCTTTCCTCGGGACTTAGTACTATTCAAGGAGCTATCCAAACAGTAACTGAAATGCAGAAGAGAAGCAAATAACTTTTGAGGTTTCGCTATAGCAGATAGATACTTAAATGGTATTCACAGCCAAGTACCTTTTGCTTCACCTGGATTGATAAGGAGTGAAGTATCCAGCATAGGCTTCAGAAGCAGAGATGATCCTTGTGGAGGTATTCATTTGGAGTAGAGTAAGGCTTTCACCCTATTCAAGTGACCAAAAAAACAAGAGTCTCAGAATCAATGAATTTCTATCACTTATCAGGAACATGGTAACATGATAAGAGTAAATTTGTTTGTTCTTGCTACTAGAGTTCAAGGTACTTATGTAGTAAGTTCTTGACAATTCAAAGGCAATACGATATCTTATTTTTCGTTTTTATTGACCATCTATGGGAGCACTATGGGTTACTTTTTGACATGTTATCCAGCCGAAAATCTACCATCCAAGATATCATAAATTAGCTTAAGTTTCTTCGGAATATCATTCCTTGAAACAAAACTTTTTTTTTGTCTTTTATGGACGTGAAAATCTAACCCAATTAAGTAAACCAGTGACAAAACGCTGTAAACAGATGCTAACCGTAAACTAAACATTTTGAAATTGAGGGATTCAGTTCTTTTATTCCAAGTCCAATGTTCATTATATGTGTTTTATTCTTCCTAATGAAACCTTCAAGGGAAAAACTATGAAAAACTTTTTTTGCTCGCTTCGGATCACTAGATTTTCCGACTCATAAGAGAAATTTACCATAATTGGATATGTATGTTCCAAGCCACAGACTGCTAGTACTCTGGAACACTAGAACAACTCCCTTTGATATTTTCCTTAATAAATGGCAAATATCTTATTGGAGAAAATGGAGTCACTATGAATTTCTTTTTTTCTGAGCATTACCGTGAAGTTAGTACCATCTCCCAGTATGATATTGGATGTGAAGTCCCTATCAGTAGAGCTAGCAGCGACAGTGATCATCCACGGAGCAAGATTCGTTGCAGACCCCCGGTTCCCTTCATTTCCTGCCGAAGCAACCACAACTATTCCATGGCTAGAAGCATGGAACGACCCAATCGAGATTGCATCGCTGAAATAATCACCCTGAGGAGAAGCGGGACCCAGAGAGACCGACAAAATATCGACCCCGTCTTTGATAGCATCATCAAAGGCAGCCAGTAAATCAACGTCATAGCATCCCGAGTCCCAACATGCCTTGTACACTGCTATTCTGGCCATTGGTGCACCCCCTCGAGCACCTCCGGTTGCTAACCCGTTATAGTTCATGTTTGTGACGTATCTACCGGCAGCTGTTGAGGCAGTGTGGCTACCATGCCCAGAGGAGTCCCTTGGGGATTTGAATGAAACGGTCTTGACTGAATCATCTGCTTCTTCAGCTTCATAGCCATTCAAATAGTATCTTGCTCCTATTATTTTCCTATGTTTGCCACAATTTTTAGCAGAGAATGAGGATTACATTTGTTTATCTGTTCAGGTACAAGAAAAGGTTCACAATGTTGGGTTAAAAATAAAACTACCTGTTGCAAGTTGAAGCATTGAATGCTTCACCTGATTCGCATTTCCCTTTCCATTTGGCTGGCAGTGGAGGCATGTTCTCATCACTAAAACTTGGTGATTCAGGCCAAACTCCTGCTTTACCCAGGTAGCAGAATTAGTAGCAATTTCACACACACACACACACACACACACACACACACACACACACACACACACACACACACACACACACAGAGATTTGCAATTCAAAATGTGACAGCTGCCTCTATTTGTTCATCAAAATAATTTAAGTTCTTGCAATATGACTGGAGGGAATTTGGGGAAAACATTTTAGAGCCCATTTCTTCTACTGGATAAGAGCATCGAATTGGACAATATATTAAAGGGAACTATGTTCGGTGTTTGGTTAAATTATGACTGTTCAGATAAACATGCATAGGATATATAATTCGGCAGAGCGTACAATATATACAATAACATGGAGGTGTGGTAATATTGATCTCTTCACTGTTAGTCCTATAACATCACGCGTTTTTTAAGATTATATAGTGTTTCGCTATTAGTCCCATCAAACAAAACTAAGTGTTTGTTTATTAGTCCCATCAAACAAAACTAAGTGTTTGTTTATTAGTCCCATCAAACAAAACTAAGTGTTTGTTTGACAGCGGCAAAAAGGACTAAGGAGAAACAACAAGGACCAGAATAGAGAGTCCTTAACCAAATGGACCTCATAAATTTCTTGAACAAACTAAAAATGAGATTTGATAAAGGGCTTTGTTACCCCACTAAAGTTATGACTTGAAACAAATAGTGCATTAAAAGAAAAAGGAGACTGCTGTAAATGAAGTGTACAGTTTTCTACTACCTAATACTAGGAATACCCAGAAGTCATGTCTCCTTAACTGAACCAATAAATGAACGGTCCCTCATTTGTACCCAAAAAAAAAGAAGAAGTGCAGATATACTGTACAAAAAGTGGTCTCTATTAGTGAATTAATTGAAGTTCACAAAAAATAAAAAGAATTTTTATTTATTTATTTATTTGGAAGGGAGACAGAACTAACCAGTATCAATGAAACCTATGACAACATTAACTTGGTTCTTGGTTGAATAACCAGGGATTTCCATGGTTTCTTCCCCAACAAGACCCATGAAATCCCATGAATGAGTTGTGTGAAGCTTCCTCCTCTCATTGGGAAATACCGATACCACTCCCGGCATCTCTGTTGCAAAATTTTCCAAAAATGTAATTCAGACCCATGTATATAAATGTTGAGAGATGAATCAAACACACACAATAGGACGAGGAAAAACCAACGAGAATAATTTGCATGCACACATTTAATTATTATTTTTTGACTCGCTATTTCTAATTTTACTAAACGTTTTGTAGTTTTGCATCAATTATTATTATTTTATTCGTCTGAAGAATCTAAAAATTAGTAGAAATAATTAAATAAAGGTCAAACAATCAATTAAAAATAAATTTTTTTGGAAACAGTACAAATATTTTACATCGATATTTTTTTTTTCCCGATTTGTCCTGCCAAGGAATCTAAACACTACAAAAATGCTTCCAGAAGCTCAATAAATCAGCTAAAACACAGAAGTAGAATAATTCAGTACAGAATATTTTGAAATTGTTTTTGTCTGTGTTAACTTTTTCAATTTCGATGAATTTTTGTATTTCTTTAAGTTTTTCAATCCAAACAATTCACTAACAACAAACACAAGCCACTTTCTAATGAAATTTAAAGGTTTGGCCTAAAAATTTGACTGACTTATTTTTTCGTCTTTATTTGATTTTTTTTTTTTTTTAGTTTTGCATCAACTTTTTGTATATTATTGATTCATCTCGGCGAGAGGAATCAAAAAAGTAAAAATTATGACCAAAGCTTAAATTTTTATGAATAAAGACAAAAATAAGCCAAAAAGTCAGCTTTTTACAATTTTTTCGATCTTATTCAAAAAAATTGAGGGTTCTAATCATAATCTCTTACCTTTTTGGATTCCTCTCATCGAGACGAACGAATAATACTAAAAAAATCGATGCAAAACTAACAAACGCAAAAAAAAAAAAAATCAAATAAAGACGAAAAAAAAGTTAAGCCAACTTATTTAGCCAAACCACCATACCAATAAGCAAATCAATAAAATTTGATCAAGAACAGAAATAAAGACATACTAGCCATTTCAGAAGCCTGGTCCTCAGTCAATTTGGCTGCAAATCCTCTGAACCCATGTCTGTAACTACACACATGGGATTCCTTGGCCTTTTCACCACTGTAAGCAGAATCAAATCATTTCAACAAAGAATGATTAAATCAGCACACAACAAGAAGAGGGGGAACAGAAAAATAACATAAAAAACACAAGCAGAAAACTGCGAAATTTCGGTTTCGATTCAAAAGAATCAAAACTACAGAAAAGGAGAAAATAAAATCTGGGTTTTGAGTTTAAACCTTCCCCCATGGATATCAGTAAGGATTTGGTGGTTTTGCTTCAAAATCTCATCTGGGTCATCACCTCCGCTGCTTCCCATATAGACCACATAGACCTTCATAGACCCAATAACATAATATCAAGAGAAAAAACAAAATCCACAAATTTCTAAGGCATAAACAATGAGGAAGCAATAACCATACCTTAGCAGCAAAACAGAGCCTAATTTCGGCAAGAAAGGCAAAAAGAAGTAGACAGAGAATACCATTGGTACTAATAATCGTATTTTTCGACGAAGCCATTACTTGTCTCAAATGGGTTTGGATTTTCAGGATGGCAAAGAAGAGGATGGAGCTATTTTATAGGGTGGGAGAGAGAAGAGAGAGAGATGGAGGTTTGAAAGGGAGTGGAAAAGGGGTATTGTTCTTTTTTTTTTGGTGAAGCAAAGGGGTATTGTTCAGAGATACCACAGGACGAGGTATTCTATGCGAAAAAGTATAAAACATACTTTTTTTTTTTTTTTTTTGTTTGTCATTTTCAAAAAGTCAAAAGGATAAAGTATGAAAAATTTACTTTTTTACCTTTTCTAA
The DNA here is from genome assembly GCA_016920895.1 of Vaccinium myrtillus. Lineage (NCBI taxonomy): Eukaryota > Viridiplantae > Streptophyta > Magnoliopsida > Ericales > Ericaceae > Vaccinium > Vaccinium myrtillus. The sequence continues at coordinate 2,456,744 of CM029276.1, forward strand.
AACTTAAAATAACAACTCAAAAACTATTCTTTTTTGAAGAAGCAATTTTTATTGTTCAGAGATACCACAGGACGAGGTATTCTATGCGAAAAAGTATAAAAGATAAGTATTTTTAGTACAAATCAGTAGAGATCCCCAGGTTGTGTTTGATTTGAGTTTTGATTTTAAAATGGTAATGATTAAAGGGAGAAAAAGAATAATAATTAAAAAAATTGAATAATTAAATCCGGAAGGGAGTAAGTATGTACAAATCGAGTAGATCCCCAGGTTTTTGATTTGAGTTTTGAGTTTTGGTTTTTGTAATAATTAAAGGGAGAAATTCAGATAAAATAAAAAGGAATAATTTCATAAATCAAACCTAAATATTTTTGCCTATTTAAAGGGAAGGACAAAAACAATTTGCAATCAAACATTTTGCAATCAAACATAAACAATATTTTGCCCATTTAAAGGAACATTTGCATTTGAATCAAACATAAAATACAAGGAACATTTGCAATCAAACACAAAGACACAATAAGTGGCCCTATTAATTATGCCATTATAAATTGCAAAATACGATCAAAATGGTTATCATGTACGTGTACTATACTTTTTGATCAACCGATACATGCAATTATAAAACTATGATAGTAGTATATAATTACGTAAATGCATAATGTGCATCTGTAACTATTTTAAACGCAAAATATAAAACCTATCGTGCTATCACCATAAAAGTCGTAATCTAAAATTGCAGGCGACGTTCTTTTATTCTGTACAATAAATTTTTAACGAAACTTGGAAAGACCGGTATTAGGTTTTAAACTAAAATACATTGGATGGACAAACTTACATAGTTATTAAATTTAAAACAAAAAAACAAAAACTCTAATTTTTTTTGGTTGCCAGAAGTGGTCGGCCTCTTGGTGGGGTGGTGGTCCGCCGGATGTAGGGTGGTGATTTTTTTGAATTTTATGTTCGAAATTAGAATTTTTAAAAATTAGTTAGATCTCACTAATTTTTTTGGTTGGCAGAAGTCGTCGGCCAAAGGTGGGGTGGTGGTTGGCCGGAGGTTGGGATGTGATTTTTCTGAATTTTATGTTTGAAATTAGAGTTTTTAAAAACTAGTGACATCTCACTAATTTTTTTGGTCACCGGAAATGGACGACCAGAGGTGGGGTGGTGGTCGGCCGAATGTGGAGTGGTGATTTTTTTGAATTATATGTTTGAAATTAGAATTTTTTAAAATTAGTGACATCTCACTAATTTTTTTAGTTGCCAGAAGTGGTCGGCCAAGAGGTGGGGTGGTGGCCAGTCGGAGGTTGGGTGGTGATTTTTCTGAATTTTATGTTCGAAATTAAAATTTTTAAAAATTAGTGGCATCTTACTAATTTTTTTGGTCGCTGGAAGTGGTTGGCTAGAGGTGGGGTGGTGGTCGGCCGAATGTGGGTGGTGATTTTTTTGAATTATATGTTCTAAATTAGAATTTTTAAAAATTAGTAACATCTCACTAATTTTTTTGGTCACCGGAAGTGGTCGGCCAAGAGGTGGGGTGGTGGTCGGCCAGAGGTTGGGTGGTGATTTTTCTAATTTTATGTTCGAAATTAGAATTTTTAAAAATTAGTGACATCTCACTAATTTTTTTGGTTGCCAGAAGTGGTCGGTCGAAGGTGGGATGGTGGTCGGCCGGAGATTGGGTGGTTATTTTTTTAATCTTATGTTCGAAATTAGAACTTTTAAAAAGTAGTAACATCTTACTAATTTTTTTTGTCTTTATGTTCGATTATAAAAGTTCCTTGTCCTTCCATTTAAAAATGTCAAATGTTTTTTGTTTTTATGTTCGATTTCAAAAGTTCATTGTCCTTCCCTTTAAAAATGTCAAATGTTTTGGATTTTTGGCTAAGTGGCCCATTAAAAAATAGGTATTAATGATTGGAGAGAGATAGAGAGAAAAATAAAAATAATAGTTAAAAATAGGGGTAATAATTGAATAATAATTGAGAAAACCGGTTCTTGAAAACCAAAACGAACAAAGCCTCAGTGTGGGGTACGGGGACTGTGCTGTGCACCCATGCGTGTTGTGCAGTTCCTTTAGGGTCCTCTCGAGTCCCGTTGTTTGATCTGAATTATTAATTTTGTTTGTCGTTTTGAGTATGTAGGCCACCTAAAAATTTATTTTGATAGGATATCGGTAACTATTTGATCGGTGACCATTTAGCTTACCGTTTTGTAGAAAAAAATCACATATATAAATTTCATTGAGTTTTTCATTTTTAAGTAAAATACAATCTGAAAACATAGTTACTGAGATCCGATCAACATGAACTTTTACATGGACTACTTACTCGACGAGACAAACAAAATGAATGATTCAGATCAAGTACTGGTGCATAACACATTCCCCGACCCCTCAATGTGATACATTCCAAACCAAGGCAGGGTCTCTTATATGATGCAAAATAATACTCACCACACGATATCATTTGATAGTAATATTTTTGGGATCGCCACCATTTTGGTAATTTGGGGTGATTATTTTAAAGGCTCATCAAATGTATTTGTCAATCATACAAAAAAAAATTAGGTCATTCGAATAATTACTAAGAGTTTATCAGATCATAATTGTTGATTATTACTAAGAGTTTATCAGATCATAATTGTTGAAGGAAAATGGGTAGCTCAAAGTTTCGTGGTTCATTGTTTTTGTGATAAATATATATGTCAAATGGCTCTCAATGTCGGATTAATTTAATTATTTACACGGTGAATAAACTATCGACCATGAACCAAAATTATAATGTATTTTCAGTTTTTATTTTATTTTAGGTCAAGTGTGTTTGGGCTGACTAAATTCTCTACCCTGTCCCATCAAAGACGGGCATAACCATCTACGCCAAAACTAGAAAATTCACTAGAAAAGCTTTTGCGGTTTAACCCAGAAGTTGTCACGATATCTTAGTTTATATTTCATTACTATTATTAGTTATTACTTGAGCTTGATGTATTCATTCTACTGCTTCACATTAAATGAGACACACAAAAGAATAACCGGATTTCGTTCTTAAAATTAATGTACAAGTATCCTACAATAAAGTCAATATGAGTGAGGCTGGTACAGTTTGCAGTGAAGTGGAAGGCGAAGGAAACGTGAAGAGAGAGAAAGAAACAGAGCGACAGAGAGTCGTGGCAGAAAGAAACAGAGCGACAGAGAGTCGTGGCACAGGATTTGTTATTTTAAAAAGGTATTTAACAAACACTCCCAATCATCTTATATTTTAAAAAATCATTTATATTTTAAAAAAATTTATTTAAATTTAATTACCTTTTTTTGTTGGAAATTTATTAATGACCAAAATAAGAGGGTCAACCAAAATGTGTAAAGCAAGTTTTTTTACACGCCACCATATCCTGGTTCGGGATCGGCCTTGACTTTTAGGGGTTTAAAGTGGAAATTAGTCTTTTTTTTTTTGTTGGATCGTATAATAATGAGTGTAAAAATAAGAGGGTCATTTAAAATGTGTAAATTTTTAGAGGTCAAAACAGTCGTTCCCGAGTTTTTCTATATCAGGGATGGGGAGTCATTACGGCCCATCTGTTCCGGGTAGATATAGGGGATTATTCATTACTAATTTTATGGAATTTTTGAGGACGAGCCGGATATCAAGCAAATCTTATTACCCATTATCATTACCCCATCTCTTTGGAGAAATACACAAAAACATCCCTTGAAATTATTAATTTATGCTTTTAGGATATCAAGCAAATATTTCTATCAAGCATTATATATATATCCATGTCGTTTTGGGAAAAAGTGAGAAACTGAAAAAAAAGCATCCCATTATCGAACTGAAACATGGCAACAGTATCCCACCCAAAAGTGAGCAATTATCCACTGCTCTTGGGGAGAAAAACTGGGTGCAAATAGGGTATGCACATGTAGTATTTGAGTGTGAAAAATTATTTTGGAGCTCCAGATTTTTTTCCCTCTCTTTTTTCTCTAAATTCCGTGATTTTTGGTGTTTTGTTAACACTTTAACGATATCGAATGCTCATTTTTACTTTAAACAACAAAACGATCGCAAAAATTTTTAATATACCCAAGTTTTTTTCTAAAAAAGCTTTTTCTAAATTCTGAAGGGACATTTTTCTTGAGTCTCATTTTGATTTGTTTGAAAAAAACTACACCACCCTTGTTTCGGGCTATTGAACCTCATTACGAGATTAAAAAATTACGCTTTTGATTTCTACAGATTCTGCTAATTTACATGCAGTTTGACTTATCTCGAGATGGTGAAGTTAACAATTGGAAAAACCGCTAATAGCTCCAACGATTTTTCTTTTCAGTGCGAGTAGAACATGTGAACTCGAGGATCAACCTCTTATCTAATGTCATGCATTCACTCAATCAAGCTACTAGAAGTAAAAAAAAAAAGAGACAAAAAAAAAAAAAAAGTCCCATGTTGAGTAGTTTGTATGAGATATAAACGAATACTCAATAGGAATTTTTTTTGAGTATCTATGAGATATAAACGAATACTCAATAGGAATTTTTTTGGGTATCTACTGCACTTTTTACATCACATCCGAACATCACATCCGAGTCGTCCCTAAAGTATATTCATTACTTTGGAATTTTGGGATTAAAACACTATTTCTCCTCTTCTCTCTCTTTTTCTCTCCAAATCTGGACCGTTCAAAATCAAAATGGATGGCCTAGATGTGCCGAGGGGATACAGTACTGAAAAATTGCTCACTCATGACTCACCAGAGAATAATTCATGTATAAAAAAACTCCCCTGGTGGATCCATGCTTGCAAGAAAGCAGTTGCGACCCAGGGAAGGGATCTACCAAGATAACATTATTGCCATCAATTTTATCCTCTTTGTTCAATTTGATGACATAATTTGAGCGTCATCGTAGTAGGAAGAGATTCATTAGGGTTTGGATGCTTTATTCCCGAGTCTTGCTACGTACACACTATTTCGAACACACTTCTCAAACATACCACTCAATTAATGATGTGCGGACCCAAAACCTAGTTTGAGAATTCGAGACATCAATTTTCTAGCTCCAGACATGTAAATGACTCATGCAAAAAATTAGATCAATTTGATATTGTTAATTCCATGATTCGAATCAATTGATTAACAAGAAGAACATTAACGATTTATTTTTTTTCAACAAAATTGTAAATTTTTATTGTTGCTATCAATGTTTGATCAACTTAATTTTTTACATTCGACCAAGGCAGTGGTGGACCGAGAGAGAGGATATCCATTCCAGCCAAACAAACCAAATCTGCTTACTTCTTTTTCTAGTTAATAGAGTATGCTAAATAGAGAAGGGAAAAATCAGGTGTAGTAAGAGCAAATAATTGTAGTATTTGTCAAATTCGAGGGGCAACAAGTATGATATATGTACATGGGCAAATATGCAAAATTCTCAAGAATTAATATTACACCTAACCTATGGAAAAATGCCACCTCATTGACCCCCTCTCCCACCGCCCCGAACATAAGTCACCAATTCAAGTCCCACTAACATTAAAGTTTTTAGTGCCATCTTTCCCGTAGACGAACACTTATGTGAAACAGTTGCGGATGGGGATTTCTAATTTACGCTACGGTCACGCGATCTAATAAAGTTGTTACTAGTGAAAACAGTTCCGGTCCTACCGGGGACCAGATCCTTTGGGGAAGCTCAGTGGATCATGTAGTTGGAACTTGGGACAGTCCCGAGAAGAAATGGGGAATTTGTGGAGGGCAATAAGCAAACAGTGGCAACAGCAACGAGAAATCTCCACTAAAACAAAGGTCTTCTGTAAAAACAAAAGGCAAAATAATGTGAAAGCTGAAAACTTTAGCTGATCAAATTTCAAAAAAACCAAAATTTTTACTAGTTATTATTATCGGAAATTTCAAGCACTTTATAGAATTGGCTTCTCTACTAGTGGACTGCTAGTGGTGGGTCTGGTGAACCCTACTCCATCTATTGTGCCAGAAGGATCGATACAGAAATCACACACAACACATCACTTTACGTGGTTTTTCAAAATCAGTACATCTACGGGGCATCGAATTTTAATATAAGAAGAGATTACAAAGGTTTTACTCAAACTAAAACCCATACAAGAAACCCCATAGGTTTCTTTCTCTGCCACCTCCTAACAGAGGCGGAGCCAGGTTTTTGTGCCGAAGGGGCCTGGCGAAATAGACATATTTTCATCTAAACGTTACACTTATTATATCACTGAGTTTTCGCTAAGTAGACATATTTTCATCTAAACGTACAATTATTATATCACATAATTTTTGCTTTCTAATATGGTACATTTGTACATTGAAAGTCATTCTAGCCTAATAGAGTAATAGTATGTGAAATCATTTTGTTCTATTTCTTTCGACTATAAAAACCATGGCAAAATAATGTGAAAGCTGAAAACTTTGAGCTGATCAAATTTCAAAATATGTCAAAATTTGGGACTCTCAAAATATTTGGATATTAGGTTTGAATATATTTTTTTAGAGCCAAGGCTACTAAGGTTAATTCAAACTCATCTCCATCTAAGTCAGAAGGTTTGACCAGAAATTATTATTTGAGAATAAGTAGTGGGGTGGGCTATCAATTTATATAATATTCTTTGAGGTTTTTTACCTCAAACTAAAGGCGATGTGGGATGAAGATTTGAACAAGAGTTTTCCTTTACACAAATCACATCCCAACACAAGAATTTGGGTTGGAAGGAAATCATTTGTATAAATATTTACACAACCAAAAATAGTGTAAAAATTTGTAAATTTGAAGGCTAACAAAAAACATATCAAAATTTTTGCTTTCTAATATGGTACATTTGTACATTGAAAGTCATTCTAGCCTAATAGAGTAAAAGTACGTGAAATCATTTTGTTCTATTTCTTTCGACTAGAAAAACAATCACATGCTTATATTCCATTTACAAAAAAAATTGAGAAACGAGAATGCAACATAAATTGTATTTTATTGCATCCAACCAAAATTACTAAAATTATAAGAAACTAAAACACTAATTTCCCAAAACTTCAAAAATTTCCCAGCCCCTTCATAGCTCCGCCAATGCCTCCCAACCTCCAATGGTTGACGACGATGCTTTTTCCTTATAAATTTTGTACAGAGTGATTCAAGAATTGGTACAACAGTGATGTGGAGAGTTGCCCTGTAGGAGATTTAGATGTTTTGAGGCACTTGCATTATTTGGTGAGGGCCCATGAAATGTACTATTTTTTTGAGGCTTGTAATACTTAGACAAATTATTTATTTTTGAGGTGTTAAAAAGTCCGGGCGTCACAGTTGGAGAGAGAGAGAGACATAATTCCATGATTTTGATGTGGACCGGGGAACTATAGAGGATTTGTCTCTAATAAGAAAAATTACCAAGAAATTTGAAATGTAGAGGGTCCACAAATTGTATTCATCATGGTAGAGCGTTGAGCCTTACACAGGGATGATCAATCTATTTTCATCCTTTGTGGCATTTGTCTTCTATCCAAACGTGGATTCAGATTTGATTGAGGCATTAAAGACTTGGGCAAGCCTCAAAGTTTGGTAGAATAGCCCCTCGTGGTCTCTGTCTGAGACTTTTTTATTCCTCTTGAGTTCTTGGGTTCGATTCTCCTTAAACTCCTGGGGCCATTTCACTTTACGCGTAAGCGTGTGAAGGACTGTAGACGTTAGTCCGAAGTACGTACTATGGAAGAGACTAAAGAATTTAATTAATCCGAGATGCGTGCAATCTGACTAGGAACACCCTTCAGTGCCCCCAAAAAAAAAATAAAAAATTGGAAGAATGATGCCTGTGGACAATGGGAGACCACACTGAAAGCAATCAAATTTTGTGGAAGAAGCAATCATGACCCATCTGATTACTTGGTTGACATAATACACTGTATCACAGCCCTCTTTTCGGTGCCAAAAAGCACTTTACCACCGCTCAGATGCCCACTGATATATGTTAGTCCGAGCTTAGGCTAAGTTTCCGCTATTGATTGACGATATTTTTCGATACTTTGTACTTGTTTTTTCACTATTTAAGACAAGTTATTTCTCTTAACTAAATAACGAGTTGTCTTTTGGCCTTAGAGTGAAGACAAAAAACTAGTGAACACTCAACCTTGATAGAATTTTTATCATTGCATTTGCAATTCTGATTGTCACTTGCCAATCAGAATTTCAAAAAAGTTTTGTTTGGAGGTTCAATTTTCTCTCTCAAACTGCCAATTCCTGTGTTCGGTCAATTCATATAGGATTTGTCTCTATTTAAATTGGACTCTCGGGTAATGGACGATGGGATTGATCTCTCGTTTATTGAACTTAATACCAAGTTATGAGAAATATTCCATGATGATTAGGGTATAACATTTTGGTAGGTGCTCTCAATTGCTGAGAGAAAATACAGGTGGTGGAATGGTGGTTATGCAGTAATCATCACCTTAGTTGTCTCTCTTTGTCAACAAAATTCAATCATAACCAGCCTTTGAAGGCATCCAATCGATGGTTAATAAGTATAGGTAGATTAGCAAGGCAAGGAATCTTATGAAATTCATCATTTCAGGGAAGTTTGACCTCAATTTCATTTCTATTTTGTATTTTTCTTTTTACCATCATTTTTTGTTCAAAGATGGTACTTTTATCAACTAAAAGTTTAACTTTTGGTCGTTAAATAAAAAGAACTCTTTCATGTTTAGTAACTAGCGACGAAAAGTTTAAACACTGTCACAAAAATGCATTATTTTTAAGTTTTTGTTTTGCAGATTGGAAAATCATTTAGAGTACATACTTCCACTAAGACATGAACAAGTTCATTGTTTCCCTGCACTGTCAACCCCACAATGTATGAGACATAAAAGATATCTGTGGGTATTTTTTTTTATAATCAGGTGTCTGGGCCTACACTTTCGTCAGACACTGCGACTAATTATGAGAGACCAATCCTCTTCACTAAAGAAGGGCCCCATATGGGTTTAAATTTCGCCAAAAGGAGTTGATAGCACCTCCGAGGTTTCGAACCTAAGACCTTAGGAAGAAGCAAATCCCCTATCCTAAGCCTTGACCACTAAAGCCCCACCCCCTTGGATATTTGTGGGTTAATCAGGTGTTGGCTTTTTTACACGACAAGCCAATCTCGAACGAACTTTCAAACAAGCAGACACTACTCGAGCTCAAATAGCTTGATTTATGTTACAACCCGAAAATTTAGTTATCAAATTTACAATATTTGGTGGCGACGAACAGTAATGGGTGAAGGATCTTCTTTTACTTTTGGAATGGATGAGCACAGGCCTTATGGGCAAAATGAGATCATTACACCCCTTTGCTAGGATAACCTGTTCAACTTATCCTCTTGATTTTGACACCTTCCATCGTGTTATATGCTAAACTCACAGCACAACATAATGGCTAATCAGCTGTGCCTTGTCAAAAGCATTTTCTGATTCCTTGATTATCTAACAAACCAGAAATCTGGGTGGGGCCATTGGCTGTCTATGGAGGTGGGCCAGATTCTCAGTTTCTAGCCAAAAAACAAAAATGATAGCTCAACTCATCCAAATCATCTGAAACCAAGTTTACAGAAGGCTTCGAAAGTTTGTACATGATGATACAAACAGCTGTACAGGGTAACAATCTTTTAGTACAAGAGCTTGACCATCAACATATTTTACAAATACTAATTCATATAAAAGTAGGCTTTATTCATTAAAAGAAACCCAACAAATTGGATCTATGGTAAACGGGAGCCCTGGGACTGCAACTCCGAAGGATCGATTAAGCCTTCTAACACAACGAGCTCATTCAGGAGTGCAATCTTCTCTTCTTCGAGGGTTTTCACCTCATCTTCGACCTCTCTCAACTCTGTTCCAATCCCAAAGCTTTCTTCCTCCAACAGCAAAAATTTTCTTCTCAGTGCCCTGTAATCGTTTCCAGATGTGAAAGAGTCCGGCAATGAATCCGAGGGTGAGTTCTCGGGTTGTTGGAACAAGGGAGAAACTTCCTTCTTCAACCCTTTTTTGGAGGCTTTCTTCCCTGTTTGAGTTGGGAGGGGCACATTGTGCCCTTGTTGAGATACAGAAGGTTTCTTTTTTCTTGACTTGGAAACTGAAGCTTGCTCAGGTAGTAGCATACCTGGATCTTGATTCTTGCATTTCTCAAATGCCAGAAGAAAGCACTGTAATGAAAAACGTAATGAAGTCAAGAGCACAAGTTTTCAAGCTACCAATGAGAACTATTTGGGAAAGTCAATGAGATGATTTGATTATAAGGGCTTGAACAGTTTGATAACCATGGGATATAACAAGCAACGCAGATCAAGTATTAAAGCATTGGAAATTCATACAGCTCAAGAATGATTCGTTAGAAGTTAAAACAAGAAACACATTATGAAGTCCAAGAGCTCTTCAAAGGAGGTAGCTAAATGATCCTTGCGAACAGTCGAACACATAATAAATGACATGTAACCAAGAGTAGCATGTACATCGCATGGTGTTCCTTCATGCCACTCTTGCGTACCACACCAAATTTCATATCCAGCACAGGAAATAGCCAGAGTCAATCTAAACACCACTTCACATAATTCTAAACGAGAACTGCAAGTAATATTTTTAACAAGGGTCCAACTACTACAGTGAACATGCCAGGATGTGAATTCCTCTATCTTCTCCTATTATGGACTTCCTGTACTATAGGGGATTTGTTCATCGAGACGCTTCTTGTGGCTTTGGAGTGATTTTCACCCCACTACCAGACTTAGGGAGCAACTGAGACAACCTTTTGTTGGTGGATGGTTTGCTAGTGAGAGCATGCCGATAACCTTTGGTGGCACACCCCCCACTCAAGGGCCCAAAACCTTCGATCCTTCTTTCTAAATGGGGGTGCCTGGGGCACCTCATCTTGTAATTTCCGTCATTGCTCATTTCCATTCCCGTTAGGACGAAGTGTTTGGCCTTTACTTCTCCGCGCCCACTCACGCTACGCTGACCTATCACTTGGTAAGTTTAGAATCCATTTCCGGTTGCAGGGAAAGATTCACCAGAGCAAGATTACAGACATAGTTTCAACACCTGTGTGTTTCTTATAGAAGTGAGAGAGAGAAGCACACATTCAAGTCAATTTCAATGAGCTAAGCATCCCATATACGTCTACGGAACTCATTTCAAAAAGTAAAGCTTAAATGTGTTGCTGATCTCCTTTTGCTACAACCCACGATGCACATGTCGAGCATTGAAGATCCAAAAGAAAAAAACCTCAGGTTTAAAAGTTAATTTGAGAATACAGCAAAGGGATCTATCTGAAACGAAAATCAAATATAATGTAAAACCAAAAAGCAATACCAGGTTCAGAAAAATAAACTCATGACCAGTTTACATGTTATAATCTCCGCCGTAATGACCAACCTACAAGTATATATATCCCCTCTGGCTCCAAACAAGCAACACCAACACCAACTAATCCCATCCATAGCCAGTTGCCAAAATGTCCATTTTTCTGGTTTCATCACTCGTCAGAAAATTGAGAAAAAATGAAGATGAAAAAAAAAGCCACACCAACACCAACAAATCCCATCCATAGGCAGTTGCCAAAATGTCGATTTTCCTGGTTTGATCACTTGTCAAAAATTGAGAAAAAAGCATTCCCCTTCTCATTGCAATACTTTCTGTCCCCAAAAACTATGAGGTCCAATCATAGGATAGTTTGGTAGCTATTGCCAAATGTAGATCAACATATCATGTAATCAGTAATACCAAAGCTGATGTTTACTGTTCTACATGGGACGTGCTCTGTTCTGCAAGAGACATGCTCAATAGGTCATTGTTAATGTTCCAGAGTTACATGTAATGCAATACAAATGTAGATCAACAAATAGTAACTAGTAAGTTAGTAACAAAAGCCATCGACTTATTTCACCAGTTCACAGCTCTCAACAACTGGAACCAGTTCACAGCTCTCAACAACTGGAAGGTTGACTAATAATTCAAGGAATTGGTGTAACACTACTCAAAAGCAGACTAAAATGAAGTCAGTCACTAAAAATAACACCTATTAAGCGCAAAATCTTTCTTTAACATTAAGCAATAAAGAGTACAGGAAAATATTATCTTGCCACTGAATTTAAAAAAAGTTCTGCATGAGCATGAGATACAATTTAGATGCACATAAGCTGTATTAGCAACCTAGATATTATGACTCCACAAAACTAACACCACCACCCAATTGAACCAACTCATAAACTGATATGCTATGTAGCACGGACACCGACATGGATACGGACACTGACACAAATACTGACACGGGACACGGGAATTCTAAAAAATAGACACAGACACGGTAGGGGACAAGACTAAAATAAATAAATTAATTAATTAATAATTATATATATACGTATATATACACTTTTTTTTTATATGAAAGATATCTACATTGTTATATACTGGTATATATATTGGCGCGCACGCCCGCACACATATATTTAGGATATACACCCATAAAGCAACGGAAATATATATGCTAGTACACACATACATACATATACATAGTGAGAGAGTGTATATGCGGGACACGCGTGTCCATCCCGCGTTTCACCCTCCAAAAATAATTTAATTTAAAGGACCCGCCACGTGGTGTGTCCAATACTTGTCCCCTCATGGGACACCGACACACGCGTCCCCATGTCCGATATGTGGACACGGCAACCTCTAGAAATGTCGGTGCTTCATAACTGATATGAAATCCCCATTAGGAGTGAAAATGAGCCGAGCTTTGATGTGTTCAAGCTCGAGTCAGGCCGAGCCCGGTTCATTTACTAAACGAGCCTCTATACATGAGCTGAGAGCCGAGCTTTGTAGTGTTGAGCCGATTCAGTATTAGTTTGCCACTTCGGTTATACATAGTAAAAACTGGTTGGGAGGATGTACCTAATTTGCACAATTGGGAACCACGTACTTCTTTTGTATTTTTGCTTAATTTATTTATTCTTCATGCGACTGAGTGTGTTGCGTGAAATCCGCAACAATATGAACGACACGATCAGACAAAGTGACAGCTACTATGTGAAACAGAGAAGCTTTCAATACAAAATTCAAGCCCTAGAACGTAAATTTCACAGTATGAAGAAAGAAAATTGGGATAAGGGACTGTCAAATTAAACCTCGTACCTGGCAAATACTAATCTAGGGTTTAGGCGACTTCCGACTCCCCACTTTCGCGATCGATGCTTTAATGAACAAAGTCGCAAATCACAGTGGGTACGTGATTACAAACTTATCCGCAGAGAGAGATTCAGACTTCAGACTCCCCACTTACGCGCACAGAGAGAGAGAGAGAGAGAGAGAGAGAGAGATTCAGACTTCAGATAATGCGCGAAAGAAATATCCGCAGAGTACCAGATAATTGATTGACCCAGAGCCCAAACAAGAATCCAGTTATCTTCAGCCCACGGACCGTGCGCCCATGGGTTATGGGCTCAATACCATTTCTAAATTGAGATTTTTTAATGGGCCTACTTTAGATTCGCATGTGTGGATTATGGTGGTGTTTCACAGTCAATTTTAGATTGTAATAAGAATCGTATAAATATTTGAATGATATGTCATATGTGCATAATAGATTTTGCGGAAGAATTCTATGAGTGCGAGTATAATCACAATCCAAAAGAGGTCCTCTTGGAGTGATTTTTGTATTATGCCTTCTCCGGTTTATTTTGAAGATGTCTTTTTCGCATAATGCATAGTGGGAAAGTCCGATTCCCAAACAATACTGCATAATGGGAAAGTCCGACTCCAAAACAAGGCCATATCGATTGGAAAAAATAATATTGGAAACAAGACGAATATGATTTTTAAAATAGATGAATTTGTTTTCTAGACAAATGCGTTGTCAATTTCAGTACTTCAATTAATAAATAAAAAATTCAGAGCGAGTCCGATTTTGTTCATTCACACTAAATGAGGATGAATTTTACCCTCAAAGTTTTCGGTTGTCTCTAACTCTTAAGTCCTATTTAACCATGATTAACAATAATACCTAAACGGTGAGGAAATCACTAAGGAAACTTACGTGCGGTTAATTTTTCCCGCTGCTAACAGGGATGAATTGCTTCCCCCCGAAACTGAAATTGTCTTGTTACACAGTGGATTTTTTTATAAGAGGTAATTAAATAATCATTCTTTTTTTTAACACCACGTAAGTTTTCATCCCGGCCGTTTCGAACTATTATGTTTTCATCTCTTTTAGCATGAAATACCATTTGTACCCTTTTTATCACTACCTATTAATATAAGTATAAATGGTTTCCTAATTAAGGGGGATTTGATTAGGATTGGAATATTTCCTAATTAAAAGGGATTTGATTAGGATGAGATTAAACATGGTCCGTAAGTAAAGGAAACTTGATTATGATTGGAATAAATGTGTTTTCCTAATTGAGATTTTTTTTGACTTATTCAATCAGGAAATTTATTAGGAACTCGGAGTTTATTTGATACACAAAATTCACGAAAAATTCTTCCAATAAACATAGTCACCTTGTTCGGATGCAAACTGAAGCCGGTTTTCGAAAACATTTTTTAAGATTGTTGTTCGGTAGAGTTTTGCAGAAGGAGACAGATTCATTTTTGGTTTGAAAGTGCTGGGCCAGTGGGCCCAGTTTTACACAGAGAGATAGAGAGAGAGCTGCATTTTGGGTGTGAGAGTGAGGGGCCCACGCATTATTCCCTGCAGAGAGAGGCGTTATTGGACTGGGGGGGCGACAGCTGGGTTTTGCACAGAGGGATTGGACCGGTTGACTGCTGAATGGGGGGCCCACTGCTGTGTCAAAACTCCAAAACTCTTCTCAAAAATATTTCTCAAAAAATTCTTCTCAAAACTCTCAACCAAACACAGCGAGTATTCATGCACCTTGAAATCATGGTAAAAAAAAATACGTCCTACCAGTAAATATGGTAAATTCAAGTGAATATAAGTTTGCATATGGATTTTATGAATCTGACAGGATGGCATCCGAAATTCAAAATACATTTCATGGTAAATATGAATACCATGAATACCATCCAATCTCATGGTAAAATTGACACATCCAAATTGAAGCCAATGTTGGAGATGCTTCTAATGTGTTAGATTATTTATGGAAAAATGAGCTTGAAAAAATTAAAACAATATTGGAAATTTCTACCAATTATATCCACACACACGCCAGAGCCTACGTAGTGATTTTTCAGATCATCAAAATATGAGCTCTATGGGTTCATGCATCTTTGCGACCACGTAAAGCTTTACATCATGGCTGTGAGCAACATTCTAATATTGGGAGTTAAAAAAAAAGTTGGCGTGCGTAAGCTTTCCAAAATGAAAAAAAATAAGTGGGTGTAAAAAAATTGGAGCTTGAATTCTATTGGGTTTAAGCAGAGTCACTCATTCAAAAATAACGTACATTAAAACATAGGGAGAAAATATGGATCCGGATCCTCTATAGTTACTGAATGGTCATGTCTAATGATTTGAGGACCATTTTCGAGTCCACGTTAGTGATCAAAATTGTTCATCACTAACAACTCAAAGAGAAAATCTATCACACGAAGAAATAAAGATAGAAGACTGAATCATAAGCTATTTTCTTACCATAAGTGTGTTGTGAAAAGATATATCCATCAACAACGAGCATTTGGGTCTCGAGAGGCTTTTCTGTCTTTCTCTTGCCCCGTTTAATCTTGTATCTTCGATATTTGATTAATAAAATCTTTTTTACCGTGCAAAAAAAAACGAGCATTATTTTTGAAATGATAGATTTCTTGACTTATTTTAAAATTTTACAACTGAAATCATCTCAATAAATACGGACAGAAGGTACCCACACAAATGCACTCAACAGGGTCACGGAAAAGGAGGATCTTTTTCCAAATATTACATTCCATAGTTTCAATGTGTCACAGTTAACGTGTCGAGATGGTCGACTTTGTATATTTAACTGTAAAGTTAAAAGTAAACGATCAATAACAAGAACCAAAAATATTACTCAAATATACAAAAGATAAAAGTGAACAACTATAAGGGGGAAGCTACAATGTGCACCCCCGCATATAGATTTTGCGGCACCAAATATGAGATTTTGTGGCTCTAAATATGATATGGCACATGGTATGCACCCCATACGGAAATATGAGATTTTGTGGCACCAAATATGAGATTTTTGTGGCTCCAAAATATGAGATTTTGTGGCACCAAATATGAGATTTTCTGGAAATATATGAGATTTTGTGGCTCCAAATATGAGATTGTGGCACTGTAGCATTACTGTAGCAGTTACTGTAGCAATCCGAATGGGTCCAAATATGAGATTGTGTGACTCTAAATATGAGATTTTCTGAAAATATATGAGATTTTGTGACTATTCATATGAAGTGGCATACCATATGCACTTCATATCTCCAGCCACAAAATCTCATATTTAGAGCCACAAAATCTCATATTTTGAGTCACAAAATCTCATATGGAGAAGAGCACATTGTAGCATTACTCCAACTATAAATTAAGGGGGATTTAACGTCTCAACTCTCAAGTCTTTATTAATAATTCCTTGACAAGTTCAAAATGTAAGAAAAAATAAAGAAGAATATTTGTAAGTACAAAAATTATATATACACAAACTTTGCGTGATTTGAATTGCATTTCTATTCGAATCTTTGAACTTTGATCCGCATCTGTAATATTTTTGTCTATTGTTGTCCACTTAGAGGGGCAATTGTATTCATTGGTGGTTGACATTTTACCAAGAATTCTTTTCATTTTTATATGTGTATGTTTTGAATGGTACTAATCCGAAAATTGATAATGGGGAATTTCAAAGAAGTATTCCATTCGTTCCAAATTGTTGATTTTTTTTAAAAGTCATGTCACTCAAACAATTGTTTATATTTCACAATTAATTTATAATATTTTTTGTGATTTTAAAATTTTTATTTAATAAATTAATGAGATCTATCAAATATAATTTGTATTAAATATAACTGTATGATAAATTAGAAGATATACACAAACTTTTAAGAGGTTCCAACTTCCAAGTAATGAAAAGAGAACTCCCGATCCATACTTTTAAAACTCGATCCCCTCCTCCATCTAAAAGGATGACGTAAACATGTACAGAGTATCTGAATATGGATATTTCTTGATTTCCTTTATTTAGCTTATAATTAGTAAATTTTATTTCACAAAATCAATAGTTGCAGATACGTATTTAAGATAAATTTACCCAAATATGTATATAAAATTAGAGATCTCTCATTAGAAGTTGATCATATATATGTGTGTGTGTGTGTGTGTGTGTGTGTGTGTGTGTGTGTGTGTGTGTGTTGAAAATGTGTTTTTAAAGTTCAACATGAGGATTTGTCCAAAAAAATACTCTGAAGGGTTTGATCCGAGCGTTTTTTTCCGAAAACTGCTAGGATCAAGCTCTTCCGGGTAATTTTTTTGATGAATCCTCGCGGTGGACTTTAAAAATATGTTTTAAACACATCTAACGGTTCGGATCGTCGAAATTTAATCCCAAACAAAAAGTCCCTCACCGTAGAAAGTATGGGAGCCCTTACTAGATATGCTCTGTATATATATGATCAACTTCCAATGAGGGATCCCTCATTTTAAATAAAGTGAGGACCGAACAATTTTTCCACTTTTCGAGCTGAATTTTGACGATTCGAACCATTAGATGTGTTTAAAATGTGTTTTTTAGGTCCACTACGAGAATTCGTCCAAAAAAATATCCAAAGAAACTTCATCCGATCAGTTTTTATTAAAAACGTTATACATAGCCTAACTTTTGTTTTATTTATTGATATGTTGTGAGCCCGCTCCACCTGATTGAGTCAGCTCCTTCTGCTGCAGTATTTGATTAAATTTGGGTAAACACTAAGAACTTCTCTAAGCCCTCAACTTAATTACCATACATTGATGGGAGCTGCATGCTCCACGCTCACAAATCAATTCAATGCAATGAACCTTATAGCTCATGTGCCGAAGTTCTGGAAAATCACTTTGTTGGCTGTAGCAGGGGCGGAGCCAGAAATTAAAGTCGAAGAAGGTCGGATTATGAAAGAAATCTTTGTACAATGATTTTTTCAAAACTAAATCTACTCATTCGAGTTTTAATGGGAGATTTTGATAAAATAAAAAAATTTATCACGAATATTTTTGTTATCACATCACTCAACGAACTTAGTATCATTATCACATTGTATCATTCACTATAATTTAGTGTTCTCGATATAAAAATTATTCTTACTTTTTGATTATTTTTTAAATGGTATAATTTTTTTTTTTATGAAATATCTACAGAAAAATATTTAAAATGTTCTCCAAAATAGGAAATCGGGAGGGGCCGGGGCCAATTCCGGCCCCTATATGGAGAAAACAGATCAATCACAACTCAACACCAGCATTGATCACAACTTATCAAATATGCAATTCGACATACTTGACCAGCTTAATACAGAGGTGATTTGGCCAGCTTCAGCTTTCTTACTCCTTGTAAATATCTCTTAATATCCTCCAATATTGAAACAAACCTGAACCGTTGATCATCTCAATGTATATGGTCCAATTTTGGGCTCTTTCTATCGGTCGAAAACGTGGACCGGAGAGAATCTGAACTCTGCACCTTATTGTTCCTTTGGCAATATGAATATGAGAGGAGGAAGAAGAGGATTCGCAACCACACAAACAATTGCTTCTGCTATATTATATTTCAAATTATCAATTTTCTTTTAGGCCCAACACCTTTATTTTTGCTGCAAAATGCCTTGGCCTTTTGTAGTCATTATACGCGGTAGATGGAAATCCTAATCGTTTAGGCAATTATACGTTCTTTGCGTGGTGCGCCCCACCATCTTTTTTCCTTCTAAATCGAATATTTTTTAAGTCCTCTTCGGTCTTCGCTAATTAAGGCAAAAACAAATGTAAATTTCACCTACTGCGTATAATTTGTCTCTATCTTTCCACACTCAAACCAAATTTGGACGTTTTCATCGACGCCACCGTGAACAACATCAAAGATGACTACGACAACAGCAGCAGAAGTAGAAGTGGGTGGTGGACAGGTGGAGTACTAGAAAACGGCCGCTGGTGGCAACCGTGGCAGTACACACATGCCTCTACCTTGCAGCTTTCTTCTTCCTCGGTTTGACTAATTGGGCCTCCACGGCTAAGCCTCCCAGGTTCCCCAGACCTCAGGTCATTAGCCAGCTTCGTGTTTGCCCATCTCTTGGCATTAGCGTTTGGCTTTGGTACTTCTTGTGTAAAATCATCACAAGCGCACAACAGAATTGTTGCTTTGTACTTGGGCTTTATCGCGTTGAGTTCAGCTTGGGGCCCTGTTGTGTTTGGGTTGGGAGCAGCTGAAATCGGTTTATTGATCTGTGCGGCGAATTTGGTGATTTTGTTTACAATTTCATGTCTACTGATGGAGTACCTAAACAAGATTGGCGTCGTAGTGTTCCTTATTTCGTGTGGACGAGGGATTTATTACCTTTCGAATCTTAATTTCATTCTTTTAGATCAGTGAAGAGGAAAGAAAGCCGTAAGGGTCAGTCCGGTTGTTTCCCACACCAATTGACCCGTGTTCGATTCTTGGAGTCAAGCCAGAAAAAAGGTAATTTAGATCAAATAATGTTTTTAGAATGGAGGTTGTATGTGCTTGTCCATTGTTAACATCAGTCAGTTAATATTCTACAGCCTTTGGCTACAGAGCGCACATTGTTGGTTTCATAGGATCAATGTTGCAATAAAATGCAGATCCCCTTTGTTTTTTGGATTTACTATGAGAAAGAGAAATGAAAAGACAATTATTTAAATCATGACATTTAACAGAGTAGATACATAGAAAAGTTAATCTTGTACAACACCACCCACCAAGGCAAAATGAGCGAATTAAACCAAAGATTAAAAAAAAAAAATGAAAATGAGCGAATTAAATCTTCTGATTCCTTGCTCCAAGATAAACAACTTGTTGGTAGGAAAAACCACAAAAAAAATGAAAAACTTACACGGTATTGAAGCTATCACTGTATGGGCGTTGGGTATCTCGGCCGACGGCCAGTGGTGTCCAATATGATCCATATTGTGAGGTCGGATAGGACGTCGTGTTGGTGGTGGTGGTGGTGGCCATACTGATGCCTTCCTCCCCCATCGGCAACGATGGCCACACAAAAGCTGGCTTGAACGGCGGCACCTCAGGCACAATCACCGAGCCCGATACCATCTGACCGATTTCTTGAGTTCTGGGCCTTTCGCTTGCTATTGGATGCGAACAAGCCAAGCCCAGAAGCAAAATTCTTTGGGCTTCTTGCACTACATAGTCCTCCCCAAGCCTCTTGTCCACCGCCTCAAGTAACTTGCCTTCGCGATGCATGGCCCAGACCCAATCCACTAAGAACTGGTACCCGCCAATTCGGCTCCCGGCCTTTTCTCCACAAACCACTTCCAATAGAACTGCGCCAAAAGCATACACATCAAACTGCTGGGTGGCTTTGCCCGTGTGGAAGCATTCAGGGGCAATGTACCCTAGTGTTCCTAAAACACCTTCGGCTTCTGCGTACGAGGTTTTTTCGTTGTCTAGGGCCTGTGCGAGCCCAAAATCCCTAGCCTGGCATTGAATTCAGAGTCAAGCATAATGTTGCTCGCCTTGAGGTCGCGGTGGACCACCCTCTTGTCGTACTCAATGTGGAGGTAGTGGAGGGCCGAGGCTACGCCGGAGATGATCTTGAGGCGGAGATCCCAGCTCAGCGGCTTGCTGTTGCCGTTGGAGAAGAGGTGTCTGTCGAGGCTCAAGTTAGGCATGTATTCGTAAACCAGCAGCAGCTTCCCATGCTTGTGACACCATCCTGTTATAGAGACAGAGATGTTTTCAAAACAGAACCCTTATGTACAAGAGCCAGCTGCTATAAGGTTTTCAACAAAAATCTTTTACGCAAACTTTGGTTAAGCCTTCTGTTTACAGTTAGAGCCCTTTTCTTTTAGTAGCTTCCTTTGTACAGGGTCAAAAAGGAGTACTAATAGATTAAGGTTTTAGCAGAACAAGTATGTCTCATGGTCTCGCATGCACTTCTTGTATGATGTGTGTCAAATACATCTAATTATCGTGTTAAGTTCCCAGAAACTGCAGAATCTTACACACCGATTTTATTGTCCTAGCCAAATTGTGTGTACAAGATGCCATCAACAGTTGCATTCACAATATGGAAATCAACGCATAATTTAGGAGTAAACTTGAATACTAAACGTGCTTCCTAAGTGAATGTCCAACTAAAATTATCGGGGTCATGTCTCATCATCTTATCCAAATGTTTGGTGTCCGATAAAGGTACTTCGTCTATTCCGGAAAGTACATATCTCATAGTGCAAAACGCAAATGGAAACAAGCTAACCCCCAAAAATCTGCTATGAACGTGGAGTGGTCTTTACACCTACCAAATATTTTCACTCCTAACGTAGGACTAAATTTGTCAGATATGGGTTATGATCTTTACAAAATTACCCCCAAAAATATTGTCAAATTTATGAGAAATAATTCCATGAATAGCTAAATCGTTGTATGCCTAGGTTTTTATAAAGTGTTGTGACACCTCATTCTTCGGTTTCAAGAGACTTTTGGTATTGCTGCATTAAGCCCGGGGACACGTTTATTCTCCATTATCATACACTATGTCCTATCTCTGTTGGTGTGACTGCACCTACAAAGCGAATAAGGTCCAAGTCTGAGTGACGGGAATCTTGAGAGGCATGAAAACGTGATTCCAAATCCTTATGCTTCTAATGTTTGGGTGAGGTTAGAGTACACTATTTCCCCTCTTGATTACCTATCCAAGTTGAAATAAACATAAGAATGGTCGCCCAAGTTGCCGAGACTACAATATCATATTTCGCATGTCTACACTTGGACACAAAATAAGCATATAAGTAATGAAAACCAAACCGGCCCGCACCTAAATCCATAAAAATGGGACCGTACTTGCACATTCTTTCAATTCTTCAACAGACAGCAATGATCAATAACTAATCAAATAACACAAATCAAACAAATTAAGACATAATCAAGAAGGCTATATTTTGAATGATTGAAGATTCAAAAAAAGGACTCACCCAGTAATCGGACAAGATGCCTGTGCCTGAGCCGATTGATGATTGTCAGGTCAGCCAAGAAATCATCTTGACCCTTCAAACTCTCCCTAGAAAACATCTTCACAGCCACCTCCAAATTCTCATTCGCCAAGTACCCTTTGTAAACCACTCCAAACCCACCTTGTCCCAACTTCATCTTCTCATCAAACTTATTAGTAGCCTTCTGCAAATCCTTAAACTGAAACTCCCTAGGTGTCCCAGGTAAGCCCTTCAACCGCGATAACCAACGCTTACGGAGGAAGTATCCCACCCCCGCCGCCACCGTTAACAGCACCACCGCCGGTATACCGATGGCGAGGCCAATCTTCACCCCTATTAGTGTGTTGTCGTAGTAGTGCTCCACCGACAAATTCCACCGCAAAACACAGTTGAGTTGTGTTGCGTTGCTCGTTGATGCGGAAAATCCGAAATACGAGTTCTGATTCACCACCCCTCGGAGCTCCAGATTTGATGTGAGAATGGGGTTAGCGGGTCTGGGAGGTGTTGGATCCGTTCTTTGTACTTGTTGAGCAATGTAAACGTTGATTACCTTTTCATATTTAAGTCAACGAAATAAATATCAAAATATGAATTAAATCTGCTCAATAAAGTGGGAAAAAAATTACATGGAGTCACAAAGAGTTCATAGACTAACATTTCTTCTACTTGTAAATCTCAATCTACACCTCGGCCTCTCAAGTTTTTAAAACACTAAAAAAAATTGTGAAAATAGATGGGGAGAAATGTAAGAAATGAATTTTTTTTAGACAATAGATGAGTACTTTGTGAATTCATGCACTGAACAATTCAAAACACATTTTCTCCCACCCGTATACATCAGTGTATATCCTATCCATACGAGTGCTGGGGATGAAGTTCCATGGATTACCTTTAGGATTCCGTCATACTGGACCCAGACGTTGAAGAAATTTGCCGTATCAGCCGGCCCAACCAGTTGGAATCCGAGTGGGGTCAACGAGGTGGTTATCTTGGATCTGACGGAGTTGATGTTGAGTCCCACATGGTTCGAATCCGGGTCGAAATACTCTTTAAACGTGTCCAACTCAACGGCGACAAGACGGTTTGCAGCCTCGCCATCGGTGGTGGAATTAGTCAGACCCAAATACTGGCCGAAACTATTCGGCGGGAGATTGAGGTCTGGTGCCACCACAAACGCGAGGCCTTCGCCGGGGGTATTATTGCCCACTCGGTAGAGGTTCACGAGGAATGAGGTGTTAAACGACCCCACTCTCGTGCCGTTTTGACCGTCCCATAATGTGAAAGGGTGTTTGTACAGGATTCGACCAGCTTGGTTGATGAAGAAGGCGGGATTGACCGAGTCCAGCGTGACTTGGAGGGCGCCGTTGTTTATGACCGCCGGCGAGTCGACCTGTAATGCTTTGCCAAGGTCGTAGGTGTCGTTGAAGTAATCAAACTGGATGTCGGAGGTTTTGAGTTTGGCGGAGACCGCCGCAAGTAATGAGAAGAGGTGGAGGAGCACGACGGGTGTGCTAAGTGGTTTAGCCTCCAGTCCCATAGAAATGCAGGTAGGTTTGATTGGGTACGGCTAATGTGGAAATAGATACGGAGATTTGACTTCATAGAGAGAGGAAGAGAGATAAGATCAATGGGACTTTGATGCACATGGATGAGAGCTGGAAGAATCTCCAGCTGAAATGCTACTCCCTCCGTTCCAAATTGCTTGTCTTTTTTGAGAAATTCAACTTTTTAAGAAGACAAAATTATTGTCTTAGATTTCCAAAACTATCCTTCTAAACTGTAAAGTTTATTAAATAGTTTTAAATTGTTTATATATGTCAATATGGATATCAAAAAATATGCAATATAGATCTTATTTGGCAATCTCAATTAGTTGTTTTATACAAAGTTTTATAAATCATGAAAAACATTATAAACTAAAAGATATAAATGATTTAGAAATGACACAAATTTCAAAAACTGTGAAATAAATGGAGAGAGAGAGAGAGAGTACTTTTAAGGGTAATATTGAAAGTTGGGAAAATTTCAAAAAACCCCCCAAACTTTGACCTCAATGTCTCAAACACTCCCGAACTTCAATAAACTTCAATTGCACTCCCAAACTATTATTCCGTTAATCAATTTACCCCCTACCGTCCAAATTCGTCAAATTGATAACAGATTTGGCAAACAAAGTTAAACTTTTCATTTATATGCTAACTTGGCGTTAATTTCTCCCTCTCCCTCTCTCCCCAAGCAGCAGCAAAACCTGGGTCATCACTCATCTGCTGGAACATCAAATTGGGTATTGCCAAAATCACTTCAATCGCAGTCCCAATCAAAGCTTTCAAAATCCTTGGATCGGCCTCGAACAGCTTGACCTTACCAAACCCATTTTTTCCTTCATCATTTGTACTACTTTCTCTGGTGGCAACTGGTGAGTTGCCATTGTTCCCCAGTTCACTCCAATTCCATACCCATTTTCGAAAATGGCCATAAAAATCACAAACACTACCAATATATGATTAAAGTGTAGTTTTGAATTCACCATTTGGGATTTTTCTAATGAATTTAAAATGGGTTTTCTTGGATTTTTATTGAACCAAGAAATGTGAGTGTTGAAAACGGTAGGAGGGTTCAAATAATCAAAAGGGGAGAATTTTCTAGTTGGTTGTTACAGAGTATACTTACATTTCTAATTTTTTGTTTGGTTCTTGAGGAAGCTCCCAGAGTCGTTGCCACTGCTTGCTCACGCACGCCGATAAGGCAACCGTGCACGCGACCTTGTAGAGTAAGTTTTGATAAGTTAAGACGGCGGAAGAGTTGTCGTTGCGTTCTAAATTTGGATTTTGTAAGTCTGGTTTGGGATTCTTATTGGTAATGGGTAAAAGGATTTGTTATGTATAGCCAAAAATCATCCTAAGATGTCCAACCAAGATTCATACCAAAGCAGCCATGTTTATGTCTCGTATTCTAGCATGCCCATAGATTTTCGATGTAGAGGTGGTTGGGCCGCCGTCGGTTTGGTGGATCAGATGAGGGAAACCCCATAAAAAGTCAAGGTTTCAGTTTTGAGGAGAGAGAGGAAGTGATGGTTGGTGGTGGTGGGGTGTGTGTGTGAGAGAGAGGGAGGGAGAGAGAGAAATTAACGGAAAAGTTAGACTCTGTTAGCCAAATCTGTTATTAATTTGACGGATTTGGATGGTAGGGGATAAATTGATTAACGGAATAATAATTTGGGAGTGCAATTGAAGTTTATTGAAGTTCGGGAGTGTTTGAGGCATTGAGATCAAAGTTTGGAGGGTTTTCTGAAATTTTCCCTTGAAAGTTTGACATATTTTTATTGTTGTTTTTTGAAATAGTACTAATATTTTGGGACATCCGAAAATAGAAAGAAGAACCAGCAATTTGGGACGGAGGGAGTAGTAAAAAATGGACTGTGTTAGGAGTACAGAAGCAGAATGCACATAAAATGTATAGAGCTGTTGTCCCACATAGATAATCCGAACCGTTCATTTATCTTAGAATAATTTTCCAAGGGGCCCCGCGAGAAATCAGTTCGATCTGACGTTCGTAACTAGTTGGTCCAAATTCCCCTCGTTTCATGCAAATTGTTTTGAATGAAACGGGAGGATTTTGGATTCGGATCGAGCTGATTTCCCACATCGCCCCTCGGAAAATGATTATAAGATGAATGAACGGTTCGGATCTTCCATGTGGGACCCACTAGAAAAAAAGGACGCTTGGCAAGTCTCCCCCAATTTTTTTATGCTTATAATACCTTGTCTTGTTGGGATGTCATATTCAAGGTATTTGACTATGAATGAAAATTATTGTTTTAATCAGTTAGACGACACTTTAAAAAACATCAAAATAGCATAGAATTATTGTTTTAATCAGTTAGACCGGCACTTTAAAAAATATCAAAATAGCACAAAATTATTTTTTTATGCTTATAATACCTTTCTGATGTTTTTTAAAGTGCCGGTCTAACTGATTAAAACAATAATTTTCATTCATAGTCAAATACCATGAATATGACATCCCAACAAGACAAGGTATTATAAGCATAAAAAAATTGGGGGAGACTTGCCAAGCTTTTTTTTTTTTCTAAGGACATCGCTAATCTCAAATGCGTACGTGATTTAAATTCAGGTCCTAAATTTCATTTTATGATCATAGACTACCTAATTTAACCGACCTCATTGTATTTGCACTCAAATTATTTTTAAGTTTTAGACTTTAGGCCTTAGGGTTGATTGATGAAATTCTTTTCAAAACCGATCAGGAAAACATTTCCAAGGATCAACAAAAGCCTTTGAAAATTTACTACTTCACAGTTTCCTCTTATCAAATCTTTAACTATGATTAATTGATATATTATAAATTTTACCATACTCTAATTTATTGTTATTTATTCTTTCTTGATCCAATTTGATCATGTTCTATGTTGGCCATTATTCTAAATTTTGATTATTGTTAAATTTTATCTGCATTTTTATAATTTACAAAAAAAAATTGAAAAACATAGGATAGGGAGAATCCCGGGTCTTCAGTGATTAATATCTTTGCATATGACTTATTGATTTCTCCTAAATGTTTGGCAGGAAACTACTTCTCAAAAATCGTTTTTCCATTTTTCCATTTAGAAGAAAATCAAAAAGAGCTTTGGAGCTCCTTTTTGATTTCTACTTCTCATTTTCCCTTCCCAAAACACATTCGCACGAGATTCTCAATCCAAAACTCATTCTGACCAAAAGCCAAAAAACCAAAAAACCAAAAAGTCAAAAATCAAAAGCTAAAAAGTAGGCTCCCAAACACCCCCTAATATCTTTGCATATGACATAAATTGTGGTCATGTTAGTTATGACAGAAATTTCTATGAAATCGAAGTCAATATACTGATTAATTGACCGTGCCTTATTTTTTTCCCAGACGATTTTGGAGGAAACTTCTTGGAAATGTTTCTGACAATGCAACACAAACCGCACGAGATTGTAAAAGTTAGGAAGACCAATAACAATCCGTTGACATAAGAGCATCCTTTCGTGGATGAACAAATTAATTTTTTAACAAAAATAGAGAGCCAAAACTCAAAATAAGGCCTAAATTAGGCTCACCAAATGGTTGATCAAATTTGTTAAGTTTCTAACTTTGCTACAGTGCCGCACCAAATTTGGTGCGACACTGTTCACTCACTAGGATACTATTCACACACTGTTCATGCACTATTCATGCACTGTTCATTTTTTTTTTAATTACTTTTGGAGAGTAGGAGTAGAAAGAAATAATAGTTTAATATAATAAAGTTATAATAGAGAATCTACTTTTATGAGGTTTTAGAAAAGTGACGTGCTAAATTTGTAAAAGATATTTTTGAAGTTAAATTTGGTGTTTTTTTCGGTGCCCCTGCATGCCCTAAGGAAATTGAGATGAGTGGTTACCTAAACAAAGCAACGGCTCCATTTTTTAGTAGCATTTTCAGCTGGACATTCTTCCAGCTCTCACCACGTGCATCAAAGTCGTCCCATTGATCTTCCTCTCTCTCTCTCTCTCTCTCAAATCTCCGTATCTATTTCCACATTAGCCGTACCCAATCAAACCTACCTGCATTTCTATGGGAGTACTGGAGGCTAAACCACTTAGCACACCCGTCGTGCTTCTCCACCTCCTCTCATTACTTGCCGCCGCGGTCTCCGCCAAACTCAAAACCTCCAACATCCAGTTCGATTACTTCAGTGACGCCGACCGCAAAGCATTACAGTTTGATGGGAACGCGACTATATTCAACGACGCCCTCCAAGTCACGCCGGACTCAGTCGACCCCAACGACCCGGCCTACCTCACCAACCAAGCCGGTCGAATTCTTTACAAACACCCTTTCAAATTATGGGAAGGTCAAAACGAAACCGACAGAGTGGGGTCGTTTAACGTTTCGTTCCTCTTCAACCTCTACCGAGCGGAGAATAATACCTCCGGCGAAGGCCTCGCATTTGTGGTGGCGCCAGACCTCAATCTCCCGCTGAATAGTTTCGGCAGGTACTTGGGTCTGACTAATTACACCACCGATGGCAAGGCTGCGAACTGTCTTGTCGCTGTCGAGTTGGACACATTTAAAGAGGATTCCGACCCGGATTCCAACCATGTGGGACTCAACATAAACAGCGTCAACTCTACCAAAATCACCCCTTTGACATTCCCACTGGTTGGGCAGGGTTTAACATCCAATTTCTTCAATGTCTGGGTCCAGTACGACGGAATCAAAAAGGTAATCCATTACTTCGGGTATGTTTGGAAATTGTAGAAAAAAATAAAAAGGAAGAGAAAATTTTAAAAAGTTTCCTTCTTTGTTTGGTTTAAGAGAAAGAGAATGGAAAATTTTAAAGACAAGTTCAATTTTCTCTCCATTTTCTACTTTTTTCTCTCTCTAACTTTCTGTTCATCATTCGACTTCCTTTCCATTTTCATGCCCAAGTAAGTAAGTAACACACCCTTCATCTCGAGAACTCGAACAGATAAGATACACTGATATAGATTTTTGGGAGAAAATGCGTGCTTTAAATCTTTCCATGCATGAAAATTCACACAGTACTCGTGGCACCCGCAAGCATACACATCTGTAAATGAATTCGTATACAGTCATCAATGACTAAAACTTCTCATTCCTCACATCCCTCCCCTTCTTTTTTCACATATTTTTTTTTTTAAATTTTACTGTATCTTTTTAGCTCAGGTGAGGCGGCTCCTCCTCATCTTACCCTCCTTATCTCCTCTTTTCTGCTTCCCCAGGCTTAGACTCCTTTATTGAGCAGATTAGTTCGTATTTTGATAATTATTTCGTTGACTTAAATATGAAAAGGTAATCGACGTTTACATTGCTCAACAAGTACAACAAAAGGATCCGACACCTCCCAGGCCGGCTATCCCGATTCTGACATCGAATCTGGAGCTGAGAGGTGTGGTGAATCAGAACTCGTATTTCGGATTTTCCGCATCAACGAGCAACGGAACACAACTCAACTGCGTTTTGCGGTGGAATTTGACGGTGGAGCACTACTACGACGACAAACCAAAGTGGGTGAAGATTGGCCTCGCTGTCGGGATTTCGACAGTGGTGGTTGTACTGGTGTTGTTAGTTCTGGTATATTACGTCCCAAAGAAGATGTCAGTGAGACGGAAGAAACAGGAAATGGCGGGAAAGGTGATCGAGTGCACGAGCTGGATGCCGAAAAAGTATGAGTACAAAGATTTGCGAAGGGCTACGAACAAATTCGATAAGAAGATGAAGTTAGGACAAGGTGGATTTGGAGTGGTTTACAAAGGGATCTTGGGGAACGGGAAGGAGGTAGCTGTGAAGATGTTTTCTAGAGAGAGGATGCAGGAGGGTCAGGATGATTTCTTGGTAGAGCTTGAAATCAACAGTCGTGTCAGTCACATAAATCTTCTCCAATTGCGTGGTTAGTTCTCTTGAATCTTTCCAAATATATATCTTGTTTCCCATATGTTATAATTTTGTTGGATTTACCTGACAGCCCGGTTTACTCCTAGGCCCTGTTTTGATACTAGGGTTGGAGGATGAGATTGGATTTGGAATCCTGTGGGGCCTCTAATACTTTGTTTGGTGTTGCAAAAAATGGGAGGATTGTTAATACCATGAGATTGTAAATCCCACAAAAGCATGGGATTACCCATTCCAAGGGGGGTTGGGTATTGGCAATCCTATCCCATGGGATTGGAAGGATTCCTCTCCTGTGCAAACCCCTCCCAGCTGTGCAAACCACCAAACCCCATGATCTAATTCTATCCTAGACAAAACAAACATGTTATTAACAATTTCATGATCTAATCCTGTGTAAAAACAAACATGGGAAATGATTTGTCTCCTCATTAATAATCCCACCTTATAACCAATCTCAATCCTAATCTCATCTCATTACCAATCTCCCAAAACGAAACCTCGTATCTAATGGGGCTCTAAAGTGAATAGGCGGGCCATTGTGGGACTGAAAGGGGCCTTAAGGGGTGTTTGGGAGCCTACTTTTTAGCTTTTGATTTTTGACTTTTTGGCTTTTTGGTTTTTTGGCTTTTGGTCAGAATGAGTTTTGGATGTGGGAGGAGTGTTTGGAAGAAATGTGCAGAATGTGTTTTGGAAGGGAAAATGAGAAGTAGAAATCAAAAAACACCTCCAAACCTATTTTTGATTTCTGGCTTCTAAATGGAAAAATGGAAAAACGATTTCTGGAGAAGTAGTTTCTGGGTGTTGCTGCCAAACACCCAGAATGCAAAAAGGAGAAATCAATAAGTTGATAAAGAGGCTCCCAAACGGCCTCTTACTCCTTAGCCCCCCCATTTTTAGAAAAATTAATATGAATAATGTTTAGGAAGCTGATTTTGGGGTTTCTTTTTTTTTGCAAGCACTCCAAAATATAATTAAGTTACAAAACTATCATTTTGAAAATATAAAAATTACTAGAGGCACTCTACCCCCAAATTATCTCCTCATTTACTAAGGCACTCCAAACAGAATATTGAACCAAAACCAAACGAAAAAAGTCAGAAGCAAATAACATTAGCAGTCCAAATGGTAAAGGCAGAAGCAATCATAATCCATAGCTAGACAAATCTCCTATTGCATGTAAGATCGGAGTAGGAGAAATCAACGATCGGCGCAACGGCTGGATGGATTGGAGAGGGAGATTAATCAAAACACTTAGAAAATCGAAAAAACAACGGGAGGGGAGGGGAGCCGGTGTTCAAGAGACTAGCGTGAGGCGCCCGGCCTCCCTGAGCAGCGACAGCTAGCTAAGAGGTAGCTGAAAAAAAGGGGCTTACGAGAGAAGTTAGGTTAGGGAGAATTGGGTTAGAAAAACTTCAAAAATATACATAATAAATTTACAGCTAGAACATGGAAACCTTAAAAAATTTACAGCTAGAACAAGGAAACCTTATATCAGAATACCAAGGTAAGTTTCGACGTGGAGAATGTACTAAAAAAAAAAGAAATAAAAATAATCACGAGCTTAAACCAGCTTTCAGATCCGAAAATTTCCAACATTTATGTCTGTAGTGATAGTGGTGGTGATGTATTGAAGCGTATCGATGTTTTTTCCCCCTGTTTAGTTCCCCTCTCATCTGGATTTGTGAAGCGATGATGGTGAATTTTTTTAGCCGAACCACGCCCTTCTTAAAATACACAAAACCCACCCAATATTAGTCTCGACAAAATCATAAGAAAAGAACTAAAAAACTACCTTCCGAGCTTGAATCCATGGTCTACAGCACCCAATTCACAATAGAATTTTTGTTACAGGTTAGGGTTTAATGGGCGTCCATTTTTCCCTCTTCTGTTAACAGAGGAGGCAGAGGAGAAAAGTAAAAAAAATTAGGAGCACCTGAAGTAAAATTGAGAGTGAAAAACTTTAGGAGCGCCTGGAGTAAAATTAGAACTTGCAAAAGGGTGATTTTGGAAAATCACTGTAACTTGGAGTGCCTGCATCAATTTTTGGAATGCGATTATCAATTCCCTAATGTTTAAGTTTAATATTATGGTATATTTGTATGTTAGTAGTATCATTGAATCTATTGTTTAATCTAGAATAAATTCAAATAATTCTTTTTTACCATACGAAATTTTGTGAATTATTTTACCGAAAAAATTTTTGTGAATTATTTTAACACACGAAAAGTACGTACATGTGTATTTTAGTTACCGACAAAAAAATTAAATATTCGCATACTGGTTAACTTATTGAGCCAAAGTCATCTATAGTTAATAGTGTATGATACTCGAGCACAAAAAATTTTCACTCCGCCGGCCACGGCTAACAAATGGGTAAGATTGAGTGAAATATGTTGCTGAGAACCTTCCTGTTCCCTCTTGTACATACAACTATAGTTATATTGTTCAAACATCTCTATCTCTATCGCAGGATGGTGTCACAAGCATAATGATAAGTTAATGCTCGTTTTTGACTACATGCCCCACCGTAGCCTCGACAAACACCTCTTCGGCGACGATGCCGACATTAGGCCATTGAGCTGGGATCGCCGCCAAAAGATACTTTTGGAGGTAGCCTCTGCCCTCAACTACCTCCACTGCCATTTCAAGCAGAAGGTGATCCACCGCGATGTCAAAGCCAGCAACATCATGCTTGATTCCGACTTTACCGCCAAGCTAGGGGACTTTGGCCTATCACTGGCCTTCGATAACGAAAGAACATCATACGGGGAGACTATGGACATATGTGGAACAAGAGGGTATATGGCCCCTGAATTGTGCATGGGCAGGGTGGCCACCGAAAAGTCTGATGTGTATGCTTTTGGTGCAGTTATATTGGAAGTGGTTTGTGGGAAAAAAACCCTGACCCAAATTGACGAGCACCAATTCTTAGTGGATTGGGCCTGGGCCTTGCATCACGAACGCCGACTACTTGAGGCGGTAGACAATAGGCTTGGGGAGGACTATGCAAAGGAGGAAGTTGAAAAAGTTTTGTTGCTGGGCTTAGCCTGTTCACATCCGGTGCCTAGCGCAAGGCCCAATACTCATGATATTGTTGAGATCCTATTAGGATTAATGCCGGTGCCCGACGTACCGTTGTCGAGGCCGCCTGTTAATGTGTTGGTGTACAACACTCCGGTCGCCACCGACACAACATCCTTTGCGACTGCACCTAGTGAATCAACCTCGATAGTACCAATGGCTATCAACTCAGAATCCCAACAACTTTGTTTTACGACTGGTTCCCAATGTATTAGAGAAATGCCAATTTGATCCCATGTATAAGAATCGTGTCTATTGCCTCCCCAATATTCACAATGTGCATTTAATTGATCCCTGACTCCCTGGGTCTAACTCTGTCTATGTTTACCGTCAAGTGCATGGAGGTGTGGGTCTTTATATTTAGAGACCCAAAAGTAAATTTAGAGACTAAATCTCTAAAAAGGATGGTGGATTCCTCCAAAAGTACAAAAACTTGAAGAAAAGAGTATCTCAATTACAAAATCTCCCCTCCATATGTCATATTTATTGATTGAAGATGCTCTAAGCTTTCATGGATAAATGACACAACCAAATTGAAGCCAATGTTGGAGATGCTTCTGATGTGTAGATATCTATGAGAAAAATGAGCTTGAAAAATTTAAAGAATATTGAAAACAATGGATAAAACTTAAAAGATATTCTCTCTGTCCCTTTTTAATTACTCCCTCCGTCCCATTTTGTTTGTCAAATCTCGGGATACTACAAAATTAAGGGAGCATCATCATTACCTTATCAAAACTTCTTATTTCCAATAATACCCTTTTAAGTACTGTACAATACGTTTTTGAAATTGGTGCTAAATTGAATCACAAGTAAAAAACCCTCTTAATGGAGTAACGTGGCAGCAAAACTTGCCTCTGATTTGAAATTGGCATGTTGTGTTGTTGGTCACAGAGAGAGAGAGAGGTTAGGCGGTAAATACTCCCATCAATCCCCAAAAATCAGGCGGTAAACTTTGTTTCTTACTCTAGCCAAGTCAAAAATAGGCGCACATGTTTAAATTTTAAACTTTCCATCCCGAAAAAATTTTAAACTTTCCATCCCGAAAATTTAGGCGGTAATTTTTGAAAGAAGGGAAAAATGGGAAAACTAAAGAATATTTGACCATTGTCATTTCAAATGGACAATCTTTTTGGGACACAAAAAAGGGGAATTTTGGACAAACAAAATGAGACGGAGGGAGTATGTTTCTTCGTTAATCGAACTTAAGAGACATCATTATTATACCTTTCATATAAACTTTTATATTCACTTCACATCTTTCACTTCAACTTTTACCTCCACTTTCCATAACTATCTTCTACTTTTAGCCATTAACTTTTTATTGATTAAGTTTTCAAAAGGGCAAAATAATAATTTTAAATTTAATATGTTTATGGAGGCATCTAACTTCAATTGAATACTCAAACAAAACAGAATGACGAGTAATCTTTACTGTTGGAAAATTTTTTTTTTTTTTTTGGTGGAAGAGAAAAAAGTTCATTAATAATAACGATAAAGTACAAAAACGGAGTACAATCCTTTATGAGTTGAAAATAATTGAAAAAGGAGAAAATTAATTTTAAAAAACAAAAGCTTTCATCACTCAAACGAACGTGGCTATGCGGATATATTGAATCGCAGCCCGTTGATACCTTTATTAAGATACGAGATTTTTAAGCACTACATTTTTTGCACAAACAAAAACGATTTTGGCATAGACAAAAATGATTTTGGCATTAACACCACTTAAAAAATATAGAGCTCATACACTTCGAATGAGAAAAGCTCATTTCTATTCAAATCTTTGAACTTCGATCTGCCTCCGTAATATTTTTGCTTTACTGTTGTCCATTTAAAGGGGCAATTGAATTCATTAGTGGCTGCACCTTTTACAATGGATTCTTTACAGTTTTATACGTGTAAATATTGATAGATAATGAGGAATTTCAAAGCAATTGAGAGCACACCAATGTTCATCAGTGTACCCATTTGTTTTTTCATCTTCTCTCTCCTCTCCATTCTCTCTCTCTCTCTCTCTCTGAAATCTACCCAAACCCAATTCAACACATCTGAAACTAGATGGCACTGCTCGCGAACCCAAGCAAAGCCGTCGTGCTATTCCCCCTCCTCCTCTCTCACGGCGGTGCCGCCTGTCTCCGTCAAACTCAAAACCTCCACCATCATGTCCAATAACGAACACTGTCAACAGACTCAACACCGCCTTTTCATTATTCACGAACCTATCCGACCAAATCCTATACGACAGTTACACCGGCCAACTGGCGATGTTTAATGCCTCGTTGCTCGTGAGAACATACCGAGTGGACAACAATAGCCCCGGTGCAGGCCTCTTGTTCCTTTTGGCACCGGACCTTGATGCCCCGCCCAACAAACTCAAAACCTCAAGCATCACGTCCAATCATAGTTTTAAATAGCGGTATCGGTCGCGATATCGATGTATCGGTATCGGGACGTATCAACGATACGTCGCGGGAATCGGCTGTCTCGGCCTGAATTTTTTAAAATCATTCACAACTCATATAAACTTTTATGGTACACATTTTTTTCTCCATTGGGCATAATTTGGCACATTTTACACAATCTTAGGACATGTAAAGACGTATCCTGAGAATTTTTTTTACGCTAATATATGTCAATATACTTTAATTGTATTGGGAGTTAATTGAATCACCCCAAAGAATATCTAGAACGCAATTGAAGAGAATGAGGCTACCAGGTGTGAATTTTCTAAACTAGAAATTTTAAATGAATAGGGAAGATAATGAGTAAAGTGTGTATCTATATTTTCATTAACGAGTTTTTTGACTCATAAAGAGATAAAGCAATTAAGCAACTCAAAAGAATTCGGTGTCGCGGCCGTGAATTTTTTAAAATCATTAGCAACATGAATTTAACTTAATGATACACATTCTCTTTTTTTATTGGCTTAATTTGTCAAATTTTAGGAAACCTAAAGACATTTAGTGGCTCATTTAATCAACCGAATCAACACACATTCTTATGCAGGCGTAGTGTTTTTTTTTTTTTTTTTTTTTAAATTTTGAATCGAATTGCAGGCGCAGTGTTTCTGGTTTTTTTTTTTTCGAACCGGCCAAGACAGCATCTGAATTGGCTGAGACACCGAGACGTACCAGGAACCGGGCGATACAGGGTGCGATTTTCCTTCCCACCGCTATATCGGCCTGTATCCTTAATTATCGGAGTCTTGAAATACCGGTACGAACCGGCCGATACGGTACAAAAAGTATGCAAACAATAACGAATTGCAAGTGGAATCTGTTGGCTGAGATTAGCCTTGCACTTGATTGATTTTGAAAGAAATTATAAAACAAATCTAGCAATCAAATTGCCGAGAGGTGGGTTTTGGGATTACTCGGTGGAACAGAAAAATACGGGTAGCTCTCTGGAATTCTATTTCTCGAGAAATGGGGCAGCCACACTTGATAGCATTACAAATCCCTTTTTATACTTAGGGCAAGACAAAACTAAACAAAAGACACTTGGGCTTTAACATAATATTTAGCCCAAAGGATTCTTAAGGAAGTGGAGGGAGTTTTGAGAGGTTTCTTATGGACTGGATCAGTGTTAAGGTCTTCGGGTGCCAAGATAAGCTGGAAGGAAGTTTGTTCCCCTATGGAAGAGGGCGGGTTAGGTTTCAAGCCTCTGAAGTTGTGGAATAAGGCTTCAATGATGCGTCACATTTGGGCCATCAGTACCAAAGCTGACTCGTTGTGGATTAAATGGGTCCATACGTATGTGATTAAACATAAAAACTTTTGGAGTATGTGTCCCCCTCAAAACTCCTCATGGACAATGAGAAAACTCTTTAACCTGAGAGGGCTTGCTAAGCCTTTAATTAAATACATTGTGGGCAATGGAAAAGATACATTTCTATGGCTTGATAACTGGCATCCTCTTGGACCGCTATTAGACAGATTTGGGGATGCTGTTGTTCAGAATATTGGTAGCTCCTACCTCACAAGAGTATCATCTATTCTTGTTAATGGTGAGTGGAATTGGCCTAGGCAAAGAAGTGAGGCTATCCGTACAATAATGAACTGTCATGTCCCTCCTCCCAACCTTGATATGTCTGATGTGGTGACTTGGGTTCCCTGTGCCAATGGGGTTTTTTTGCACACGGTGCGACGGCTATGGTTTCAATAAGAGATGGAGGTGTGCCGGTTCCTTGGTGCTCACTTGTTTGGTTTAAAGGGAATATTCCCGATGGGCATTTATCTTGTGGTTTGTTTAAAAACTAGACTAGCAACAAAAGATAGAGTCGATTATGGAATGTTTGGTGGATCCGGTTTGTGTTTTATGCAATAGCGTGAATGAGTCTCATGATCATCTGTTCTTGAGTGTTCTTTCTCTAGAGGGATTTGGGCTAATCTTTTGAGGAAATTTGGGATTGGGAGGCCTCCGTCCATTTGGAGTATGGAGCTTGCTTGGGTAGTGCAAAACATAAAAGGATGGAGTATGGGTGCGATGTTATTGATTAGTTCTGGTTGGGTCAGTGTACCATTTATGGATGGAGAGAAATGCTAGAATTTTTAGGAGGCAAGCGAAGACAAGTACCGCCATTTGCTCTGCTATTGAAGATGATGTCAGGGGCAAGGCTAGTTCTTGGAGGAGGATTAAGAAGAGCAATTCCAATACCAGGTTGTGTCGTATCTGGAATGTCTCTCCTAAGATTTTCGGTAGTTAACGGTATGTTTTTGTGTAGCTCATCTTCTTGTGGTTTAGAGTAGTTTTCTAGCTTTGTTTCGGTGTTAAAGGCTGATGCCTTTTTGATGTTGTTGCTATTTTGTTTTTCTGTTAAGGGAAGTATCCCTTGTGTATCCTTGGTTTTTTGGTATATAATTGACATTTACCGAAAAAAAATAATATTTAGCCCAAAAACATAAATAGCCCAAATACAAAAATAAAAAATCATAAGTCCAAACAAAATTAAACCCAAAGCCTAAAGCATTAATTTTAACACTCCCCCTTAATGCTTTGTCGTAACATCCAATATTTCTCTAAAATATTGGAACTTCTCCTTTGAAAGAGCCTTGGTGAAGATATCCGCCACTTGATCTTCGGTTGCACAATACTTGAGTTGAATCTTTTTATCTTTGTCGGCCTCTCGAATGAAGTGATGCTTGATGGCAATGTACTTGGTGCAGCTATGGTAGACGGGAATCTTCGTCATTGCAATTGCGGATTTGTTGTCACACAAAATGGGAGTAGCTTCTGCTTGCTTTTCATCAGCATCCTCCAAAATCCTTCTTAGCCAAATTGCTTGAGATGTTGCCAATGATGCCGACGCATACTCGGCCTCGGCGGTAGATTGTGCCACGGTTTGTTGCTTCTTAGATGCCCATGAGAAAAAACCCGAGCCAAGAGAAAAAGCATATCCGAAGTGCTCTTCATATCATCAACACATCCATCCCAATTACTATCACAAAATCCAAGCAACTTTGCTTCCACATTTTTCTCATACAAAATACCAAAATCAAGAGTACCTTGTAGATATCGCAAAACCCTCTTAGCCACTCCAAGATGAGTTTGACTTGCATTGTGCATGAACCGGGACAACATGCTTGTAGCATACATGATATCCGGTCTTGTAATGGTCAAGTACAACAAACTTCCAACCAAACTTCTATAAAGAGACTCATACACCTTTTTGCTTCCATGTTCATTTGACAATTTCTCATTGACAATCAAGGGGTTGCTATCAGCTTACAATCCCTCATCTTGAACTTCTCAAGAAGAGTCCTTGCATACTTTTTTAACAAATGAAAATATCCTCTTTGTTTTGACAAATTTTAATGCCAAAAAATAATGCAAGAGGCCCAAATCACTCATTTCATATTTCATCATCATATCTGATGTAGCACAGCCTATGGTAACGAAATTGATCGTACAAGAGAAACGCGAACAATAAGATCGACCCGGAGGTACTCCCTCAAACGAACAAAATATGAGTAAAACTCGTTTTCTTTAATTCAATAACAACCCCCCTGCCAATGGGCTTACAATCATATTTATAGTACCAAAGAAACCCTAGGCCAACTAGGAAACAAATTACGAAAGGATTTGATTTGCTAATCAAGTCGAAATCAAATAAATTACAAAAATTACCAAAAAAAAGAAAATTCTAATTTGACTGGAAAATAAAAAACTAGGAAGAATTATAAAGTTGCCAAAACAAACGGCAAATAAAACGAATTTCCTACTAAAAGTTATAAGCAAATCAATATTTCCTAAAACGGCAAAATTGCCCGTTTGAAGGCCTAGACGATGTAGAACGGCCGAAATCCATCGTTGATCATCGCCGGAACGAAGTACGTATTATGGAAGAGACTGTGACAGGGACTGTAGACGTTAGTCCGAAGTACGTACTATTTAGATGTGGAGAGTTGCCCTGTAGGAGATTTAGATGTTTTGAGGCACTTGCATTATTTGGTGAGGGCCCATGAAATGTACTATTTTTTTTAGGCTTGTAATACTTAGACAGATTATTTATTTTTGAGGTGTTAAAAAGTCTGGGCGTCACGGTTGGAGAGAGAGAGAGAGACATAATTCCATGATTTTGATGTGGACCGGGGAACTATAGATGATGTGTGTCTAATAAGAAAAATTACCAAGAAATTTGAAATGTAGAGGGTCCAGAAATTGTATTCATCATGGTAGAGGGTTGAGCCTTACACAGGATGATCAATCTATTTTCATCCTTTGTGGCATTTGTCTTCTATCCAAACGTGGATTCAGATTTGATTGAGGCATTAAAGACTTGGGCAAGCCTCAAAGTTTGGTAGAATAGCCCCTCGAGGTCTCTGTCTGAGATTTTTTATTGCTCTTGAGTTCTTTCTTGGGTTCGATTCTCCTCAACTCTTGGGGACCACTTCACTTTCTGCGTAAGGTGTGAAGGACTGTGGGACGGACTGTAGACGTTAGTCCGAAGTACGTACTATGGAAGAGACTAAAGAATTTAATTAATTCGAGATGCGCGCAACCTAACTAGGAACACTCTTTAGTGCCAAAAAAAAAAAAACAATTGGAAGAATGATGCCTGTGGACAAAGGGAGACCACACTGAAAGCAATCAAATTTTGTGGAAGAAGCAATCATGACCCATCTGATTACTTGGTTGACATAATACACTGTATCACAGCCTTCTTTTCGGTGCCAAAAAGCACTTTACCACCGCTCAGATGCCCACTGATATATGTTAGTCCGAGCTTAGGCTGAGTTTCCGCTATTGATTGACGATATTTTTTCGGTACTTTGTACTTGTTTTTTTATTATTTAAGACAAGTTATTTCTCTTAACAAAATAACGAGTTATCTTTTGGCCTTGGAGTGAAGACAAAAAACTAGTGAACACTCAACCTTGATAGAATTTTTATCATTGCATTTGCAATTCTAATTGTCACTTGCCAATCAGAATTTCAGAAAAGTTTTGTTTGGAGGTTCAATTTTCTCTCTCAAACTGCCAATTCCTGTGTTCGGTCAGTTCATATAGGATTTGTCTCTATTTAAATTGGACTCTCGGGTAATGGACGATGGGATTGATCTCTCGTTCATTAAACCGAATACCAAGTTATGAAAAATATTCCATGCTGATTAGGGTATGACATTTTGGTAGGTGCTCTCATTTGCTGAGAGAAAATACAGGTGGTGGAATGGTGGTTATGTAGTAATCATCACCTTAGTTGTCTCTCTTTGTCAACAAAATTCAATCATAACCAGCCTTTGAAGGCATCCAAACTATGGTTAATAAGTATAGGTAGATTAGCAAGGCAAGGAATCTTATGAAATTCATCATTACAGGGAAGTTTGACTTCAATTTCATTTATATTCTGTATTTTTCTCCTTTTCTTCTACTTTTTACCATCATTTTTTGTTCAAAGATTGTACTTTTATCAACTAAAATTTCAACTTTTGTTTGATAAATTAAAGAACTCTTTCATGTTTAGTAACTAGCGACAAAAAGTTTAAATACTTCGTCACAAAAATGCATTATTTCTAAGTTCTCATTTTGCAGACCGGACAATCATTTTGAGACGGAAATAGTAGATACTTTTTTTTTTGGGTAATTTAGAGTGTGTTTGGCCGACCATTTATCAACTTTTCCCATTCTACTTTTCCACTTCTGGTTGTTTGGGAGCAACCACCCAAAACTCTTTTTCTCAAAATGCATTCTTCATTTTTAACATTCCAGGGCAGAACTCAAAAGTAGGTATGGAGCTACTTTTTCATTTCTCTTTCTCGTTTTTTATTTCCCCTTCAATTCTATTTCCAATTCCTACCCCTCACCCCTGTTTTAAGCTTCCAAGTTGGGGGTGTATTTTACATTTTCTGGAGTCTTGCCCAGTAAACACGAAGAAGAAAAAATTAAGCTTCCACTCACCGTCATTTTCTAGAGTCACCGTCATTGTTCCTAATTCTACCACTCACCGTCATTTTCAATTTTGCATAATTTTTATTAAGTATGAGAGACTTTTAACCATCAAAAAAAAAAAAAAGAGAAAAAAAAATCCAACAATAAAAATAAACCATAATTTGATAGGACAGGTTTACAAAAATATTTCTCATTATGACTTCTAAAAAATTGCTAAACTCAATAGTCGTACACATTTTTATACCATAATTAATAAACAAGGGCAAAATGGTAAAAAATCAATCTATAACTCATTTTCATCATTTTCTCCCAAACACTACTACTTTTGCAAAATGCATTCTGCATATTTCTCCCAAACACTTCTCCCAGATTCAAAACTCATTCTGACCATAATCCAAAAAGCCAAAAAACCAAAAAGTTAAAAATGAAAAGCTGAAAAGTAAGCTCCCAAACACCCCCTTAATAGTAGATACTTCAAATAGGACATGGGCAAGTTCATTGTCTAAGATATGGGTCCCTTGGACTGTCAACCCCACAATTTATGAGACTTTAGGGAATCTTAGAACAAAAAGAAAAAAAGAAAGGATATATGTTGGTTAATCAAGTGTTGGCTTTTTTAGATGACAAGCCAATCTCGAACGAACTTTCAAACAAGCAAACACTATCACCTTCTTTGGTTGGGGTCTCAAAACCTACCCTACGCGGTCCCCAATAAAATTTGAGCTCAAATAGCGGTTTCTATTACAACCTTATAATCAGTTACCCAATGTACAATATTTGGAGGTGTAGAACAATAATCAATAATAGGTGGAAAGACTTTTACTTTTGGCCAGAGTCAGTTTTCTAGCCGACGAAAAACACAAATGATAGCTCAACCCATCAAATCATAAACCAATTTTACAGAAGGCTTTTACAAGTTGTACATGATGCTACAAACAGCTGTACTGGGTAACAATTACTCTATTAAGCCGACCTCTTTTAGTACTAGAGCATGACCATGAACATATTTCACATATACACAAAAGTTCAGATAAAAGTAGGCTTTATTCATAAAAAGAAACCCAACAATTTGGATCTACCGTAAACGCGATCCCTGGGACTGCAACTCCAAAGGATCGATTAAGCCTTCTAACACAACGAGCTCATTCAGGAGTGCAATCTTCTCTTCTTCGAGGGTTTTCACCTCATCTTCAACCTCTCTCAACTCTGTTCCAATCCCAAAGCTTTCTTCCTCCAGCAGCAAAAATTTTCTTCTCAGTGCCCTGTAATCGTTTCCAGATGTGGAAGAGTCCGGCAATGATTCTGAGGGTGAGGTCTCGGGTTGTTGGAACAAAGGAGAAACTTCCTTCTTCAACCCTTTTTTGGAGGCTTTCTTCCCTGTTTGAGTTGGAAGAGCCACATTGTGCCCTTGTTGAGATACAGAAGCCTTATGGGTTGAGGGTTTCTTTTTTCTCGACTTGGAAAGTAAAGCTTGCTCGGGTAGTAGCATACCTGGATCTTGCATTTCTCAAATGCTAGAAGAAAGCACTGTAATGAAAAACGTAAAGGAAGTTAAGAGCACAAGTTTTCAAGCTACCGATGAGAACTATTTGGGAAAGTCAACGAGATGATTTGATTATAAGGCTCCATCAAGGCAGTTTGATAACTATGGAATACAAAAAGCAACGCAGATCACGTATTAAAGCATTGAAAATATATACAGCTCAAGAATGATTCGTTAGAAGTAAAAAAAAAAGAAACAGATTATGAAGTCCAAGAGCTCCGTCAAAGGAGCTAGCTAAATGATTCTTACAAACACATACTATATGACATGTAAACAAGAGTAGTGTGTACATTGCATGACGTTCCTTCATGCCACTCTTGTGTACCACAACAAATTTTATATCCAGCACTGGAAATAGCCAGAGTCAATATCACCATCACTTCTGATACTCCCTCCGTCCCCAAATTTTTGTCCCAGTTCTATTCTACAACAACAACAATAACATAACCCATTTAATCCCCAATAATTGGGGGTATGGGCGGGGGATGGATAGGAGACAGACCTAACCTTTGACAATAAATGCACAAAGTGGCTGTTCCCAGGATACCACTGTGAAACAGATGGATTGGAGACAGACCTAACCTTTGGCAATAAATGCACAAAGTGGCTGCTCACAGAATACCACTGAAACAGTGGTCCCCCTATACCGTCACGTTTGCTGCGGAATCATGCCCTCAAATGAAAGCCAAAAGACATCAGAGAGGGCAGACCCAAGAATCATTTTGATTTATGTGCACATTACCATGCTTCTTTCATTCAGCATCCAGAGCATTGGCGTTGCACAATTTCCCAGTTCTATTCTAACCGGAAAAAAAAAACTACTTATAACTTTAAATCGGTAATGAATTTTATATTCAATATTAATCTTGTTTGATAGATCTCAATTAGTTCTATAAGACAATGTTTTCAAAATCACGTAAAACAATGTAAATTACGAGCTATAATCAATTGAAAATGGCACGAACTCCCAAAAGGGACATATAAATGGGGACGGAGGGAGTAATTCTAAATGAGAACTGCAAGTCTGCAGGCAAAGGTTCACAAGAGCAAGATCACAGCCGTAGTTTCACTGTGTTGCTTAGAGAAGCGAGAAAGAGAAGAACTCATTCAACTCAATTTCAACGAGCTAAGCATCCCCTATACGTCTATGAAACTCA
This sequence comes from Vaccinium myrtillus, assembly GCA_016920895.1. Classification (NCBI taxonomy): domain Eukaryota; kingdom Viridiplantae; phylum Streptophyta; class Magnoliopsida; order Ericales; family Ericaceae; genus Vaccinium; species Vaccinium myrtillus. Next base: position 2,500,506 of record CM029276.1, read on the forward strand.
TTTCAAAAAGTAAAGCTCATCCCATTGCTCCATATAGATTTTAGACTCTCTTGAAGTTAGCTTAAATGTGTTGCTCATCTCCTTTGCTACTATCCATGATGCACATGTCTAGTATTGAAGATCCAACAAAAAAATCTCACGTTTAAAAGTTAATTTGAGAATACAGCAAAGGGATCTATCTGAAGCGAAAATAAAATATAATGTAAAAGCAGTTTACATTAAATCATCTCTGCCGTAATGAGAAAAATAAACTCATGACCAGTTTACATTAAATCATCTCTGCTGCAATGACCAATCTACAAGTATGTATACCACTATACCCCCTCAGGCTCCAAACAAGCCACTCCAACACCAACTAATCCCATTCCCATCCATAGGCAGTTGCCAAAATGTCCATTTTCCTGGTTTGATCACTCGTCAGAAATTGAGAAAAACCATTCCCCTTCTCCTTTCAACAGTTTCTGTCCCTCAAAAACTAGAGGTCCAATCACAGGATAGTTTAGTAGCTATTGACAAATGTAGATCAACATCTCATGCATTACCAAAGCTGACGTTTACTGTTCTACATGAGACATGCTCTGCTCTGCAAGAGACATGTTCAATGGGTCATTATTAATGTTCCAGAGTTACATGTCATGCAATACAACCGCCGAGATCAACATATAGTAAGTTAGTAACAAAAGTCATCGACTTATTTCACCATTTCACAGCTGTCAACAACTGGAAGGTTGACTAAAAAATAAGTCAACGAATTGGTGCAACACTACTCAAAAGCAGATTAGAATGAAGTTTGTCATACAAAATAAACACTATTACATGCAAAAACTGTCTTCAACATTAAGCAATAAGAGTACCGGAAAATATTATTGTCCGACTGAATTTAAGTAAAAAAGTTTCGCATGAGCATGAGGAAAAATTTAGAACCTAAGTTTTATTAGCTACCTAGATATTACGACCCCACAAAACTAACCCCACCCCCCAATTTAACCAACTCATAAACTGATATGAAATCCCCATTAGGAGTGCAAACAAGCCGAGTTGAGCTGAGCTTTGATGTGTGCTCGAGTAAAGCCGAGCCGAGCCAAGCCAAGCCCGGTCCATTTACTAAATGAGGCTCTCTTTACATGAGCCGAGAGCCAAGCTTTTTCGAGCCGAGCCGAGCTTTGGAGTGTAGAGTTCGGCTCGCTTACAAAACATGCCTAAAACTCAAGCTTGGCTCAATTACTAAACAAGTCGAACCAAACTGAGCCTGAAGCTGTTGTGAGGAGCTTGGTTCGTTTGCAACCCTACTCCAATTGAACCAATTCATAAAATTTTACAATGACCGATTCAGTATTAGTTTGCCACTTCGATTATACATAGTAAAAACTGGTCGGGAGGATGTACCTAAGTTTCACAATTAGGAACCACATACTTCTTTCGTATTTTTGCTTAATTTACTCTTCGTGCGACTTATGAACAACAAGATCAGACAACGTGACAGCTACTATGTGAAAGCTAGAAGCTTTCAATACAACATTCAAGCCCTAGAACGTAAATTTCACTGTATGAATAAAGAAAAATTGGGATAAGGGGCTGTCAAATTAAACCTCGTACCTGGCAAATACTAATCTAGGGTTTAGGCAACTTCCGACACCCCACTTCGCGATCGATGCTGCGATGAGCTTGCAGTCGCAAATCGCCGTGGGCAAGTGACAACGAACTTGTCCTTGTGAATATGCACAGAGAGAGAGAGAAATTGAGACACAGAATATCTAGAGGGGCTCAGAATTCAGAGAAGGAAATAGCCGCAGAGTGCCGGGTAATTGTTCGACCCAAAGCCCAAACAAGAGTCCAGCTATGTTTAGCCCACGGGCCGTGCAATCTTGGGTTATGGGCTTAATACCATTTCTATTTTGAGAAAGGGTCCGTTTTTGCGGAAGAACTTTATGAGTATAGGTATAATAAAACAGTTCAAAAAAAAAAAAAAAGGAAGGTATACTAACAAACCAAAAAGCTCCTCGAGGGAGTCATTTTTGAATTCGCATTCTACAGAAAATTCCTTTTTGACAAAATGCATTTTAGTCTTAGAATAAGCTTCCAAACAGGGCCTATAAAATAGATGAATTTATTTTCTAGACAAAACACATTATCATGTTTTTTTATCTGGTGGTCCAGTCTCCCTGTGGCGGTCCCCGTCCGAGGTATTGCTTCGGCAGGCTTTGGTTGGGGTCGGCGTAATAAGGGTCATACCGATTCGCTAGATGGTTCCGTGTCCGTATTTAATGGGGATAGAAATGGTAAAATCTCTCTTCCTTCCGCTCCACATTGCAAAAGAAGAAAGAAAGAAAGAAATTTCTGGCCAAGGTTCTTTTTTTTTTTTTGGGTAAATTAGCTTGAAATAGAAAAGAGGTTAACCGAATATACAGCCTACAAAGGGCATACCCCAGGAGGAAAAGAAAAGGGAAAAAAGGGAAAGAGAAAAGCAAAAACCTAACCACAATAAAAGATATCCAACAAAGCTCAAAGCACACTACAACGAAATAACATAAAAACACCAAAACAAAAGAATGTCATGCGAACCTCAAGAACTAAACTCTTGAAGCCTTTAACACCATGAGTTTCTCCTTAAGCTTCTTCTTGTTCTGATCTCTAGTGGATGAAGGAGTTGAAGAATCACCCAACACCGGGTTCAACTTATGCCTCGGCCCAATGAAATCGCCTTCCAAAGGAATTCTTGGAGGCTCTCGAAACCGTGTAGACCGACGGAGAGCCTGGAGGGGAAGCTCTTGTTGAAGACTATCCTGACCAAGGAGAACCGGGGTAGTATCACAAGATACATCCCCGGAAACATCTATCTGTGTCACCATCTCAACGGAGGAGGCTCCCGAATCCTCACATTTTTCAAGAACGCCAAATGCGTTAGAAGTAGAAGAAACACGGCTAGACGAGGAGTCGACCAAAGGTAAGCTCGGAGTTTGAATTTTCCTCTTCACCACCTCTATCCAGGCACCCTTATTTTCACTAACTTTTCCCTCTTTGCCAGGGTTCTTCTTGTTCTCATCTGTTTCATGCTTTATGTAACATGGACTATTTGGAAAAGATCTACAATACCTTATTGGACACCAAACTGGTCCAAACACTTTCGTATCCAATACTTTTAGTTCACATTCATGTACGTTAGAACTGCGCATTAATTTCCATAATATAAATTAATTAAAGAGTCTATGGCATCTTGAGAATTAGATGAATTTGACAGAGACACATACGTTAGTTCTCTTCTGAAACATCAGTTCATTACTTTTTTTGACACCGTGAAACATAAGTAGTTGAAGTGCGAACCAAAATGCATAACAACCTAAGATTGAGTGAAAGATTGTGTCGAGAACCTTAGTTGCTGTCTCTTGTACATCAGTTTATGTCTTAAAAGTATCTCTATGTCTTTTACAGGATGGTGTCACGAGCATGGGAAGTTGCTGCTTGTTTATGACTACATGCCAACGGCAACCTCGACAAACACCTCTTTTGCGTTACGAAAAACAATACTTTGAGCTGGATTCTCTGCTACAAGATCATATCTGAGGTAGCCTCGGCCCTCCGCCCTCCATTACCTCCACAATGGGTATGACCAAAGGGTGGTCCACCATGACATCAAGGCAGCAACATCATGCTCGACTCCGAATTCAGTGCTAGGCTTGGAGACCTTGGCCTTGCACGGGCCCTAAACAAAGAAAAAACCTTGTACAAAGAAGCAAAAGGTGTTTTGGGAGCACCAGGGTACATCGCGCCCGAATACTTCTTCACGGGCGAGGCCACCGAGTTGTCTGATGTATATGCTTTTGGTGGAGTTCTGTTGGAAGTGGTTTGTGGGCGTATGTTGTGGACCAAAAATGGCATGTACAAGTACTTAGTAGATTGGGTCTGGGCCTTGCATCGTACAGGCCGGTTATTGGAGGCGGTGGACAATAGGCTCGAGGAGGACTATGTTGGAAGAGGCCCAAAGAGTTTCGCTTTTGGGCCTGGCGTGTTCAGATCCAAAAGCAAGTTAAAGGCCCAAAACTTAGGAAATTGCATGTTTAGATCTTATCGGGCTCGATGGCTGTGCCTCACGTGTTGCTGATGCGGGAGGGAGACAGAAGTCCGCCCACCACCACTAACACGACGTCCGATATCAACCCAGAAACGCAACGCAACGACCATATAGTTATTTTTTTTTCCATCCGGGTCTAAGTATATGTAGTTGGAAATCCTTTGTATGTGCGACGCATATTAATTGTTTCTTTAAACCATTACTTCATACAATCCTTTTCTAGGTTTTGGAAGTATACAAGTGCATGTTCCCCCTCCGATTTGTGTAGCTAATTTGAAAATAAGTTTGATATCCAACAAGTGATGAATAGAGACTCAACTCTTTAGGCGGGTCGGTACCTAATACCTTCCAACTTGTAGCTCATACAAACTGGTTGATTTTATACTCGCTCGGTTTAAGTCCCCATAATTATTTGGTAGAGCTATCCTACTCTTCCACGCTCATAGTACACAGTCAAATCTCAAATTCGACCCCGACATAAGTGCAGTGAGATTTGTGACTGTTGGGAGTTTAGAAAGATGCATCGATCCCGCCATCGCTTCTGCTGCGTCGGCGTGCAGAAGGCCCAAACTTCTGGGGAGTATCCACGGAGTCCACCACATTCGTTGGGCCCAATATACATTAAATGACCCATATCCACTTAAAAGGCTAAGCCTTGTAAGTGGTGAGTCATCCAATTGTATATTAAGGTCCAACCCTTTTTCTATTTTTCCAATGTGGGACTTAACCTTCACACATGTTCTAACAAATCTCCCCCTCATGTGTGAACCGTTCATTGAGCCTTGCCCGTTTCTTTGCATTCAAGCTCCCCCTTGATTATGATCTACTACTCTCAACCCAATCTTCCAAACTAGGCTTATTCTGCACCAACTCCAACGATTCAGATCCATCCATCGAATTCTCCATTGAGAGCCAACGTGCCTATTCACTGGCACCATGCTCCCCACTAGAAACTCCATTGAGAGCCAACGTGCCCATTCACTGGCACCATACTCCCCGACGAGTCAACGTGCAACACGTGTTCCATTCGCTTGCATCACCTTGCAACGGGCACACCGCATTACTTGCACAGTTGGATTTTTCTGTTTTCCATCACTTGGAGTTCACCATGCAAGCCTATCCATGGCGCGCCGAGAGTCTGCCCATAGATCGTCAGCCATTGGCTCTGATACCACTTGTTGGGAGGTTAGAAAGATGCATCGATCCCGCCATCGCTTCTGCTGCGTCGGCGTGCACAAGGCCCAAACTTCTGGGGAGTATCCACGGAGTCCACCACATTCGTTGGGCCCAATATACATTAAATGACCCATATCCACTTAAAAGGCTAAGCCTTGTAAGTGGTGAGTCATCCAATTGTATATTAAGGTCCAACCCTTTTTCTATTTTTCCAATGTGGGACTTAACCTTCACACATGTTCTAACAGTGACAATTATATATCTGTATGGTGCTGAACGAGCACATGGAATTGCCTATCGGCATAGTTGTTAATATAGATAGATATGACGAACTCAAAAAAGATGGTGAAACACATCAGGTTATTCATATCAGCTTTCGTTTTCTACTTGATTTCTTTGAAGAGCAATGCTATTATCACAATAACTATTCAAGACATCAGAGGAGTTGTTCACTGTAAACTTTTGCTCTAGTATTATTGGCTTTACTTAATTTTTTGTTAATTTTTTGCCAGTCTTTGAGATTAATCATTGGTCTCTCGCGTCGAGAAATCATTAGGCTATGTTTGGATGACTAGGAGCTTGAATAAGAATATGAATATGGATATTGGGAATCAAATTCCCGGGATTTACTTGAGTAGGAATTTGAAGCCTAGTTCATTCTGGTGTTTAGATTAGTTCAGTAATCTTGCGCAAGAAACATTTACTTTCGAAATTTATCAAAGTCAAAATTTTATTTTTAAATTTTGACCAGTTAATCTCAGATCATCATGAATCGCATTCTTATTATTGTCTCTTCTCAAGATTCTCTTCTCCAAACTGAGCCTACAAGTATAAGAATGCGAAACAAAATCCTAGGAGGCCACAAAGTTCCTATTTATAAAAGAATACAAAATATTAATCTCCTCGCATCAAAAGAAATGACCAACTCAAAAGGTTCTATGTAAATCTATTGAAAATTTCACAAAAGACGAAATTAATATCAAACCAAAATAAGGCATGCAGGAGTCATTTCACCAATGGTTTTTTTTTTTTGGTAAATTAACTTGAAATTAAAAAGGGATAAGCGAATGTACAACTTACAAAGGGCATACCCAGGGAGGATATCACCAATGTTTAGTTTCCCATCAAAGGCTTTTGTAGATGGATCCATTATCATGGGGGACTCTTGCTAAGGCTATGCCCCTTATAAGTTTGGAAAAAGTGCTACAGGCGCTTCCAATTATTTAGACTTCTATAACTCTGGAAATAAGTATAGCAACCAAGGGCAGTTTTGTCAACAAACGTATCTCGGGCCGACTCAAAGGACAAAATCTTACTTGTCTATTTTGAACCTATACTTTAGTAAGGATGACAATTTCACTCAAAATCGATGGATACTTGAACCAAACCGAACCTATTGGAGAGGTTTTTTTTTAAATTTTTTCCTACCCATAGGGCGGGTTTGGTTTTCGAAACATGATATCCGACGGGTTTGGATTTGAGTTTGGTCTTAGCAAGTATTCGGCCAAATTCAAACTCAAACCAAATCCAAACTGATCCATATAATATTAGTTATAGGATATGTTAGCTATCCTCATGTCTTCTATTGCTTCTGAGTCGGCATTTAACACTAGTGATATATTGGTGACTCCACATCATAGTCGACTTCATCCCAAAATAATGGAGGCATTGATGTTCTTTTTTGTTTTAATATATAACATTTTTCCTTCATATGTTCATTAATGGAATGAATATTAATGCGGGTTTGGTGCGGTTCAGATAAAATCTAAATTCATATGGTTTGGTTATGGTGCTCTAAAAATTATACCCGTCAGATATCGGTTTAGATTTTGGTATAGATAAATACTATGGGTTTGGATATGATAATCACAAAATTCGGACCAAACCGATCCATTGTCATCATTATACTTCATCAGTAGTGCTACGTATCCCAAAAAATTGTTTAGAAAGAAAGTACCTAGAAAATTGTAATAAGTGACTCAGATTCACTTGAGAATGAATCTGAGCAATTCATTGCAATTTTCTGATTAATTTTACGGGAACATTTATTGGCACTTAGCTTTTTCAATACTTTAGTGATGAAGACTCTGAAGAAAAGCGACGACTCACCACACACCACGCGTGGTTCAAATTTGACCTTTGCCGATTCTCTTTATTTTGATAGGTAGATGGGAATTCAGAATGTTCGAAGCAATTGCGATAGAGAGCAGACCATTCGGCCTGTAACTATTTTTTTAAACTTCAAACCCAGCCCCTCCTTCTCTCTCTCCACACATTTTTTTACAATTCTCTCCACCTATTTTTCTTTTTACAATTCAGTATGGATTATCTCCGAAAGAGGTGGTTATCGCGATCGAACCCTTACATACTGCGAGCGTTGAAGAACTTACCTGGGACTCCGAGGGAGTTTCAGTTTAAGGATTTGGAGAAGGCTACAAATAACTTTCATGAGAAGATGAAGTTGGGAGACGGTGGGTTTGGAAGGGTTTACAGAGGGTATTTGGCGAATGAGGATCTGGAGGTTGCTGTGAAGAGGTTTTATTACGAGAGATTGCTGGGTCCGAATGGATCTTTGACGGAGCTTACAATGATCTATCAACTCAGGCACAGGCATCTTATCCGATTGTTGGGTGAGTCCTTTCTTGAATCTTGAATCATGAATTCTTCCCTATATAGCCTATTTCACAAATTATAAAATCTTCTCAAAAACAAGGTCATATATAACTTGTTAGATTGTCTGGGGTACTTAAATTTTGGTCATTTCTCAAAGGGCGTAGTAAGTTTTCATCTCGATTGGCTATAATCACAGTTCTGATTTAGAGGTACAAAAATAAGCAAAAAGACATTAGTTGGTTTTTATGTCATTGGAGAGGGAGCGTTTCAACTTTTAGTGAGGTGGACAAATTTCTAATTTTTCAAGGATAAATTTCTAACTTGATCTACCATTTGTCAAGTTTTCATCAACAAAAAAAAAGTTTTCATCACGGTCATTTTTGAATATTTTCATTCTTTTTGCTTATGAAATACCGTTGTACCCTTTTTTAGTAATACGTATTGATATATGTAAACATAGTTTCCTAATTAATTAGGAGAATTTGATTATGATTCATGTAAATGTAGTTTTCTACTTGAGGGAGATTTGATTGACTATTTTAAATGGAAATCATGGAAAAATTTAAAATCGTGGATGTACCATATTTAACATTGATCACCTTAACCATCCTTATCATTTTTATTCGAAAGATCAACCATGTAAAATTCAATTTTGACGAACATGGTAAATTTTTTACATTACTATAGAAACATGGTAAATTCGTTACATTGCAAAAAGAATACATCGACGAGCATGAAAAATTTATTACATTAATATCGATACACGGTAATTTGGTCACATTTAGACAAACAATGGTAAATTTACTTCTTCCGTCTGGATTTGTTAGTCCTTTTTTAAAATTTGTGTCATTTTTTAGCAGAATCCACAAACGAATAGTTAGCGAATGATTCCAAATGAGATAGGTTCTCGAATCCATGAGAGTTTCTTGAATCCACAAGAATAAAAAGAGAAAATCTCAGAATTATATTGATTGATTAGAAGTTGAATAATGTCATAAGTTTACACCCTTATTTATACTAGTAGTAGACCTAGCTAATAAGATAATTCTTGGCTACCAAGAATATAACTTGGAGTAAAGACCAAACAAAACAAAATAAGGAAATAAAACTCTAGAAAATTAGAAAATAAGAAGCTAGAATCGTGCTACACAGGCAACCAAAATAAGATAATAATAAATGTAAATAAAAATTGTTACCAAAATAATATTTTCATAAGTGATAGGGGTGTATATCTTGTCCTATATCAATTGCTTATATATTTCAATGTGTATCTCAAAAAATATGCAAATTAGTTCTATAATACAAAGTTCGCAAAATCATAAAAACCATAATAGAATGAGAGATATAAGCAATAAAAAATGACATAGATTTCAAAAATAGACTAACAAATCCAAACAGAGGGAGTTTTACGTTAGTATAAAAACATGGTAAATTGGCTACATTGCACCCTGAATATATCAAAAAAAAATGGTAGGGGCAAAATTGAGCACGAATCTGGACCACTGGTTGAACCCGAATCTAAATCCATGTTCAACTTTACTCTAGAGGCATTAAATAGCAACTCCTAATCACAACACATGTTAACCGCCCAGCCTATACAGTCTTTTTTGTTTTAGGAAAAAGAAGAAATTCATTAATAAAAAGCATGGAGTACATGGGACAAACCTTATTGGGAGACAGCCAAAACAAAATCCAAAAATCAACCCAACAAACCTACTCCCAATAAGATACGAATAGGATAGCGAGACCAACACAATGAACACACAAACACAAATAAAACCACTCACGCACCCTGCAAAACAACCATTAGAGAATAAACGAGCAGAAAAAGGATACTAGTGTATCAGCGGTGCCTATGTTGCGGGAAACAAATGAAGTTCGTTGCAATTATCCTCAATGGTGTGTGATCGTTTGCGCTTATGCTTTTCATATTTTTGGAACGGTTGAACACTTTGGGTTCATTAATAAAAAGCATGGAGTACATGAGACAAACCTTATTGGGAGACAGCCAAAAAAAAATCCAAAAATCAACCAAACAAACCTACTCCCAATAAGATACCAATAGGATAGCGAGATCAACAAAATGAACGCACAAACACAAATAAAACCACCAAGTTCGGAAACAAAATTAAAGAATAGATTGAGGTTTTCGGAAACAAAATCCGGATCTCATAATAGAAAAGTCTAGAAACAAAAAGATGCAATAGGCCTAAAAGCAGTTGGTATGCTTATAATAGAGTGAGTGAGATTTCGGTGTAACTTTGATTTTTTTAATGACTTAATAGTAAATGGACAACCAAGTTCGGGGTTGGATAACCTAAACATTAGAGCCGGCCCTGCATGTACACAGTACACCCCGATTGTTCTTCTCTCTACAAAAAGATGGAATCGCCAGAGGTCCAAATTAAGCTTAACCTTTTCCTCATAAATACATTGTTGGTTTTGTTCCAAAAATAAGAAATCACCACTAATATGGACTGGATGTTCCACTAACAAAAAACTGTTTTTTCCAAACACCGAGACAGGTCATTCTCTCACAACACATCACATAAAAAACCGTGAAAGCCCAGTTTTTTCAAAAAACTGAGTTAGTGGAACACCCCCTCAAACTTTAGATAGCTGTCTCTAGTTCCATCGAAATAAAGTTAACGGCGAGTTGAGGCACAGACTAGTTGGTTATCTGTAAGACCGTACTCGCCCTTACTTCAAGATTAATGCAGAAGGGTCTCCAAGCGGCCGCCTCTAGGATACAACAGCCCAGCCACACACTGTACCTATAATCTAGCTGCAATATGTATCTCATTTGATAGATTTTAATTTGTTGTACAATACAAAGTCCTTGAAATTATAGAAAAACATTATAAATTGATAGATATAGGCAATAGGCAATAGACACAAAAGAAACAAAATGAAAAATGGACAAACAATATGGAATGGAGGGAGTAATATCTATCTACTTTTGACTTACTTGTCAATCTAATCATTTCTTTCGATTAGCAAATAGGAAAAGTGAATCATGAAATTCTAATTTTTGACCTGCAAATCGAAAATCCTAGCTCCGTCATAGTTTGTACATATAGTTATGTCTTCAAGATCTCTCTCTTTACAGGATGGTGTCACAAGCATGAGACGCTTCTGCTAGTTTATGACTACATGCCCAACGGTAGCCTTGACAGACACCTCTTCTCTATCGGTGACAACAAGCCTCTGAGCTGGAATCTCCGCTACAAGATCATATCCGAGGTAGCCTCAGCCCTCCACTACCTCCACAACGAGTTTGACCAGAGGGTGGTCCACCTTGACATCAAGCCCAGCAACATCATGCTCGACTCTAAATTCAATGCCAGGCTTGGAGACCTTGGCCTTTCACAGGCCCTACGCAAAGAAAAAGGCTCATACGAAGCCGCAGAAGTTCCTATTGCGGGAACAATGGGGTACTTGGACCCCGAATACGCAGCCACGGGCAAGGCCACCGATCTATGTGATGTATTTGCTTTTGGGGTAGTTCTGTTGGAAGTGGTTTGTGGAGAAAAGGCCATCAGCCGACGTGGCGAGAAGCATTTGTCAGGAGTTGGCGAGTTCAGCTTATTAGTAGAATGGGTCTGGGACATGTATCTTGAAGGCCAGTTACTTGAGGTGGTCGACAAGAGGCTTGGGGAGGACTATGTAGTGGAGGAAGCCCAAAGAATTTTGCTTCTGGGCTTGGCCTGTTCACATCCGATCGCAAGCGAAAGGCCCAAAACTCAGGAAATTGTTCAGATCCTATCGGGCTCCATGGCTGTGTTGGGAGTGAAGAGTAACCAAGCGGTAGCGCTACCAAGGAATTGGTGTAGCGCTACCGAGGACCTAATTTGCGGACAGAGAATTCTGGAGCGCTACAGGTATTTCCCTGTAGCGCTACCGAGGCCTTAAAATGCCTTTTAGGGTTTCGGCCGACGTGTGTGTTGGTGAGATTTGTGTATCACTTTTTCAGAGCGTGAAAAAGAGAGAGAGGCGAGAGAAAACCAATCTCAGAGAGATTGTGAGAAGACTTGTACTCCTTGATTCGATTTCATAGTGGACTGGTGTGGCTCCCGTGGTTTTTCCTCACGTTGAGGTTTTCCACGTATATCTTGTGTCTTACTTTCTTTCCGATTTTTCATTACGCACGTATTTGTTTGCTGTTTTTCTGTGATTCATTGTTCCAAGATCCGTAGGGGCGTTTTCGTTGTAGGATTGAACAGGTGTTCGCGATAAAATCCATAACAACTGGTATCAGAGCCGCGGTTGCGGTAGGTTTTGTTCGACAGGTTAGGGTTTAATCTCGTTCGGGCAGGCTAGGGTTTCAGTGGGAGCTATGGGTTCTGAAGAAGGCAAATCGAGGATCGATAAGTTTGATGGGTCAGACTTCGCGTACTGGAAAACGCAGATAGAGGACTATCTGTATCAGAAGGATCTTTACCGGCCGTTGGAAGGTAAAGTAAAGGGGAAGAAAGCTACAGAGAGCAACGAGGATTGGGACGTTCTGGACAGGAAGGTGTTAGGGGTTATTCGCCTGTCCCTTTCAAAGTCAGTCACCCACAACATATTGAAGGAGAAAACGACGGAGGAGCTTATGGAAGCACTGAAGAAGATGTACGAGCAACCGTCTGCTGCGAATAAGGTACATCTTATGAAAAAACTTTTCAACCTGTCTATGGCAGAAGGGGTTTCCTTTATGTCACATCTCAGTGAGTTCAATACGATAGTTGATCAACTTACGTCTGTCGATATCGAGTTTGATGATGAGGTTCAAGCCTTGTTAATTCTGTCTCAGTTGCCAGAGAGCTGGCAGGGTACTGTAACTGCAGTCAGTAATTCGGCAGGGAAAGAAAAGTTGAAACTGAGTGAGGTTGTTAGTTTGATTTTGACCGAGGAGGTCAGAAGGGGTTCGATCGATGGTTCAGGTAGTTCAGGTTCAGCTCTAAGTTTTGAGCAGAGTGGCAGAAGCCAGACCAAAGGTGGTCAAAATCAGAACAGGAACATGTCGAAATCCAAGGGTAAGGGAAATAAGGCCAAATCTCAGGTTCGGCCTATTAAAGGTGAATGTTGGAATTGTGGTCAGACAGGCCATATGTCACAAACCTGCAAAGCACCGAAGAAGAATAATAATGGGCAAGAGGCCCATGTTGTGCACGATGCACTTATTCTTGCTATGAACAGCGACGCCGAATCGTGGGTAATTGATTCGGGTGCCTCATTCCACGCCACTGCTAACAGGGAGGTTCTGCAGAACTATGTAGCAGGGGACTTTGGGAAAGTATACTTGGGGGCGCGAGCCTTGCGGTATAGTGGGTAAAGGGATGTTGATTGCGCGGGAAGTGCGATGGTGTCGAAGGATGTCGACACGTTCCGAAGTTGAAGAGGAGTCTTGTTTGGTTGGGCAGACTTGCGGCGCAGGTTATACTTCGACATTCACAAGGGACACGTGGAAAGTCTCCAACGGTACCATGGTGGCGGCTAAAGGCAAGAAAGTTGGTACACTTTACTTGACTTCACATGGTAGCGATACACTTGTTGTTGTAGACAGCAAGGAAAGTTCAAATCTGTGGCACAGAAGACTGGGACATATGAGTGAGAAGGAATGAAGGTTCTGCAATCGAATGGGAAGCTACCTAGTTTAGAGTCGTGGACTTTGACATGTGTGAGGATTGCATCTTGGGGAAACAAACGGGTTAGTTTTGAAAAGGCGGCGAGCCTCCCGGGGCTCGAAGCTAGAGCTTGTCCATACGGATGTGTGGGGTCCACTACTGATGTCTTCTCTTGGCGGTTCTTATTACTATGTTACCTTTGTCGACGATCACTCGAGGAAGGTATGGGTATACTTCATGAAGCACAAGTCAGAGGTCTTTGAAGTCTTCAAGAAGTGGAAGGCCATGGTTGAGAATGAAACAGATTTGAAGGTGAAAAGGTTGAGGTCGACAACGGCGGAGAGTATGAGTTGGGGAGTTCAAGAAAGCTGCGCTCTATTCGGGATTCGTTTAGAGACACCTCCGGGGACTCCGACATAATGACATTGCGAGAGAGGATGAATAGGACTTTGGTAGGCGTGCTAGGAGCATGCGGATACACGCGAGGTTGCCCAAGATGTTTTGGGCGGATGCGATCAAGACAAAGAAAGATATTTGATCAATCTTGGGCCATCGATTCCGTTGAATTTTGGCATACCAGAGGAGGTTTGGAGTGGTAAAGAGGTAAATCTCTCACACTTACGTGTTTTCGGTTGTGTTTCCTATGTGCATATTAGCGACAAGGACGGGATAAACTTGATGCTAAGTCACGAAGTGCACCTTTATTGGGTACAATGGCGGGGATGAGTTTGGTTATCGTTTTTGGGATGACAAGAACCGGAAGATAATCGAAGCGAGAGCGTTGTGTTTGATGAAAAGGTGATGTACAAAGACAGGGACAGCAAACAGAGCAGTGGGAGTACCACTTCGGATGGAGATACGTCCGAGTACTTTGAGTTGGAGGATCTTCCAGATGACAGTGGGGTTGAACAGAGGTCTGGTAAGGCAGAGGAGAGAGCTTTAGATGAGACAGATTTGAGGGGACGGTTTTCGGATGAGGTAGCTCCGAGAGAGGGGACTAGTTCGGCGGTCGAGAGTTGAGGAGGACGGCGAGTACACAAGCCGAATCCAAAATATATTTCTTCGCTTGATTACTTGCTTTTGACGGACAGTGGAGAACCAGAGTGCTATGATGAGGCTATGCAGGTTTCTGAGTCAGCTAAGTGGAAGACTGCGATGAAGGAAGAGATGGATTCTCTTCATTCCAACGATACTTGGCAGTTAGCTCAGCTTCCCGCAGGAAAGAAAGCCTTGCAGAACAAATGGGTTTTTCGACTTAAGCAGGAGAGTGATGGCAAGAAAAGGTACAAGGCAAGATTGGTTGTAAAAGGCTTCCAACAGAAGGAGGGGATCGATTATACAGAGATATTTTCGCCGGTTGTGAAGATGGCCACTATCAGAGTGGTGTTGAGTTTGGTTGCTGCTGAGAATCTCTACCTTGAGCAGTTAGATGTTAAAACTGCTTTTCTTCACGGGGACTTGGATGAAGAAATCTACATGAAGCAGCCTGTTGGCTTCATTGTGAAAGAGAAGGAAGAGATGGTGTGCAGGCTCAAGAAGAGTCTGTATGGTTTGAAACAGGCTCCCAGACAGTGGTACAGAAAGTTTGATGGTTTCATGCAGCGCAGTGGCTACACAAGGTGCAATGGGGATCACTGTTGTTACTTCAAGAGGTTTGAGTCTAGCTACATCATATTATTGCTCTACGTAGATGATATGCTTGTAGCAGGTTCCTGTGTTAGGGAGATCAACAGGTTGAAGCAACAGTTGGCAACGGAGTTTGCTATGAAAGATCTGGGTGCAGCTAAGCAGATACTTGAGATGAGGATCAGCAGAGATAAGGCTAAGGGTACCTTGCAAATGAGTCAAGCTGAGTATATTGAACGTGTTCTGGAGAGGTTCAATATGCAGAGTGCTAAGGCAGTTGGCACACCCTTGGGAAGTCATTTCAAACTTTCTCAGGGGCAATCACCCAAGACAGATGCAGAGAGAGAGAGTACATGGCCAAGGTTCCGTATACCTCGGCCGTGGGTAGCCTGATGTATGCGATGGTGAACACGAGACCAGACATTGCCCATGCAGTGGGAGTTGTGAGCAGGTTTGCTAGCAATCCAGGGAAACAGGATTGGGAAGCAGTAAAGTGGATCATGCGATATTTGAGAGGTACCACTGATTTGCCACTTTGTTTTGGGAAAGGGAAATTGACAGTGCAGGGATATGTGGATGCGATTTTGCCGGTGATCGGATACGCGCGAAGCACCCACAGTTATATCTATACTATGGGTTCAACGGCGGTGAGTGGTCTCACGTCTGCGAAATTAGTGACACTATCCACGGCGAAGTTTGAGTATGTGGCCGTGACGAGGCCGCAAAGGAGATGATTTGGTTGAAAGGTTTTTGGAGGAGTTGGGTTTGAAGCAAGAGAACTCTGCGTTCTTTTCAAAGGATGACCAGAGTGCTATACACCTTGCCAAAAATCCAAGTGTTCCATGCGGGGACGAAGCATATTGATTTGAGGTACCATTTCATTCGTTCGCTTTTGGAGGATGGGGATTTGTTGCTAGAGAAGATTTTGGGGGAACGAAATCCGGCAGATATGTTGACCAAGTCTGTTACTGTTCAGAAACTGAAGTTGTGTTCAACTTCAGTTGGCCTTCATGCTTGAAGAGATGATGTGCCTGGAGTCACACCAAGAGGGGTCAGATGACTACGTCCACGGATTGATTGAGATCATTTGGGTCTGCGGTTGGTTATTTGCGGATGCTTCAGGTTATCTTCAAGTGGGAGATTGTTGGGAGTGAAGAGTAACCAAGCGGTAGCGCTACCAAGGAATTGGTGTAGCGCTACCGAGGACCTAATTTGCGGACAGAGAATTCTGGAGCGCTACAGGTATTTCCCTGTAGCGCTACCGAGGCCTTAAAATGCCTTTTAGGGTTTCGGCCGACGTGTGTGTTGGTGAGATTTGTGTATCACTTTTTCAGAGTGTGAAAAAGAGAGAGAGGCGAGAGAAAACCAATCTCAGAGAGATTGTGAGAAGACTTGTACTCCTTGATTCGATTTCATAGTGGACTGGTGTGGCTCCCGTGGTTTTTCCTCACGTTGAGGTTTTCCACGTATATCTTGTGTCTTGCTTTCTTTCCGGTTTTTCATTACGCACGTATTTGTTTGCTCTTTTTCTGTGATTCATTGTTCCAAGATCCGTAGGGGCGTTTTCGTTGTAGGATTGAACAGGTGTTCGCGATAAAATCCATAACAGGCTGTGCCTCAGGTGCCGCCGTTCAAGCCGCCTTTAAATATTTATTCATTTAGGCCAGCGGAGAAGGAAGATATAATAAGTCTGTCCGATGGGGTGGAATACAACAGTCTGACTACCACCTCCGACGGATCAGGTTGGACACCACTAGCAACCAACCAAGAAACCCAACGCCCATATGCATATAGTGACTTCAGCCTCATTTAAGTTTTCGGTTTTCTGGTCTTTCCTACCAGCTAGTCGTTTATGTTGGATTATGAAATCAGAAGAACTGTTGGAAAAATGGAAATGTTGAAAGAGTATTGTTGAACCACAAACTGTGACTAGTCACAAGAAATTACTAAGGTGCAGGTGAAGCAATTTTCACTTGGCCAAAAAAAGGGGACTTAAAATTTTTGGAGCCAATCCATAAAGAATGGCTCACTTCTAGCAAGCCCTGAGATCCGGGTCTCAATTTGATAGTGTGTAGTTCTTTCAAAACCACCCGTCACAAAACCAATTTAATAGTATAATGCTTGGTGGGATGTATGCTAAGTGGGGTAAAAATACCCAAGATGAACGTTAGCCAAAAAAGAATCCATGTACAACCACGTACATATGCTGAAAGAAAAAAAAAAAAAAGAATACAAGAGCAGCGGCCACAAGCCCTAACAATTTGAGGTGCAAACTCACAAGTCTCATATACAGAAAATTTGAAATTAGTGGGTAAGATTCACTTGAAAGTGCATCTGAGCTACAAGCCCTTACCAATGCTACATAAACAGAAAATTTTCCTAGAAACTTGTTCAGAATTTGAAATTAGTGACTAAGATTCACTTGGAAGTGCATCTGAGCTTTTTATTTCAAATTCTGGGTAATTTTACCGGTAAGTTTTCTGGGTACTTATCATTATTCGTTTTTTACCAATGTTACATACACAGAAAATTTACCCAGAAACTTGTCCAAAATTTGAAATTAGTGGCTAAGATTCACTTGGAAGTGCATCTGAGCCTTTGATTTCAAATTCTGAGTAATTTTCTTAGTAAATTTTCTGGAGTCCTAACAAGAAGAAAGACATTCTATCCAACATGCGCCTAACAGCCAGATCTCATACTTATCATTATTCATTCACTAATTGGGCACATTTACATAATCATTATGTGATATTATACCTCAAACGGTTACCTGCAGGTACAATGAATCTAGATTTGAATGGTAAATTCAATGTATACTTGAGGGAACAAGAAATAAAGTATGTAACATAATCTCATAAATTAAAGTTTTAAGCTCTAAAATAAGTGAGGAAAATAAGATCAAGTAAATCATGTAAGATTTTGCATATCATTTTGGAGTTTCATAGAAGAGTTGTACACTACCAAGTGTGACTAACATTTGATTGTTGGACTTCCTTGTACATGTGTCATGTGTGCACAAGAGCCTTCCCTTGCACAAAGGAAGTTGAAGTCAGTCAACCCTCTAGTAGGGCCTTGCCGACATACCCAGCCACCAAACTTAGAGCATAAGTTATAAAGAAGGAAGATACAAGGAAATGTGGAAGGGAGACTAAGACCTTGACTCCCTCAAGTCTTCCTGAACCAACTTCCACGAAAAAACCGTATCACAACTTCTAAGATTAACTTGTCTTGTAAAGGTTTCCTGTAACAGTGAAAGAGGATTAATTTGTCAACATATATAGTACTTCGAAATCTATGTCAATTCTTTGTATCTACTCTGTAAAAAGCCAACAAATTATTGGTTTTCCTTTCTTTTCTCTCTCTTAATAATTAATAAATCTAAAATTCAAAAATTGTGACGTAGGATTCTGCAGAAGTCTAGAGATTAGAATACTTACAGAGTGATATTAACAGTGGAATAGAAATTACCATATGATGCTCCAAAACTAGTTGAGTATGGGTATCGTATATGTAGGATATCGATACACTTTTGATACGCCTTGATACGTATCGTACAAGGAAAATAAGTACTCTTTCCGTCCCATATTTTGTTGGTCTCTTTCAAGAGTTTCAAATTTTTAATGGTACGTGCATTTAAATACTTTGGATACTCAAGGAATCTGAGATATATGCGGGATACAACGTGAATCAAAACGAAATTGGACACCAATCATTCAAACAGACAAGAAAAAGCCTGCTTGGGAGCCACATAGAAAGATAGAGGGGTTCAGAATTCAGAGAAGGGAATAGCCGCAGAGTGCCGGGTAATTGTTCGACCCAAAGCCCAAACAAAAGTCCAGTTATTTTCAGCCCACGGGCCATGCACACTTGGGTTATGGGCTTGATACCATTTCTATTTTGAGAAATTGCCCAACTTTAGTTGGTATGTGCAGATAGATTTTGCGGAACAACTTTATGAGTGAAGGTATAATAACACAATTCAAAAAAAAAAAAAAAAGGTATAATAACAAACCAAAAAGCTCCTCGAGGTAGTGATTTTTGAATTCGGCATTCTACAGAAACTTCCTTTTTGACAAAATGCATTTTAGAATGAGCTTCAAAACAGGGCCTACAAAATAGATGAATTTATTTTCTAGACAAAACACGTTAACATGTTTTTTTATCTGGTGGTCCAGTCTCCTTGTGGCGGTCCCCGTCCTAGGTACTGCTTCGGTAGGCTTTGGTTGAGGTCGGCGTAATAAGGGTCGTACTGATTCACTAGATGGTTTCGTGTTCGTATTTAATAGGGATAGAAATGTCCGGAAATATTTGCAACGTGACCTTTACGGATTGTGGACATTCACCACATGTAGGCAAGTTACCGTTATTATGATTCAAATGTTTTGATCTGAGAATGTATTACGGAGTTGTTAGTTTTGTTGCGGGTGCTTTGTCTCCCTGTGTCTCATTGTCCTGCCCATCTGTAGTTAGATGGAGAATTAGTTAGACTAGAAGACAATAAATCGACTGCGACGCATTCTTTCCCCACTTCATGTACCAAAGTCTGAGTGCTAAACTCAATCAATTAAGACAGTTCGGATGGTATTACTGCCATGAAATGGTAAAATCTCTCTTCCTTTCGCTCCACATTGCAAAAGAAGAAAGAAAGAAAGCTCTGGCCAGGGTTTTTCTTGTTCTCATCTGTTTCATGCTTTATGTTACATGAACAATTTGAAAAAGATATACAGCTCCTTATTGAACACAAAAACACTATAGTTCTCTGCTGAAACATCAGTTCATTACTTTTTTTTGACACCGTGAAACATAAGAAGTTGAAGTGCGAACCAAAATGCGTAACAACCTAAGATTGAGTGAAAGATTGTGTCGAGAACCTTAGCTGCTGTCTCTTGTACATCAGTTTATGTCTTAAAAGTATATCTATCTCTTTTACAGGATGGTGTCACGAGCATGGGAAGCTGCTGCTTGTTTCCGACTACATGCCCAACGGCAACCTCGACAAACACCTCTTCTCTGTTACTAAAAACAATACTTTGAGCTGGATTCTCCACTACAAGATCATATCTGAGGTAGCCTCAGCCCTCCACTACCTCCACAATGGGTATGACCAGAGGGTGTTCCACCGTGACATCAAGGCCAACAACATCATGCTCAACTCCGAATTCAGTGCTAGGCTTGGAGACCTTGGCCTTGCATGGGCCCTAAACAAAGAAAAAACCTCGTACAAAGAAGCAAAAGGTGTTTCGGGAACACCAGGGTACATTGCCCCCAAATGCTTCGTCACAGGTGAGGCCACTGAGTTGTCTGATGTATATGTTTTTGGTGCAATTTTGTTGGAAGTGGTTTGTGGGCGTAGGCTGTGGACCAAAAATGGCATGTACAAGTCCTTAGTAGATTGGGTCTAGGCATGGAATCGTACATGCCGGTTATTTGAGGGAGTGGACAATGGGCTCGATGAGGACTATGTTGTGGAGGAGGCCCAAAGAGTTTTGCTTCTGGGCTTGGCTTGTTCGGATCCAACAGCGAGTGAAAGGCCCAAAACTCAGGAAATTGTTTAGATCTTATCGAGCTCGATGGTTGTGCCTCACGTGCTGCTGCTGATGCGGGAGGGAGACATCAGTCCGCCCACCACCACTAACACGACGTCCGATATGACCTCACCTAATGGATCAGGTTCGACACCATTGGCCATCAACCCAGAAACGCATGAAATTCAGGAAACTGTTCAGATCATATCATGCACAGTGGCTGTGCCACTTGTGTTGCCGTTCAAGCCTGCTTTTGTGTGGGCGTCAGTGCCGATGGGGGAGAGAGACATCAGTCAGCCCACCACCACCTACACGGCGTCCTATATGACCTCGCATTATGGATCAGGTTGGACACCATTCACCATCAACCCAGAAACGCAACGACCATACAATGATTTTTTCCCATCTGGGTCTAACTATATGTAGTTGGAAACCCTTTGTATGTACGATGCATATTGTTTTCTTTAAACCATTACTTCAGTACAATCCTTTTCTAGGTTTTGGAAGTATACAAGTGCATGTTCCCCCTCCGATTTGTGTAGCTAATTTGAAAATAAGTTTGATATCCAACAAGTGATAAACAGAGACTTAACTCTTTAGGCGGGTCGGTGCCTAATACCTTCCAACTTGTAGCTCTCGAGCCAAAATCTCTAGTTTAGGTGTAAAACTACCAACTGGTTGATTCTATACTCGCTCGGTTTATGTCCCCATAATTATTCGGGTGGAGCTATCCTACTCTTCCACGCTCATAGTACACAGTCAAATCTCAAATTCGACCCCGACATAAGTGCAGTGAGATTTGTGACAATTATATATCTGTATGGTGCTGAACGGGCACATGGAATTGCCTATCGACATATTTGTTAATATAGATAGATATGACGAACTCAAAATGATGGGGAAACACGTCGGGTTATTCATATCAGGTTTCGTTTTCTACTTGATTTCTTTGAAGAACAATACTATTATCACAATAAATATGCAAGATATCAGAGGAGTTGTTCATTGTAAACTCTTATTGGCTTTACGTAATTTTTTGTTAATTTTTTGCCAGTCTTTGGGATTAATCATTCGTCTCTCGCCTCGAGAAATCATTAGGCTATGTTTGGATGACAAGGAGCTTGAATAGGAATATGAATATGAATACTGGGAATCAAATTCCTAGAATTTACGTGAGTAGGAATTTGAAGCCTAGTCATTCCGGTGTTTAGATTAGTTTAGTAAGCTTATGCAAGAAACATTTACTTTGAAAATTTATCAAAGTCAAAATTTTATTTTTAAATTTTTGACCCGTTAATCTCAGATCATCATGAATCACATTCTTATTCCTGTCTCTTATCAAAATTCTTAAGAATCGCATTCTTGTTTAGAAAGAAAGTACCTAGAAAATAATAACGAGTGACTCAGATTCACTTGAGAATGAATCTGAGTCATTCATTGCAATTTTCTGAGTACTTTTACGGCAACATTTATTGGCACTTAGAGCATTTTTTATACTTTAGTGATAAAGACTCCGAAGAAAAGCGACGACTCACCACGCAGCACGCGGGGTGGAAATTTGACCTTTGCCGATTCTCTTTATTTTGATAGATGGATGGGAATTCAGAATGTTCGAAGCAATTGCGATAGATAGCAGACCATTCGGCCTGTAACTATTTTTTTAAACTTCAAACCCAGCCCCTCCTTCTCTCTCTCCACACATTTTTTTTCAATTCTCTCCACCTTTTTTTCTTTTTACAATTCAGTATGGATTATCTCCGAAAGAGGTGGTTCTCGCGATCGAAGCCTAACATACTGACTAAGCAAAAAAAGAACCCTTACATACTGGAAGCGTTGAAGAACTTACCTGGGACTCCTAGGGAGTTTCAACTGGAGGATTTGGAGAAGGCTACAAATAACTTTGATGAGAAGATGAAGTTGGGACAAGGTGGGTTTGCAGTGGTTTACAGAGGGTATTTGGCGAATGAGGATCTGGAGGTTGCTGTGAAGACGTTTTATAAAGGAGGCTTTCAGGGTCGGAAAGAATTTTTGACAGAGCTCACAATCATCTATCAACTCAGGCACAGGCATCTTCTCCGATTGTTGGGTGAGTCCTTTCTTGAATATTCTTGAATCTTGAATCATGAATTCTTCCCTATATAGCAAATTATAAAATCTTCTCAAAAACAAGGTTATAACTTGTTAGATTGTCTGGGGTACTTAAATTTTGGTCATTTCTCAAAGGGCGTAGTAATTTTTCATCTCGATTGGCTATAATCACAGTTCTGATTTATGTCATAGGTAAATTTTGAACGGCTTCATTCTTTATGCTTATGAAATACCGTTGTACCCTTTTTTAGTAATATGTATTGATATATGTAAACATAGTTTCTTAGTTAAGGAGAATTTGATTATGATTCATGTAAAGGTAGTTTTCTACTTGAGGGAGATTTGATTGACTATTTTAAATGGAAATCATGGAAAAACTCAAAATCGTGGATGTACCATATTTAACATTGATCACCTTAGTCATCCTTAATCATTTTTATTCGAAAGATCTAACATGTAAAATTCTATTCTGACGAACATGGTAAATTCGTTACGTTGCAAACTGAATATATCAACGAACATGAAAAAATTATTACATTAATATCGATACACGGTAATTTGGTCACATTTAGACAAACAATGGTAAATTTACTTCCTCCGTTTGGATTTGTTAGTCCTTATTTGAAATTTGTGTCATTTTTTAGCAGAATTCATGAAAGAATAGTTAGCGAACTATTCCAAACGAGATAGGTTCTCGAATCCACGAGGGTTTCTTGAATCCACAAGAAGTTAATTCTTGGCTACCAAGAATATAACTTGGAGTAAAAAAAAAAAAAAAGGGAAATAAGGACATAAAACTCTAGAAAAATAGAAAATAAGAACCTAGAATCGTGCTAAACAGGCGGCAGAAATAAGACCTCCTAATAATAAATGTAACTAAAAATTGTTACCAAAATAATATTTCAATAAGTGATAGGGGTGTATATCTTATCATACATCAATTGCTTATATCTTTCGATGTGTATCGCAAAAAAATATGCAATTTCGATCTTGTTTGATAAATCTCAATTAGTTCTATAATGCCAAGTTTGCAAAATCATGAAAACCATAATAGATTGTAGATTGAGAGATATAAGCAATAAAAAATGACATGAATTTCAAATGGACTAACAAATCCAAACAGAGGGAGTTTTATTTTAGTATAAAAACATGGTAAATTGGCTAGATTGCACTCTAAATATATCAAAAAAACATGGTAAATTTATACATTATCTTACATTATTCAATGCCTCTGGGGCAAAGTTGAGCATGAATCTGGGCCACAAGTTGAACCCGAATCTGGATTTGTGTTCAATCTTACTCTAAAGGCATTAAATAACTCCTCCTAACCACAACACATGTTTACTACCAGCCTATACAGGTTTTTTTTAGGAAAAAGAAGAAATTCATTAATAAAAGGCATGGAGTACATGAGACAAACATTATTGGGAGACAGCCAAAACAAAATCCAAAAATCAACCAAACAAACCTACTCCCAATTAAGAGTCATCATCGGGCCAGGCCGGGCTGGCCCAGCCCGAAAACTTTTCGCCCAAGCCCGCCTGTGGGCCGGGCTTAGCGGGCTTTTTCTTTTTAGTGGGCCGGGGCTATCTGTAAAAAAATGAAGCCCAGGCCCAGCCCATGGGCTTATCTTAGTTGGCGGGCGGGCGGGCCAATCTTCGGGCGGGCTAGGCTAGGCTATTTGGGCGGGCCGAATGCTTTTTTTTTTTGGTTTCAGCTGATTCTTTTGGAACAATTTTTTTTTTTTTTATTCCAAACCCAAGTCTCGACATCAAGTGATATGTCTTTTAGTTGGAAAAGCTTCTGAGTGATTGAAGGGTAGCCCTGTAAATAAGTTAGTAGCTGGAAGCTTTCTTGTAGGTAAAGCAGTACACTTGAATGTACAACCTATATCAGTTAGGGCATTAGAGCTTAAGGTTGTGCCACTGTGTTCTTAAAAAGTGGATACCACAGAGGCCACAAAACTGTTGGAGTGGTTGGAGAGGAGTTTCGAATTCACAACCAATATAACACAAGTTTATTAATGTGCCACAGAATTTACAATTTACAAGTGGATCTTTTATAACAGTGTTATTCGGTCCGTAAAACCGCGAACCTAAAAGAAATATTTTTGTTAAAAAAAATGTATAAACTTTCTTCATTCAATGATGTATAGTTAGGAGGGAATAAAAGTAAAAAAAATCATGCTACGCATGTATCAGTGTACCGGGCTACGGGCGGGCTGGTATCTCGGGCTAGTGGGCGGGTTGGAGCTAAAATTTTTAGGCCCAAGCCCGGCCCATGAAAAAGTCGAGCTGGGCTAGGGCGGGCTCTGGCAAAGCCTGATGGGGCTAGCGGGCTTTGGGCGAGCCACGGGCCAACGGGCTAAATGATGAGGCTTACTCCCAATAATGCACAGGTGAGATTCAACCCCAAATCACCCAAGATAGAAGTCAGTCTCTCTCTCTCTCAAAACAGCCCCAACTCTTCGTAATCAGATCGGGGGGCGGCGGCACCACCGCTAGCCAGCCCCCCCTTTTCTGTCTTCCCTAGTTTCAAATAAACCACAGCCGACCTCCAGTTTTCCGAGCTACACCCAATTTGCTCAGCCCCTAGGTCAGTCGATTAGCCCTTCTTTCTTTCAGTTTCGCTCTATTTAGCTGCCGATCTTTCGCTCCTGCCCGTCAGCTTACACATGCAACCATTTTTTCCGCTCTGGATCGGACCTTGGGTTCGCGTTGTGGGTTCGCGATTTGGGTATTCCGGCGTCTCCGGCTCTACCGTCAGCCGTGCTCCGTTCATCTTGTTCTCACAGTGATGCACCCAATCGTATGTCCTCCGGCCCATACCTTAGCCGTTTCTGATTTTCAGATCCTTGGAGAGTTTGGATCCAACATTCAACAACAAAACCTCCAGCCTGTACCCTTGCCGGCCAGTGCTTTCTTTTTCTTTTCCTGTTTGGGCATCATCCGTGTGTTTTTTCTTCTGGTTTTTCCTTTGTTTTTATGGTTTTCTCAAAAAAAAAAAAAAAGTTTTCAAATGGTTTTCATTAAGGTTTTCAAATGGGTTTCTTCTGTTTTTCAAATGGTTTTTTAAAGGTTCTCAAATGGGTTTTTCAAAATCGGATGCATGTCTCGTTTTCCCGTTCTTCCTTGTAGATTTTGAGCACCGGACAGGAGTAAGGTTGTTGTGCTTGGAGCTTGGATGGGAGTAAGGCAAATACTGCGGTGTTGTTTCTTTTGCACACACGTTGTGTCGGTCCTTTTCAGTGGCTTTTGTATATTGGACATGTGCTGGGCTGGGATGCTAGGAGTTGGATTTTCGGCTGATTTGTTACTTATTGGGCTTCTCTATTTTGGATGAATTGGATTCTTGGATGTTGGTTTTTTTTTCCGTTTTGTTGCTTTTTCGTACAAATAAGCTCAGTGAGATCACCTCAGTTGAATTGGTTGAATCGGGATTCTCCGCAGCAGTTTGCTTCCTTTTCCATGATTGCGTCTCTTTCCAGCAGTTTCTCTACCGGTTTTAGAGCACTGTAGTTGGCCAGCGCCATCTAGTTGCACGATGTCTAACAGTGTCGCAGTTCTCTCGACCTGGGGTAATATGTGGCTCCAAACAGTATCAGACAGTTTCTACAGGGAAGCCTCGTCAAATTATGGAACTACCAAGGCTGCCGAATCATTTATTTGATTTGGCGATGTGTGTTATCTTGTTTGTTTTCATTTGTACTCGGTAGGTTGTAATAGTCTTTATTAATGAATTTCTTCCTATTTCTCAAAAAAAAAAAAAAAAAACCTACTCCCAATAGGATACCAATAGGATAGCAAGACCAACAAAATGAACGCACAAACACAAATAAAACCACTCACGCACTTGCAAAACAACCATTAGAGAATAAACGAGCAGAAAAAGGATACTAGTGTATCACGCGGTGCCTATGTTGATGGAAACAAATGAAGTTCGTCGCAATTATCCTCAATGGTGTGTGATCGTTTGTGCTTATGCGTTGCATATTTTTGGAATGACTGAACACTTTGGGTTCATTAATAAAAAGCATGGAGTACATGAGACAAACCTTATTGGGAGACTGCCAAAACAAAATCCAAAAATCAACCAAACAAACCTACTCCCAATAGGATACCAATAGGATAGCGAGACCAACAAAATGAACGCACAAACACAAATAAAACCACCAAGTTTGGAAACAAAATTAAAGAATATATTGAGGTTTTCAGAAACAAAATCCGGATCTCATAATAGAAAAGTCTAGAAACAAAAAGATGGTATAGGCCTAAGAGCAGTTGGTATGCTTATAATAGAGTGAGTGAGATTTTGGTGTAACTTTGATTTTTTTTTTAATAACTTAATAATTAATGGACAACCAAGTTCGGGGTTGGATAACCTAAACATTAGAGCCGGCCCTGCATGTACACAGTACACCCCGATTGTTCTTCTCTCTACAAAAAGATGGAATCGCCAGAGGGCCAAAGCTTAACCTTTTCGTCATAAATGCATTGTTGGTTTTGTTCCAAAAATAAGAAATCACCTCTGATACGGACTCAAACTTTAGAC
Organism: Vaccinium myrtillus; assembly: GCA_016920895.1. Lineage (NCBI taxonomy): Eukaryota > Viridiplantae > Streptophyta > Magnoliopsida > Ericales > Ericaceae > Vaccinium > Vaccinium myrtillus. Next base: position 2,527,763 of record CM029276.1, read on the forward strand.
AGCTGTCTCTAGTTCCACCGAAATAAAGTTAACGGTGAGTTGAGGCACAGACTAGTCGGTTCTCTTTAAGAGTGTACTCGCTCTTATTTCAAGATTAATGCAGAAGGGTCTCCAAGCGGCCGCCTCTAGGATACAACAGCCCAGCCACACACTATACCTATAATGCTGCACACTAGAGAAGATTGAAGCTTCTCCGGTCCTCCGTGATACCTTTATTCTTTTGCTCACACAACATAGGACAAGAATATAAAAAGGCAATCAAAGATATGCTTGAGTATTCTGGAACTTAAGGATGTACCAGAAATGCTAGAGAAGCCCTTAATTTAGTAATTTAGATGATTGATAGGTTTTGAACGTTAAATGTCAATCCCATAGTATTCCGTAACCCCACTATTAAAAATATTAAGCAAATGAAAGGGTTAAAAATATTAAGCAAATGAAAGGGTTAAAAGGAAAAACAAAAACTGAAAATAAACATCAAATCTGGGGGTTACATTATTTGGGAGTTACAAATCTATGTATTGAACATTACACGTTTTATTAAAATATTCCCCCAGGTGGTGGAGACTCTGAAGGCAGATTTCGAAAATAGGAAAGAAAGAAAAAGGATTTGGAAACCCTATAAGATTTTCCCCAATTCTTGTCCTAGCTAGTTATGTGATAGCTATTGTTCCATAATTGAATGTTGATGGTTTTCAATATTCTATTGGTAATGGACTTGGAAATATTACTTAAACCATGAAACTACTGTAACTACACCTTTGTTGTTTAGAAAGTTTGTGATTAATTTAGTGCTTTTGTGGGTCTGATAATGGTATAGACTATAGAGCATCAATTGTTTATGACATTCCTGAATAAATTCTTGTTTCATAAAGTTGGTAGTCTGTTCTTTTCTCGATGTACCCATAGTCGAGTTCTTGATAAAATTTATTTTTGCCGATCAAAAAAAATAAAATAAAATAAAATAAAGCTGGTACTCTGTTTTTTTTTCCTTCCTTCGGAATTAAGCAAGAAAGTGACTAACAAAATACTCCCTCTGTCCCATTTTGTATGTTCATTATTCATTTTGGCTTTTTTTGTGTCTATTGCTTATATCTTTCAATGTGAATCTTAAAAAATATGCAATATGTATCTCATTTGATAGATTTTAATTTGTTGTACAATACAAAGTCCTTGAAATTATAGAAAAACATTATAAATTGATAGAATAGACACAAAAGAGACAAAATGAAAAATGGACAAACAATATGGGATGGAGGGAGTAACATGTATCTACTTTTGACTTACTTGTCAATCTAATCATTTCTTTCGATTAGCAAATAGGAAAAGTGAATCATGCAATTCTAATTTTTGACCTGCAAATCGAAAATCCTAGCTCCATCGTAGTTTGTACATACAGTTATGTCTTCAAGATCTCTCTCTTTACAGGATGGTGTCACGAGCATGGGAAGCTGCTGCTAGTTTATGACTACATGCACAACGGTAGCCTTGACAGACACCTCTCCTCTGACAGTGACAACAAGCCTCTGAGCTGGAATTTCCGCTACAAGATCATATCCGAGGTAGCCTCAGCCCTCCACTACCTCCACAACGAGTTTGACCAGAGGGTGGTCCACTGTGACATCAAGCCCAGCAACATCATGCTCGACTCTAAATTCAATGCCAGGCTTGCAGACCTTGGCGTTTCACAGGCCCTGCACAAAGAAAAAGGCTCATACAAAGCCGCAGAAGTTCCTGTTGTGGGAACATGGGGGTACTTGGACCCCGAATATGCGGCCACGGGCATGGCCACCGATCTATGTGATGTATTTTCTTTTGGTGTAGTTCTGTTGGCAGTGGTTTGTGGAGAAAGGGCCGTGAACGTATGTGGCGGGAAGCATTTGTTAGAGAGGGTCTGGGACATGTATCGTGAAGGCCAATTACTTGAGGTGGTCGACAAGAGGCTTGGGGAGGACTATGTAGTGGAGGAAGCCCAAAGAATTTTGCTTCTGGGCTTGGCCTGTTCACATCCGATCTCAAGCGAAAGGCCCAAAACTCAGGAAATTATTCAGATCCTATCGGGCTCCATGGCTGTGCCTCAGATGCTGCCGTTCCCGCCGCCTTTTAGTGGGTCATCGAGGCCAGCGGAGGAGGAAGATATAATAAGTCTGTCCGATGGGGTGGAATACAACAGTTACGACGAATCAGGTTGGTCACCACTTGTTGGAAGATAAGCTTGAATTTTAAAGTGGGCCATTTGTACGTTTGGGTGTTGGGAAACAAATGGATATGGGTGAATTAAATGTACAGTCAGTAAAGATTGGGCCGGAAGAGTTAATGGGGAAGATGATTTTCACTTGGCCAAAAAAAGGGGACTTAAAATTTTTGGAGCCAATCCATAAAGAATGGCTCACTTCTAGCCAGCCCTGAGATCCGGGTCTCAATTTGATAGTGTGTAGTTCTTTCAAAACCACCCGTCACAAAACGTACCAATTTAATTGTAAGGCTTGGTGGGATATATGCTAAGTGGGGTAAAAATACCCGAGATGAACGTATCATTTTTATAATATGTACTCCCTTCATTTGCATTTGTTGTTCCCTTTTTGAATTTCGTATCATTTTTATATTGCTTATATACTTTAATACGGATCTCAAAAAATATGCAATATGAATCTTATTTGATAGATCTTAATTAATTTTATAATACAAAGTTCGCAAAACAATGAAAACCATTATAAATTGAGATATATAAGCAATCAAAAATAGCACGGATTTGAAAAATAGACCAACAAATATTGAGGGCAGAGTATGCATTATTGTATATGAGTGATAGAGAGCAAAAAACAGAAGAAGTAGGGAGATAAGCTTTTGACTTCTTATTTTTACATTTCCTATTTTGGTTAACACAAAACACATACAGAATATTTTCTACACATATCACATAAATACTACACCTTTTGAAAAGTGGATTCAACGCATATTTCCCAAACCAGTGGCGACTCTAGAAATTATTAACATGGTGTTAAAAAATTATCTTACTCTACTAGCTCTACTTACCACTTACCAGTAATATCTTAAAAAATTCCATGTACTAGTGCATATAATGTGACCCAAAAAAATTCATAACATGATGTTATAGTTGTTCTCAGCAAATTTTTATATTTTGAGCCAAGCAAACCAGAGCATAAATGCCCTGATACTTTTTTTTTTTTGCAGGAAATGTGGCGAATTGCACAGATTTTTTATACACATGCTATAGTTTTTGGAGATGAGAGTTGATTGTTCTCATAAGATGAGGTGCACAATAATGCTACTAATAGATACTTTTTTCTCTCTATTTTTCTAATATTTGTCATTTAGATTTGTACCTTGTTTTGAGGTAATGTATTAGGTGTTGAATTTTGAATAACCTTGATTACTAGGTGTTTTGTGTATAGGACTACGTGTTCAAACAAAAAATCAAGACATGATAATAGATTTATTGCTAGGTGTTTTGTGTATAGGACTACGGACCTCCACCTCAATGTCAAAAACCTAATTTAGCCTTCTTACTAAATTAGGTTGGACTTTTTTACAAATAAAAAAACATTGAGTGGACATGCTTATCGAAGAAATACAAATTTTTAACACCCAATTAAAAGACCTGCTTCTCATACAAAAAAAGAAAATCCAAAGGTTACCTAATGGGGTACGATACTGGATCCTCTAGTATTTAATTTTTTTGTTTGGGCTTGAAAACACAAAAATGAGAATGGTAACCAAAAAGTGCGTGATTTAATCACTTATTTTGGAAACCCTACTTCTTTTGGATCCAAAGATGGTAATTTTTCTAGGGCTTATTTTTAATAGTGTATTTAAAAGGATGGACTTGGTTTTGGAAATTGAAAATTCTTCCACCTAAAAACTTTCATTTGGCCAACCTAATTTAGCCTAATTAGGTTGGACTTTAAATATTTATTTCCTAGTAAGGAAAACATTGGGTGGACATGCTAAAGAAGAAAAGACCTGAAGAACCACTCTTTGGGTAACTGCCCAAGAAAAGACCTACTTCTCATGCTTGGGAAGAGTATAAAGAAAATCCATAAGGTTACCCAATGGGGAGCCAAAAGCCAAAAAGATCCTGGATCCTCACTAAATCATGAGACCTTTCCTCCACCGATTTTGTGAGGTTTTGTTGTGGGCTTGACAAGAATTCAAACATGAATCAAAAATGAAAAATGGTAACCAAAAATTGAGTGATTTAATCAGTAGCTATTCTGACTGCTTCTGACCCCCCTACTTCTTTTGGATCCAAAGATGGTAATTTTTCTGTTGCGGTGGCCTATGAGTTGATTAATAGGGAGACTAGTGATTTACAAGGATGGACTTGGTTTTGGAAATTGAAAATTCCTTCGAAATTAAAAACTTTCATTTGGAATAAATTTTCATTAAAAAGTGATTCTCCCTACAAACCAACCATCTAATTTTTACAAACCAAACATGGGAATAAAGTTTCATTGGAATTTCTTTTCCATTCCATTTTCAATTCCAGCGAACCAAACACACCCTAAGGACATTAATCACTTGTTTCGGGAATGTCCTTTTTGTAACCGAAATTTGGTCTTATTTTCGTAGTAGCAACTGGTTTAATAGTAGATTGGATTGGCTCATTCTAGACTGGATTTCTGTTAATGCTAAACCCAAGAAGATGTCGGGTGTGAGAGTGCATACTCCTTGGAGCACAGTATTCATAGTTATTTTATGACAAATTTGGAAAGACCGTAATAAGAAAAGTTTTGACAATAATTGATACAACTATGAGTTTGAGCTTCTATTCCATTATCTCATTTTCCAAAGAAATCAGTGGGGCATTCAAATCTTCTATTGCCAATGGCTTAAAGGAAGAACTCACTAACTGTTTGGGTACCTCCACTTGCAGGATCCATCAAGTTGAATACAGATGGATGCAAATATATCACTAACCCAAGGGCAGGGTTTGAGACAGATGGATGCAAATATATCACTAACCCAAAGGCAGGGTTTGGAGGGCTGTTCAGAGACCAATAGAAGGAAAGTGGTTGTTTGGATTCTATGGAAAGATGGTGACAGAAACAAGCTTGGAGACAGAGCTTGGGCAATCTATAGAGGACTGACTATCATATTCGAGAAAAACTTGCTCAAAGGTGGCGATTGAGTCAGACTCTAGTATTGCAGTGAACTTGATCAATGAATGGGCATCAGGTAATCACCCCCAATTAAAGCAATGTTATCAATGAAGCGAAAGTGCTACTTACTAGGACGGAATCGTCGCTCACTCAAATATATAAACGGAATGAATATGCGGACCACTTAGCCAAGATGGGAGCAAAACAAGATGAGGAACTTATCCTCACTGAACTCATGCCTTTTTCGTTAGGGAATATATGATTCGTGACTGCCTTAACGTTAGGGAATATATGATTCGTGACTGCCTTAACATTAGGCGGGTGTTAGAGTAGGATTTCTCCATATGGTCTGTACCATATGGTCTGTAATATGGTACACTTATGATCGCACTTTTGTTGTGTAACTTGTTTTGTTTGTTTAATCTATAATATCCAAATTACCCCATTAAAAAAAAAAAAAAAGCATTGGCATTTCCATTGTCTTCCTCAAAACTTCCATTCCGTCAAATCTCTGTTTTGAGCTCCAACCTTTAGACCAAAGGTACAAATACCCTTCTCTCCTACGTGTAAGTATATTTATGTGCTTTAGACCCTTTATTGGTGCTGGATCCAGTGCATGCATCAAAACAGGGTACATTTATTACATCTATATGGAATCAAAAATCGTAAATGTTGATAAATTTATCATAATGTTCAGTTCATACATTTGAATTAAATGTATCATGACTTTAATGTTACAATATAGCAGTGGATTTTATCATAAATTATTAGGTTATATGATAATATTAATTTAAAATATCCGTTTTTGTTTCTGGTAAATTTGTTGTATATATATGAATTTAAAATATCCGTTTTTGTTTCTGATCCCGATTGTTTTGATATATGAACCGATAAATGTTTATAATATTTTTTTATATTTGTTAAGATTTGTATGATAAATTTATCATCGGGCAGTTTTTCACAAAAACGCTATAAAAACAGTTTTTTAAAAACTGCCCCGATTTACTTCCGGCATTTTTTTTTGCCAAATCTTCGCGTTGACCTTAAAATCACGTTTTAAACACATCTAACGGTTCGGATTTTCAAAAAAAAATTCGGAAGGTGGAGGTCCGGACCGGAAACACGGTCCGGGATCCTTGATTGGAAGCTTCGGTGATATATGTAGATAAAATTTATAATATTTTTTTATATTTGTTAACTTGTATGATAAATTTATCATACTTATTTATGTTTATGTTACTTATCATGCAGCCCTAAGCTATGTATGGACAAAAATGATTGTACATGGCTTTGTCTGGCCTCCACAACCCCACTGTGAGTGTAGGTCCCACATGTGGCCCCACGTGGGGCCTCACACCCCATGTGAGTGGGGTTGTTGTTAGTTGTGGCACAAAGTTTGTGTCACTATCATTATTAATGTACGGAGGCCATTAACAGATTTATAATGAATACAATTTTAAACTTAAACTTATATTTTTCATAGTATTTGTTTAAAGGGATAGTTAATTAGACATCATGTTTCCTATAAGTACTATAGTTTCCATTCTAGTTTATTTGAATCATTATGTTTACATATTTCATAGTATTTGTTTAGAGTCTCCGATGATACCGATTTGAAGATTCTTTTGTTGCAGGCAACATATCGTAATCGAGGATCAGGATCGGTTTATGGCAGAGAAAGGTTCTTTGGGGTTGAGTTTATCTGGTGTGCTGAAATCCATGGACGGAATTGTGAACTGGTGTTGTTCGGATGAGAAAGTGATGGTGTTCACAATGACATGGTATGCAATTGCCTTACAGGGTAGTGGTCGTAAGCTTTGGAACTGTTTGATGTTTAAATATTTGGAATTCAAAATTTTCTCACGAATATGGGATGGAAAAGAATCACTTTGGATAAGGAAAGGAAATCCCTAAAATCAAGCAACCAAAACAAATCAACCTGTGTATATAGATAAAAATGATAGGTGTACAACAACTCAGCTCCAACATGTCTCCAACACACTCACATGATTTGTGGAGAGCTCCACACACCATGTGAGTGTGTTGGAGACATGTTGGAAACTTTTGTTGTACATGTATCATTGTTCGTTGGTGTATAGATAACTAATTAGGACGTGATAATTCTGTAGATTAAGGTAACACTAACTGTATATACGGATAACTAATTATGGAAAATATTATTAGTATCATTAAAGTGTATAGTAATAATGAACTTAATAAGGGTATAATGGTCCGGTTATACAATGTCAGGAACATAACTAGTGATGACATCAAGAATATGAACATAAGTAGGATTATCAAAACATGATATCTAATTAATTTTCTCTTGTTTAAAATTAGAATTTGAGTTTTTAGGAGGGAAAAGTTTGTAGAAAGAAGATTAAGGGGGTGTTCCGCTAACTCAGTTTTTTGAAAAAACTGGTTTTTCACGGTTTTTTATGTGATGTGTTGTGAGAGAATGACCTGTCTCGGTGTTTGAAAAAAACAGTTTTTTGTTAGTGGAACACCCCCTAAAAGAGTGAAAGATTTGAACGAGTAGGAATAGATTAAAATTTAAGGAAGAGAAGATTGGAGAGAGAAGATTATGATAGAGAATGATTAGGGGACTATGGGGTGTTAAGGTGTTTTTTTGGCTTTTTGTTTTTTCACATCTTTTTATGTGATGATGTATTGTGAGAGAATGATCTGCCTCAAAAAATCGCAATAAGCTGACTTTTTTAATTAGTGGAATGGGGCCTAAGAGAGAGAATGAGTAATTTCGGATTTATCTTTCAACATATAATATTTTTCATGATTTTGAAAATTTTGTATAATAGAATTAATTGAAATTTATCAAACGAGATTCATATGACATATTTTTTGAGATCCATATTAAAAGATATAAACAATTTAAATACATTTGATTGAATTCACAGTTTTTAAGGTTACTTTTGAAAGCCAAAAACTGAATTTTTATGACATATTTTGGTTTATTTTTTGCTTTATTCAAAAAACTATTACTTTTGACCACAATTTTATACTCTTTGGATTCGTCTCGACGAGAGGAATCCAGAAACCACAAAATTTTGACGCAAAACTAATAAATGCAAAAAAATTCTGAATAAAAATAAAACGAATAATCCAATAATCCAGTTTTTGACTTTTAAGCCAAATCAGCCAGAGCAAAAATTTAAACTTTTTAAAAAACTCAATTTCCCGTAAAAGATATTTAAATTGGGACGGAATGAGCAGTTAGTGGAACACACTTAAGGGGGACCTTATGTTAAGAGACGACTCACGCGGTGGAAATTTGACTATTTCCAGTCCCAGAAATTCTGTCTCTTTGTTTGTTTGTTTTTTTTTTTTTTTTTTTTTTTTTTAAGATGGAAATGCAGAATGTTCGAAGCAATTAAGGCCCAATATGCTGTCTATAGCAGTCAAACAATCGTTAGCCAAACCCACACCTTCACCCTCTCTCTCTCTCTCTCTCTCTGTGTGTGTGTGTGGGTCTCTTTCTTTGCAACTATTTTTTTTTGTTTCCAATTCAGCATGAATTTCTTCCGAAAGAGGTGGTTATCGCGGTCGGAGCCGAATCCGCATATGTCAGGAGCGTTGAAGACCTTACCTGGGACTCCGAGGGATTTTCAGTTCAAGGATTTACAGAAGGCTACAAATAAGTTTGATGAGAAGATGAAGTTGGGACAGGGTGGGTTTGGAGTGGTTTACAAAGGATATTTGGCGAATGAGCATTTGGACGTGGCCGTGAAGATGTTTTCTAGAGAGACTTTGAAAAGTCAGGATGATTTCCTTTCAGAGCTTGTAATCATCAATCAACTCAGGCACAAGCATCTTCTCCGATTATTAGGTGAGCCCTTTCCTGAATCTTGAATCCTCCCATATATACCCTGCAGTTTCACAAGTTATAAATTGTTATGTCTCTTTGCGTTGTTCATGACCCAGCGTGCAATTCTTGTGGATTCAGCTGAGGGCCGGTTTGTTTTTTTACTAATTATTATTTGCTTCTTAGCGAATTACCTGTTCCTACGGCACTATGTAACAAAATTTTTAGCTAATCGTATATAACTTTTGACCAGTGGCGGAGTCAGGAATTGAAATCGGAGGGGGACGAATTATGAAAGAAATCGTGATTTTGTAATTTTTTTTAAGACTAAATCCAGTCATTCGAGTTTTATTGGTCAATTTTGGTAAATTAAAAAATTAATTTCGACTATTATTTTTATTATATCATTCAACCACCGCAGTATGATTATCGTATAGTATCATTCACTATAATTTAGTGTTTTCAAAATGAAAATTGTTCTTACTTGTTAATTATTTTTAAATTTTATAATTTTTTTTTAAAATATCTATTAAAAATATGAAAAGTATATTTTAGAAAATCTTAGTTTTCAATTTTCTACATAGATCTGCCCCTGCTTTTGACTAAAGACCCTTTAAACCCATTAAGAGGAAAAAAGATATATTTTAGAAAATCTTAATTTTCAATTTTATAAATAGAAACTTATTTTTTATTCAATATACGGAAAGTAGTTCAAATAGAAAAATGCGATCCATATTTAAACAGAGAAAGTGCAAAGCCTAGAGACACTCTTAGCTATAACCCGTGTCTACAGCCCTACCAATACAATTTGTTCAATCACTTAAAAGCACTCTTATCTTTCAACCTATATTATGTTAGATTTCTTTCCGGCTTTTATCCTACATCACTCATCTAAGCCATCCAAATTTGGTTAGTACTCCCTCCGTCCCTTTTTAAGTGTTTAACTTTCCATTTTGGGTTGTCCCTAAATAAGTGTGTGGTTTGAAAAGTTAATGGGTAAAAGTTTGTACAATTATTATTTTGCCCTTTTGAAAAGTTAGTGGGTAAAGAGTTAATGGGTAAAAGTGGAGGATAATTTTGGAAAGTAGAGGTAAAAGTTAATGTGAATAGTGTAAAGTGGAGGAAAAAGTTGATGTGAAAGGTGTAATGATGACGTTTCTTTAATAAGTTGGATTTACGAAACAACACATTTAAAAAGGGACGGAGGGAGTATAATTTAGAGGCTACTCCAACTATTGCCAATTGGTTTTAGGTAGGAACCCTCCAAGAAATCTAACATGGAATCACAGATAGGTCTTGGGAAGCCTCACCTCACATGGTAGAGTCTCTATCGCTCGAGTCAACTCTCCTCGTCTCCTTATTTCGTACCTCCAAGTGCATCCGAATTGCACATGAGAGGGAGTATTAGACTTTATCCCACATCGCTCACCTAGCCAATAGGTTTTTGGTCGGAACCTGCTAGTGTAATTGTCATTTTATGGATTCTGACAAACCATTGGAGTCTGTATTTTATTCTTTTCCATTTGGGTTTGGGAGGTGGAGTTTTAGTTTTGAGTCTAGATACTCCACTCGGTGGTTCAAGAATTGTGAAGGAGGCTTTACCCGTGCCAATGCTGTGCAAAATGATTCGAGCTCTATCCGGAAAGGTATGTGCATTTCATTTTGTATTTTGTTCATAGTTTTTCCATTCATCAATTGAGTTTTTGTGTCTAAGATGTTATTGGGGAACTCTTGCTTTTCATTCTTAGTCATAAGGCTTTGCTTTTTGTTTTTGGATGTTAAAATGACCAATTTTTCCTTAGGCATGAAGGGATTTTTTTATTTCAAGAGAGTGGCATTTGTCAAGCGCCTCTCCTTTTTGTAAGGCCTCTCCTTAAAAGGAGAAGCGCTTCTGAAGCACCTCTGGCGCTTGAAGTGCCTTTGTGGCATTCGTAAGGGTTTGTTGGTCTAAGAAACTTAACATGGTCTCAAAGCTAGGTCTTAGGTGGCCTCAACATGGTTGAGTCTCCGTCGCCCGAGTCAAATCGCCTCGTCTCCTCAATTTGTACCTCCGCGTGCATCCGAGCTACAATTGAGGAGAGTGTTAGACTTTATCCTATATCGCTCATCTAAGTCACCCAAACTTGGTTAATACTCTCTGTTCCAAATTGCTGGTCACTTTTGGGAATTCGAACTTTTTAAGCAGACATGTAATAACTGCATTCAATAAATACATTTACATTAAATAGATCCATTAATTTCTAACAATACCCTTATATTTTAATTTTTAACTTTAGAATGAAATGATTGTTGTTGATAAAGGGGTTATTTTGGAAGATTGAATAAATTTTGTTTTGACTTTTTAAAGAGGGCTAACAATTTGGAACATCCCAAAATAATGTAAGTGACAAGAAGCAATTCGGAATGGAGGGAGTATAATCTTGAAGTTACTCCACCTATTACCAATTAGTTTTAGGTTGAAAACCTCCAAGAAACCTAAAACCCCATTCACTATAAAACCATGTTTATACCCAATAATAGTACCCCTTTTAGATATAAATTACGTGGCAAAATATGTACTCCTACTATTTTCAACTTTCTTACCCTTGCCTTTACCCATTTATGAGCACTTGTTAGAAGTTTATTCATCACTTTCCCTTCGATTTTAAACTTAAAGGAAATTACAAGTGCATGTAGACCCCGTTTACTAGAACTTATAATCTAAATTATTTAGTTTATTTGCTGATTGTGCCAAAGTTAATCATGAGATGTCAACATGGGGACATTTCCAGCATCAAGGGCTTTCGATTTTTCGTCGGTTTGTTCATCCCTGTTCATCCATCCCTCGACCATGTTCATGTTGCCCCTTTTTTGATCTAGTGGTCCAGTCTCCCTTTGGCAGTCTCCGTCCAAGGTGTTGTTTCTCGCACTTTGGTTCAGATTGGCGCAGTAGGGTCGTAGGGATTGCCTGGATGGTTCTGTGTCCGTATTTCAAGGATAGAAATGTCCAGAAATGGCAGCGGGACCTTCAGGGATTATGGACATTCACTGACTTATAGGCAATTCACATTTGTCATTGTTGAGTATGCTTCAGTTTTAATCCGAGGCTGTATTATGGAGTTGTCAGTTTTGTTGCGGGTGCTTCGTCCCCGTGTCTAATTGTCCTGCACATCTATAACTTGATGGAGAATCAATTAGACCAGATTATTGTCCTGGACATCTATAATTGGATGGAGAATCAGTTAGACCAGAAGACAGCGTATTGAATGGAGGTATATGTGGGTTATCCGAGGCATTCTTTCCCCACTTCATGTACCAAAGTCTGGGTGCTAAACTCATTCAATTAGGACAGTTCTTTCTCCTGGTATTGCTGCCATATAATGGTAAAATCTCTCTTCCGCTCCACATTACAAAAGAAAAAAAAGAGAAATTTCCAGCCGCGGGTTATCTTATTCTCATCTGTTTCATGCTTTGTGTTACATGGACTCTTTGGAAAGATCTACAGTACCTTATTGGACACCAAACACTTGGGTAAGACTATGGGACGTATCAAATATTGTAAGTTTACATTCACGTGCTAAGCACGTTAGAACTGCACAATAATTTCCATAATATGCATTAAAGAGTCTATGGCGTCTTGAGAACGCAATTCTCCTAAGAGTCTTGTGTCCTCAACATTAGAATTAGATAAATTTGACAGAGACACATACTTTAGTTCTCTGCTGAAATATCAGTTCATGAAACGTAGGTGGTTGAAGCGTGAACTAAAATGCGTTACAACTAAGATTGAGTGAAAGATTGTGTTGAGAACCTTAGCAGCTGTCTCTTGTACATCAGTTGTCTTAAAAATCTCTCTTTTACAGGATGGTGTCATGAGCATGGGAAGCTGCTGCTCGTTTATGACTACATGCCCAACGGCAGCCTCGACAAACACCTCTTCCGCGCTGCTAACCGCAACACTTTGAGCTGGACTCTCCGCTACAAGATCATATCCGAGGTAGCCTCGGCCCTCCACTACCTCCATAATGGGTATGACCAGAGGGTTGTCCACCGAGACCTCAAGGCCAGCAACATCATGCTCGACTCCGAATTCAATGTTAGGCTTGGAGATTTTGGCCTTGCACAGGTCCTGCACAAAGAAAATACCTCGTACGAAGAACCCAAGGGCGTTCTGGGAACAAAGGGCTACATTGCCCCCGAGTATATATCCACAGGCAAGGCCACCGAGCTGTCTGATGTATATGCTTTTGGTGCAGTTCTGTTAGAAGTGGTTTGTGGGCGTAGGCCCTGGACCCAAAATGGCAAGTTCTTAGTAGATTGGGTCTGGGCCTTGCATCGTAAAGGCCGTTTACTTGAGGCGGTGGACAGTAGGCTCGGGGAGGACTACATAGTGGAGGAGGCCCAAAGAGTTTTGCTTCTAGGCCTGGCCTGTTCGCATCCAACAGCGAGTGATAGGCCCAAAACTAAAGAAATTGTTCAGATCCTATCGGGCTCGGCGGTTGTGCCTCACGCGCTGTTGTTGAATCCAACTTTTTCTCAGGCATCGTTGCCAATGCGGCAGGGAGACATCAGTCCGCCCACCATCACCGACACGTCGTCTGGTACGACCTCTCATAATGGATCAGGTTCAACACCATTGGCCATCAACCCAGAAACGCACGAAATTCAGGAAACTGTTCAGATCCTATCAGGCACAGTGGTTGTGCCTCTTGTGCGGCCATTCAAGCCGGCTTTTGTGTGGGCGTCAGGGCCGATGGGGGAGGGAGACATCACTCAGCCCACCATCACCAACACGGCGTCCTGCATGACCTCACATTATGGATCAGGTTGGACACCATTCGCCATCAACCCAGAAACGCAAAGACCATACAGTGATTTTTTCCCGTCCGGGTCTAAGTAGTAGTTGGCCTCAATGCACTAAGGGAACTCCTCGGAAGTATCACGTAAATCATTTTCTTCCGTCTTTCTTCCAGCTGGTGGTTTATGTTTGACAGTTTAAGCAATCAGAAAATTTCCATCCTCTTCGTTTTTTCATATTGTTTCTGTATTTGCTTTGATTTTCTTATCAAGAGGAGGGAGAAGATGGAGAAGTAGCTAATGCTGTTTACATTAGGGTGGTGGTGTTGTATAAGATCAACTTTCCTGTACTTAAGGTTTCCTGTAGCAGTTAAAAGAGGATTTGTTAGCTGTTAAAAATCTGTCTGCTTTGTATGCACTCTGTAAAAAAGCCAAGAAATTATTGATTTTCATTTTATTTTTCTTGCTCATCGATTGTTATTCCATACTTTAAGAGTTTCTTATCTTATAATATCATAGGGGTTCGCGGCCTTACAAGTCACCTTCGACTTGAGGGCCCATTCAGGTCACCCACGATGTTAAAACAGGATTCATTTTGTTTCTTTTAACCAGAAAAATAAACCGAGAGTTTGTGTTCAATCACTACTAGACATGAGGTTTCATCCTCCACCCTAGTTTAAACGACTAGCCACTCATGGAGTTAGAACGAATAATGAGATAATAATAACAAAACTCCATTGAATGTAAAAGTTTACGTAAATGAAAAAGGAATAAATTAAACTTTACTTCCAGTCGTGTGTACTCGAGATATCACAATTGCTTCCAGCCGTGTATTTTTTCCTCTGCCGTCGTCTTCTCCCAATGAGCTAACCCTTCTCTTCCTTTTATATCTGTTGCCAAGATATCTTTTGAATTAAGGAGATTCTTTTCCAATCAAAACTTCCCTTCTTCAACCAAGCAATTTCCACGTTGACTTATATAAATCCCAATGCCACTTGTATTGACCAATAAACATTCCCAAGAATTCTATCTTGAGCCAAGATCCACGTCCAAACTTAGATGGGTAGTGGGCCATTGGTGATTTGCTTCCCATGGGAATTAAGATTTGCACTGTATAATTTGATTTCTTTACCAATCAAGTTGAACACTTCCCAAATTGGCTCCTCATTCCTAGCACGTGGTGGCACTCCAGCTCTCAATAAAACATTCCGGAAACACGAATTTTTGGGTTATAAAATCCAACGGCCGAAACACGTACAATCGTTATATTTTCCTGCAAATTCAATAATTCAATGGCAATTACTAAAAAGATAATAATAATAGTCAATTACGCGCAACTAAGAACTAAAAATATATGATATGAAGCTCCTATATGTCAATATATCATGCTGATCAAATACCCCCAAACCTACATTTTGCTAGTCCTCGAGCAAAAGAAAAGAAATAAAATAAAATAAAGAAAAAGAAAAACACTAACTAATCCTTTTTCGGAGGAGTCCGATTGCATTTAGCATATGCAACAAGCCTTTAAACCCCTAGGTGGCCCTAGTGGACGAGTTATAGTCTCGTGAGGGTTTACAGCAGTGAACACCCACAAACACGAGAGGAAAGACATTCAATCATGACCCTAAACTTAATCAATGGCCTCTCAAAGTAACTAGTACAAGTGTAACACAAGTTGGAGGCAAGATATTTCATTCATTAACGGAATTAAACAAGTGACCATTCTATTCCGAATTAGCACAAATATTGTTCCTCTCACAGATATCTGGGTAGGGAAAAATCACAAGGTATGCGTGTAAGTGAAAAGCCACACAAAGATGTTCATTAACCTCGAAAACAATACACGCACCTTCAATACCTCAACAAGTCATCAAAATGTCCAACTCAACCTATAGCCCTCCCCTTATTGTAATAGTATTTTTTTCTCCTTTTTTTCCCTTTTAATTGTGTGATCGTGCAATGCCTGGATTACTCGGGCTTTCTAGTTGACCCCTTTAACAAGCTTTAGCCCAGCTGTCCCCAAGCCTTTCGGCCTTAGAGCGCTAGGTTTTAAGAGACCCCTTCGGGCTTAATTACTCGAGTCAAAAAGGCTTATCAATCCAAGCTAACCACACATAGCTAATCCGAAACTCCCCACACTGCTTACTGAGGCAAGAGGCCCGGTTACTAAGTAGAAAGCACGAAAAAGCATGCATTTTATTCATTTCTTTTTTCTTTTCTTTTCTTTTTTTCTTTTTTTTTTTTTTTTTTTTTTTTTTTTTTTTTGGGAAAAGGGCGTTAAGTATTTCATTGAGACATCCAATTTATATTGAGGTACCAAAAATTTGTGTATGGAACTCGAGGTCAAACGCAACTTTAAGTGTGACGGTGCTCGTGCAAAGGCCTGTACACAAGTGATAAATCGCTATCCAAGCATAGGTGATAAAAACAACTCAAAGTGCCTCTCATCAATACTTATGTTCACGAGCTTAATTCTACCAATGAAATCAGATCAAGACTCTAACCCGAGAAACAGTCAAACTAGCACTAATCAAAAACCAATAACCAAGTTGAAAGTCAAAATCGAGCATCCACCTAAATTTTTTTTTTTGAGTTTATACTTTTCTCATCATTTTTTTTACTTTTTTTTTTCTAAAAATAAATAAATAGATAATAAAAAAAATGGTAAAAAGTGAATCTTGTGCATAGAGCGAATCCTTTGCTTGGTTTTGGTGTTGAACGGAATCTGGGATCATGTAGGGCAAGAGTTCCCTACAGGGTTGCTGTGTATGATCTAGACCGCCCAAACTATTTTTAATGGTTCAGATTTCATACATTAACTTACATGTAGGATATTTATCTTACCTGTAATATAAGCTGAACCTTTTAAAACACTTTAGACGATTCAGATCGTGCACTACAACCCTATAGGACACTCCCCGCCCTACAAGACCCCCGGGTCCAGGGACAGAGACACACAGGGGCACGTGCGGTCACGTGCCCCTCTCAATCTCAGATTTGATTTTTCTTTTTTTAACAAATAAGGGAAATCACATCCAACAAAAAATAAAAGCACAAACAAAACCCGTCCTTAAACAAATTTTTATATTGTAATATATGTGGGTGTATTGTCGGCTTGTTTAATTCCAGTTTCCTCCATTTGCTAAACTGAATGGTAGGGTGGGTTTTGTCCATTTTTATTGTTTATATAAGGTGGGTTTTGTCCATTTTTATTGTTTATTATATAACCAAAGTTTATTTACAGATTATTCCAAATTCCAATGCCTATTAGGTGTCAAAATTATTTTGAATGGTAGGTTTGAATTTTATTAGAGCTTTTTTATTAGGATTTTTAATTAGGGCTTTTTGATTAGGGGATTTTTTATTTAGAATTTAGGACTTTTCTACATATGCTGTTATGTAATATGCTTCTACATATGCTGTTATGTAATATGCTTATTCAGATCTTCTCTTTATCTATGTAACAGTATTTCTCTTTATCTATGTAACAGTATGGAAAAATACTTCAAACGAAAAATCACCATTAGAAATATCTTATTCTGAAAAGCGATCAGAAAACTCTTAGCCATCGAAATGAAGTCGACTGCGGAACAATACAAGTGATGAATGGTTGAAAGATAGTTGACTTGCTAATGAGACAATCATGCAACACTTTCAAAATATGAAAACTTGCGCGGTCAATTGTAAAAGCGCACATTTTATATTGCTTATGCTTTTTGTAAAATTATCAAATCCACCCTTCTTAGGAGGTGAACTTACTAGTGCGGGCAATTAAGTCATTTGCCCTCTTATCCTATCAAATCCACTTTTTAAATCCCACTTTTTAAAATACCATTCAAATACCTCATATACAAATTCATCTTTCTTAGAAGGTGGGCCTAATCTCATTACAAATCCACTCTTCTTAAGAGATGGGCCTAGTACTCCCATTACAAATTCACCCTTATTACAAATCCACTTTCAAATTCATCTTCATTTCAAACTTATCTAAAATCATCTCTGGCCACCAAACGGGTCTAAAGGCGGCAATAAGACATCTTAGGCTGAGTTTCCCAAACGAGAAAAATTAGATGGCTTTTTGCAACCGAGAAAAACTTGGGTGCAGCCACCACCATGTGGTGCCTTTCGGCACATTTAAGCCGTTCACAAGTTTTTTTCCTTTTTAAGTGGTCGTTGCCTCTTAGAAAGTACTCGTAGGCTTTGTTTGGAAGTTAGGGAAAGAAAGAGAAAAGAAGAGAAAATAATTAAGCAGGAAATTGGAGAGAAAATTGAAGAAAAAATAAGAGGAAAGTTAGATAAGAATTTGATTATTTTCCTTTCACTTCTTTTAAGAACCAAACAGAACAGAGGAATTTTCTCTTCCTTTCCATTTCTTTCCCCAACAACCAAACAGAGCATAACAAAATTATTGCATAAATTCCGCTCACCTACCAGTCAATGTGCTCAATTCACTCCATGAATCTGTCATTTAGAACTTGAAAGAAGAATTGGAGGTTTTGGTGGCTTTCAATCTTGGTTTTATCGCACTCTTCATTTTCCTACAACTCTGTAATCTTTTTAGTCTCCAAAGAAAAGAAAAACATGGCTGCCGCCTTGGTTGGAGGAGCATTTCTCTCTGCCGCACTTAACGTGCTTTTTGACCGTTTGGCTTCCCGCGAGTTCTTCAACTTCTTTCAGGGCCGAAAGCATCACGAAGGACTCCTCAAGAAGCTGGAGTTGAAATTGCTTGCACTTAATAAGGTGCTCAATGATGCAGAGTACAGGCAGATCACTGATCAAGCTGTGAAACGTTGGTTAGATGAGCTTAAAGATGCTGTCTACCGCGCTGACGACTTAGTGGACGAGATTGCTACTACGGGTTTGCGGTTCAAGGTGGAAGCCGAGTATCAAAGCGGCACAAGCCAGGTACAATCTCCAATCTTGACGTCCACTAGTTCATTTGACGGCGAGATAGATTCCAAATTAGGGGAGATGATTGAAATATTAGATGGCTTTTTGCAACAAATAGAAGGACTTGGTTTGAAAGAAGTTGTCGAGCAGAAATGGTCTCACATGTTGCCAACCACTTGTTTGGTGGATGAATCCTGTGTTTACGGAAGGGAGAATGATAAGGAAACCATAATGAAATTGTTGCTCTCAAATGGGGAAAGACGTAATAATGTTGATGTGATTCCAATAGTGGGGATGGGTGGGGTGGGTAAGACCACCCTTGCTCAATATGTCTATGGTGATGGTAGAGTGGATGAACATTTTGAGATGAAATCGTGGGTTTGTGTGTCCGATGTATTTGATGTTTTAAAGGTCACAAGAACAGTCGTTGAGGCAATCACTGGGCGAGCTTCTGAAGCAAGTGACCTAAATTTGCTACAAGTCAAGTTGAAGGAATCATTGACTGGAAAAAAGTTTCTCATAGTCTTGGATGATGTTTGGAATGAGAACTACGACCATTTGGAGGTCTTGATGACTCCTTTCCGATTTGGAGCACGCGGGAGTAAGATTATTGTTACGACACGCCATGAGAGCGTTGCATCTTCTGTGCAAACTGTTCCTAGTCATGGTTTGAAGGTATTACCAGAGGAGGATTGTTGGAAGTTGTTTTCCAAACATGCATTTGAGGAGGAAGATTACAATGCACATCCAAACCTTGAAAGGATCGGCAAGGAGATGGTGAGAAAATGTAAAGGTTTGCCTTTAGCTGCCAAAACATTAGGTGGTCTTCTACGCTCCCAACGAGATGTTAAGCATTGGAATAATATATTGGAAAGTGCCATATGGGACTTATCAGAAAGGAAGAGTAACATCCTTCCAGCCTTAAGATTGAGCTATCATTATCTCCCCTCCCATTTAAAAAGATGTTTTGCTTACTGTTCCATATTTAGTAAGGATTATGAATTCGACATGAAAGAATTAGTCTCACACTGGATAGCAGAAGGTTTTGTGGAGAAGCCCAAAAGCAATAAGACAGTGGAAGAAAAAGGTTGTGAGTACTTTCAAGAATTGCTTTCAAGGTCATTTTTTCAGAGATCAAATGTCAATAATTCTTTCTTCATAATGCATGATCTTTTGCATGATTTAGCTCAATATGTGATTGGAGATTTCTGTCATAGATTAGAGGATGGCAAGCCACACGGTAATCCGAAAAAGGTACGCTACTTCTCGTACTTTCGAGGTAGATTTGATTGCTTTGATAAGTTCAAGGTAATTAAGGACGCGAAGTATTTAAGGACTTTCCTTCAAATAGATAGTAGAATCTATGGCAAACAATGGTTGAGCAAAAAGGTTCTGGATGACATTTTGTTGGGAATGACACACTTACGGTTGCTCTCTTTGCCGAGATATCAGATTGTGGAACTGCCTCATTCAATTGGTAATCTGTTACATCTACGCTTTTTGGATCTCTCCGACACCCTAATCAATCATTTGCCGAAATCTGTATGCACCCTGTACAATTTAGAAACATTGTTGTTATCTAATTGTCAGCGTCTTACAACCTTGCCGACAGAGATTGTAAAACTAATTCTATTGCGTCATCTTGATTTAAGTGGAACCAATTTGAAAGAGATGCCAATGCACATGAGTAGGTTGAAACATCTCCAACAATTAACTGCTTTTGTAGTGGGAAAGCGCACAGGTATCAATGAGTTGGGAGGGTTTGATTGTCTTCGTGGAACAATCTCCATATTAGGTTTGCAAAATGTAACAAGTGGTAAAGATGCATTGGATGCAAAAATGAGGGAGAAGAAGGACCTTGAAAAGTTAGCGTTGGAATGGGATTACATTACGGACGATTCACAGCATGAAAGAGATGTACTTGAAAAGCTAGAGCCTCATACAAACTTGAAGCACCTTGAGATAGTAAACTATGGAGGCACAAGATTTTCCACTTGGTTAGGAGATCAATCATTCGGCTATATGGTGTCATTACGTTTAGAGAATTGTGAGTTTTGTCTGTCCTTGCCGCCACTTGGTCAAATGCCGTCTTTGAAAGAGCTTACCATTGCTAGGATGCCGAGAATAACAAAGGTTCTCCCTGAATTTTATGGAGAGAGTGGTTCTTCCAGCAAACCATTTGAATCTCTAGAGACTCTACGTTTTGAAGAAATGTTGGAGTTGGATGAATGGTGTATTTTAGATGCTGGAGAGTTCCCTCGGCTTAAAAATCTTGAGGTAATCAAGTGTCCCAAGCTAATCAAAGACTTACCAACGAAGGCGCCTTCTCTGGTGAGACTTAATATAGAGAAATGCCCACAGCTTGTGGCTTTACTTCCGAGGACTACTTCCATATGTGAGCTACTGTTGGAGGAATGCCAAGGGGTACAATTGGAGTGGCAAGCTGTGTCTTCTGTTGAAAAACTGGAGATTTCAAGCTTTGCAAATTTGAAGGCATTCGAAAGAGATCTTGTAACACTAACAAATTTGAAGGACCTGAATGTAAAGAAATGTCCAATGCTTTTGTCGATTCCAGAAGGAATGATGCGCCTCAATAATTTGAAAGAACTTTGTGTTCATAAGTGTCCGAAACTAGTGCTCCCACTATCTAGCGAGATGAGCCACTGCTACACATCCCTTGAGAGATTGGACTTGTATCGCTGTCCGAATCTGAAATCTCTCCCATTAGGTTCACTCCAAAAACTTCGATCTCTACAAATTCGCAAGTGCAAAAATTTTGAGACCATGTTGATTCCAAACGGGATTGAGCTCCAAAATCTCCCATTACTTGAGTCCCTTCACATTGAATTTTGCAATAATTTGGTATCTTTTCCTTGCGGAGGATTACCTGCCCCAAAGCTTTCTTCTTTATGGGTCCAGAATTGCGAGAAACTGGAGGCTCTGCCAGAACAAATGCACTCCCTCCTCCCATCCCTTCAGAAGTTTGAGTTATCCAGTTGTCCAAAAATTGAGTCTTTTCCAGAAGGGGGTCTGCCCTCCAAATTAGATTCTCTTAGTATCAGGAAGTGCAAGAAACTTGTTGGTGGCCGGAGAGGTTGGGGTTTGCAGACACTCACCTCTCTCACACACTTTGCTCTGTCATGTGAGTCTGAAGACGTGGTGGAGTCGTTTCCAGAGGAGGGCCTGCTGCCCTCAACTCTGAAATTGCTCAGCATTCGAAATCTGCAGAATCTCAAATCACTGAACAATAGGGCTCTTCAACTTCTGGTCTCTCTCAAATGCTTGGAGATTCACAACTGCCCTCAGCTCACATCCTTGCCGGAAGAGAGGCTTCCCAGTTCCCTCTTTGTGCTGGTAATTTCGAACTGTGCAGTGCTGAAACCTCGTTGCCGCATGGAGAAAGGAGAAGACTGGCACAAGGTTGCTCACGTCCCTGCTATAAATATCGATGGTGAAGCGATCTTCGACCAAGTCTATCTCGGTCCAGTAGACCCAATTGAGTTCTCTAAACTACACCATTTTTAGCCAGGAAAACAAGAACTTTCCACTGAGGTACTTGTTCTACACCATATACAGAATGCTTCCAAGAAAAAATTGATGTCTTATTATTAGTTCTCCAGCTAGCCAGTAGAAATTTCTCAACAACTGCTCTTAATTTGTATATATAGATTCATGCATTAGAAAACTTGGTATAGCACTAATTGTTTGGGATATCTAAAACTCCAGCTTTTTCTGAAATCTTTTTTGTCTTTAGTTTTTTTTTTTTTTTTTTACATCCATATAGCTTTGCTGTTCAATTCCAGTAGTCAACCAGGAATGTAAGTTATCTTTAACAAAAAGCTAAATCTTCTTCTCTAAAGATGACGAAATTCTGGAAATTTTGAATTTTGTTTTTACATCCGGAACAGGGTTGCATGTAGAAGTATGGGCTCGTGATTGTGTAATTTTTCCACGGTTATTGTTATTTTGTATACACAAAAAGATGGTTTGATCAAGCGGTATAGCAGATTGATTCAACGCCATTTAATTGGAACTACTACTGCTGCTACTAGTAAGAGAATAACAACTGTAAAAGTAATACTCTTTAGAACTCATCTAGAAGATATTTTCACGAGGAACTAACAGTAAAAATAATCCCATTTCTTGAAGTTTCTGCTGATGAAAATATACCTGGTTTTTACTCTAGATAAAATAGGCAAACAATTCGGTTTGTTGGTGTTTGAGAAAGCCAGCTACCTGTTCAGCTCCCTTGTGAAAAACAAAGTGTGTGTTCATGTGTAAGTATTTGCATACGAAATCTAAGTGAGAAACAAAGTGTGAAAGAGAGAGCCTGAGTGAAATTGAACCCAGACAAGGATTTGTATTATGTTCTTGTGTAATTAGTTTCGAACGGTAAGAAACAGTTTGAGCGTGTGTATCTTTTGTTTCTATGCCATTTTTTGTGATGTATAGCTAGTAACAAGTTGCTTTCTCCTAGCTGTAACACAATGTAATTGACCTTGGTGCCCATTCTAAGATCTTTCGGAATTATAGTACAATTTGAAACTTATGTTTATAAGCTGAAATCAGCACCAAGTACATGGTGATTAGGCATGAATGGAATAACTGGAAGAAATTAGATATCTTAAGCATGTCCTTGTTAATTCTCTTGAAAATTGAGCTGTTTGCGACTGAAGTACGTGCTTGTTCAAGCCTACATGTTAATTTCGTTTTCAATGTCATGCAATTCACTCTACTTTTTATTCGCAGTTTTTTTTTTTGGTTAGGGAACGATCACCACAGCTTTCTGATTTTGTTGTTTGGTTTTCAGTTTCCAGAGTTTGAAAGTTAGCCACCGGTGACAAACAGCTGGAGGCATGAACAAGTAGGCGGGTTTGATCTGTCATCTTTCCCTTAGTATGAGAAACCTTCATGGGATTATCTCTCTTAAAATTCCAAAGCGTCAGATTCTTTAGTCTGTGTCCTAGTTGTGTTTGGGATCTGATTGGTCTATTTTTTTAGTTCTCTGTTTTTTTTTGTTTGGGGGGGGGGCCTTTCTGTTGCTTTTTAGGGTGGTTTTCTTTGTCCTTCTCTCTATTTTTCCTATTGTCTGACATTTGGTTTAGTCTGGGTCTTGGTACTGTTTCTCATGGTTTTGGGTCAGTTTTGGTCAGGTTTTTTGGTTTGTTTGGTCCCTTCTTTTGAGTTTTTGTGTCTTGGCCTTGGTTTTGGCCCGCGTCTGGTTGTGTCGGGCTCCTTTTCCCTTGATACAGTATCTAGTTTTCTGAGATTGTATATGATGGGGTCTCTATGCCTAGCCATTTTGGCTACTGCTTTTCTCGCAACGCTGGCTCTAATCTTGCTGAATACTCGCTGATTTGCTCATTTGCTGTAAAAGATGTGGCTACTCTGCTCTTGATACTGCATATGGGCCTCTCTTGATTCATTTGGATGCTATTTGACGATCCTTGGATGCTGCTTGGTTCATTGTATTCCATTGTTGTATTGGAATGCTTTGATGCTCTTGTTCATATGCAGTAGAAGATGGGGTTACTCTACTCTTGATGCTGCATATGACCCTCTGCATTTGACTCTCCGCATTTGAAGTCTGATTTGCTGCTGCGATTCTCAAGTTGGAATGCTTTGGTGCTCTTGATCATATGCTAAAGGAGATGGGGTTACTCTACTCCTGATGCTGCACTTTTATCCTCTCTGATACTCCGGACCAGAATATGCTTCCCTTTATTAGACCTTATGCTGCTGCTGTTAGTTCTTTGCTGCTGTTGCTACTTCATTTCATTTGCTGTTGAAGTTGAGATATCTGGTTGTTGAAGTTGATGTTTGGCTGCTGTTATTTGTCTCTCCACATTCGAAGCCAGATTTGCTGCTGCGATTCTCAAGTTGGTATGCTTTGGTTCTCTTGATCATATGCTAAAGAAGTTGGGGTTAACTACTCGCGTCGCTGCACTTTTATTCACACTGATTCTCAAGAATAAGCTTCACTTTATCGGATCTTAAGCTGCTATTGTTAGTTCTTTGCTACTGCTGTTAGTTCATTTCATTTGCTGCTGATGTTGAGGCATTCCAACCATATATGGTGATCTCGAAGTTAGATGGTTGCTGAAATCTCTCTTTGTTTGCTGCTTCTGGTCCTGGACAGTAGCTTCATATCTTGATGGATCTGTTTCTTTGGCATTACTTTAGTTTCAATCTCTAGGTAATTTTTGGTTTGGTGTTTTGCCTCTGTTGGGATGTTTGCTTCCTCTTTTCCCCTTTTTTCTTGTATTTTGTGTCTTTGCATCTTTTCCCCTTCATTTCAATGTATTTTCTTTTGCCAATCAGAAAAGCCAAAAAAAAAAAAAAAAAATCTCTTAGTATGTGCGCTTTGTATTCTTTTTTGACTTGGAAATTATCTTTTTTGAAATAGAGATGGGAATCTTTTTCAATGTATTTTCTTTTGCCAATTTCCTTGTGCTCAGGCAATTTTGTGCAAGCTATACCTCATCTTCTTTAATAGTTATATGGCAAAGTATGTGCAGTAAGACACAGACGCACTGGAAAGGGAATTCGGTCACACTGTTTCGGAAAGGAGAAGAATTAAATTTACTGAAACGGACTTGTTCGACCCGGCCCAGTCCGGGTATAAATTTCCAGTAAAAAGATAAGAAGCCCCTGGGCCAAGCCCATCTTATCTAATGACCCAACCCAGCCCGGTCCGGTCGGTCGGACGGGCGGGCGGCGGCGCGCGCGTGGTGTTTAAAGCCCACTTTGCCCATGCCTTCTCCCCCTATAAAACTTCCATGACCCTAAGGGCCTAACCCTTTAAGGCAAACTAAAGGTAAATATACCCAATCAACTTGTTCTCCACACCCAATGTGGGACAAGTATTTTTCCCCCTTCTACCAAGTTCATGTAGGCACTTTTAGAGGTCAATTCCTCATTCATCTTGACTTGATTTGGCACACCGAGTGTTCGGTCTTAAACTCTTAATCAAGACGAACACACCGGTATGTGGGTCCGTCCACGTGGACGTGTGGGACCCACTAAAACAATTAATTAAAATTGATAAAAATCAAGTTTTTTTCCAACAATCCCCCACATGAATGAAATTGGCAGGATAAACAGTGCTATGCAGATGCAAATTACTGAGAGTTACAATAGGAAATCTCCTGTATGGGGTTAGGTAGCTTTTGGCTTTGAACCTTACCTTGTGAATAACTATCGGACTTACTAGCTAACCAGTGAACGCGATGTCTTGAACCTGCTCAAATGTAAGCCAAGACAATAGCAAACACACAGAATCTTTCCAAACGCAGTTTGGTTCTTACGGTTGTGCTCATTACGGCCCTGAGACACTCCTGGTCTTCATGAATGTTTGTAGAGAACTCGGCCCTCGACATTCTCATAGAAGCGGCCCCTTCGACATTCACATAGGCGATTCTTAATAAGAGTATCCTGCTATACCCTACTTGGATTACCAACGTTTAAGAATCATTAAAGGCATTGCCTAACCTTTTACGCTTCAGCAGCATCACTTTGTTACATCATAGGAATGGGTAGAGACATAGTCTCCACAAAGGTGATTCTCCTAAGTCTCATATAACTCGGTTGTCCCGTTGAACCTAGATCTTGGGATCTCCAATCAGCTAGGTTGGGTTGCCGTTATAGAGCCTTTTAAGTTATGGGCTTTAGCCCCATTCCCCTCGATGATCTAACAACTAACTCTCTAGTTAACCCTTTGGTTAGCGGATCCGCGATATTATCTTGTGATTTTACATAATCAAGTACGATAATTCCATGGGAGAGTAGTTGTTGAACGGTGTTAATGTCGCCGACGTATATGTCGAGACTTCCCGTTGTAAATATGATTATGTGCTCTACCAATTGCGGATTGACTATCACAATGTATGCAAATTGGCGGCAGTTTTTGACCAAGTTGGGATATCTTCTAAGAAATGGCGAAGCCACTCGGCTTTCCTCACCACTTTATCTAAAGCTATAAACTCAGATTCCATCGTGGACCGTGCAATGCACGTTTGCTTAGTGGATTTCCAAGACACGGCTCCACCAGCTAATGTAAATACATATCCACTTGTGGATTTTGAGTCATTAGAGTCAGATATCCAGTTAGCATCACTATATCCTTCTAGCACTGCTGGATAGCGAGTATAGTGTAGTCCATAATCAATGGTATGCCTTAGATATCTAAGCACCCTGATTATAGCCGTCCAGTGATCCTTCCCCGGATTACTCGTATACCTACTTAGTTTGCTAACAGAGTAGGCTATGTCCGGCCTTGTACAATTCATCAAGTACATTAGACTCCCTATTATTCGCGCATATCCCAATTGGTTAACACCCTGACCAGCATTCTTGTATAGATGTAATGTTGAGTCTACTGGTGTTTTGGCTGTGTTGATGTCTTCTTTGTTAAACTTTTCTAATATCTTCTCTATATAATGTTTTTGAGACAAGATATATCCCTCGGGACTTTTGATTATCTTGACTCCTAAAATGACATCAGCCACACCCATATCCTTCATATCAAACTTGGAGTTCAACATGTTCTTTGTAGATTTTATCATTTCATTATTGCTACCAAGAATGAGCATATCATCTACATATAGACACACAATGACATAATTATTACCGCTGTATTTGACATACACACATTTGTCACATTCATTGATTCGGAAACCATTTGATATCATGACATTGTCAAATTTCTCATGCCACTGTTTTGGAGCCTGTTTCAAACCATATAACGATTTGACAAGCTTGCACACTTTTCCCTCTTGTCCTGGAACCTTAAACCCTTCAGGTTGTTCCATATATATCTCCTCATCTAGATCACCATTTAGGAAGGCGGTTTTTACATCCATTTGATGAATCTCAAGATTGTTTAACGCCGCAAAGGCAATTAACATTCTTATAGATGTTATCTTCGTAACAGGAGAATAAGTGTCAAAGTAGTCAAGACCTTCCGTTTGTCTATAACCTTTAACTACAAGTCTCGCTTTGTACTTGTCAATTGATCCATCTGCTTTCATCTTCCGTTTGAATATCCATTTGTATCCAAGAGGTTTACAGCCTCGAGGGAGATCCGAAAGTTCCCAAGTATGATTTTGCAGTATGGATTCTATCTCACTATTTATGGCTTCTTTCCATAACAAAGCCTCCGATGATGACATTGCCTCTTTATAAGTCTGAGGTTCAGCTTCTAACACATAAGTCAGAAAATCGGGTCCAAAGGACTTCGATGTTCTAGCCCTTTTACCACGACGAGGACCATCAATGTCATCATTGTTATTTTCGGAACCGAATCAATATTCATATCATCGTTCTTCCTGCTCGTTTCGCCAACACGGCCTAGGAACTCTATTGTCCTTAAATGGGAACACATGTTCAAAGAATTTTGCATTCCTAGATTCCATAAACGTATTTGGATGGATATCAGGAATCTCCGACTTATAGACAAGGAAACGATATGCACTGCTATTATAAGCATAACCGATGAAAATACAATCAACAGTTTTAGGTCCTATCTTAATCTTTTTAGGACCGGGAACTCGCCACCTTCACAAACACCCCCACATTTT
Organism: Vaccinium myrtillus; assembly: GCA_016920895.1. Classification (NCBI taxonomy): domain Eukaryota; kingdom Viridiplantae; phylum Streptophyta; class Magnoliopsida; order Ericales; family Ericaceae; genus Vaccinium; species Vaccinium myrtillus. Next base: position 2,555,953 of record CM029276.1, read on the forward strand.
TAAGTATTTGTAGGAAGGCTTGATACCTTTCCACAATTCATAAGGAGAAATCTTCGTTTTCTTATGTGGGATTTTGTTCGAGATATAGTTAGCGGAGAGAATTGCGTCTCCCCACAAATATTGTGGCAATCCCGAACTTATCAACATGGCATTCATCATTTCTTTAAGAGTTCTGTTTTACGTTCAAAGAACTCCGTTTTGTTGTGGTGTATAAGGAGCAACGTTTGGTGGATAATACCATGTTCGGCACAAAATTCACCAAATGGTGCTTCGTATTCACCACCTCGATCACTCCTAATCATTTTGATCTTTTTGCCAAGTTGATTTTCCACTTCACCTTGTAGTGGATAAATGATTCTATTGCTTCACTTTTGTTTTAAGCAAGTATACATAACAAAGATTTAGTGCAATCGTCTATAAAAGTAATAAAGTATTTATTTCCACCAATCGTTTCAACAGACTTTAAGTCACATAGGTCCAGCCTGAATCAATCCAAGTGGTTCCGTACTTCTTTCTACTTTTTGAAATGAATTCCTTGTCATTTTAGCCTCAACACAAACTTCACATTTATGACCGATTTAATACTAAATTTTGGTATGCAATCAGTATCTATCAAACGTTTTAATGAACCATAATTAACATGTCCTAATCGGCCATGCCATAATTCAAAAACTCAAGCATATAATCGAAGTTGTGTTCATCTCATTGCAAACCGGAGAGGCCGGAACTCACATGTCACACCCGAGAGGCCGGAACCTTAGTTAGTACATTCATTTTGAACATGCCATTCACCATGTAACCCCTACCAACATACACTCCTTTCTTCCGTAGCACAACCTTATCGGCTTTGAAAAACCAAGCTAAAGCCATGTTTGACCAACAAATAACTGTAAATCAAATTCTTGCGAATTTCCACATGCATCACCTCCTTAAGAGTCACCTCTTTGCCTCGAAGTCATTTTGAGAACCACTTCCAACTCCTTCAACTTTAGAGGTCGAGGAGTTTCCCATGTAGAGATGTTCGCTAATCCACCGCTTTATAGGTGGTGAACATCTTCTTGTCTCGCACACACATGGCGAGTTGCGCCGTGTCCACAAACCATTCCTTGGGATTGGAACCCACCGTTGACTTCGATATACCATAGCGAGAGACTCATCTCTCCAACACCATCGATATAACCTCCATTTCAGCCACATTGGCTTGTGCTTGTTTTTTGCTACGACATTCAAGCAGCCTCGATGACCCCGTTTTGTCACACCAGATAAAGCACTTGCCAACAAACTTGTGCTTGCCATCGGTCTTAGCCTTTTTCGCCACACCTCCTCGCGGACCGAGGTTAAAACCTTTGCCCTGATACTTCCTCTTAGTACCATTCTTCCATTTGCTTGGTTTGTGTTCCGGTTCAACCATATTAGCTTTCGCAGCATACATCGATAAGTAACCTTCTTGTCCAAATTCATAGTGTTCTCTTCCATTCGCAGATGCGTAATCAGATCTTCCATAGTCATCTCTTTACGCTTATGCTTCATCTTCTTTTTGAAATCTTTCCAAAGGGGCGGCAACTTCCAAATGATCGCAGCCACTTGGAAAGACTCACTCAATATCATACCCTCGGCATGAATCTCATGAAGCAGCACTTGGAGTTCTTGGGTTTGAGTCATCACAGACTTTGTGTCAATCATTTTGTAGTCCAAGAACCTCCCCACAACAAACTTTTTCAACCCGGCATCTTCAGATACATATTTCTTTTCCAAAGTGAGCCAAAGTTCCTTCGCGTTTTGAGCCGTACAATACACGTTATATAACGCGTTGTCCCAAATTTATTGAGAATGTAGTTTCGGCAGAGATAGTCAGAATTCTTCCAGTCATCATATGCAATCCGAACCTGAACATCTGTCTCATCTTCTGCCAAAGTGGGGGCATTTTCAGACAAGAACCTCGACAAACGGAGTGTCGTGAGATAGAACATCATCTTCATTTGCCATCTCTTAAACTCCGTACCATTGAACTTTTCCGGTTTCTCGGAATGGTTCACCGGTAGCGCGACCGGACCCAGAGGTACAGCAGTTGGAACCACAAGAGGAGGGTTAGTAGGAGGAACATTTCCATTTGGGTTTTCGGCTTCCATTTCTGTTACATAAACAGAAGATCGACACAACAATAAGTAAAACAGAGAGTAACAAATTCAACTTTAACCGGAATAAAAAAAAATCACACTGTTTTTTTTTTTCCCTTATTAAAAAAACAGTAAGCAAACAGATTATAAAATAAACATAAAAATAGAATAACACACGAACTAATCTGTTAAAACAAAAACCAACCAAAGGTACTGTGATATCAAAAGTAGTAATCAAATACTATGATGTTTCATAAAGAAAGACAAAACAAAAGTCTCACTGGATATCAATACCAGTAAACAATCTTTGATTCAAGTAATTGCCCAAAGACTTTGGTTTAGTAATGATTTTATCAAAAAATTGATTGATTACAAGGCTACGGGCAGAAACATAAATCGAGTACCGTAATGGAATTTTTTTTTTTTTTTAATTCAGTAAACAGACCGAATGAACAAATTACGAAGATAATACACAGAAAATTTCTTCCAGAAGAAAGAGTACGAAAATTTCCCAGATTAAACCGAGTTCATAGAATTAATTTGCTTTAAGATTGTTAGAAACTTGGTTGCGAAAAATCTGGAAAATTAACAAAAAACAGAGAGAAAAAGTTTAAACAGAAACTTACTGGACCAAATTCAGTACACCGGAATTTGGTAAAAGACGACTCGAATCGAACCGGGGCAAGTATTAAGATACTCTGTCCTTAAAGCAAATTCGTCTTCCACTACGGTGCTGATGGACTTCGTAGACGTCTGCCTCCCGGGTAGTGAAATGAGAAGAGGAGGGTTCTATTTATAGGGAAAGATAAGAAGCCCCTGGGCCAAGCCCATCTTATCTAATGACCCAACCCAACCCGGTCCGGTCGGTCGGACGGGCGGGCGGCGGTGTTTGGCGGGCGGCGGTGTTTAAAGCCCACTTTGCCCATGCCTTCTCCCCCTATAAAACTTCCATGACCCTAAGGGCCTAACCCTTTAAGGCAAACTAAAGGTAAATATACCCAATCAACTTGTTCTCCACACCCAATGTGGGACAAGTATTTTTCCCCCTTCTACCAAGTTCATGTAGGCACTTTTAGAGGTCAATTCCTCATTCATCTTGACTTGATTTGGCACACCGAGTGTTCGGTCTTAAACTCTTAATCAAGACGAACACACCGGTATGTGGGTCCGTCCACGTGGACGTGTGGGACCCACTAAAACAATTAATTAAAATTGATAAAAATCAAGTTTTTTTCCAACACAAAGTATGTGCAGTAAGACGGCTATTCAGTCTAAAGTAATCATACCATCTTTGTTAGCTTGCAGACTTGCAGTTGTCTCTAGAAAATCATTTGGGGTGACGGGGTTCGAAACTTATTTCTGAGGGAAAGCCTGAAAGGTATTTTGGCAAGATTTTCATTCCCGTTCCGATATCCAAGAAATTTCTGCTTGGCCACAGGTCTAAAAGAAATAGAGGAGTTGCTTGATGCTCAGCAATAATTGAGACTATTGTGCGGTCATACTACGGTATACCAAGAAATTCTGTGGTTGTTTGGGCTATTGGTTTTGGCAGGGGTAAAAACCTGTAGATCCCTAATTACCAAAAAAAAAAAACCTGTAGATCCCTGCTGTTCATTACATCTGCATTCAATGAAATTCCAGAGTCTTTGGCGGAAACCCTGGACTTCCATGGAGGTTTTTTCTTGGATTGACGAAAATATTAGGCCAAGAGTATGTACTTGGCAGCAGTTTCCGAATACTCTCAAGAACGAAAGATGGTGTAGCCTCAAGTAGAATTTTGCGGACTGTTGTTTCCTGAGCTTTGATGGCTTAGTGGCAGATTGGGCACTACAGGGACCCATGTTCCGTTTGTACTAAGATTTTCTTTTCCTTTGAACAGAAGTCGTATTGTGGGTGTATTACCTGTTTGTTCTGTTGGTTGGTTATTATTTTATTTTTTTGTCATTCGTCATTCCTAATCTATTACATGGGGAGGGGAGAATGGGACTCGATCCCGAGATACAGTGTGGGGTATCTAAGAGCTTTACCGCATGAGCTAGCCGCATGTTGGTTATCAAACGAATCAGTCGAGGAAGTCGGATCTCCTATATATAATCTATCCTTCCCCACCACCCGCCTTTCTGGCAATATCTCCGTAATCTCTCTATTTATTAGATTAATATTCCTATATATAAGCGAATCCTGATACAAGATCCGAGCAAGGAGTACCCTTCCATACTGGAAACTAATAAGGTAATCAAGAATCCCCTGCTTCCCCATCTGATCAGACCTATTATCCACTTTCTTTTCTTAGAATTCTGCACAAAGGATCTCCACTTTTGTGCACCCACTTTGCCCCATCTAGGGTTCTCATTCATTCCCTTCTGCATTTCAACTATTTCTACCTCAAAATCTTGACTTTGTACCTTATTTACTTCTCTTGGAGTACAATCTGGGTATTCTTTGATACCTCCGGCAAATTGCTTCTGGCTACTAATGCTAATAAGCAATGCTAGAGGAACTAAATAAGTTACAAATTACTACACTAAAAATACACATTTTGTTACCACATCAATGCATGATGCAATAGGTAGATACACTCATCCACTGAAAGAATGCCACGTGTACATTTAGTTCATTAGTTAATGTCTCCGGACTTTCTCAATGCTAATACCTTCAATCTATGTTCATGTTTAAAGTTGTGCGCTCGTAAGTCAAAGAAAACTAGAAAAAAAACCCGTGCCATGCACGAAATTTACTGAAGTACACACAATTAATGAAATGCATATCAAATGGGCCCTTAGTATTATACAATACCCAAAACAGTCATCCATGTGCTACTATGGCAACTATGAATAAGCAAATTTAAAGGGTGTCAGTAATCATTCGGTGGAATCACAAATTGGGAAAATAATTGCATCTAGTGGACTTTGAATATATGATTATAGTGTCACCACTTAAGTTACATAATGTACATGCCATAATACGCCTACTTATAAACTACGACGTTTTGGGCGTACCAAGGGACCCAAATACACCTACTCAAAACTACGACGTTTTATTTTTGGGCCCTTCAAAAGAACTCACACTTGAAACCTTTAGTCGCGCCTAAAATGGATGGAAGAGACTAGGGCTTTTTCAACGATGGAGTCTCAAGAAGCATCGATGGGTTATCTTCCTCCATCCACCACTGATCTCTCACAGGTCATTCACCGTTGGAATTGCCGGAATCATCATCTCTTACCAAGTCTTCATCCCTTTCTATGTGACTGAATTTTTTTTGTTCTTTGTGGGGAAAAAAAAAAAATGATCAAAAAAGCTAGAACCTATCAAAAAATTTTGGCGGATCACTTTAGTTCATAGAACTAGAACCTATCAAAATCCATTTTCATGAGATAAATCGTTACTATGGGCACTGTGAATAAACAAAAAGATAAGTACCCAATCGGTGGAATGTCAATTTGGGAAAATAATTGCATCCTGTTGACTTTGAATATTAAATTAATGAAGATGTAGTAAATAGGATTATAGTCACCACTTAAGTTACATAATGCACATGCATGAGTGTAAAGCTAAAACATGAAAGAGTCTTTCAAAGACATACAACTCTTTTTTTTTTTATCATCACCAGTGTTGTTTATTTATGTAAGAACTATTAGAAAACTGTTTACTTTTTTGTGATAAAACCATTAATATGTAAATGCAATAAAATAAGAAATAAAAACATTGAAATCGATGAAAATTTAATAGCGATAAAGGCGAATGTGTTGCACACTTTACTTGAGATTGATTCGCCTCTGCAATGGTGCTTATAGTTTGCATGGATGTCTATTGTTAGGAACATGTGTGAAGGATGAGTCTAACATCGGATAAATAAAAAAATAAGTTGGACCTTAATATACATTGGATGATTCTAATAAAAACTTCAATTCAAGTATTAGAAAAACAACATTCATAAAAATGGATAATGGGATATATTTAATGTATATTAACCCAACGAATCAAAATGGTGACTTCAAAATGGATACTCCCCATCAGTTTATTCATTATTTCTCCATTTTGTTGACACTCAATAATTAAACTTTCCTCTAAATCGGATCGTGACTCTAACATATGTCTATCACTCATCATTGCAAGATCGAACACCACAGAAGTAACATTACAATTGGTGGTGTATGGGACCAAACCCCTTTTCGGGAAATTGGGCTAAGGTCTAAAAGAAGTCCCAATAAGGCTTTTAGTCCAATTAAGTTTCCGTAAAGTTTGTACTCTTTCTAATAAAAATTCTCCGACTCAATTCAAGTATTAGTAAAACAACTTTCATAAAAATAATTGAATAATGCGATATATAACTTGTGACTTTTTGAACAGTCACCAGAGAAAGGACTCCCAAGAATCACAAATCTTCACATTCAAAATATGGTGTCATTTTGTGGTGTATTGCGTCACATGTCCATGTTCAACTATTTGGAACCACTGTTTGGACACATGACACAATGCAATTGATTTAGAAGAAACTTTTGTTTCTACCGGTGGTGAAAATAACTTAATTTTAATTATGAAAGGTACAATGCCAAAATTGAAAACAACTAATTAAAAGACATTCAATAGAATTTGAATACTGAATTAATATTCTTATAATTAACCAGGCAACCTCCCTACTGACCCTCCATATGGCTCGGACAGTATAATCCCAATCACCAAGGCCACAAAGGTGCTTGCCAGCCAGGCTGGCAACCTATGCAGTTAGCGTGCTTTAACATCTGTGCGCTATCTGCACTGGCCAACAAGCTCTCAAATCAGTCCATGGTCTCGTGTATAGAAAACAAGGAAAGGTATGAACACTTCATTTTCTTTTACTTTTCTTTCTTGAAAGATGGAAAATAACATGTGCTAGATGATTTGTATAATGTTGTGGTCTCCCCCATGGAGGTTGGATCAAAAAGAATTAGTTGATCACGTGAGAGAAAAATACAACTCCATATGCCTACACCTACAGGTATGTCATAAAAAAAAGGAGGAGAAAATACTCCTGCATTATGAGTGCATGCATCTGATATCAGTGACATCATTGTAAGTTGTATCAGCTTACGCAGTACTAGAAGTCTAGAATATTGAGACGTATACATTTGTACTGGATGTATTTGCCCTAGATTTTGTTTATTTGGATGCGATCTCTATGCTTAAACTGGGGTAATTATACCTTGAGGATTCTAACAACTTGAGGATTCTAACAAATACATTGACCTCCCTTATATTTTTTGAAATTTCACTACCCTCTCTTGTTTTCCAAATTACTAACTGTCAAATTTCCCACGGCGTTACTTTAAGGCTAAGGGTATCAATTTTTTGTGTAAAATGACTGTATTACCCTTAATATATTTTTCCACCCTAAAAATAAAAAAATGTTTTTTTTAAAGATAAAAAAAATTTCAAAAAAATTCAACCGTTTTTCATTTTCTAAAAACAGCTTTTAAACAAAAAATATCGAAGATAATTTTTTTTTTCTCAAAAACCCTGCTTTTTAAATTTTATTTTTGTTGAAAACAGTTATTTTAATGGTTTTCTTTTCAAAATTTATTTTAAGATTTTTTTTGAAAAATATTTTCAAAAATTTATTTTTTTAAATAACGGCTTTCCAAAAACTAGTTTTTTATTCAACAAAAAAAATTTCAAAAAGTAGTTTTTGAAAAATAATTCTCGTCAATACTTTTTGTTTAAAAACTATTTTTTAAAAATGTAAAAAGATTTAATTTTTTTAACTTCATTTAAAAAAAAGTTTTATTTTATTTTATGGTGGAGAATATATTGTAAGGATATTACATTTGTTTTTACGAAAAAATTAACATCGTTAGCCTTAAAGTAACGATAGGGGGAATATGAGAATAAGCTTTAAAAGCAAGGGACAGAAGTGAAATTTTAGAAAGTATAGAGAACGTCTCTGTATTTATCGAAAACCTCAGGGGAGGTAAGTGAAAGTTACCTCAATACCTAACTTAAGGTTCGCAAATATATTTACCCAAAAAAAAGGTTCGCAAAGACTACGAAGACACAAATTAGCCCCGTTCCGCAATACCTAACTTAAGGTTCGCAAAGACATACGAAGAGAGGTTTTTCCACAACCGAAGCATGCACACGTTCTTAAGTCGGGTAGTTCAAAAAAAAAAATTCCAAACTCAAATTGGGTGGGAACGTGAAATGACATTCTTAAGTCAAGTTGTTCCAAACAATTTTTCCAAAATCAGTGGAACGACTTGTCTTTAACTTACTGACTTAAAATGCTAAAACCATTTTAGCGTAAGTGAGTCGTTGCGGAACGGCCCTTACTAGCTTTACTAACATAAGCAACACACAGCAGAATTCATAGCCCACAACCGTAATATTGACTATTACGAGGCTAATTAAAATATAAAAAAATCTTTACAACTTGTAATTAAAAAATACACAGGTTCATCCACTTAATAGCCAATCTCGAGGTAGCAACCAACTAGTAAAGCATCTTATGCAATAAAAATATACGAAACGTCCGTACTCAACTCAGTGTTATTAAAATATTTTTTTAAATTTTTTTAAGTGACAACGAACTGTTTTATATGTTCTCATGCTTTTATAATCTTTATTTTTTTTGTTTGCAAGGATATGTTTTTATTTAACACAACGTGGGATATTACAGTATTAAAATCCACAATGGATTGGTTATTACTTGGAGCAGTATCTATTATGGGTTTTTTGTATGAATTTTGGAAGAAGTACATGAATTTTGGAAGAAGTAGTCTGATTTCAATTTGGTCCTTATATTTTTAAATGTTCCAACTTCTGTCCTCTTGAGGACATAGCATGTGATTGTCTACAGAATGTTCCAACTTCGTATTTATAGCTGTAATTACAGAGCAATACTTTATGTTTATATCATTATACGTTGTACCTCTAAGGCTTAATTAAAAACTTATATTTACATTCCGAAGTTAGGTTTTTAAACATTTTAAAGTTTTTTTTATTTTTTATTTTTTTTTATGGGTGAGAGTATGGTCGTCCAAGCCAGTAAATATTTATTCAAATTCTATTTAATAAATCTAATTGGTCTTAATGTATGTGAATATTGTATAGATTTATTACGGCTTTGTCAAGTATGACACTTTTCTGGCCAAAAATTTTACACCATAACAAACAAACGGAGTCCAAAAAGAGAAAGGGAGAGCTGTTCAACAAAAAAAAAGAGAAAGGGAGAGCGCCAAAATAGGCGCCGTCAACCCTAACTCCGACATTGAGTCACACAAATTCAAATGTGGGTGCGTGATGAACAAGACACGTCTTTGGAATACATCCCAAAATACTACTCCATCTGTCCTAATTTGTTTGCTCACTACAAATATCCGTGTCATTTTTAAATGTTATAACTTTTTATTTGCAATGTTTTTAAAGTTTTTGAAAATTGTCTTATAGAACTAATTGAGATCCATCAAATAAGATTCATATTGCATATAAAATACATTATAGATTGAAAACTATAAACCAAACCAAACAAAACCAAACCGAGCCTTATGTTCCAATTAATTAGGGGTAAGTTGCTTGCCTCCAAACCATGATTAGGGTTCATGTCATTGTTGAGGTTTCTTTTTTATGTCTTGAAATGTTATCAAATAAGAATGATTGTTACCTAACGCACAACCCTTCTCCTTTATCCGGACTTGACCAACCGGAGATCTCTAAAGATAAGACTTTAAGAACATCAACATTTTTTTCCTGGAGTTTATTTTCTTCCTTCTTTTAAGAAAACTATAAAAATCATGAGTTTAAAAAAAAGACACATAACCGTAATTTCTTGAGTTGAAACAAACAAATTAGATTTTTTGTCGGAGAGAGATTATAATTAAAAGCTATAGCAAGGATTGACTACCAGAACCAACAAAGCATTGAAGTACCACAAAATTGTTTGGAAGTTTGCTTACATAAACAGAGCAACTGCTCCATTTTTTACTAGCATTTCAGCTGGAGATTCTTCCAGCTATCTCCCACGTGCATCAAAGTCCCATTGATCGAATCTCTCTTCCTCTCTCTATTTCTCTTTCTGAAGTCAAATCTCCATCTCTATTTCTACATTAGCCTTACCCAATCAAGAAACCTACCGGCATTTCAATGGGACTGGAGACTAACCCACTTAGCACAGCCGCCGTGCTCCTCCACCTCCTCTCATTACTCGCGGCGGTCTCCGCCAAACTCAAAACCTCCGAGATCCAGTTCGATTACTTCAACGACACCTACAACCTCGGCAAAGCATTCCAGGTCGACTCGCCCGCCACCATACACAACGACGCTCTTCAAATCACGCCGGACTCAATTAACTCGCCCTTCCTCGCCAACCAAGCCGGTCGAATTATGTACAAACAACCTTTCACATTATGGAAAGCTGAAAACGACACGAGAGTGGGGTCGTTTAACGCCTCGTTCCTCGTGAACCTCTACCGAGTAGGCAATAGTACCCCCGGCGAAGGCCTCACGTTTGTGGTGGCGCCAGACCTCAATCTCCCGCCGAATAGTTTCGGCAAGTACTTGGGTCTGACTAATTCCGCCACCGATGGCAAGGCTGCGAACAGCCTTGTCGCTGTCGAGCTGGACACGTATAAAGAGCATTTCGACCCGGATTCGAACCACGTCGGACTCAACATCAACAGCGTCAAGTCTAACATAACCACCTCCTTGACCCCACTGGGATTCCAACTGGTTGGGGCGGCTGGTACGGCCAATTTCTTCAACGTCTGGGTCCAGTACGACGGAATCGAAAAGGTTATTCTTGGAACTTTTGAGTGTGTTTGGAACTTGCAGAAAGAAATACTTCCTTCCATTGTTTGGTTTTTAGAAAATGACAATCGAATAGTTCAATTTTCTCTTCATTTTCTTCTAACTTTCCTCCTCATGATTTTATATTCCATTCTCTTTCTATCTCCGAGGTCCAAACACACCCTTCATCTGAAGCACTCATATGGATAAGATATACAGATAGACATCTGATAGAAAATGTGTTTTGAATCGTTCAATGCACGCACGAGAATTCACACACTACTCATGGGACCCATAAGCATTTGACGCTTATCCACACATCTGCAATCGGATTTGTATCTTGTCATCATTGTCTAAAATATTTTCATTCCTTACCATCCTTCCCCATCTCTTTTCACATTTTTTTAAGTGTCTTAGCTCGGGCGAGGCAGCTCCTCCTCGTCTTCCACTTGTTATCTACTCTTTTCTGCTTCCCCTGCCTACCCTGTTTTTAAAAATTTGAGAGGCTGAGGTGTAGATTGAGATTTGCAACTAGAAGAAATATAAGTCTTTGAACTCTTTGCTGACTCTGTTAAAAAAAAACTCTTTGCTGACTCCAAGTAATTTTTTTTTTACTTTATTGAGCAGATTTTGACATTTATTTCGTTGACTTACATATGAAAAGGTCATCAATGTTTACATTGCTCAACAAGCACAAAAAACGGATCCGACACCTCCCAGACCCGCTAACCCGATTCTGACATCGAATCTGGAGCTCAAAGGGGTGGTGAATCAGAACTCGTATTTCGGATTTTCTGCATCAACGGGCAACGCAACACAACTGAACTGCGTTTTGCGGTGGAATTTGACGGTGGAGCACTACTACAACGACAGACCAAAGTTGGTGAAGATTGGCCTCGCCGTGGGGATCCCGACGGTGGTGCTGGTACTGGCATTGGTGTTTCTGGTATATTACGTTCGAAAGATGGTGTCTGCAAGACGGGTGAGACGGCAAATATCAGGAGAGATCATGAGGAGCATGCCCGGGCTGCCAAGGGAATACCAGTACAAAGATTTGCAGAAGGCCACAAACAATTTTGATGTGACGAGGAAGTTGGGACAAGGTGGGTTTGGAGTGGTTTACAAAGGGATCTTGGAGAAGGGGAAATTGGAGGTGGCCGTGAAAATGTTTTCTAGAGAGAGTTTGCAGGGTCAGGACGATTTCTTGGCAGAGCTTAAAATCATCAATCGTCTCAAGCACAAAAATCTTCTCCAGTTACGTGGTTAGTTCTCTGGAATCCTTTCCAAATATGGGCTCTCCCATTTCCCATGTCCTAATTTGTTTGATATTTTCTTTTGATTACTTCTTGATCAGTTATCCAAATATAGATATATTTCTGTACTTGTAATTTGTTTTTTCAAAAGAGATTAAATTGCTTCCGCCGCGGGCAAAAACTATAGGTTTTCCACCACCATATCATATTAGCCCCACGATGCGTTAATAAGTGATCTGAACCGTTTATCTTGTAAAGCCCGCAGAGTAGTATTCTCATTCCGAAAATTAGCTTCACCGGACATTAATAGGTGCATCAAAATATTACATTTTGGTTCACAAAACGGATGGTCATGGAAAGTTTAACTTGATAGGATCAGACCATCCATTTTATTAACTAAAATTCAACTTTTGATAGATCTCTTCATATCCAATCAAGCTGATTTTTTGCGTGAACATACTACACTTTGTGCCCTATAAGATGAATGATTCGGATTATAACAATAAACACACAATGGGATTCACGATGGGCGGCGGTGGAAAACCCACGGTTTTCCACGTGGGTTTTTTTCCACCGCCAGTGGAAGGAATTTATTCTCTTTTCAAAACGGTACTTTCAAGAATTGATGGAAATGGGAACCCTAGAGGATGCTCTTTGGTGTGCAGCATCCGAGCCGTCAAATGTGTTTTCAACGGTCCTAATTTCATCTCGACACTTTACATATCCGAGCCATCCATTGCCCAGAAGAAATCCGAGCCATTGATTGCTGAGATCGATGGCTCAGATGCTCACACTAGGACCGTACACCAACACCCCGGGTCCGAATTAAACGTTATGCAAAAAATTAAACATTTTAAGTTTTTGTTAGAAATATTTCTGGACCCGCCGTCTTTTGAAGAATTGAAATCATGCACAACTAGTCGAGTACCATAGCGATTTCACGGATTTAGCTGAGGGTCTGGTTTACTTTTTTTTTTTTTTGAACGGAAGCCAATTGCATATTGAAAAGCCAAACGGCACTTACAAGGATTGCAACCAAAATACACTGAGAATAATCTAGAGAACAACCCAAAACACAGATGATAAGAATGGCTAAGCCCATAAGTAAGGATGCCGTCTCAAGCATCACAGTGTGAGCAAAGCTGAGGGTCTGGTTTACTTGTAGATACAAATATAGTTATGTCATAAAAATATCTCTACCTCTATCACAGGATGGTGTCACAGGCATGAGGATAAGTTGATGCTCATTTACGACTACATGCCCAACGGCAGCCTCGACAAACACCTCTTCAATAACGATGACAACAACAATCCATTGATTTGGGATCTCCGCAACAAGATCATCGTGGGGGTAGCCTCTGCCCTGCACTACCTCCACAACCTTTTCGACGAAAGGGTGATCCATCGCGACCTCAAAGCCAGCAACATCATGCTCGATTCCCACTTCAACGCCAAGCTAGGGGACTTTGGCCTAGCACGGGCCCTCGACAACGAAAGAACCTCATACGCAGAAGCCTCGGGCTTTGCTGGAACAAGAGGGTACATTGCGCCTGAATACATGCACACGGGTAAGGCCACCGAGCAGTCTGATGTGTATGCTTTCGGTGCAGTTTTATTAGAAGTGGTTTGTGGGCGTAAGCCCCTGACACAAATTGACGAGCACCAATTCTTAGTGGATTGGGTCTGGGAGTTGCATCACGAAGGTCGGTTACTTGAGGCGGTAGATAGTAGGCTTGGGGAGGACTATCAAGTGGAGGAAGCCGAAAGAGTTTTGCTGCTCGGCTTGGCCTGTTCACATCCAGCAGCAAGCGAAAGGCCCAAAACTCCAGAAATTGTTCAGATCCTAGCGAGATCAATGCCTGTGCCCCAAGTGCCGTCGCAAAGGCCGCCTTTTGTGTGGGCTTTCAACACTCCAGCCACCACCAACACGACGTCCTTTATGACCTCAACTTGTGAATCAACTTGGACAGTACCAATGGCCATGAACTCAGAAATCCAACACCAAGACAGTAACAGCTTCAGTAATGTGTAAATGTTCCTTTTTCTAGTCTTTCCTACCAGCTAGCCAGTTTTTTATGTTGTCTTTCCTATCAGCTAGCCAGTTGTTTATGTTGGAGTAAGAAATCAGAAGATTTCCCATTCTGATATTTCAATTAGCAAATGATTCCATAATAATTGTCTTGGATAGTTGTGGAAGTTGTCTCACAAGTGTGGATTTCAGATGACACTTTTGACAATATAGTGGTGGGGTAAGGTACCCAGAAAAATATGAAAACGAACGTGTTGTATTTGAATGAAAGCTTGTATATATCACCAAAATATTTCAATGATTTTTTCCATCTCTTTTGTGGTTTTCTCTGTTGTGGTGGTGGATACAATTAATCTTGACCAATAGTCAATCCACACGTACATGTAGCAATGGATGGTCTAAATTTAAATGCCTCTTCCAAACCAAAACTTCGACTGGAGAAGATCCATTTCTGAACAGACAAATTATACACAGTTTGAAATTGCCATTCATTTTTCCTTGAACAATACTGGCTATTACCTCCATATTTAGTCAAGAAATAGGCATGTGAGATCACCGTAATCATGGGTCAATTTTGCAGAAATGCAGGCAAAAAAATTGAAAATTAAAAAAAATGTTTTCAAAAATGTCATTTAATCATGGCCATATATTGATATCCATGAAATCTGCATTGATATTTGAACTAATTTGTCATTATATGCATATTATGAAGACCCACTGATAATTGCAGTTAATCATCTACACATTACAGCCAACAAAGTGATTTTCCAGAACATCGACACATGAGCTATGAGGTTCATTGCATCGAATTGATTCGTGAGCGTGGTGCATGTAAAGCCCTATGTCATGGGTGTAAGCGACATTCTAATTTTGGGGAGGCAAATCTATGCAGAGTAGCCGTATGCCTATGTACAAAAAGAAAATTGGGTGAAAGCCAGATATATATTGCATTTTTAGGAAGGAAAGAAAAACCGTAGAACTTAGCATAATTTACACCATATCAGATGTTATGCCATTGAGTGGTTTAAAAATGTTACGTTATTTTTGCAAATGTAATGCCATTGAGTGGTTGATATTATAGGGGGACATAGTGTCTTCCAGACAGAGGAGATATTGAAGTAGCTCCCATCAATGTATGGTAAGCGTTGAGGGCTTAGAGAAGTTCGTAGTGTTCACCCAAATAGCAACACAAGAAGAAGCTGGCTCAATCGATCAGATGAAGCTGGCTCACAACATATCTCAATAAATTAATAAAACAAAAGCTAGGTTATTACAATTGAATTTGCAGCGATAGAACTAAATCAATTCAAACACACATGCAGCAGTATATGACAGAAATTTAAGAGTGAAGGGAAGAGAGAAATCGTGCGCAAATATTTATCATGGTTCGGTCCGCAACTTCACGGTGTAATCCGCTTCACAAGTGTCCAACTCGAAATTTGTTGCACAATCTTCATAGTTAAAATGAGCAATCTATCTCCAATCTCTCTAACTAATTTTGACCTCAGTGCTAGTCATATATAACCTAACTGGTTTTGACTCTGGTACTAATACCACCCAACCGAAATAAGAGTGTATAATCCCTTTTACAACAAAGTCAAAATAAGAACTCTCACACGAGTGTATATAGATATCAAGATGAAGAATAGAGTACAGAGAGATTAATCACTAAGAAATTGGGAAGGAAAGAAAAACCGTAGAACTTAATCATAAAGTTATGCCATTGAGATTCATCCAATGTTACGTTATTTTTGAAAATGTAATACACTTTCATCGGTTGTTTTAGGGGGACATTTTCCTTTTTGTTGGCTACCAGATCTTAATCACTACATGCCTTGGAGTGCTTGAGGATTTAGCTCCCAACTCTTAATCACTAATGCATTTGAGTGTTTCAGTGAAGCTCAAATTTCTTCCTTTATCTTCCTCTTTGCATATGACTTAGATGATTGGAGATAGAAATTTGGTGTACAAATCTTTCCATGAAGGGGGCCTGAACTAAAACTAAATGCAAGATTATAACCTTCATTCAAAATCAAGATGGAGCTGAGGTCCGATTTTTAAAAAAGACTCTTTCATTTGGAAATCAATGGTCTCGATTTTAATAAAAAAAAGACTTTTCCGGAGAAGAGTCTTTTAACAAAATCTAACCATTGAAAACATTTTGCATGGATGTGATTGACTCAAATTTAAGAGTGTAAGGGAAGAGAGAAATGAAACGTCTTGAGAATTGATTATGCTTTTCATGCATTTTAATGTTATAGGATACAACTTTTATTTATCTAACACATAAATTATTAGCATTACGAGATTCAAATAATTATTAAAATCATTGTAAGAATTGCTAATTACAAGTCTTTTTGACTTGATACAATAAAAATCCACTTAAATCTTTTTGTGCCATTATTAAAAAAGTCAAAAATAAGAAGCTAATTCTTCAAAACATGCAATTGGTATGCAAGTTTCAGAATACGTAAATTGTGGTATTGTACATCATGTTTGGATTCTTTTTTGACTGGTAAAAACCAACTTCGTCATACGTGGGATTTTATTTTTTAACAATGTGCCTTCTTCGCGTAACGACTTTATGATGTGAGCCAGACCCCCTACGGTTGGAGAATCGGAATCCACTCCTCCTAATCAACCATATTAGGAGGCAGTTTCTCGTTTTGACTTTTTACCAAAAAAAACCAAAAATGGTTTTTTGAGTGTCTTTATTTAATTTTTTTTCTTGCATTTGTTATCTTTTCAAGTTTTCACCATGTATTTATGGGAATCTTCTCTCCATAAAAAAGAAAAAAAAGCAATTAACGTTTGTTGTGGCAAAACTACGTCATTTTGCTTGATTTTTGTGCACATTTAATCCTCCCTTGGAGAAAGAAAAAAATTTACTACAAATTGTCCCTTTGTTTCAAAGCCGCCTAAACCCTAAACCCATGTGCAATAAACCAACGATTCTAAACCCAACTTTCCTTGTTCACCCTACCCCAAAGAGCCTAAATCTTCCAAATTGAACCCCAAAATTAAACCTAAAATATGGAATGAAGATTATACTCTCCAAACTTCCCTTTGGATATACTAAAAAAATTTCGAGCAAAACTTTCCATGAAGGGGGCCTGTCCTTTTGAGCAATTATAGCGCACAACACCTAAATCAATGGTCCCTGGATTTAAAAGACTTTCTAAGTCTTTCCGTAAAACTAACAAATGCAAAAAAAAATTGAAAACATTGAATAAGAGCAAAACGAAAAAACCAAAAACAATTTTTCTATTTTTTGGCCAAAGCACCCCTAAAATTGCTGCGTGGTACTACCGCATTTTAATGTTATGCCAATTTTTTAGATTATCTAAGTCAATGATTCTATTGCCAATTTCTTTAGATTGGGCAAATAATTATTAAAATCAATGATTCTAGATTTTTCGGTATTGGAATGCCGTCATTTTAAATTTCTTTGATTGAATTTAAAACTCAATCTTTTTACGTGTATTAAAACCTTTGGAATAAAATATTTTCCAGCTAATTACAAAAAAATGTATCGGGTTTTAGGAATAAGTAAACTTTATTTTTTACAACAAACTTGCATACTCTAGGACTAAAACAACTGTTCAATATGCACCATAAATTTGTTTTAACAGTGCCCGAATTCCCTCTTTATTAACAAACTCCTTGCCATTTCTGACTTCTTTCCAAAAATATAACTCATCAAATAGTCAAATAGAGATAGAACATGCAGTGGGACCCATCATTTGGGAGAGGTTTGTGTTGAATTCTATCACAAATTTGCACATGTATATTAAAACAAATCCCAAATGTCAAACAAATCTATTACTTGTATTCTAGTAAATGTCAAATTCTAATGGTGGAATCAAAACAAGTTGAATCTGACCAAGATTCTTGATCATGTTGATGCTAGGAAAGTGCCATTAAATCTCCCTTAAAGACAAGAAAGGGTCAGCCAGCCGTGCAGTCTAGAAAGAAAGCAACTTAATTAGAGTGCATTGGCTCTTTACCTAACTGGTTGTATTTATTGGCTTCCAATGGGGAGGTCTTGGGTTCGAGCCTATGGAAGGTTTTTCAAATCCCTTTAGTTGTTAACTTACTAGCTCCCTCTAACTCCACTCATGTATACCGTCTGCCCAAAAAAGAAAAAAAGAATCTTACAAGTGATAGATTACTTAGAATATGTGAGTTTCCACTATGGCATTTTCAATATTTTTGGACTACAAATTGTTTATCGGTTGATGCACGTGAGAATAATGACTTATGAGAAAATACCGAAAATACCGTAATGAAAACTCACGCTTAGTGTTCCTCGAGATGATCTACGAATCCTCTCCTCCATACATTAGCTTGAACATATCCCGCTAACAAAACATAATACATGCTAACTTTTAATCTCCTCTTCAAAAATAATACCCATCCAACCAAATCCATTTTTGTATCTCCTTCTTATTACAAAAATGCTACATACACAACAAAAATGTACAACAAAGTGGACAACACATTCACATAGGGTGTGGGTTCCACGGTAGCATTGCTGTTCTTCTTACATCTCTCTTCCTCCTTCCAAAATATATCCTGTTATCAAACAGGCCGAAACAGTCATCCATGTGCTACCGTGGGGATAAGTACAAGAGATACAAAATTAGTATCTGCAAATTAACAAAAACAAAAAGTATTGTCATTGCAACTGGTGGCCTTTGTTTATTGAGTGAGATCGTGTTAAGGATTATAGTGTCAAAGACTAAGGCTCCGTTTGTTTCAGCGTAAAACATCTTACACAGAAAAATATTTTCCATGTAAAATAATTTTGCCAAAACTTAATTTTTCGTTTTTGTTTTTGGGTGTTTGGTTGAAAATTGAAGAATGTTTTTTCTGCTCATAAACTTCTACCTATTTTTGCTTCTTTTTCCTGAACATTTTCATTTAGTGTATGAGAGAGGAACCCTTCTAGTGAGATTGTGCACAAATGGGTCTCGGGACCCACGTTTGGGTCTCACACAAACAATCCGAGCCGTTAGATCATCTTAGAATAATTTTTCGAGGGGCTCAACGAGAAATCACCTCCATCGGACTTGTGTAAGTGGTTAATCCAAAACCCCCCCATTTCACCCAAACGTGGGTCCCCGAGACCCATCTGTGCACTTTGGTCTGTCCCCATTGATTTACCGAAGAGAGAGAGAGAGAGAGAGAGAGAGAGAGAGAGAGAGAGAGAGAGAGAGAGAGATGTCAGTGATTACCTTCGTAGTCTGTGAGAGAGGGATGGCCCAAAGAAAGGAACAAAGATGATGTCAGCAATTATCTGCCCAAAATTTATTGGGAAATTGACTTTTAGGAGAGAGAGGGAGGGAGACAGAAATTTACGGGAAGAGAGCGAGAAACAGAGAGACGAGATATGTGAGTGGTGGCTTATAATTTGAGAAGTAGCGGTGAATGGAGACTGTCTGGAAAATGACTTACCGAGCTTTTCTAATGAAAACATTTTACGTCCGTTTTGGTGAAAATGTTTTACCGAGTAAAACATTTTCCCCAATTTTGAACAACCAAACAATCAAAACTAGGAAAATATTTTACAGGAAAATATTTTACCCCCAAACAAACGGAGCCTAAGTGAACTCACCTAGTGCGAGCGTGAGAAAATGAGGACCAAGCTCCCACCAGTGTGTCTATTATCCAGGGCCTTCGTGGGTCACTACACGGCCCAAATAATGATCGAAATCGTTAATTCATAGTGCTTGTAGAATAGAAAATGTACTTCAAAATTAGCTCGATCAAACGTCAATAAATATATGAACAAAACAAAATTTTCAAGAAAGAATTGCCCGGTAAAATATACTACTCCACTATATATATGAAACATATATTCCTTTTTTTTTTGCACAAATCAGTATTGTTTATATAGCTATAATGTTCAATTAAGCTAATTTTTCACGTGCAAACTCTACTCAACAAGTACTACAAAATTAACGATTTCGATCATCTTTTTGGACCACCCACAAACTGGACAGGGCTGGATAATAGGCACACTGAATGGGAGCTTGGTCCAGAAAATTCATGAAAGACTGAATATCCATTTGTCAAAGTAATCTAAAAGCTATCAAACAGAAAAGGGGGAAAACCGATTGAGCAACTACAAACTGGCAATTACTTCCTCTTTTTATACTCCATCGAAAGCATCCCCAAAGAATATTTGCTACTTATCTTTCTTGTTTTCAAACTGCTCTGCATTTATACTCTTTCTTTTGTTTTTGTTTGGCAAAGGTCAAGAAAAGCTTTTATAGTGGTATTTCTTGATTTACCTGCAGAAATAACAGCTATGGAGAAAGATATTTTAATAACTTCAGCTGAAGTAATTGGAGAACGGAGGAAGTAAGAATAAAAATCGTTTTTTGTTTTGTTTTTCTTTAAGAAAACTCTACACACCCAAATAGTCAGAAGTATTCGCACCCAAAAAATTATGTAGGAGGTGTTTACATATAAAATTAACAAATCCAATAGTTGATTGACACGTAATCAGAAATGCCAAACGTTGGCAATTACTTGTCAATAGAGATACACTGGATTATTGAAAGAGAATTGAGTTAATACGATGCCGTATTGTTCTCAAATCAAATTAGTAGTTATTGGCAGTTACGAGTCAGGGACGAAATAGAAACTGACTTCGAAGCCATGATATTAATTGCTAGACAGATAAACTCCACGTGTAAATCTATAAAATGGAATTGTTGGCAGTTAGAGTACGTGGAGTATTTTTCGAAAAGCAGTTATCCTTTTAACATGTGATCATTTGAATTAGTTGGGCAGTTATGCAGATTTCAAATCAAGACTTCAGGAGGAAGAATCTGAAGAAATTCAAATTCAGACGTGGAGAAAGGAAGAAACTGCCAACTCAAAGAGCAGAAGTTAGAGTTCGAAGCAAGCCAAGTTCAAATTCATTGAGCGGGAAGTTCAAACTACAAGCAGCGTCTATAAATAGAAGAAATTGAAGAGTTAAAAAGCCCGGACAAATCTTCAACAAACAGCTATCAAAAAATGATGCTTGGTTTGTTCATTGGCAAAGTAGGTTAGGATTTCGAACTCAGTTCGAAGTAGATTAGGAAGTAGATTAGAAAGTAGTTAGGATAATTTTGATTGTTTTCATAAAACAATCACTCATTCTCGGTTGTTCTTGTAACAATCACCAGTTCGAAGTTCTGTTACATTTGTATTTGAAGTTGAAGACAATTTCGAAGTAAGTTTATCTTTGATTTATCAATCGAAGTACCTTGTTTCTTTATTGTTTCTTTAATTTCCTGAGTTATTGGTTTGCATTTCTTCACTTATAAAGAAAAATCCTCTTAATTGAGGTAGTTGAACCAATAAAACACAATCGCCTGATTAGACTTGGTTTTTCCAAAGTTAATCTGAGGGAGGAGATTGAAACTCTCTCTGGCACGCTCGCACACGATTATTTTATCATTAAAGAAGTAAAAGAACCAGTAAACATTTTTTAGCACGCCAGTGGGACCCCTGAAAGTGTTGAATGGCTCCAAAACTTAGGAAGCAAACAGATGATTCTCAAATTGGCCAAACGCCAGAGGATGAGAATAACGTTAATCCTAGAGAGAATGAACAGGTCGAAAGACCCCAAATAGGTCAGGAAACTTGTATTGGTCAAGATACAAATGTTGGAATTGGCCAAAATTCTCGTATGAACACTAGGAACAATAGAACAGTGCAAATTGATGACCCAAAGAATCCAGATATTGGAGGAAGTGTGTTGTCTAGCCAATTTGCTGAAATGATTGCTACATTTAAGGAACTGGCTCAAACCCAGAAGCTTATGTTACAAAAATTAGAAGAGCAATCAGGACTTAAAAATAATCCTCTGCCTTCATTTGAGAAGGACAAAGAAGAGGCTAGCACAAGCAAATTTAAGTCAAGACCTGGAAAAGAGCCCATCAATGTAGATGAAATACCAGAATCTTGGTACGAACCTGCAAAGGTTTATGACTCTCAAGCCCCCAAGCCTAAGAAAACATACAAACAAACCACTCATATCCCATTCGAACCTAGTTTTGATGGTGTAAATGAGGATAAAGGTTATAAAAATAATGACTATGGGTTTGAAGGATATGGTCATTCCACAGGAAATCATTTTATTGAAAGAGAAAGGTCAAGGAGGCATAATGTAGAATTTGGAATTCCTAAACGTCCAGGAATACCAGAAATGGGAAGAGTGCATTCGAATCACCTTTACGAACCTTTTACAAGGCAAGAAGGAAATTACAGACAGCCTCAACCTTTTGAAAACTCTTTTGATGGTTTTCCAGAAGATCACATGACAAGAAATGTGAATAGGGAACCACACATTAACTCAAATGTACATTTTAAAGGAAATCCCACCCTTAGAGATGAAATATTGGGCCTTATGCAGGAAGCTTATGGACCTCTAAACCGGGGGGTGCAAACTCAGGTTTATAGAAAACCTTATCCAGAATGGATAGATAGGCAGTTCGAAGTCCCTAGAGGGTTCAAAATTCCTGATTTTACACTGTTTCATGGGGATGGGAAACAATCAACCACAGAACACATTGCTAGATTTACTGCTCAGTGTAAGGAATTAGGTAATAATGGCTTCAGTAAGTTGAAATTATTCTCTAATTCTTTGACAGGAACTGCCTTCGAATGGTATTCGAATTTACCACCAGAGTCAGTTCCAAGTTGGCAAAGGATGGAAGAATTATTCCATGCACAGTTTTACCTAACTGAGCCTGAAGTCACTATGGCTGATTTAGCAAGGCTAAAACAAAAACCTGATGAAAAGGCCGCCCAATTCATTAATAGGTTTAAAAGGGCTAGAAACAAATGCAAACTTCAATTACCAGAAATTGAATTTGTTAGAATAGCACAAGATGGCTTAAGTAGAGAACTTAGAAAGAAGTTCGATTCTACTGAATTTAGGGACTTGGTTGATTTAACCTATAAAGCATCTAGATATGAATCTTTGTTAGAAGAAGATGTTGATAGGAACAATTCTTCTTATTCTACTTATTACAAAGAGCCCACTTATGAAATTGATGTGCCGAAATTATTGAACATGATCCTTGTGTGTGTGATTGTTTGGTTGAAAGGAGTCTTCTATAACACCAAGGAATAATAAGAAAGCCATTAGTAAAGTATATTCATTTGATGTTTCCAAAGCAGATGAAATTTTTGATTACCTTTTGAAGAAAAAGTTTATCAAACTTCCTGATAATGTTAGACTTCCAACTTTGGAAGAAATTAGAGGAAGAATTACTTTGTAAATGGCATGCTTCTTGGACTCATTCAACTAAAAATTGTAATGTTTTCCGTGATAGGGTTCAAGAACAGATCAAGAAGGAAGGATCATGTTTCGAGAAAAGGCTATGGGAATTGATACTTGATCCATTTCCAAAGATTGAAGAAGTAATCACTAACACTAATGTGCCAACATCATTGGCTAAAACTGTTCGAGAAGTGTGGCGAGAATAAACAAGTACATGTTGAAATGAATTACAGTGCAAAGTGGTAGAGGAAGGCCAAATGTTGGTCAACTTCGAAATGAGGCTTACAGAAACAATAAGCCAAGACACATACCAGAGAGTTCGTCTCAAAAAGGATTCAAGCAGTCTCATCTTCCTATGCTCGAAGCTTCCTTTTTGGAATGTTTATGCATGGGATGCAGAGCCAATTATTTGGTTTTTAAAGATTTGGATCGACAGGGGGTAGATTTCTTTCCAAAAAGGATGGAAAGAAAAGCCTTAGATCGAAATAATGAAAGAAGACCCTGGGTAAGCCCAAGTCAAGGAAGAAATGAGAAGCCTTGGTTGGTTTCTAAAAGAAATGTACCAAAAGTACAGTTCCTCCAACTTCGAAGAGGGATTATCCTCCTTTGAAGAAGGTTAACACTGGGAAGGCCCCTATGGGCCAGGAAAACGAAGGGCAAGGTGAACAATTTTCCTTGGTAAAGGGGGTTCCTGATTGGTTTTTAAAGAAAATTAAACCAGAACTCTTCCAGGGACATAAAGCTCCTTCTAAGGTTGGAAACAAAATGGTCAAGCCTCCAAATACTCCTGCTGGTCAATGGATAGTGGTTCGAGATCCAAAGACCAAGACACCTCAAATGATTCCTATGTTGACAAGAACTCAGAAGAGGAAATTGCAAAGGAAGTATACTAGTTTCCAAATGGAAGAATATGCCTTTAAGGAAAATCCTAATAAGGAAGATAAGGTCAACCCAAGATTTAACAGGTTTCGAAGAGAAGACTCTGAGGAATCTCTTCGAAGAGGGTTTACTCAAGCTGAAATAGAAACACCGAAAGTTTGGCTCAAAGGATGGACAATGACATGCCTCAGAATAGCCCAACTTCACCAAATTCCTTGGCAAGCTATCAATCTGGCTTATTAGAAGCCATGATAGTGGAACAGGAAGGAGGTGGAGGCATAAATTCATCTCCTGTTGAAACATTCTCTCCCATGGAAACTTCTGCAGCAGAATCTTCTGAAAAAGTGGGCATAACAGAAGAAGAATCGGACTTACCAATGCAAGAAAAAAGGACCATCCAGTTTGGGACTTTACACAAGTTGATTAATATGGTTTCTCCTTCATTTGCTAACTTTGGACCTTTTGGACCGATCGCTCACCACCCAAGAGCATTACATCCAACATTGCTCTATGGAGGTCATTGATGTATCAAGTGATGAAGAATATGATCTTACATATGACAATGGTTGGAATGATGGTTGGGGAACTTTGATTTCGAAGGTTCAAAAGGAAGAAGAAGAGGAAGATTTTACGGTCATGATTAATGATGTAGAAGAACCAGAAGTAACATCAAAGGAAAGAGCAATTTTTGTTCCAGAAACTGAAGATGATTCTAAGTATCCTTTGATTGTTGATTTGAACTGTGCTAATCTTTCTTACCCTTTCAAATCACCTTCGAGTGATATGAGGCACCATTTGAAGCCACTTTACATCTCTGCAGAATTCGATGGGATTTTGTTAAACAGGGTTTTGGTTGATAATGGTGCAGCAGTAAACATTCTGCCTTTAAGGACTTTGAAAAAGTTAGGGAAAGAGAAGGTTCGATTGATCCCAACTAGCACATCTATTGTCTTTGGCTTTCTTGGTGAAAGTAAAAGTCCTAAAGGAATTGTTTCTATACGCTTGAAAGTTGGCCAAGTGGAAACTGATACAGCCTTTTTTGTGGTGGATACATTCACAAGTAAGTACAATGCCTTGCTTGGTAGGGATTGGATTCATGTCAATGGTTGTATTCCATCTTCGATGCACCAAACCCTGATGATTGTGAAGTACGAAAATGGGAAAGAAGTGGGGGTCGAAGAGGTGAAAGCAGACCCACATCCTTTCAGTACTTCAGCAAATTGTGCAGAAGCTTCTAAATGTATAAACCTGAAATAATTCCTCTAAGTGAAATTGCACAACCTGCCACCCCTCCATCCAATGTATTGGAAATTGGAGAATTGGCAGAGCTAAAATCCAAGCTTAAACAAGCTGTTGATTATGAATCAGACAACTCACCAGATGAGGCTGCTTGGATGTGAGTCCAAGACAGTTCGAAGAGGCCAACTCATTGGCTTTAGTTAAGTTTATGGCTCTAGAAATAGAGCGAGATTACAGGGAACAGATGATTGGGAAGAATTATTGGCTTAGAAATCTGACTGGGGGTTGAAGCCATTCGAATTCGAAAAGACCTTTGTTGGTCAGGTTGATTCTTTGCATCGTATGGGAATTTTTTGTCAATCAACTTTTCTTTATCCTAGTAAATGGTTAATCCAAGCAAACATTCAACAAGAACGGAAAAAATTCCCATACGATGCATACGAACCAGAGGTTTTCATGTCTTTCAATGGCGGAACTTCGACGGATTTGGAAATATCAAACATCGGGCCAAATGGGGGAAGTCCAGTCAGAAATGACACATCCAAAACTGTGGGTCCCATCATCCCACAATTGAAACGGAAATAGTTGAATGATGAATCCCAAAAAGCTAAGGCAGCATGTATGAGAGCAGGGTTTTGTTGAATACCATATCGAAGCAATGTGATGATATGCCAAAGCCCAATTTGCTCCAATTCTGTTTTCTTATACTTCAGCATGTGTTCGGTCCACTTACCCCAGTCTTTGTCTTGAACAGGCCAGCATACAAAACTCTTAGTAGACCATTCTACAAAGTTTAGTGCCTGATCTTTGATGAGTTGACTTCCTTCTAAAATCGGGTAACATGGCGTAAATTTGAGAGGAAGATCAAAGAATGCAGGGCCTAGGATATGAGTATCGATCTTTTTAGGGTTCACGATAAATGTTTGATCATGTAAGGATCCATCCGTGGGTTTCAATTTGGCTTCATGAACCAATTGTCTTAGGGCAAAGGAAGAAGTGCCGATTGGGTTTGAAGTCTCAGAGGCCATGGTCGCTGAAGTACAAGAGAGAAAGAGAAAGGGCAAAGTGTTTTGAAAATATTGAGCGCACGGTGAAAATTCTAAGCCCTAGATTTATACGTTGTGGTGAAGTAGTGCGTTGTTTCGGATCAGGTGTTTATTGAATGGTAATTGGGCCTAAATCATTATTGAGCCCAAGTTGGAATTTAGACTTTGAAATGTTTTATTGCTCTACTTATTTCGAAATCATCATGTTTATAAAAACCAGTCTTTTGGTTTAAGACTATAAAAACACATTTGTGGACGGTCGGGTCCACGCGCGGGCGTGTTTCGAGGGAAACAGAAAAATGTGAGTCGCCACCCGGGGTTTACTTTAGAAAGTGATTTTGGTACCCGAGAAACCGTTGAAAATAATTGATGACTCTTTTGCCATTTTGGAAAAGGTTCGATCTGCGAAGCGAAAAGATTCTTGG
This sequence comes from Vaccinium myrtillus, assembly GCA_016920895.1. Lineage (NCBI taxonomy): Eukaryota > Viridiplantae > Streptophyta > Magnoliopsida > Ericales > Ericaceae > Vaccinium > Vaccinium myrtillus. The sequence continues at coordinate 2,582,984 of CM029276.1, forward strand.
ATTCGGAAGCCAGGTTACGAACGGGGAAGGTTTTGTTGAAAAGCACCCCGCTCGCCCGGGAAATTCCCGGTCTCTACTAAATTTTTGTGGGATTTTGGAAAACGTTTTATTGAAAACTTTGACGAATAAACAAGCAAATAAAGGAATAAATTGAAACCATAACGGGAATAAAATTTAAACAAAAGGACTAAATAGTAGTAACAAGAAAATAGAGGGTGAGAGGTGTAATAAATGAGAAAGAATTACAGAGAGAATCAGAAAAACAGAGTACGGGCAGAGGGAAAACAGAGGAAAATTTTATGCTGCTTAGGTTAGCCGTACGGCTTACATATGTGAGCCGTACGGTGCATTTAAATGAACCGCACGGTTCACTTTTTGAGAAATTTCCAAAATTTTGATTTTCGAACAGTGACTTGGTTTTGCTTGAAAAACTTGATTTTTATGAATGGCTCGACCATCCGAGCCTAGAAATGACTATTGTAGTCACCCTAGACCCGGGGGTCTTTTCGGTGAATCGAGATTTTGAACTCGACACCGCGAAATGTTGTCGTACCTTCGCGATAACTTTGGACAGCTTAGAAATTTTAGGATTTCTTGGATGCAAACTTCGGACAGAAGCTTCTTCTAGGTGTATTATGGGTTGCTGGAAAACGAAGGACGTTTTGTGGTTTCGACAAGAGTTTCGGACGGGGTTTCGGACGGGATTTTTGAACGGAAAACGACCGGAGGATTTCGACGGCGTATCGGGGTAGTACGGAAAATTTCTGTGTGTCAAAAATGGGAACGGAGGAGGCAATTTATAGGCGAAAAAAAGGAATAAAATCGGCATAAAATCCTTCCGAAATGATGAGATGCTTCTGCAATAAATTTTTCGAATATTATCTGACACATAGCCGCACGGTTTAGAGAGGTTAGCCGCACGGCTTAACAGGGTGAACCGTACGGTTTTATTCTTGAAAGATGAACCGCACGGCCTAAGGAGTGAACCGTACGGCTTGGGATGTTTTTTGTCCAAGAATTCTGAAGTCTGGATTTATTGTTTGGATGCACGGGGGTAAAAATTGGGGTGTCTACAACATTTTTGTAAGTTCGGATTGGTTTTTTGCTTCAAAAAGCACTGAAAGGTGTAAAATTAAGCCATAAAAGGAACTAAGTTTTCGAAGACGTTTTTGGTATTGGAATGTTAGCCATGATTTAATTAAAGAGTTCGACGCGGCAAAAGACACATCAACATTCATTCAAATTCCTTGAACAACGATGTTAATGTGGGGGGTATGTTTACATATAAAATTAACAAATCCAATAGTTGATTGACACGTAATCAGAAATGCCAAACGTTGGCAATTACTTGTCAATAGAGATACACTGGATTATTGAAAGAGAATTGAGTTAATACGATGCCGTATTGTTCTCAAATCAAATTAGCAGTTATTGTGATTCTGAGTCGTGACGAAATAGAAACCTGACTCAAGCCATGATATTAATTGCTAGATGTATAAACTCCACGTAAATCTATAAAATGGAATTGTTGGCGGTAGAGTACGTGGAGTATTTTTCAGCAGTTATCCTTTTAACATGTGATCATTTGAATTAGTTGGGCAGTTATGCAGATTTCAAATCAAGACTTCAGGAGGAAGAATCTGAAGAAATTCAAATTCAGACGTGGGGAAAGGAAGAAACTGCCAACTCAAAGAGCAGAAGTTAGAGTTCGAAGCAAGCCAAGTTCAAATTCATTGAGCGGGAAGTTCAAACTACAAGCAGCGTCTATAAATAGAAGAAATTGAAGAGTTAAAAAGCCCGGACAAATCTTCAACAAACAGCTATCAAAAAATGATGCTTGGTTTGTTCATTGGCAAAGTAGGTTAGGATTTCGAACTCAGTTCGAAGTAGATTAGGAAGTAGATTAGAAAGTAGTTAGGATAATTTTGATTGTTTTCATAAAACAATCACTCATTCTCGGTTGTTCTTGTAACAATCACCAGTTCGAAGTTCTGTTACATTTGTATTTGAAGTTGAAGACAATTTCGAAGTAAGTTTATCTTTGATTTATCAATCGAAGTACCTTGTTTCTTTATTGTTTCTTTAATTTCCTGAGTTATTGGTTTGCATTTCTTCACTTATAAAGAAAAATCCTCTTAATTGAGGTAGTTGAACCAATAAAACACAATCGCCTGATTAGACTTGGTTTTTCCAAAGTTAATCTGAGGGAGGAGATTGAAACTCTCTCTGGCACGCTCGCACACGATTATTTTATCATTAAAGAAGTAAAAGAACCAGTAAACAGGAGGATGAATATTGGTGCTGCTCCTATATATAATGTTGCATCCGACCGCTGATCTAGACGATCAACGGCTAGGATTTCATAGTGCTTTGAATTTGCAAAGTGACGAGATGAAATAAGAACCGTACCGTTAAAAACACATCCGACGGTCTACATGCCTTACTACAAGGACACCATACAGCATCCCAGTTTCCTCACCCAGTGGAGTAATATGAAGACATTTTCTTGGAGCTCAAGCAAAGACTATTGCACCGACCAACGGGCCAAGACGTCATGACACCAATCAAAGATGAGACAACATTATACAGGAATGATACATACCCAGAAAAAAAGACCCCGAAATTACAACCCACACACACAAGTGTGTGGAGCACACTTGTGTGTGTGTTGGACAGTAATTTTCATTTTTCCGGTATGTAGACTTATTGCAACATTATATGTCAACAAAAGATAGTACTTCCACCATGGGGAACGAGTGAATTTCAATCAACCATGGGACAACCTTGAGTCCTTACATTAATTGACTAGGAATATTCATCAAGATATTCTATGGTGTATTTTTTGTTGTAAATGACAGTAGATGAAACTACTAGAGGTGCTAGTACTAAATTAGGAATATGGAAAGAAGCATTAGAATATAAAACCTTCAGGATAATAAGCATTAAAAGAATTGCGCGAAAAGAGTACCCGCGGAAAGCCCAACAAAAGAGTCCAGTTATATGTTCAGCCCACGGACCATGAACTACAAACTCTTTTTTTTTTTTTTTTTTTTTTTTGGGTACATTAGAAATTGTGAAACAGAATTACTCTCTCCCAAAAGTAACTCCTCTCGTGTCTGCTTCCCGAGAGGAACGATATCGTCCTTCGGGGTAATGTCACCATTTTATCCTCAACCAATATTTGCAGTAACTCCTCCGTGTCTGCTTCTCGGAGAGGAGATGGATGGTGCTTTGTTATTTTTGCATTTCAAATCAACTCCAAATCGGGATGATTTTAGGGTATTTCGGTTGATTGGTTCGGTCTTGCAAATTCCGGAAAACCGAAACCGAACCGAGATGCATTTCGGTTTTTTCGGTTTGGTTTTTTCCAGGTGGACCATTCCATAGGGTTCGGGTCCCGTTGGTTTTTTTTTCACCCCTAGTGTGTACGCAGTGTGTTTCAACGTGCATCCCATGGCCGCCATGAGGGCTTCACATTCTTGGATCAAAACCTTGTGCGGAGAATGCTCAGGAGATGGGGAATCAGAGTCCACCTCTATCGCCTCAAACTCTATTTTTTGGAAACGATGAATGATATTTATGGTTTTGAAAATAAATGTGATTTGTTACAATTTTGAATCACTTGGCTTTTGTGCTTAATGCTGTCCTGCATGAACTTTTTTCAAATCTGATTCATGTTTTTACACTGAATTGATTTGCATGAAGAATGGATCCGATGGTTCTGTAGGGCAGGAGTACCCTACAGAGTTGTAGCACACGATCTGGACAGTCCTAAGTGTTTTGAACGGACCAGATTTCATGCATTATTTTAGTACATAGGATAGTACTTATCAGGATCATTGAAAACACTTTGAATAGTCCAAATCAAGCACTACAACCTGTAGGGCACTCCCACCCTACAGTCTAACAAGTCCTTTTGAGTTGACAGTACTGCCAGTACACTAATCTTTTTTTGCCATTATTTAATTTCAGTAGTCAAACATATTTTTTGAGAGATTCATTATTAATTCAAAAGAAGTTGCGTGTTTAATTAAATAAATATCAATATACTGATCCTATTTAGATTAGTTTTGACCGAAAAAAAGAACTTCGCGTTACGTTTGATTTTAGTATTTTTAAAATATGCCTTTTTTCCTGTAACTGACTATATGACCACGAAAAAGAACGTCACTATAGGTGGTTTTTTTTTTTAATGATATGTCTTTTTAATGCTAACAACTATGAATTTAATTAGCTTGGGCCTGACGCTTCAGCGAGGTACCATCATGTCAGTAACTTCGACAGGCTTTACAAAGGCAATGGTTCTACGATTACTGTGCGTTCAATTCATACATAAAATGTTTTCATGGGATGTCTGTGAATTTATTTTTACAATACCCTGTTTTGATGATCGGGACAATTGATTCTTTAGACCTCATCATAAACATTAAGCACGTCAAAATTCATGTCGATCAATCGGAAATTTGGAATTTAAGCACATCAAACTATACGATGGTGATTTGAGGGATTTGAGAAGTTTTTAGGATGCAGGTTACCCCGCTTCCAAGGCCGGCTCAAGACAATAGGAGGCGTGAACCAATAATGCGAAATTAGGATTTTCATTTGTTTTAATGTCATAGGAAAAAAATTTAGAGAAATATATTTTCTCAGCTTTGTGAGATATAACCAATTATTAAATCTTTATAACAAAATTTGCTAATAAGTTGTTTTGAGATATAACCAATTATTAAATCTTTAAATCAAAAAATTTGCTAATAAAGTTGTTTTTAATTTGAGGTGACATTATTATTTTTTGATTTGAAATATGGTGATTTTAGCACAGTTCCTTTTGAAAAACTGGGCCTTAATCTCTTTTTAAACAGCCTCATTATTCAAAAGAATTGGTTGCTTGTCTAATTAAATAAATCTTGTTATATTCATCATGTTAATATATTTCCTTTTGACCACACCACTAGAAAAGAGGGAAAGAATGAGTTAGACGCCAGTCACAACACACTAGATTGTTAAACAGAGAAGAGGAAAGTGAAAACAAAAAAAAATTGTCAATTTTTTGTGTATACAGTGAATTTGAAGGAGAGAAGAGGTATGGCAATTGGGGTGGGAGAGATTTTCCAATTTTACAAGCAATTACTTCATCCCATAGTCTAAAAACAGTAAATCAAACTTCAATTTTTTGGGCAAGAATGGAAATTACTTTTGTGACACAGCTTCACAAAAGTGTTCACACCAAAACGGTAGCTCTATTAGAAACACATGCATGTTTGTATTTCTTGATTTGCTTGTGCAAAAAACCACAGCTATAGCCTATAGAGATGGATATTTCAATAACTTCAACATTGGAATAAAGAACTTCCTTGGAGCCCAAGCAATGTTGCTCATGCCGAGTGGACAATGTCACATCATAGCATGTCATTACTACTCAAAGATGACCCGACATGTCATGTCAATGAGCATGGCTCCACGAAGACATGACATGACATGTCAACGGATAAGAGCAGACTAATTCCATTGCCAAGTCGACAAAGGTGTTGGTAACTAACTCGTGCGCTTTTGGCATTAGTCAGTGAGCCCTTCATTCGGTCCGACGATCTTATGGACAGAAAACCAAACTAAGGTACAGACTCTCGGTCTTGTTTCTTCTCCTTTCTTGAGCAATGGCCGGCATGGTTAAAAATGATTGATTTAGCTGATTTTTATTAGTTCTGTTACTAAAAAACTGTCCTTTTTTCTTCTTACTTCTTTTGATAAGTTATTATTGTCAAACTGATGATCTTTTTGAAAAGAATGGTCCACTCCCAGAAGTAATAAACAGATATTAAATGTTAATTTGTCATAAAAAGAATAGTGGGGTGAGATCTCTAATGACTTCACCCAGATTCATTCCCTTTCAATGATTCGTGGCAAGTTTACTTCAATGATCAAAACCGTTCATTACTTAGAACACCTAGAGACCATCAATCACATGAAGAAATAAAAGATTAGAAGCCTAAATCAGAACCTATTTTTCTGAAATAAATGCATTGTGAAAATACGTCAATCAATCAACGCATTAGTTTTGACATGATTGATGTTCTCGACTAATTTTAAAATTTTACAACTCCGATCATTAAAGTTAACTCATAAAGAACTCACAAATGCACCAAAAAGGGGACCCGGGAATCCTGGAGGGCGACTCTCGGGTTGTTGATTTCGACAATCAACGGCTTAGATTTCATCTTGGTAGTGGACGGCTCGGATCTGCTAGTGGCATGATAAAATCCGAGTCGTTGATTGTCGAAATCAACAACTCGGAGCCACCCAATAGAGCCGCCCCACAGAGGCGCCCTCCAGGAAACCCTCCTCGAGGACAACGGAAAAGAAGGATCAAGAAAAGGTTTTCCAAAATGTTCAGGAAAGAGAAATCGATGGTCTAGATTCATGATAATGTGAATCTAGATCATTGATTTCTCTTTCCCAGACACTTTTGGGGAAACTTTTTCTTGATTACAACATTATCGCTTCCAAAAGTTACATTCCACGTATCAATTTCTCACAAGTTATCAACATACGCGTTTATGGCGTAATGGTTGACTTTGTATATTTAACCTCAAAAAATCAATCGACTTAAAACGACTTAACTCTCAAGTCTTTGTTAACAGTTCTTTGACAAGTTGAAAACTTAAAGAAAGAATATAAAAGAAGAATATACGTAAGTACGTGTCGCTTTGTTTTCAATTGCTTCATCACTTGAGGACAAATCACTGTTCAATCGGAGGATAAATTACTGTTTAATAAGAGACATTATCATTACACTTTTTCCCGCTAACTTCTCAAAAACGAATCTACTCAAAATGGCAAAACAGAAATTTACTAAGCATGTTTTTATTTCAAAAATTTACTAAGCATGTTTTTATTTCAAAAATTTACTAAGCATGTTTTTATTTCAAAAATTTACTAAGCATGTTTTTACTAAGCCCATAACTCTAGGAGAAAGAGAGCCAGTGATTGATGGACTCATAGTGTCTGTGGACTTTTGGGCAAATTATGGGCTTTCTCTCCTCACCAATCACTAGCTCTCTTTTTCCTAGAGTTACTGGAGCACTGGCCTTCTGTGATGCCCTTGTCTTTGCTGCGAATAATGGTCTTATGGATATCATAGTAGAAAGTGATGCCCTTCATATCGTCCAGACCCTCAACAAGGATGGAAACTCCTTTTCAGATTATGGCTCTATCATTTCTGATTGTCTAGAACTTTTACCTTTATTTTCCACTTGTTGCTTTAATCATGTGAAACGTGAATGTAATAGGGTAGCCCATGTGTTGGCTAAGTAATCCATATCAAACTATACGATGGTGATTTGAGGGATTTGAGAAGTTTTTAGGCTACAGGTTACCCCCCTTCCAGGGTCGGCTTAAGAAAATAGGAGGCGTGAAGCAATAATCTAAAATTAGGCTTTTCATTTGTTTTAATGTCATAGGAAAAAAAACTAGAGAAATATATTTTCTCAGCTTTGTGAGATATAACCAATTATTAAATCTTTATAACAAAATTTGATAATAAGTTGTTTTGAGTTGGCATTCTTATCACAATTCCCTTAATCTCTTTTTAAACAGCTTCATTATTCAAAAGAATTTGTTGCGTGTCTAATTAAATAAATCTTGTTATATTCATCATGTTAATATATTCCCTTTTGACCACACCACTAGAAAAGAGGGAAAGAATGAGTTAGACGTCAGTCACAACACACTTGATTGTTAAATAGAGAAGAGGAAAGTGAAAAAAAAAATGTCAAATTTTTTTTGTATACAGTGAATTTGAAGGAGAGAAGAGGTATGGCAATTGGGGTGGGAGTGATTTTCCAATTTTACCCAACCAATTACTTCATCCCATAGTCTAAAAGCAGTAAATTAAACTTCAATTTTTGGGCAACAATGGAAATTACTTTTATGACACAGCTTCACAAAAGTGTTCACACCAAAATGGGTGTCTCCTATTTTAGAACACATGTTTGTATTTCTTGATTTACTTGTGAAAATAACCACAGCTATAGCCAATAGAGAAAGATATTTCATTTACTTCAACATTGGAATAAAGAACTTTTCTTGGAGTCCAAGCAAGCCTATTCAGAAAATGTCACATCATAGCATGTCACTATTGACCGGACATGTCATGTCAATGAACGCGGCTCCACGACGACATGACATGACATGTCAACGGTTAGAGTAGACTAATTCCAATCCCAAGTCGACAAAGGTATTGGTAAATAACTCGTGCGCTTTTGGCATTAGTCAGTGAGCCCTTCATTTTGGGTCCAACGATATTAACTATGGATAAAAAAAAAAAAATCCAAGCTAAGGTACAAACTCTCGGTCTCTTTTCTTCTCCTTTCTTGAGCAATGGTAAAAAATGCTTGACTTAGCTGATTTTTATGATGTTGGTTTAATTTGTATGCGCTACTCAAAACTGTCAAAATTACTTCTGTTACTAAAATACTGTCCTTTTTTCTTCTTACTTCTTTTGATTAGTTATTATTGTCAAACTGATGATGTTTTTGAAAAGAATGGTCCAATCCCAGAAGTAGTAAACAGATACTAAATGTTAATTTGTCATAAAAAAAAAAGTGGGGTGAGATCTCTAATGACTTCACCCAGATTCTTTCCCTTTCAATGATTTGTGGGCTATTTTCAAGTCTACTTCAATGATCAAAATTATTCATTACTTAGAATAGAGACCATCATTCACATGAAAAATAAAGATTAGGAGGCCTAATCAGAACCTATTTTTCTGAAATAAATGTATTGTGAAAATATGTCAACCAATCACCGCATTAGTTTTGACATGATTGATGGTCTTGACTAATTTTAAAATTTTACAACTGCAATAGTTAAAGTAAAGGAAAATGCTAGAGACACTAACTAGTATACCAACTATTACACTAATTGTCCATGTGACACTCTTTTAGTGGATGAATCTATCCGTGTATTGAATAGTGCATTGATGCGGTAATGCCATGTGTGCATTTAGTGTAATAGTTGGTACACTAGTTAGTGTCAGTATCATTGCTCTAAAGTAAATTCATAAAGAACTCCCAAATGCACCAAAAAGGGGACCGGGGAGTCCTGGAGGGCCACTCTCGGGCCGTTGATTTCGATAATCAACGGCTTTAATTTTATCTCAGTAACGAAGCCGCCTTATAGGGCCGCCCTCCAAGAAACCCTCCTCAAGGACCACAGAAAAGGAGGATCAAGAAAAGTTTTTCTGAAATGTTCAGGGAAAAAGAAACCAATGGTCCAGATTCACATGATAATGAATCTGGACCATTGATTTCTCTTTCCTAGACACTTTTGAGGAATTTTTCCTGGATTATAATATTTTTGCTTCCAAAAGTTACATTCCACGTACCAATTTCAGACAGGTTATCAACAAACGCGTTTATCGCGTAATGGTTGACTTTGTATATTTAACCTCTAAAAATTAATTGACTAACAATTTAACTCTCAAGTCTTTGTTAGCAATTCTTTGACAAGTTCAAAACTTAAAAGAAAGAATATAAAAGAAGAATATACGTAAGTGTCGCTTTGTTTTCAATTGCTTCGTCACTTGATGACAAATCACTGTTCAATCGAAGGATAAATTGTTGTTTAATAAGAGACATTGTCATTATACTTCTAACTTTTCAGAAACGAATCTATTCAAAATGGTAAAACAGAAAATTTATTGTGCATATTTTATTTCAAAAATTAAATGCGACGTAATAGAGAAAATAACAAAAATGACGATGTTATTGGTTTTGGCTAATTTTTCGCATTGGGATAAAATGTTTAGTTGAAATTAATTTCATTGAATTGGACCAAAATTTTAAACTTGTTGCTACAAAAATAAGATAAAAAGAAAAAGCTATCACAATTCCCTTCCTACTTGATCACAAGCCATAAATGTAAGTTTTGTATAACTTTGTCAAAATAAACATATGTTATTTCATTTAGTAAAAGATTCTTTCAAGTAACTAACTAACTTAATTTAACTTGGACAGTAGATGAAAATACAACTCTTATGAGTCCTGAATAGTCCAATAATTTTCTTATATATATTATATGAATTCATATTGAGTTGACAATTAAGGATGGAGGAATGGTATGGAAAAAATATATTGTTAACAAAGCTGTTCCATATTTTTCACGAAAATATCTTTATATATTTTCATTCACCTCTTCTGTGGGCTTTCTACATATCTTAGTGGATACAATTAATTTTAAAATACATTTGTATTCTAATCATCATTATCTTAACTTCCATCCCATCTGCGTACGTAATATTATTGTTGATGAACAATGCTACATACACTAACTAAATTATTAAACTGAATATATAAATTGACACTACCACATAAATACATCACGCAATACACTAACTAAATTATTAGTGCCAAATGCAAATTAAGTTAATAGTGTCTGTGGACTTTTTCCTTTTACCCTATTGGTGTCTGCTTAAAGTGGCAATTGAATCCAATGGTGATTGACCATTTACAATACACTCTCTTATTCCAAGCAATTGAGAGAGAGAAGAGCAACCCCCTCTCTCTACAAGTATTTTTCTTTTATTCAACAGAAGCAATCTCTTCTCTCCTTTGTGCATCGGTCCCATTAATTCTCTCTCACACGCAAATCTCCAAATCCATTTTCTAATAACCAAAACCCAATCTACACACCTGAAAGTGGATGGGACTGGCTGCGAACCCAATCACTTCCGTCGTGCTCATCCCCCTCCTCCTCTCACTACTAGCCCCGGTCGCCGCCAAACTCAAAACCTCCAACATCCAGTACGATTACTTCAACGAAACCTACAACCTCGGAGTATTCCAGGTGGACGATCCCGCGACCATACACAACGACGCCCTCCAAGTCACGCCTGACTCCGTCAACTCGGCCTTCCTCATCAACCAAGCCGGTCGGATTTTATACAAATACCCTTTCAAGCTATGGGAAGGTGAAAACGACACCGACAGAGTGGCGTCGTTTAACGCCTCGTTCCTCGTCAACCTCTACCGAGTGGACAATTCTACCCCCGGCGAAGGCCTCACGTTTGTGGTGGCGCCAGACCTCAATCTCCCGCCGAATAGTTACGGCGAGTACTTGGGTCTGACTAACTCCACCACCGACGGCGATAAGGCCAATCGCCTTATTGCTGTCGAGTTGGACACGTATAAAGAGTATTTCGACCCGGATTCAAACCACGTCGGGCTCAACATCAACAGCGTCAAATCTAACATGACCGCCTCCTTGACCCCACTCGGACTCCAACTGGTTGGGGAGGGTACAACGGCAAATTTCTTCAACGTTTGGGTGCAGTACGATGGAATTAATAAGGTAATCGAATGAACTTCGTCCTGTGTAGTTTCAGAGATAATTTCATATATTGGTGCCATTTTCGCAGTGTCAGAACTCTCCTTACATTCTTTGCTGTAATATATATTGTAGATTGTACCAATTTTAATATCTATTCATGATACTGAAACATTGTTTTCTATCAAATGATGAAAAGGTCATCGAGGTTTACATTGCTCAACAAGCAAACAAAACGGATCCAACGCCCTCCAGACCCGATAACCCGATCCTGAAATCAAGTTTGGATCTCAGAGGGGTCATAAATCAGTACTCTTATTTTGGGTTTTCCTCATCAACAAGCAATGTGATCGAACTCAACTGCGTGTTGAGATGGAATTTGACAATAGAGCACTATTGCGACGAAAAACAACATTGGGTGGAGATCATTGGCCTCGCCGTTGGTATTCCAGTGGTGCTTTTGACACTCGGGGTTTTTGTATATAAGTACTGCAGAAAGCGGATGTCATCACGACGGGTGAATCGGCAAATAACAGGAGAGATGATGAACATGCCCGGGATGGTAAAGGAGTATGAGTTCAAAGAGTTGCAGAAGGCTACGAACAATTTCGATGAGAAGAAGAAGCTGGGAGAGGGTGGGTTTGGAGTGGTTTACAAAGGTTATTTGGCGAATGAGAACTTGGAGGTGGCTGTGAAGATGTTTTCTAGAGAGAAATTGAAGGGTCAAGAGGATTTCTTGAAAGAACTCATCATCAACCGTCTCAAGCACAAAAATCTGGTCCAATTACGTGGTTAGTCCTCTTGAATCTTTAATCGTTCCAATATTTTTTTCATCTGCAAAGATGTAAAAATTAAGAGTCAATCAAAGATGTTGTTGAGAACCGTATACTTATAGCAGCTGTCTCTTGTACATACAGTTTTGTTGTAAAAAACATCTCTATTTCCATCACAGGATGGTGTCACAGGCATGAGGATAAGTTGATGCTCGTTTTCGACTACATGCCCAACGGTAGCCTTGACAATCACCTCTTCAGCAGCGATCCCAACAGCCAGCCGTTGAGTTGGTATCGCCGTTACAAGATCATCTCTGGGGTAGCCTTCGCCCTCCACTACCTCCACAATGATCACGATGACAGGGTGATCCACCGCGACCTCAAAGCCAGCAACGTCATGCTCGACACTGAATTCAATGCCAAGCTAGGGGACTTCGGCCTTGCACGGGCCCTGGCCAATGAAAAAAACTCGTACGTAACAGCCGAAGGCTTTTGTGGAACAACGGGGTACATTGCTCCCGAATACTCGCTCACGGGCAAGGCTACTCAGCAGTCTGATGTGTATGCTTTTGGAGCTGTTTTGTTGGAAGTGGTTTGTGGGAAAAGGCCCTGGACCCAAATTAACGGGTACCTAGTCGATTGGGTCTGGGCCTTGCATCGCGAATGCCGGTTACTTAGGGCTGTGGACAATAGGCTTGGGGGAGACTATAAAGTGGAGGAAGCTGAAAGAGTTTTGCTTCTGGGCCTGGCCTGTTCGCATCCAACAGCTAGTGAAAGGCCCAAAACTCAGGAAATTGTTCAGATCCTATCGGGCTCAATGGCTGTGCCTCACATGCCACGGATCAAACCAGCTTTCGTGTGGTCATCGCCGCCGATGGGGTTGGAAGACATCTGTCCGGACTTCACAACGGACAATATCTCACCACAGGCCATCGACCCAGAAACCCAACACCAAAACATTGATAGGTTCAATTATACTACCGTTTAAGTTTTCATTTCATCTGGTCTTTCTGACCATCTAGTTGTTAATGTTGTAGTCAGAAATCAAAAGATTTCCATCCTTCTCATTTTTTGGTTTATGTATTTACTCTGGTTTGTTTATTGAGAGGGAGAAGAATCAGGCTTGTGTACATTTGGTGGGTCGTGTTGTACAAAATTAACCTATCTTGTATTTATGTTTCTAGGTAAAAGGTTTCCTGTAACAGTCAAAGATGAATTGTTTATACAAATACTTGTCTTTTTTTTTGTTTTTATTTATTTATTTTATCGGTTTATACAAATAGTTGTTAAAAGTCCATCTCCTTTGTAATTTGTAAAGATACTCCTTGGATTTCGCGAGGGAGGTCAGGCTCACTACAGACCCCCAAGTCCACTGATGTATAAAATGTTTTGAAAGGGAAAAAAAAAACTCTATAAAAAGCCAAGATATTACTGATTTTCCTTTTCAACTCTCTTTCTCTCATGCTCGTATCTTCAGATTTTTCATATTCTTTTTGCATTTAGCTTTTTTGTTTTTTATTTTATTGAGTTTTGCGTGCTTTTAGTTCTTTAGTATGATATAAGTTTATCCGTCATATTATTTATGTCAGTATTTATGCCTCTCTGAAATTTCTTTGACTGCTTCTATTGGTCTTTCATTATTTAATGCTAGCCAAAGTCAAGCAGCATTTCCTTGGCTTCTGTTGTAAACTTAGAATGGTATTTTGGTGATTCTGGTAATTAACAAGGTTGTTTTCTTTTCTGTAAGTCGGTTAGGGCTGGTTTAAGAAGAGAGTTGGTTTTCAGTTGTAAAGCAAGAAAAGAGTAAAGCAAGAAAAGAGAAACGAAATCAGATTGAGAAATGAAGGGGAGAGAAATTTTGTACATTCATTCAATCTTCTCTTCCTCTGAATTCTGAAATTCTGTACATTTGAATTCTGAAAAACGATATTATTGCTCTTCTACTCGCATTTATTACTTTATTATTTATCATATTCGCTTTTTGTCACTCCATGTCAAAAAGGGAGAGAATGTTGAAAGGACGAGTAGGTTGCTTATTGTTCTAATTTGTTTGGATGTTGAGTTTTGTTTTCTCTTTTCTCTCTCTCTCGATCTGTTCCTCTTTTCTCTCTCTCTCGATCTGTATATGTATGTATATACACATTGAATATATGAGTATTACTCTCACCGACTGTATATAGTACGTTTCTCTTTTCTCTCTCTCGATCTGTATATGTATGTATATACATATAGAGGATTAACTTCCAATAAGGGTCCCTTATTGAAGAAAATCGTGCGGACCTGCCCTTTTTTTGTGTTTCCGGACCAAATTTTGACGATCCGAACCGCTCAATGTTTTTAAAATGCATTTTCCAAGGTCCACGCGAAAAATCTTCCAAAAACAATATCCGGAAGGGCTTGATCCACACAGTTTTTGTTAAAAACGCTATGGGTATTTTTTTTGGACGAATCTTCGCGGGGGCCCTTAAAAATGCATTTTAAAAACATTGAACGGTTCGGATCGTCAAAATTTGGCTCGGAAACGTGAGGTCCGCATGGTAACTTAGATAAGGGACCCTTATTAGAAGGGCTTCCTACATATAGATATATGAGTATTACTCTCAGTGACTTTCTATCGTCCAGATCTGTATATTTATGTATTCTCTCTCATTGAGTTGCAGCTTTTTTTCGATTGATTACTGCATAACTAGATATATGTACATCACCTCTCATTGTTTTCGATTGTTTGCGGATCCAGGGGGTGTTGTGCGCACAGCTGCTCTGCAGTGTGCCGCACAGCGAAATGACGTCATTTTGATGTTTTTTTAGTTCCCCTCAACTGCTCTGCAAGGGCTCTGTTTGGCACCCTTATTTCCCCATTTTTCTCATCCCGCCAAAAACAACTACTGCACAGCAACGATGTATTTCCTCAGGTGATTCTCATCAGTCCCAGTCTCGAGGTCCTCTCCTCATGCACGCTTCATTAATTTTGTTTTTGTTCAAGGATACATCAACGAGTATTGTAACTGTAATTGCTGCTTTCATTTCCTGATTGATTTCCAAGAAATGAGTTTTGGTTTCATTTTTATAATTTAAATACAGATTGGGGAAACATGTTCCACTTAAAATAAGTGTGATGCGGGACTACGCTGCGAAACATGCTCTGCAAATGGCAAACAGAGCCCTTGAACCGAACCAACCTCTGAACCGAACCAACCTCTAAACTGCACTGAACCGGGAGGAAACGAACTTGAACCGAATCGATTTCTAAAAATCGGTTCCAGTTCTGTATTCTCTCCTAACCGATTTTTCCCAGTTCAATCAAAAACTCCCCCGAACCGGTTACACCCCTAGGTATATCTGTAACTTCATAATGTTTATAATGATTTGTTCATTCCCATGGTTTTTACCCGTATTGGGATTTTCCACGTATATCTCTGTGTTGTGTGATTTGCACTCATACTGTTAGGGTTTTTAACGGATTGTTAGGTAACCCTAATTTTTCACTTTGTATTAGAGCGGGTTGCTTCTTCCGTTAGGATTTATTTTCCTAGAGCAGATCTATCATGAATATGAACATGAATTACATGTCTAGAAATTTTCCTATACTTGATGCTGATGATTTCATTAACCATTAACATATTTTTTTCTACAATGTTATTGTTACCTAAGGGACCTTATGTTCACATCAAATGTGACATTAAATAATTAACATTAGCCAGACTAATAGTATACGAGAATACAAAAATATAATATTGAACAATTTACTAAAATAAATAAATAATTCGTTTTTTAGGAATAATTCTAACAGGAAGAGCGAGGCTCGTATCATTGACCCCGTGATCGGTCTCTTTTCTTGCAGAAAATTAACGGTTAAGATAAACTTGGAATAAACTACATAGTCTTTTCAAAAACTTCTTGGAGATGCTCTTCCCATATAATAGTATTTCCTTTGTTTTCATCTCCGGGAATTTGGAACGGCATTGTCCCAAAAACTAAGGGAAATTTCGAAGCAATTGAGATAGAGCATACCTTTTTAATTAGGCCACCTGTTCAAATTTCAGGAATAATTGTTTAATGCCTCTGCAGCCTTTTGGACACCACATTGCCCAAACCCAAAGCCAAACGAAACCCAATCAACACACCAGAAATCGAATGGGACTGGCGGCGAATATAAGCACAGCCGTCGTGCTTCTCATCCTCCTCTCATTACTCATGGCCGCACCGCCGGCCTCCGCCAAACTCAATTTACGACCATCACGTATCATATTAGACTAAATGTAACTAACAAGAACACCCAAATGGACCAATTCATAAACTGATAAGAAAATCGAATTTAACCAATTCATAAACTTCAAAAATCATTGGCCTAGAACGAAAGAAATTTGCAATAAGGAATGTTAAATCAACTCTCATACCTTGGAAAATACTAACCTAGGGTTTTGGCAACTTGTAACCAGGCCCGGCTCTAAGATTTCCGGGACCCTAAGCACATAATCAATTTGGGGCCCTTCACATTTAAAGAAGCACTATAATTCCGAAGCATTATTTTTTATTTCTTATCCCTTTTTAATAGATTAACACAAATTTTATTGCAAAACATTAAATATATAATGGTTTCAATTGAAAATTAAACAAATAAACACCAAATGCCAACATATTTATTCTATATGCATCAAAAGAATGAAAGATTCGAATTTTTTTTTTTTTAAAGAATTGCATACCTTTTTGTTTTGAGATTAGGGCACAATTGCACAAAACAATCACAAAGAGGAGAGAGAGGGAGAGCTTATTGTAGGCTTGACTGGCTTGTAGTGGCAATCGGAATCCCCAGAGTGGCGGCAATCAGAACTCTTTTCTCCCCTTAGTTGGTCAGTTGTTCCATTGTCGGTTTCTCAGGGAACGAATAAAGAGGATGGGTTTTAACATTTTCTATTTGTTCAATTATCAGAAATCGAGAACAGATAAAAAGGATGGGTTTCCTTTCTAAAAGACATGTCCTGGGCTTACGAGAATGTGGGCCTTCATAACTTAAGGTGGTTGGGGCCCTATTTAGTGTTTATTGGGCTAAAAAGAGTCCTAGGTGCTATAATAACCCATTACAGCAAGGGGCCCCTGTTTTGGGCCTTTTTTGGGGGGGCCTTTGCCACCGCCTGGGGGGCTTGGCCCAAGGGCCGGCCCTGCTTGTAACTCCCAACTTCGCGATTGATGCTGCGATTAGTCTGGCCACTACCCCCGACACAACGTCCTTTACGACCTCACATTCTGTGTCAGGTGCGACACCACTGGCCATCAATCCAGAAATCCAATGTTCAATTAACTCACATTCCTTTTGTTTGAGTCAACATTTGGAGACAAACTCATATGGCATATATGTAAATAAGAGAGAGGAGAGAATATTCACATCGCTAAAACAAAGCTGATTGAACAAAGCTCTGGCAAATCTCAAAGCTTTGGTTAAACTCAGCAACTCTGAGGAGAGAATCTTTTGTTAAACTTCGGGAAACAAAAGTATAAAATCCAATTGGGGTATTGGAGATGGATTTTTGATGTTTTTATCCAAATTTTGAATTTGTATCTAAAAATGGGTAAGGATTGGAGATGGGCAACAAACTTAAGCCTATGACTAGTTCTTGATCATTGTTATCTATTGAAGAATTGAAAGAATGCACGAGTACCATCCGATTTTTGTGGATTTGGGTGAGGGCCGGTTTGGTTGTCATTACTTATTTACTTATTTTGTGTCTTAACATAGATATGCGAAATATGAGATTGTGTAGTCTCAGGAACTTGGGCAACCGTATTTTTGTTTATTTCAGCGTGGATAGGTATTAGACCGGGAGAATATTGTACTCTAAACTCACCAAAACATTAGAAGCATTAAGTATTGGAATTACGTTTCCATTCCCCTCAAGATTCCCACCACTTAAACTTGAACCTTATTCGCTTTGTAGGCGCAATCACACAAACAGAGATAGGACATAGTGTGCAATAATGTAGAATACACGTATCACCGGCTTAATGCAACAATGCTAAAAGTTTTCTCGAAACCGAAGAGTTATTCATTTGTGGGGAACAATCTTAGCAAACCCAGGCATTTCAGGAATCATACCTCAGATGTGAAAATCGTTGGATTGAAGACAGAATTTGGTTTGAAGAGATATGAAGCATTCTCTCCAGGTCGTTTCAGGAACCGGTGTCCTCCCTCACCAATTGACAGTTCAGAGGAATGCTTACTTTGGGCCATGTTTTGGGCTTTGTGTCAACATTGTTTTATTCCCTCCATTCATTAGCTTATGTTATATTAGACTAATTTCGGTTAGTTTTCTTTTCTTTTACTTGATGTGCCATTTGTCAAATTTAATATAATTTTATTGTCAATCAAAATAAAAACGAAGAATGATGTGTCACAAATGACAAAAGTTTAAGCCTTTAAAAACATAGGTGGTTGGACAACGGTGTAGCTATTCATGGAATTGTTTCTCATAAATTCGACAAAATATTTTCAGGGAAATTTTCTAAAGATCAATTAATCTGGGGAGCAAATGTAGTCCTATCTTAGGCGTGACAAAATATTGGTAGGTCCATATATGGCCGTTGCAGTCCTGTGTTAGGAGTTAGCATTTGAAACTAGCTAGTATGTTAGTATTATTTTCCTCACATGTTCTCCCTTTCCTTGACATGCTAGGATTTTTTTTTCTTTTTCTTTTCAAGGATTATGGAGAGCCAGTGTTCTAAAGTCGGTCAAGTCGGCCGACTAGTCGGCCAAAAGTCTCTAGTCGGAGGTCCCCCGACTTGATCGAAACCCGACTAGTCGGCCTAGTCAGCGATTAGTCGGCCAAAAGTTGTTAGTAGGCAACCGACTGACCTAGGACCGACTAGCGTCTTTTAAAACCTTGTGGAGAGCTTTCCCAGTGGTGGAGCCAACCCAAATGATGGATAGCAAGAAGAAAGTGAAGACTACGGCAAGAAGAAGGTGAAGACTATGGTAGGACATACTGATATGACAAAAAAAGGAAGATTTATGAGACAGAGGATAAAAGTCTATTAAATACTCTGCTTGTTATGTCAAGCAATAATGCCCCAAAGCCCAAACTACATCTACCTGTATCACACTTCACTCTTGAACAGCAGACAATGTAATAATTAAAGCCTACCATAAACATTCCATGTTAAAGAATTTCCTGAGCATATACACCATCTTATTAAACAATCTAGTGTCATAGTAAATACAAAATTTTATACGCATTTTACAGGGATAACACAACACGAGATTTGTGGTTCGACAGTGTGCCCACATCTTAGGCGGTTATGGAAGAACAAATTCGCCATACGCAATACCAATTCAATGCTTAGATATCTCATATAACCTCTCATCTACTGCTTTCTCTTTGTTACATCAATTCTACAACGAAAAAAACTATTATACTCCATGTCCGTAAAAGGTCTAATTCAATATTTATTGGAGTACGGTTATATACAAGTTAACATGATACCTATTGTATTGACAACTGGTTATCCGGCCCAATGAATCAATTAGTTCGGGAACCAAACATATACAAGATTCGTCAACACAAAGGATTGCAAAATATGACAGAAAGACAAACTATGTATTGACAACTGGTTATCTGGCCCAATGAATCAACTAATCAGGGGACCAAATGTTGGGGTGCAGACAACCTTCAGCAGTACCGGGGGTATGGGGGCGAGAGCCCCCAGGGACCTCGGTGTGTAATTTCGGCTATAGGCCCGACCTAATTATTTCGCTGTTAGTGTGTAATTAGGGTAACACGTTTTCAGAAAAAACAGGGTGAGAGAGGCGAGAGAAAACGCAGATCTCAGAGAGATTGCGAGAAGACTTGTACTCTTGATTTCGATTTGATAGTGGACTGGTGTGGTTCCCGTGGTTTTTCATCGCGTTGAGGTTTTCCACGTATATCTGTATCCTGCTTGCAATTCCGTTTTTTCATTATGCACGATTACTTGTTTTTCTGTTCTGTGATTCATTGTTTCTAAGATCTGTAGAGGTGTTGCAGGGTTGCGAAAATCCTAACACCAAACATATGCAAGATTCGTCAACACAAAGGATTGCAAAAAAATATGACAGAAAGACAAACTTTTAGATGATACCAACCCCTACAAATATGACGAATCAACAAGTCTATTTTATTCTACCTAATCCGTTTGAAGGGTCAGATACTGCTATTTAGATTATCAAATCCAGTTGCTTTCCAGTTTCCACTTTTTCCATTTAAAAACTCTCTCTACAGCCGAGTTGTATTTTCGGTCTTACAGCTGAGGAACAAAAACTTCCTTGTCACAAGCTCACCAACCGAACAATGACCCACTTATGTGACCAAGATGGCCCCATTCCCTCGTGTAAAACAAGTAATTTTCTTGACTTTGTTCTTGACAGAAAATTAAGGGTTAAGACTCTTAAGACAAACTTTTTGGCATAAACTATAGTCCTTTGAAAATGTTAAAGGTCCGCTTGTTTGACAAGATATGAGCATCAAGTTGGACTATTTACCAGAAGGGACCACATATCCGGTTTTGATCAAAATTCATATTGGCCGGATAAATATTGCTAGATACTACTCCCTCTGTTCGTTAAAAAGGGTAGTGTTTTCTATTTGAAACTGTTCTAAAATAAGTGTGATGTTAAAAAGTTAGTAACACGCAGTTGGACTATGAAAGTGAGAACTCATAGGTTGTGTTTGAAGTTCAATCTCAATAACACAGTCGAGATATAAGGGAATACACTAGAACATACTGGGGTTGTTCAAGATTCAAACGAAGATAGTCGAACGGTTTCAGTCAGAACGTATCAAATGATCATAGCGATCATGTTTGCGGAAGAGAGTTAAACTCTAATTCCGCATTGTATGATTTTTCAATTTTTTGTGGTCTAATCTGCACACATCATCTTTGAGTCTTGGGGATTCGGTTCCCAAACAGAAGCATGCTTGAACGGTCCGATTTTGCTATTTAGATTGTCAGAATCTAGTTTCTTTTCAGTTTCCTCTTTGTGCATTTAAGAGCCAGATGTATAGGGCAATGGTACATTCAGTACAACTAGCTAATTCCTTGTGACAAGCCCATCAACCGACCTATGACCCAGCTACTTGACCAAGATGGCCCCATTCCCTCTTGCAAAACAAGTCGAAATTTGCTTTGTTCTTGTAGAAATTTATGGGTTAAGACTTCTTCTTGGTATAAGCTATAGTCCTCTCAAAAAATTAAGGGTCAATTCGTTTGATCAGATACGAGCATCGAATTAGAGTACTACTATTTAATTTACCCAAGGGAGCACATATATGGTGTCTAGTCAAAATTCTACCTCACGGGATAAACTTTACATTGGAATATTCATAATTCAAAAAATGTGGGAAGTACAATACCATGGAAGTGTGGCACTATTAATATCAGCGTTATTAATCACATCAGACAACATATCATACGAGATTCCAATCAAGTTGGACTATTTACCAGAAGGGACCACATATCCGGTTTTGATCAAAATTCATATTGGCCGGATAAATATTGCTAGATACTACTCCCTCTGTTCGTTAAAAAGGGTAGTGTTTTCTATTTGAAACTGTTCTAAAATAAGTGTGATGTTAAAAAGTTAGTAACACGCAGTTGGACTATGAAAGTGAGAACTCATAGGTTGTGTTTGAAGTTCAATCTCAATAACACAGTCGAGATATAAGGGAATACGCTAGAAGATACTGGAGTTGTTCGAGATTCAGACGAAGATAGTCGAACAATTTCAATCAGAACGTATCAAATGAGCATAGCGATCATGTTTGCGGAAGAGAGGTAAACTCTAATTCCGCATTGTATGATTTTTCAATTTTTTGTGGTCTAATCTGCACACATCATCTTTGAGTCTTGGGGATTCGGTTCCCAAACAGAAGCATGCTTGAAGGGTCCCATTTTGCTATTTAGATTGTCATATTTTGCTTTTCAGTTTCCTCTTTTTGCATTTAAGAGCTAATGGATAGGGCAATGGTACATTCCTTGTGACAAGCCCATCAACCGACCTATGACCCAGCTACTTGACCAAGATGGCCCCATTCCCTCTTGCAAAACAAGTCGAAATTTGCTTTGTTCTTGTAGAAATTTATGGGTTTAGACTTCTTCTTGGAAGAAGCTATAGTCGTCTCAAAAAATTAAGGCTCAATTGGTTTGATCAAATACGAGCATCGAATTAGAGTACTACTATTTAATTTACCCAAGGGACCACATATATGATGTCTAGTAAAAATTGTACCTAGCCGGATAAACTGTACATTGGATGCATAATTCCAAAAACGTGAGATGTACAATACCATGGAAGTGTGGCACTATTAGTATCAGTGTTATTAGTCACATCAGACAACATATCATACGAGATTCCAATCAAACAAACGGGCCTTATAACAACCGAGTTACTGTAGCATAGTTGCAATTTTTGCAAATTAGCCAAACATTTGTTGAGCCTGATTTTGGGGTGTTTTTTTCACTTGGACTCAACAAAATAACCATTTTGACAAAATAGCAAGCCTGATATTGATGCTCTTATAAGGGAAACTAAGGATTCAGACTTTAGGACCATCATTGTTATGGCTATAAGCAGATATCATCATTGTTATGGCTGTGTCAAACATCATCAAGGAAACTTCACGGCAAGTGCTACAAAGACAGAATTTTCTTTTGAGCAATGGATAAGAGTGAATATCCTCCGCGGAACTGTCATGTGTCCGTGGTATTGTTCTAACAATGACTTTGGCATGCTGAAATTGGAAATCCTAAGGGACCGATGGCATTTGTACCGATGGGATACAGATGGCCTTCGGGCCCCACTTAAGGGCTCAAAAAAATGATCAAAACCGTTAAAAAAATTTAACATATTTTTTCGTGCAGCCCATGCCAGAAATCATCTCAAACGGATACCTATAACTACTTGACCTGATGTGTTCATTTTTCATTTAGAATATAGGTCATGTAATCTGAATGAAAATGTGTAAATCGGATCAACTAGTTGCAGGTATCCGTTTGAGATAATTTCTTTCGGAACCACGCAAAACAACATTCTAAATTTTTAAACAATTTCGATCATTTGTGCGGGCTCTTAAGTGGAGTCCAAAGGTCATCTATACCCCATCGGTACAAATGCCATGAGTACCTCTAGCAGAGTTCTGCTGAAATCCATGTTTCCAATCAAAGATTTACAAAGATTCCGTTTGGAGTATGATTTTGACGGTGACATTGGACTTTTTGTTTTTCAATTTGAAGTGACACTTTTATTTTGCCTTGACTTGTACTCCCTCCGTCCCATAAAGTTGGACCATCTTCGGGATTCCAACTTTTTTTTAGGACATAATCATTATGTTGCTCAGATTTTTACTTTCCGCAATTACCCTTGCCATTATTTAATTCATTGGTCTTTAACCATTATTTTATTCCTTTGTTAAAACTCTTCCCACTGTTGAGATGGATGGGACATTCCCACTGGGCCCATTGGAAATCAAAACAAGAGAAGAATCTTTTCCGTGAGATAAGGCGGTAAAAGAGAATTATTTAAAATTTGAACAATTTCAAATCAGGAGGTTAAAAGAAGACGGGGGCAAAATAGGAAGTTTATCCAATTTTGGGCATTGAAATCTCTAAAGGGACATGAGTTTTGGGGAATTCGGGGGAGGTGTTGTGCGGTACATGTTGTGCACCGCGTTGTGCGACAAAACGACGTAGTTTTGTTAATGTTCTTGGTACACTTCAATAGACCCTGTTTGGAGAGTTAATTTTGAGGTTCAATTTTAGGGTTCAATTTTAGGGAATTTAGGCTCTTTGGGGTAGGATATAGTTGTTTTAGGCACTTTGGGTTTAGGCACTTTGGGTTTAGGTTCTTTGGGTTTAGGCACTTTGGGTTTATGGTTTAGGCACTTTGAAGTGGTTTTTTCCTTCTTCCAAACAAGGTCTTTGGAAGCTTCAGAGATGTGCCAAAAACTACGTCGTTTTACCGCACAACACCCACCCCGGATCCAGTTTTGGGGGACAACCAAAAATGGAATAAGGACCCAACTTTTCGGGACGGAGGGAATACTATTAGAATCAATGTTATTAATCTCGTACCGGTTAGCGTACCGTTTTTTCTACTGAAACGGTAGCGTACCGGTTAGCAAATTTGCGGGGGTTAGAGCAAGTGCACCAGTCTCTCTAAACCAATCTTTTAGGTAAAATACCGAGCCATTTCTCAAAAACCATGCTGCACCAGCCTAGCTATCGAGCAAGGCATTTTACATTTTGGTACTGTAGCTCTCCACAAGTACCGACTGACTGTAGCAAAGGAAAACATTAAAAAATATTATTTTCTCTCACATACAACCCTTTTCATCTCTCTCCTCAACCAAATGCAGTAAACCCTGGCAGCGGATCCCCTGTCCCAGAAACGCTGTCCCACCCTCCTGTCCCACCCCCCAAATGCTGCCACGTAGCACCAAAACCCTCCCCCTTTCAACCCCTAACTCTGTTAACTCCTCAGTTAACTCAACCCCTTTTTTACTCCACAATACCTTCCACGTTTTTTTTCTTTCTGGCGCCAAAATTGGAGCAGACCAAAAGTCCATTTTTGTTCTCTTTCTCTTTATGTAGGGTTTATGTGCCCACCTTTGACACTTTTATATTTCACAAATAGAGAGAGAGAGAGCATGGATATTGAAATCAATAGATCTTTTTCTCCAATCTCATGTGAGGTAAGTCTATAATATTGAATCTGTAGGTGTACCTCATAAACATTCATCAACGTTGTTCATTGGTTCATCAACGTTGTTCATTGGAAAAACAGAGCATGGATATTGGATCATTGATATTTGATGATTTATATGTTTGTAGCTGCACCTAATATGTTTGGTTCTGTTCTAATATGTTTGATCATTGGTTCTGTTCTAATATGTTTGTAGCTGCACCTATTTTGGAATTTGTTTGTAGCTGCACCAAATGGTGGATCGTAAATTTGTGAACGTAATTTCCAAGGTAAACGTAATTTCCAAATGGTGGATCATTGATATTTCAGCAGCCACCAGTCACAAATTGGAATACTAGATGATGGGCAACCAAATCGTGAAAGGTAATATGGCAGCTCTCTGTTTTTTGAGAACAAAAAGGGACTTTTGGTCTGCTCCAATTTTGACGCCAGAAAGAAAAAAACGTGGAAGGTATTGTGGAGTAAAAAAGGGGTTGAGTTAACTTAGGAGTTAACAGAGTTAGGGGTTGAAAGGGGGAGGATTTTTTGTGCTAGGTGGCAGCATTTGGGGGGTGGGACAGGAGGGTGGGACAGCGTTTCTAGGACAGGGGATCCGCTGCCGTAAACCCTCCTCTCTTGCAAATCGACGACGAGCAACTCGGTGGAAGAGATCTCCGGTGGCTCTGCAGTTCGACGTGTGATTAATCTGATGTAGATGCTGCGTTCGAGCTCTGATTAATCCGTCTTCTTTCGGTAACTCGCAGCAGGTAGTGGAGGAAAGATTCAGCTGAGTTAGGGTTTCGTTTTGCAGCAGGTTATGGCTGCGATTCGAAGACCTATCTAAGACCTTTCTCCTGCTTCCATATGGCTCTGCCAACCTAGGGTTTCTTCTGTAAATGGCGATTCATCTTCTCTTGGATTACGGGGTTTAGTGCTGACGATTTGGGGATCGGGCAGGAGTTGCTGACAACCGAGGGTTCCTACCTGTATTTCCAACTTCTCTTGGGTTACTGGGTGTAGTGCTGCGATTTTGAAGGGTTCTCACCTGTTTGAATTTCGACCCAAGCTTTCCGGCGTCCTCACCGGAGCTTTATATACCGGACATATATGGTAATATTTAAAAAGGAAAAAAACAGTATTTTAATAATGGATAGGTAAAATAGATTGTATTGGTGGAGTGTTGAAAAGACATATGAGTTAAATGTACACTGTTCACCAGCATTTTTTGCTAAATTTTTAGCTAAGCTGGTGCACTTGCTCTTAGCTTGTTCCCATTTGCGTTCTGCACTAT
Source organism: Vaccinium myrtillus (assembly GCA_016920895.1). Lineage (NCBI taxonomy): Eukaryota > Viridiplantae > Streptophyta > Magnoliopsida > Ericales > Ericaceae > Vaccinium > Vaccinium myrtillus. The sequence goes on from CM029276.1 coordinate 2,609,076, forward strand.
GTGCTATGGACTTTTCGGCGTTCTGCACTATGTTTGAAGTGACACTTTTATTTTGCCTTGACTTGTACTATTAGAATAATCTGTATCATTTTTGCTTGTATTAATTGACAATTCGGTAGTTGGACCATTGATCAGTTACCACTCAACACGTTGTTTGACGCCTCAATTGGGATTCCATCAGGAGAGAAACAGTTAGACGAGGAGGAATATTTATGTATGGGTAATTTGGGCATCTTACCCACTTCATGTACTAATGGTATAATCTTTCACTCCACATTCATAGCAAATTCGGTAAAGATATGGGTACAGATCAAATTGCACAGAAAACATCCAGAGAGCTTTTGGGGATCCACTTTTGGGTCCCACACAAGTGATCCGATTGAAACGGTGGGACTTTGGTTCAAACATTTCTAATCATACGATTGAGCTGAAATTTTGTGGGGCTCCTCGGAAAAATGTTCTAAGAATAATGAACGAGGGGTCCCTGTAGTGCACAAAATGCACTACACAGTGCAGTGCACATCATCCGGCCGTCCATTTCGGCAATGGACGGCTCGGATTTAATCCAAACAATCGGCGGTTGGATTCAATTCACTGCTCGGATTAAATCCGAGCCATCCATTGTCAAAATGGACGGTCGGATGGTGCACTACACGGTGCAGTGAATTTTGTGCACTGCACCATCCCCAAACCCACTTTTCCTAGACAAAATGCCTAGCAATGGCCGCTGGAGATTCTGTTGCCATATACGTACTAGTATTCCCTTTAGACTCAGTTTGGATGACAGTAATCTCAATGGAGAATGGGAATGTGATGTATTCTATCCATTATTTCAATATTAAAAAAAGACAGGAATAGGAATGTGATGCCAAGTTTTGCTAATTCTAACGTTTGAAAGAGCCAGGAATATGAATGTAATTCCTGATGACATATCCAACTGGGAATCACATTCTCAAACTGAGTGTGAATCTGATTCCTCGCTTACCCCATAAGAATCTTTGATTCTTGGCTCATTAATTAAGAAAAAGAAATGTTGACTTTAAATAAATTTTCAAAATAATTGTTTCTCGTGTAAGATTACAAAATATTACCGAACACCGAAATGAAATTCTTTCAGGTATCCAATTCCTATGAATTCGATTCTCAGTAATCATATTCCTATTCCTACCCAAGAAAATTCCAAAGAATTTGATTCGTGGTAATAGTATTTTTATTAGGGCTGTTCAAAAAAACCAGTAAACCGTGAATCCGGTCCGGACCGAACCGATCCGCACGTTTTGGATTTTAACCGTGGATTATTGGTCCGGACACGGATTCAAAATATAAAAAATCGTGACTCACAGTCCGAACACGGATTTTGACTTTGAAACCGTGACTTACCCGATCTGGACCGTGAAATTTTTATTATATATAATTCATGTATATATGTAATTTCTAAAAAATCTCGCTCAAACACTTGGATCACACACACACAAAACGCATTTGGAGTATTGAACGGGCAGCCATATTGCACAATTTCATTCGAGGTCAATACTTGTAATTAACAAAATCTATCTATATACTCTTCTCAGAGTGAGTGCATGTGTGATTTACCATCATCATCATCTTCCTTAATCATATACTACTTCGTTTGTTTGTGCATTATTTAAAGATTTTTCAGTTTCTCATGTTATTGTTGAGGAAATGGCTATAATACATGCCCATTAGAGCATCTCCAACCACATTCTTCATTTTGAAGAACCAAAATAATGTTTTTTATTTTTGAAGAATGTTACTATTCCTTTTTACTCCAACCCAATTCTTCATTTTTCCCTTCTTCTCATCAGCATCTTGTGCAAATAGCATTTTGGCTTTCTCTAACTTAAAAACATATGAAAAAGAAGAGCTTCAAATAAATAAATAAAAACCTTTTCACGGTACTAAATGCAAAACAGAACTATATGTCTATGTTCATATTCAAAAATTGTGCAAAAAATGGTTGCATGAAAAATTCAAATTTTATGCTACATTTTTTTTGTTTTTGAATATATTGAATATTGGTCTCATTTTAAAGGTATTTTTAATATCTTTTTATTGGTACCATTTTTATAAAAATTTGATCAAAAATTTAAAAGATAAACACATTTTAGATAAAATGAATAGTGCAAAACCCATTTGAAGAATGTTCTTCATTTTTGAAGTGGTTCTTCATATATGAAGAACCAAAAATGGTTCTTCATTTTGAAGGAGGAAAATGAAGTGTGGTTGGAGGGGCCTCATTCTTCAAAATGAAGAAATGAAGGCTTGGTTGGAGATGCTCTTAGAGGTGTGTAGTGTGTACCATATGCACATATTGTATGGTCCAGATTGTGCCACCTCATTGTCAATCGTAATATTTTTTAGTTTTTCGTAACTTTTCAACAATATGATTCGTAACATTTTCTATGATTCGTAATATTTCGGCGTGTCTCGTAACTTTTATAAATAAAAAATCGTAAGTTTTATAAAAAATATTGTAACTTTTGTAGGGGTATGTAAGATACACACCCAAATAAGGGGTGTGTATTGTAGCATTTTCCTATTGTTGAATGAGAAATCTTTTTACCATCATCATCATCATCTTCCTTAATCCTTTTTTAGTTTGTCATGTTATTGTTGAATGAGTTGATGATTTTTTTTTAGAATAAGTTGACAATCCGGAACTAATCCGTGACTCGCGGATCGGATTGGAACCGAACCGTGTGACTTTTGGATCGGACACGGATTTTATTTTCAAAAAACCGTGACTCGCGGATTATGATTGGATTCATGTCAATCCGGACCAATTCGAACCGTGAGCACCCCCAATTTTTATACCTACTCAAAATTCCGATCATCCAAACACAACCTTATTTTCATCAGCGAGAATTTGGAATGGCATTAGTTGGGGGAAATTTCGAAGCAATTGAGATAGAGAGCAGACCATTGGGCCAAATTTCAAACTAGGCAGCAGGAATTTTATGCCTTCGGTAGGGGAAAAAACTTCTGTACCGTGCGGGTACCACGAGCCCACGTGATATCCGAACGTTACATCCGAGTCATTTAAAAGTGTATTAAGCATCATAGATTGAAACCCTCTCTCATCCTCCTCTCTCTCTCTCTCTCTCTCTCTCCCCCCTTTTTTCTCTCCATAATCCAAACCGTCTAAAACCGAAATGAACGGTCGGATGAAGTGCGCACCAGTATCACGTTGTACCCGCTCAGCACTTAAAACTCGTTCTGTAGCTAGAACCAATCCCCTCTCTCCCGTATAAATTATTGGACACCTGCATCAAAGTCGAATACATTTCCCCCTCTCGCGCTCTCTCAAATCTCCATTTCCAATTCAACATTACCCAAACCCAATCAACAAACCTGAAACTCGATGGGACTGGCTGCGAACCCAATCACTTCCGTCGTCCTCCTCCCCATCCTCCTCTCATTACTCGCGGCCGCGGCGACTCCAGTCACCGGAAAACTCAAAACCTCCCACATCCAGTTCGATTACTTCAACGACACCTACAACTACGACAATGAATTACAGTTCAAAGAGCATGCGAAAATAAGCAACGACGCCCTCCAAGTCACGCCGGACTCAGGCAACCCCAGCTACAACCTCACCAACCAAGCTGGTCGAATTCTGTACAAACATCGTTTCAAATTGTGGGACGGTCAAAACGACACCGACAGAGTGGCGTCGTTTAACGCCTCGTTTCTCGTGAACCTCCACCGAGTAAGGGGCAATAATAATCCCCCCGGCGAAGGCCTTGCATTCGTGGTGGCGCCAGACCTCAATCTTCCGCCGAATAGTTCCGGCAAATACTTGGGTCTGACTAATTCCACCACCGATGGCAATGCAACAAACCATCTTGTCGCTGTCGAGTTGGACACGTTTAAAGAGGATTTCGACCCGGATTCAAATCACGTCGGACTCAACATCAACAGCGTCAAGTCTAAGATAAACACCTCCTTGACCCCACTGGGATTCGAACTGGTTGGGGAGGGTTCAACGGCCTATTTCTTCAACTTCTGGGTCCAGTACGATGGAATCGAAAAGGTAATCCATGGAACTTCGGGTGTGTTTGAGTGAATGAAGAAAAAATAAACAAAAGCATTTGAATAAAGTATATATAATCAAAAGTAGAAAGACTTGTGTGCACTTGATCTCACACATTTTTGTTAACAATTTGTTATTCTTTTCCATTTGAGAGCATCCATCCGGGAAACTAGCTGTCTATTCTTGTTGCAAAGTCGGCCCAGTCCTCGACCTGCTCTATCATACTAAAATTTTCTTTTGTCCATCAAAACATAAACAGGTAATAGCGGTTTACGTGGCTCCACAAGCAAAGCAAGCAGATCCGACACCTCCCAGACCCAATAATTGGATTCTTACATCACCTCTAGAGCTCAGAGGGGTCGTGAATCAGTACTCGTATTTTGGGTTTTCTGCATCTACAGGCAATAACATACAACTCAACTGCGTTCTACGGTGGAATTTGACGGTGGAGCACTACGGCCACGAAAAAAGTTGGTTGAAGTTTGGCCTTGCTGTCGGTATCCCGACGTTGGTGCTTTTACCGGCGTTGGTGGGTTTGGCATATTACTTCCGAAAGAGGATGTCAATACGACGGTTGGATCAGCAAATGTCCGGAAAGGTAAAGAACATCCCCGGTATGCCGAAGGAGTACGAGTACAAAGATTTACAGAAGGCTACAAGCAATTTTGATGAGACGAGGAAGTTGGGACAAGGTGGGTTCGGAGTGGTTTATAAAGGGTACTTGGAGAAGGAGAATTTAGATGTTGCTGTGAAGATGTTTTCAAGAGAGAGTTTGGAGGGTCAGGATGATTTCTTTCAAGAGCTTACAATCATCAATCAACTCAGGCACAAATATCTTGTCCCATTACAAGGTTAGTCCTTCCCAATTGTTCCCCTACAATTTTTCCTCTTTGTATTTTTCCACTATTTTTATATTTTTTGTTTAGTTTCTCTTCGTAATTCCATCAGAAACTGAGAAAAGTATAAAAATGTGCATGGTAGTTGGAAAAAAATTCATATTTTTGTTAGAACTATGTTTTGGTAGTGACGACGGACTTTGTTTTCACCATGAAGCAACACTCTTGTTTTTTACTTTCACATGTATTAATTTGAGATTTCAGTGGTTGAACTATTGGCTGAGTTCTACCATTTCAAAATTGTTTGATGCTTATGTCTGCACAACTAACGTGCACCTCGACTAATCTTACGGGCTAATTCGACCGTCCATTGTGGGATTTGCGGTGAGCCTGATTATAGTCGAAGCAAAACGTTGTATGGATTAACCACAAAAGAGTTGATAGCGCCCCAGTTTTCACTCCACGTTTCAGTCCAATGCTAAAATATAGGTTCTGCTGCTAAAACATCAATATTTCTGTTACTTTTCTTTGGCACCATGAAAGGAAACTACATCAAAAAACTATTTACTTCTACTTCGGAGAAAAGTTGAATTGTAAACAGATTCAATCAAAGAATAAAAACGTCTCTCTATCACAGGATGGTGTCATAAGCATGGAAAGCTGCTGCTGGTTTATGAATACATGCCCAACCTGAGCCTCGACAAACACCTCTTCAGCAGCGATGGCAACAACACACCATTGAGCTGGAATCTCCGCTGCAAGATCATCTTCGGGGTAGCCTCCGCCCTCCACTACCTCCACAACCAACACCAAAAGAGGGTGATCCACCGCGACCTCAAGGCCAGCAACATCATGCTTGATGCCGAGTTCAACGCCAGGCTAGGAGACTTTGGCCTTGCGCGGGCCCTAGACAACGAAAAAACCTCGTATGCAGAAGTTGGGGGCATTCCGGGTACACCTGGGTACATTGCCCCTGAATACTCATACACAGGCAAGGCCACCGAGCAGTCTGATGTATATGGTTTTGGTGCGGTTCTGTTGGAAGTGGTTTCGGGACGTAGGCCCGGGACCCAAGTTGGCGGGTACCCATCGTTAGTAGATTGGGTCTGGGCCTTGCATCGTGAAGGCCAGTTACTTGAGGCGGTGGACAATAGGCTAGGGGAGGACATTGTTGCAGAGGAGGCCCAAAGGGTTTTGCTTTTGAGCCTAGCCTGTTCGCATCCAACAGCGAGTGAAAGGCCGAAAACTCAAGAAATTGTTCAGATGCTATCGGGCTCGCTGACTGTGCCCCACGTGCCACCGTTCAGGCCGCCTTTCATGTGGGCATCGGTGCCGATTGGGGTGGAAGACATCAATCTGGTCACTACCACGTCCTTTACAACCTCACATTATGTGTCAGCCATCAACCTAGAAATCCAACTACCATAGTGACAGCTACATTTATATCATTGAAGTTCTCATTTATTCTGTTATTTCCTACCGGGTTGTTAATTGAAGATTTTTTTTTTTTTTTGGTGCTTCGGAAAACAATTAATTGAAGATTTACATACTTCTTCTGGGTTTTTTTTTTTGGTGTATGTATTTACTCTGATAGGTTTATTGAGAAGAGGGAAGAAGAACAGGGGAATTGCATTCTCTTTCCGTTACCAAATAAAAAATTCAAAAACTATTTTTTTTTTTTTACCAATCGATCGATAGTTTTATTGCAATAAATTAAGGAGAGTCCAAACAAATTTCATTCTGTATCCAGGATGGAAAATCTACACTCCAGAACATCACATGATCAATAGATAGGGCATATTTGGCTGTGACATGAGCCGCCCTATTGCAAATACGGGAAATATAAGGAAAAGAACAGAACAATAAACATTTAGCTAAACGTTTAGTTTTGAAGTTTTATAGTTTTTGAAAAAATTCAAAACTATCAGAAAGTCTGCAAATAGGCTAGAATATTTACAGAGTTATGTTGACAAAGCAAAAGGCTATAATATCTACTTAAGTCACATCGATTAATCCTAAGGGCTAATTACACCGTTGGAGTCCAATTAAAGCCGAAACAAAGTTCCTTATATAGTAACACCAAAAGACCCCAAAAAAATTAATAGCCCTGCTACATTTCAAACGTAACGACTTAGGAGGGAGCAAACCTAACTTGACCACGAGGCCAACCTGATTAAGTGAACCAATTCATGAACCGATAATAACTATGTTAACATATATATTGATGCTTTCAATACAACATAATGCCCTAGAACATAAATCTTGTATTCTAAAAACTGAGATTATACAATTACACAATTATCACAATTTTTACAAACAATCGCGATTTTATACCAAACTGTGGTCTTTGTATTGGTATGAATCACGGTTCCATATATAATTATGATCATTTGCTTCAGAACTATCACGGTTCTTTTGAAAAGTGAGACCTTATATCAAATAACAGTGACCCTTTTTACTTTATGATATCATTTTTAATGAGTTTTCATCACGGTTTTATCATGTGGTTAAAAGTTTTGGACTTTTAGTTACACCTTGAAAGACCATGGTTTTGAATTCGAGATTAAAAATGAAAGATCACACCAAATGACCGAGATCTTTATCAATTTTTGTAGTAGTGAAGTACCAAAAGAGGATGGTCCACCGCGACCTCAAGGTGAGCAACATCATGCTTGACGCTTGCATGGGCCCTAGACAAGAAAAAAAAAACTCGTATGCAGAAGTCGAGGGCGTTCCGGGAACAAGGGGGTACATTGCCCCAGAATGCTTGTAGACAGACAAGGTCACCGAGCAGTCTGATGTATATGCTTTTGGTGCAATTGAGGCGGTGGACAATAGGCCCGGGGAAGACATTGTTGTGGAGGAAGCCCAAATTAGACTTTTGCTTCTGGGTCTGGCCTGTTCGCACCCGACAACAAGTGAAAAGCCTAAAACTCAGGAAATTGTTCAAATGCTATCGGGCTCACTTCCCCATGTGCCACCGTTCAGGCCACCTTTCGTGTGGGCGTCGGTGTCGATTGGGGAGGAAGACATTAGCTTTGCCACAACAGCCGACACAACGTCATTTACGACCTCACATTATTTGTCAGGTGCGACACCACTGGCCATCAACCCAGATATCGAATGCCCATAAAGCACAGCTACATCGTTTAAGTTCTCATTTTATCTTTTCTTTCCAACTTGCTAGTTGTTAATGTTGGAGTAAGAAATTAGAAAATTCGGTTCTTTTCTTCTTGGGTTTATGTATCTATACTGATTTGTTCATTGAGAGGAGAGAGAGAGAATGAGGGAATGAGGGAATTGCCTGTTTACATTTAATAAAAAATTGTTATAGGGTCCATTATAGCTTTTTATAACACCTCTAATCCACCTAATGTTTTCATAACACCCTCAATCCACCAAACCACTTTTTTTATTCTCTTAGGTCCATTCTGTTTTTTTCATTGGACAAAATTATCCCTCTGGTTGGTTCAAAACACACAGAAATCGAGTGAGATGGAAAGATTGTCTTTGTCATGGACTCATCGTTTCTCAATCCTCTTTCGCCTCAATCGCTGCCATTCGAAGACTCGCCAAAGCTTCCATGGCTGATTCGTTGCTGGATCGGCCATCGCCGCCTTCAAATCCGCCGAAATTTCACCACAACATTCCACCAATCTAAAGCCCTCTTATATCAGAATTTTCTTCCTCATTTGCTGTCGAGTTCGATCCATTAAGTCTACGTAGTTTGAGCTGGAATCAATACAAATTTGGTGATTGAGATTTTCTTATCGAGCTAGAGAACCTCAGCTCGTAGTTGAAGACAATAGAAGATTGGTTATTTTGTGCATGCTAGAGAACCTAAATTTGATGGGTGCTCCTTTCTATTTATTGCGCAGAAGTTGTTTGACAAAATGACTATGAGAAAAGAATGCAAATGTATTACACTCCAGTGCTAGGGATGGACCTTGTGGGTACGTTCTTTAACTAAATTCCCAGCCCGTCTTCATTAATTAGTGTAAAAAAGCTGAAATTCTCATGCCAGTACTTATACAATGGTATTGTAGTATAACATGTTTTCCCTTTTCTTTGACCCGCCACAATGACAATGAAGCAAAACCTGGGGTTCAGTAGACCAGCACTAGTCCCTTTTTGGGAATATACAGCAGCAAAACTTGGTGGTGGTATATGACTTGCACAAAGAAACCATATCATTTATACCGACTGAATGCGATAAGTTTTGAGCTCTGGTAGATCTTGTTATTATGTTGAATCCTACTATATACGTTCGGCTATGTTTGGAAGTTAGGGAAAGAAAGAGAAAAGAAGAGAAAATAATTAAGAAGGAAATTAGAGCGAAAATTGAAGAGAAAATGGGAGGAAAGTTGAATAGGAATTTGAATAATTTTCCTTCCTCTTTTGTAGAACCAAATTAACAAAGGAAGAGAAAAATTTTCCTTTCTCTTCCTTTCTCTCCTCTTTTCAAGAACTCGACACCCTTATGACAATCTAAGTGGCAGCACTGACGGAGGAGAACACGAAAAAGACATCTCAGAGTGGGCTAAGAAAGAAGTACTTTGTAGCTTTAATCGAGCTGATCACGAGATGTTTTTGAGTAGCTTGAATATATTGCTGCAATGTGCAGGAATTGTGAAGTGCGGTGCTACACATATGGATTTAAGTGCAGGACATTGAAGTTAGATGCTAAAAATGTGCTATTGAACTTCCAAAAGTACAAGTTTTGGGCTAATACTTAGCTTTTTCTGTATCTACTATTAGTGCTTGACTGCCCCTTCTGCTACCAATCCTGACTACCACATCACTTGTTATTTTTACATACTTGAGTTCTTGATAAATCAGATTATCATCTATTCGCCTTTTAGTGATGTTAGATTCAACTCTAGAGCATGCTCAAGTTCTAAATGGAAGTTCTATGCGCCTAATTTGACCTATCTTTGATCTTTTCTGTTATGAACTTCTGTTTGCTACTTCTTTACTTTTCTCAGTTGCTAGAAGCTCCCATTTCCGAGGACGCTTTAGAGTCTGCATGTCAACTGTTCAAGTACCAAGGAATTTATTGGAAAATTAGGCTTGCTTCTTTGTTGTTTTTTAAGACACTTTGCATAGAGATAAGAGTTTGATGACATCTACAAAGGGTGGATACCTGACTACTCTTGAAGATTTTTTTCTTTATTTTAGATTTGAGTGATAAATTGCGTAGATTACTCTTTTTTTACTAGAAAAGTTCATGACTGGAATTAGATGTATCCTATTGATGCTTATTCAGAAAGGTAAATTCAGAAGATGTGATTATTTGTACTATATCTTTTTTTTTAAAGCCCATTTGTGATCAAATGCGGTTATCTGGACTCACAAGAGGTGGTTATCTAGAGTCACGAGATGTGGTTATCTGGACTTTTTTTTTGAAAAAAAAAAGCCTACTTGGGATCAAATCCTCATCCATCCACATGTAAGACAACATATTTGAGATAATAGCTTTTCAAAATGGATATTTACAACAAATCCAACACCACCAAGCTAAATTACACAGTGAATAGTACATTTTTTCGGTTTAGCTAACCATATTTTTTTCAATGCCCCAATTACCACTAGCCACTTTACCAATTATCCATTAAAAAAAAAATTTATGTTTTCAATTTCATTTATAGAACTCCAGGAGACGGATTTGGAAGAATTCATTGCCGGCGGAGACTTGGAAGAACCCATGACTGTACTATATTCTTTTTGTTTAAGCCTACTTGGGATCAGATGTGGTTATCTGGACTTTTTTTTTTTAAAAAAAAAAAAAAAAGCCTACTTGGGAACAAATCCTCATCCATCCACATGTAAGACAAAATCTATTTAAGACAATAGTTTTTCAAAATGGATATTTAGAACAAGCCCAACAACACCAAGCTAAATTACACAGTGAACCGTACATTTTTTGGGTTTAGCTAACCATATTCTTTTCAATTCCCCAACTACCACTAGCCACTTTACCAATTATCCATTAAAAAAACAATTTATGTTTTCAATTTCATTTATAGAACTCTAGGAGACGGATTTGGAAGAACCCATGGCCGGCGGAGACTTGGAAGAACCCATGACGTTGCTATATCTTTTTTTTTTAAAACCTACTTGGGATCAAATGTGGTTATCTGGACTCACAAATGTGGTTTTCTGTACTATTATGTTGTAATAAAAACATGCTTGGGATTAGATGTGGTTATCTTGACTCATAAGAAGTGGTTATCTAGAGTCACAAGAAGTGGTTATCTAGACTCACAAAATGTAGTTATCTGTATTATATCTTTTTTTTTAAAGTATGTTTGGGATAAGATGTGGTTATCTGAAATCACAAGAGGTGGTTATCTAGACTCATAAGATGTGATTATCCAGATTATATAATTTTTTTTAAAGTCCACTTGGGATCAGACGTGGTTATCTAGATTCACAAGAGGTGGTTATCTAGACTCGCAAGATATATGATTATCTGGACTCGCAAGATATATGATTATCTGGACTATATCTTTTTTAAAAAAAACCTACTTGAGATCAAATCCTCATCCACTCACATGTAAGACAATTCACAAAACATATTTGGATAATCCTCAATTTTGTGAGGTTACTGGCATGGAGATTTCTGTAGCCAAAGCACGTGGGTAGATCGTAACACTATATTATTGGTATGGTATGTACAGGTACCAGTGGCACATCGTAAATTCTTTTTTTATTTTTTATTTTTTTTGGGGACGACATCCATACATAAATTCAAGTAGTGAATATTCTCATGTACTTATGACTTATACTCTATTTGACATGTAACCACCTTAATATCCAATGTAACCAAAGGGACAAAAGAAAAAAGTCACAAGAGTTAATTGAACATTTTAATGCTACAGCTGTCAACCATAGCACTCTACCGACAAAGAGATCTAAATGATACATATCAGTTTTCCAATTCCTCCAAGAGTAACCGGCGGGCGGTATGTCTGCCATTTTCGAACTTTTTACCACCATCTTCAGCCGCAGCTTTTCGAAATCTCAAAAAACAAATCTGAATAAGATCGTGTTTAGATTAAAAAAATAGATTTAATTAAAATTATGATCAAATCACCCAAAATATGTACCTCTTCTTGGAACAATGGCAGCGGCCGGAGGAGCCACTGCACTTGCCAGACCCAACGTTTTCAGACGAACGACACTTCCAACAACGACGGCTTATGGGATGAAGACGCCTGAGACAGATTTGACACAAGAAATGCCGCCGCCGCCTGCTTATCCATCTTGCCCGTCAACGACGAGTTGGCTCCAGATACCGGCGGCTATAAACTCGAGTCTCAGACCCGTCAAATTGGGCCGGCTTGCTGATTTGGATAGAATACGACGGTGACGGAGGCGGGGGCCGGTCTGGGTGAGGCCAAGGAGGGAAATGACCCGCTTGAATTTTGTGACGGCGATATCGGCTACGGCTTACAGTCGGTGTTTAATTCCATGGAGGCTTCGCGAGGGAGAGGCATAGGGGTATTGTGGTATTTTTGATGTCTGAGTGGATTGGATGTGTTAGGAAAATGTTAGGTGGACTAGAAGTGTTAGGATATAGCTATAATGGACCCTATAGCAACTCACCCTACATTTAATGGGTGCTGTTGTAGAAAATTACCTTTTCTTGTACTCATGTTTTATTGTGAAACTTTAGATGGAGGGATTTCATAAGAAAAGAAAAGAAAGAGTTATGGTTTCTAGCCAAGTCACTCATTTGGATTGAGTATTTTGATTAGAAATTGAGAGATAACTGCAAAAACGAAAATTTTTGTTTTGGTTTTTCGTATTTCTCACCAAATCTCACCGGAAATGGGGAGATTGGATGAAAAAGGACTCCCCTTTCTTATCTTACCATTTCTCACCATCCAAATGGATTGTTAAAGATGATATCTTTACACATATAGTAGTTGTTAAAAGCATATCTTCTGTGTAGGATTCGAACTTGCAACCTCTTGGGTAGCAAGCTCACTCGGCCAAACATTATGTCAACTGGAAGGTTAAGTTAAAAATATGTCACACATTAATTAGAGCAATGCTTCTCAAAAGCAGATTAAAATGAATTCAGTGACTAAAATAAACACCATATAACAATACAATTGTCGATTTACAAGGAAAAGAAATAAATTAGCCAATAAGAAGCACTGGAAATTATATCTGCAGCCGCACTGAATTTAACTAAAATAAATTAGCCAATAAAGAGAATTATAGCTGTTGTTCCACAAAACTAAGGGCCTGTTTGGCCGCCTACTTATCTCCTTTTCCCATTCCCGTTATCCGCTTTTGGCTGTTTGGCAGTCTGGTTTGAGAATGAGTTCTCCGAAAATGAATTCTGCGTTTTGCACTTTCCAAGCCAAAAGCCAGAAGTAGGCAAGGACCTCCTTTTCCGTTTCTACTTCTCGTTTTCCATTTCCCTTGAATTTTGTCTCCCCCAATCTACCCCTCACCATGTTTTAACGTTTACTCTCTGGATTCCTTTTTCCACCACACACGCACAGAGTGAGAGAGAGAGAGAGAGAGAGAGAGAGAGAGAGAGAGAGCCAGCAATTTCAGATCTTGACCTTGTCGTCGATTGGGAGGAAGTGGAAAGATGGGCTGGTGTCAATTTGGGAGAGGAGACGGTGGCTGAAGAGGGAGTGAGGATGGAATTGGATGTCTGCTCTTCTTTTGGGTGATCTATGGCTGATTTGGTAGAGAATTTTTCTGGGTTTTTATCTGTGTATCTCTGTACATGGTGGGAACCTGTGTGGAGGTGGGAAATTGGGAACTTGGAGCTGCCGTCATTATCGGTGGAGGGATGGTCTAAAATTCCAACAAGAAAGAAAAAGAACAACGATGTTCATGTCCAGACCAGCAGTAATGAAACTTTAGGCGATGCGACAAATTGTTCAACCAAGAGGCCTCTGAAAGGAATCTTGAAATGTTCATCTTCAGGTTCAACATTTGCTCAGATTTGTTCATCTCCACACAACCCAGAGGGAGAAAGGGGCTCACATCTGAAGAGGGCCAATTCAAAGGGGTACAATGTTTCTTTTGTGGAAAAGAATTCTGTTCGGTGACTTAGGCTTATTTCTTTGTTGCTAGTAGAGAGAGAGAGAGAGAGGGTGTTGAGGTGTATTTACATTTTCCACCGTCATTGTCTATAAACACCCATTTGTTTTACACATCATCCAAACAATTTTACATAATTTTTATTATGGGAGACTATCAATTACCAAAAAAAAAGAAAAAAAGAAAGAAAGAAAGAAAGAGTGAAAAATATTTTCCAACAAACAAAACAAAACCAAAATTGGACAAGGGTAAATTGGTAAAAACTAATCCATAACTCATTTTCATCATTTTTCTCCCAAACACTACTACTTTTGCAAAATGCATTCTGCACATTTCTCTCAAACACTCCTCCCAGATTCAAAACTCATTCTGACCATAATTCAAAAAGTCAAAAAGCCAAAAATGCAAAGTTGAAAAGTTGGCTCCCAAACACCCTCTAACTTAAACTCAAAACTCAGTTTTGTGCTTTACGAGACATATCACTCTCTCACAATACATCAACCCAATTTCACCCACTGACTTATTATCAAAAAGTCAATTTGTGGAATAACTCCTAAACTAAAGTGAAAAAATGCTCTTTGCGATAGCAACGGAAACTTTAGAAGCAGATGAGACGAATTATGACACCAGCACAAACTGACAAGAACACCCAAATAGACCAATTCATAAACTGATAAGAAAACCCAATTGAACCAATTCCTAAATTTCAAGAATCATTGGCCTAGAACGAAGATTTGTTGTATGAACTATGAAGAAAGAAATTTTGCTGTAACGAATGTTAAATTAACTCTCTAGGACCTGTATCACCATCTCAATACGAGGATTTCGTTCTGCAGAAAGAAACATCATGATTGAACACGAAAGTATGCACAATGCAAAGAATTAAACGGGAATTTACTAAACCCCCCCACTCAATGAGACTTGGCACAGTCATATGGGGTCGGGTGTTTTGTTTTTTCATTTAGTTACCTTGGTACGAGGAATCCCTAGATGAATGACAAAGTCTAGTAGACAAATATATTTCCATCCATCGATAGGAATGAGTTCTATAGGGGCCGGATACACCGAGCGGTTTCGGGAAGCTAGAATATGTCCTGCAAGGTTTCAACTTGATATTCCGGAGGGATACCTTTCAGGGACCCTTCGGAATACATAAACCTTCCGGTCGCTCTCTGTGAATCGGAGCTCAGGTGATTCTAATAAAATGAGCGACCGAAGGGATACCTCTTGGGGGACCCTTCGGTTGTAGGGTCATCTTGGATCCAAATTAAAGAAAAGGAATGTTGACTATTTTTCCTTGGCCGTATGCCGAAGGCCCCCTTACGGCCCCCCCACAGGACGGACCTGGATATATCTTAACCGAGAGGCGTAGCAGCCAGCATTATCACGAGAACGACGCCAGGGGCTGATTCAGCAGTTTAGTTAATGCTGCAAATGCGTGTAACAAACCGTGATCATGACAAGTGACGTCACCCGAACAGTTATGACACGCGTAACGATTTTACTGGAAGCATGTGCTCGCAGTATATTCCTTCGGGCTCGTCATCGTGACGTCAGCCGAACGGTTAAGGCACGTGACGAGCACAGCTAAGCTTGGAGATCAAGCCAAGGCTCACCTATAAAAGGGAGATTTCATCGTCTAAAAAGGTACGCACAACTCTCCTCTCAGAACCCTAGATCTACACTTCATCTCTCTCATCTACTAACTTGACCGTCGGAGTACCGTTCTGGGTTCTACGGTCCAGTCTGGTGCTAACGGTGTGTTGAGTGTGCAGGCCTAGGCATAACTCGAGAATAAGGGTATCATCTCCGTCGTTGATCACCGTCAGGAGGAACTACTAGAGAAAGAGGGCTCCACAAGTTCAATTTGGGGGATAGGATCCATCTGATGCCATATTCCTCACTTCATTTTAGTCAGATATATACATATCAAGAAGATAAAAGGATCAGTGACTAAATATATGCCATCATCTCTTAATAAGGCGCTCCTCGGAACCCCCTAAATTGTGAGGATTCTCTGTCAATTGTCCGAGGAGAAACTCAGAGGACTCGCCTATTCTATTTTTCAACATGTCTTTGACCACACATCTGAGCCATCTAGCAGAGTATGTTCTAGGAAAACGGTAGACATGAAAAATAAAAGCTTCAATGTGGTGCGACAAAGCATTATTATAGGAGTATACAACATGGTATGCTCATGTTTGGATGGAGCCATTTATGAAATTCAATAAGTGTTTTGAAAGTGAGTAATCCAAATGCAACACAGGATCTGTATGATCCTGACCTGACCCTTACCACGACAACCCCTACACATATGATCACTGAAGTGCAATATTGCTCAAGCAGTCATTAATATGATCCCAGGGACATTTTCGGTTGAGGAAAACATTAGAATCAAGATTTTGGCACACAATCTGAGTATCACAGAATCCGTTTTTTAAGGATGCTGGTAATGGAGTGGCTCACGAGATGTTTAATCGAGGATTTGGTAGGATGCCTGTTCAAAAAAAAGGATTTGGTAAGATGGGTTTCCAGTTTTGGTTTATAATCCACATTTCAGCGTGAGTCAAGATATCCACAAGTGCTAGATTTTGAAGAGCCTTTGTTGTTAATTACTGATGAATAATGTATTAATTTCACAGTCGATAGAATATATTCATTATACTTCTTGCAGGGTAGACAACTGAATATATGACGAGAAGAGTCTTTGAGATGTGCTCCCCTGAGGTTACGAGTTCAAGAAGCACATTCATCACCTGCAATGCATTAACATAAGAACAGTTTTTAAAATAAAAGAAATAAAGTATCAACGCAAGCAATGAAATTAAGCGAATGATGTCAAGAAAATTCGTGTTCTATTCAATAACAGGCGTAATGTGGAATGCAGAAAATCGAAAGGTAGCTTAGAGCCGCATACAACATCGCCCAGATTCTAGGCAATTGCACTCACCCACAGTGGTGAATCTAATTAGTTACTCACTTTATACCAGCAACTCACAAACAAAATCTTATAACCGAAATACGTACCAGAAGTAGTGTCACAGAAACTTCGCTACAAAAAGTGAACTTTTAAGTTACTATATGCACATTCTGGTTTCCAAAAGGGGAAAATAGGTGCTGTTTTAAGTTAATGTGTGATTTGCAAGCTTGGAACTAACCTCCAGGACAGTATTTGCAATAAACCTAAGAATTCAGAAACCACAAACTAACCTGCTATAGCAATGTTGGCCAGGAACCTCCATTGTGGTACGAACAAGGCCTGCATTTAAAATAAGATAAAGGATTGAACGTGAAATTACACACCAAAATTAAGAATGGGAAAGAAATTCCATCCAATCTGATAAATACATTGCAAGTTTTTGGGATCGCTTCCTGTAATAATTCTCCACTCCTCGCCTTCAAGGGCAGGGTAACACATCTTCAATGGCATGTCAGCTACTAACTCTGCCCATTTTGCATCAATAAGATCCAATATGGCATGGGACTGATCAAAAGTTGCCAGACTGCTTACAATAAACCATAAATTTCCTAGAGAAAAGAAACGGAATGCATGCTGCATGTTTCCAATCAAATAGCCTCCCTTATTAGGCATCCATTCCACCAACCAGGGGGGAATCTGATCTGGGTAGATATTGAAGTTGTTGACTGCATCATAATAGTATTCCTCCATCTTGTAGCGGTAGATTTAATAAAGTTTACTCTTATCGGTCCAGTAATAATCCCTGTTGTGAAATGATAGTGCAATTAAACGGTTGTTAAGTACCCCCATAAGATAAGATCGGCAGATGCATCCTCAGGAGTAAGCATCTCGCGAGCGCAAAGTAATGCTGAGTAAAACAATGCCAGAAAGAAAATGTGCCAAAATGAGCAAAAAGCATCTGTATTTCTGCATTACAAGACTGTCACATGAATAAACTGTTAGTATATCTTTATTTTCCTATTGAGGAATTGTCCCACTCTTCTTTTGCTTCCCTCTGTTACTTCACCATCTTCTAACTGTATATTTAGTCCCAAGTATTCAGTTGAATAATTTCACGCTCTCTCTTCTTCTTCTTCTTACTACTACTACTCCTCCTATTGCAAAATGTGCAAAATGTATTATGCAATAGGAATAGTGTTTGGAAGTATGTGCAGAATATATTATATAGGCCTTTTCGTTAATCAAAATGGGACAAGTGAAAAATGAGAAGTGAAAGATCCTCCGAAACCCCCTTCTCTTGCTTCCCATTCAGCTCTTCACTGGGTGCGGTTGCTTTGCCTTTCCCTTGCTTTGTGCTTGGGCTTTGGCTTTTTTCTCGATGTACCCTTTGTCGAGTTTCAATATAATTTTTTTGCCGATAAAAAAAAAAAAGAAAAGGATCCTCCAAACCTACTTTTTGCTTCTCCTCTCTAATGTCAAATTTTAAGAATGAGTTTTGCCTTAATGTGTTTTGGGTTTGGGCAGCCAAACACCCAAAACTCAAAAATAATAATATGAAAATGCGAAAATGAGTCGGCCAAACTGGCCCATGGTTAGGCAATGTGCTGATGTCCTAGGCATAAAGTAAGAACAAACACCATACGTAGTAAGAATTCAATGCTTAGATCTCTCACACAACATAACTTCAACCGCTCTCTCTTAATTTGTGACATAAATTCTACAACGAAAAAAACTATAGTACTCCATGTTCATAAAAGGTCTTATGCAATATTTTTGGAGTGCGGTTTTATACAAGATACATGCTCTCTTGACAACTGGGTATCCAGCCCAATGGATAAATTATTTGGTAGGTGAAAAGACTAGAACCCATATATGGCTATTGCCATTATAGGTTCAAACTTCAAAATATATAATAAAACTACTAGGTTGTTGTACAATGAATGTTGCTAGTTTAGTGGCAATTAAGATGCAAGACATTGGTTTTGGAACTAGTGGTCCAGGGCTCAAGCCTCAACAATCACTCTTATTTGATAACCTTTCAAATTTTGTGACTTAAAAAAGAAGAGACGGGAGTTGAACATGCGACCCCGGCATGGAGGTAGCGGGGGCACGTGCCCCGGGTGACCCCCCTCTACAAAATGCCTTGTTATGTCAGGCAATAATGCCTTAAAGCCTGTACTAATTTCATATTTCGCCCTTTATGGAGATGAAATTTTCTTTGCCGATCAAAAAAATAATAATAATGCCTTAAAGCCCAAACTACATCTACATGCATCTGTAAGTTCATACTTGAGCAGCAGACAATGTAATTAAAGCCTACCATAATCATTCCATATTAAAGAATTTCCAGAGTATACCATCATATTAAACAATCTAGTTTCATACTAGTAAATACTAATTTTATACCTCGTTTTATTGTGATAACACAATACAAGAGATCTGTGGTTCGACAGTGTGCCCACGTCCTAGGCAAAAAGGAAGAACAAATTCGCCGGCAATTTTAGTCAGACACTCACTTAGAAAGCACGTTTCGTGTTTATGACATCTTGGATAATAAAATTGGTGTATAAGATTCTGTTGTTTTTGTGTCCTTAACGCGATAATTAGATGGATTTGACACATAAGACACATTGTACCAGACGTGTGTATCCGAGACCGTGAGACATAGTTCTTCT